>CM073514.1:11223125-12441250 GCA_037074495.1 Acacia confusa
AACTAAAATTTAACAGTTTTTAAATTTAGTAAATTATTTTTTAATATTTTATTAATATTCTTATAAAACATTAAATTTAAACCATTTATATTTCAATCCAGAGCTTGAGATAAGTTATGGATAGGAAGAGAACAGTAAGAGTAAATTAACGGATGGTAACCAATCCCGTCCAACCGTCTACCAACTATGCTAAGCTTTTGTTGGTCTTTTTCATTCTTTTTTACTTGGGTTAAGGTGCAAAAATACACAAAAGCTTTTTTCCTAGGAGCGTCCAGCACCACGTGCTTTTTTTTGGAGCAAAAATACACACGTGGTTATCATTTAGGAACAAAAGTCACATTTCACCGTTAAGTTACTGTTCACCGTCAGGAGAGAGAAAGAAATGAAGTGAACAATAACATAACAGCGGTGAACAGTAATTTAACGGTAGGATGCGACTTTTGCTCCAAAATGATAATCATATATGTATTTTTGCTCCAAAAAAAAAGCACATAGTGCTGGACGCTCCTAGGGAAAAAGCTCATGTATATTTTTATATCTTAACCATGTAATTTATCATCATTTTAATTTTTATCTTAATAGTTTTGATTCAGGTAAAAAAAAAACTATATGTTGTTGTCCATGTAATTTCTATCCGTATATGAAACATTAGTCTCTATATTTTAATAAAAAAAATATGGACCATTTTATCCTAAAAATAAAAATGAGGACAATTAAATTATAAGGACCTAAACATTTTAGTTTTTTAAAAAAATAACCAATTATAAATTATGGAATGAGAAGTATAGAAAGATAGGCATACTTAAAAGGGAAAATCTCCGTCATGGTCTAAGTTCCCAACAAATTCTTAAAAAATGCTTAAAAAAAGTCACATATCAAAAAAGGTCATTGGACATTTTCTGATATTATTTTAGAATCATTAACAACTATATTAGTACAACGTTAATAATTAAATTAATACACGTTAACAACTATATCAATATAACATTTTTTGAAATAATATCAGAAGATATATGATTTTTCTTTAAATCTTTTTTGACAATTTATTAATAATTTAGACCCTAAGGCTTTGTTTGGGAGTTTGGAGGGAAATGAAAGGAAAGAGATGTAAAGAGTTTGGAAGGGAGGAGAAGGAAGGAAAATAAATGATATTTCCTCCCCTTGTTTGGGAGTTAAAAAAAATGGCAAGGGAGAAAGATGGAAGATTAATGAGTTATTTTTACTATTTTGTCCTTTGCTTTAAAAATTAATATAATTATTATACTTTACATATAAATTTAAATTTTGTAAAAAATAGTATTTATTTGATTTTTATATTCAAAATTTATTTTCCTCTAAAAAATATATTTTTTCTCTCTAAAAAATATTTTCTCTCTCAAATAGTTATTTAGTACATAATGATTTAAGTATATAAAACTAATACCTAAAATATAAAATTATTCATAATTCCATAACTAGTTGAAATTGAATGTGATTTGTTATTTTAAAATCTATTGAGATTTGAGTGATGTTATTCTAAAATCTTCGTGCAAAAAAATAACACATCCATAAATCTTTTTTTTTTTTTTAAAAAAAAGAGAACAGTTGCAATTTCATTTGACTAGTTTTAAGCAAGAAAATCCTAGTACATCATGCAAATAGAACAACAGAATAGAAAATCCTAGTAAGAAAATCCTTATTTCATATATGTGCCCCACTCGTACAGATCTTGGTTAGTTAAATTGCAGATACTACTGTAGTAATTATAGGGAACATCATGGGAGGGTTGGTTAAAGATCTTTCCCTCCATTATCACCAGAATTTGCAATTTCAACACTCTGATTAATCAATTATAAACTCCCATTTGCGCAAGTATTTAATGTTGAAACAAAATAGTAGTTTTGTTCTATATATATATAGTACTAGTTGTAATTCATCGACATATATGATCCGTTTAAGAATTAATAATATAACATATTTTTGTTTTATATAATACATATAGAAGGGAAAGGATAACAAAGTAATTTATTGATTTTCCCTCTTAAAACCTCCTATATTGGGAGAACTTTAATTTTAAAAAGAGGGAGGGTTTTGGGTGATTTGTAAAAATCCCCAATTTTCTCCCCTTTTATTTTTGAAACTCACAAATAAAGAAAAGGATTAACAAAACCTTTCATTTCCTTTTCTTTCCCTCTAAAATACAACTCCCAAACACACCCTAACAAGAATTTTCTCCACTAAAAATAGTATCAGAAGTTCAATACACATCACGTCAAATATCAAGACAATTTATAGAAAAGCTTGCGAAGCAAAATATATAAACAATTTCAGATACAAATATCATAATTACCTAAATCATAGTCAAGTTTTTTTGATAAAAAAAAAATTAGTCAAATTAAAGTCTCCAACAAACTGAGAGACGAAAGGATACTGCTTCTCTTCATCATTCAATTTTTTTTCCCTTTCTTGAAATAGAGAATATAACAACGTTGTAATTCTCAAAAGTCCACTTTTTTATTTCATATATCCTTCTATTATTATTACTTTTTATTTTGTCGCCTCTCATGTGGACAAGTAACTTTAAAAAAGAGAAAAACAAAAACAAAAACAAATAACGATAGCTCTTGAGAATTAACATTTTCAATGGGAGTTTTCCTGCTGCTGATGTGATCTTTTTTTTTTTTTTTTTAAAAAAGAAAACTTATTAATAACACTTCAATTCTCACCCCATGCAAATGGCTGAGAAAATTTAACGTAATCTGTTAATTGAAATTCTCTCTTTTGAAATATATGCAAATATTAATGTTTTAGAAACATATAATAAACTTGTTTTTAACAATGAACAATTTATTCGATAGTTAAGAATGACCGGTCTAACGTTAGACCAACTAAATTACAAAGTGGAAGATTAGAGTTTGATTCCCACCTTGCTTAAAAAAGTACTCTTGAGGAGAGATGTGTTAAGCGTTGATCTAAATCAATAAGTTGCTTAAATATCTGATAATAAAACACAGAAGAAGTAATGATATAAGGTGGCCCAAAAGGTTAAGGAACGCATTAGTGTTCAATAAAATCATTTATTTACTACAATAAATAACAATACACATTACTCCCTTTAATTTTTATTGTAAGACACTAACTAATAATTCTTACAAATAAAAAAAAATAGTTAAAGTCAATAAAATTGTACTAAAATTTAAGTAATTTCCAATATTATCTCAACTAATTGCACTAAATTCCAATAAAAAATTACTGCACCTTAGAAATAAGCAAGTGCCTTATAAAGAAGATTAAATACACTTGTTGGTTTGTGTTTTATTATAAAGACCATAGAGAGTATCTTAGTAATAATTTTGCATGCCTCACTAATTCTTTAAATATACTCATTTTACAAAGGGGAGTATTTAGATCAAGGCCCTTATATAAATTTTGTCAAGTTCTCCAATCACATGTGACAATATAATATGTTATGCTTTTGAATTATTATCATTTAACTATAAAATCACATGAAAAAAATAGGACACATAATCTTATATAATTGATGAACTTGATGTAATGGATATAAAAAATTTAATATAAGTATAATCCTTTTACTAAATGTTCCAAGTTCAATATATTTTTTAAATATTTTTTTAACTTTCTCTATTTATTTATTTATTTTGATTAAGAGTTTTCGCCTCTCCCAACAAATATATTTCCTCATATTTGAAGATGACACCTCAACTAATAACTTGTTGGCAACTTTATCTATATATCTTTATAAGATTCAAAATCATTATTTTAACCCTACCCACCACCTTAAATTTGACTCCATCTATTTTCTTTTGCATACGTATGAACAATAATTAATTTACAACTCGTTAAATATATATATATAAAATGGTGATAGGTTTATTCAGTAGACCTTTTTATTAGTTGTAGTTATTGTTCTCAAATTAGGAATGAGTTGTTCCATGTTTACTTTTTGACAATATACATATGTTATGTGTTGTTCCAAGGTGGAGATTTTAAATCTCTTCATTTTTCTTCATCTGTTTTTACAGAAGGATACGCGTGAGAGAGAGAGATTCTTCTAATTCAAAAATTTTAGTTGTGCCTAACTTAATTTTATTTAAATGATAAACATAATTAAATTCCATATGTTTTTATTTTTATTTTTAAAAATAAAAATATTGAAAATATATGAGAATTTTGAACCAATAAATGCTGAGGCTTTTTTCTTTAAATAAAATTTATAGTGTATTTGGATTAACGTTTTAGAAATGATTTTACAATATACAAAATATATATGTGAGCAGTGTTTAGCTAAGTTGGATTTTGGCAAAGATACTTAAAAGATTAAAAAAAAAAAAAAAGACACATACGAGTAGTTCGAAAATATACTTAGACCCCATTCCGTTCTATATATAAAAGAATTTTGTTTGACCAAATATACATGTATAAGAGAATTTTTTTATGAATGTGACATGTTCCTACTTATAAGAAACGCTGATATATAACAACATGTCTTAAATTTTTAGTACCATTTTTCATTTTTTTTCCTGATTAATTATGGTCCAGATTTTTTTTTTCAACCTTTTGAGAGAAAGTACATTCACATTGCGATAGTCAAAAACCACATCTTGATCAAAGTCAAATAAGTTTTCATGCAAATATAATTTTATACTTCATTTATGGAGATGCTCTTATGGGATACTGTACGTGTATATAAAAATAGGGATAAAATTAATTCTTAAATTTAATGTAGAGTTAATAAGTTTTAAGGTTTTTCTAGATTCCAATGAACATATTGGAAGTGACTTATATAATTTATTTAAAAATTAATTAATGTTTATTTATCAATTTTTTTACCCACACTTATTAATGTTTAAATGTAATTCATTATACTTATCTTACTATTTCAAAATCTCATTTAATATAGGTAAATTTGGATTTTTTTTATTTCAATTTTAACACAAATTTAACAAGCTGACTGTGGGACGGTGAATTAATTGAAAATTTAAACTATCTAATACAACAAGTAAGAGAGGACATGCCAATCTTTATCTTTCAATTTCATTGACAATTTTGTGAGGCTTTATTAATTGACCAGCTAATCAACAAACTAATAGTAAATGAACAATTTTCCATAGGCATTTGTTGATTTAATTAATTAAATAATTAATAAGTTTTCACAACCTGTCTCTGTGCCGTTGCCATTTGAAGATGATGAATATTCTCAAATTCTGGTCATTGCAAGTTTTCAACAAACAGGCACTTTCATGGCCCCACGTTCCGTCCAATAATGAATTTATTATTCTCACATCTCATTCTACCTATTAATTCCACCCGGCATTATTATTATTATTATATTTAGGTCCTATATATATAGAGAGAGAGAGAGACAAAATTGAGGATTTAAAGAATGGCATATTATGATTGGTGTAATTAATAATTTAATACTACGTTATTTGTTTGGATCAATCACTTTCAGACTTGATGGAAATATCAATTGCCAACTGCTCCTTGTTGTGTGTCATGGATTCATAGTCATCGGCTTGGGCCCTTGGAAGTTGGGATCAAGCCCAAATTACAACAACACGTTCCATCCCATCAATCTCTCTAGATTTATGATGAACGCTTGACCAACACAGGGTTGGTCAAACGGTGTAAAAATCACTAGATATCTTTAGATTTTGAGTTTTGGTCTTGGGGAGGATATTTTTATTGGGAGAGGCAGTGACGAACATCGAACTGAACTGAATACAGAGTTAGTCTAACGATATAAAAATCACTAGATATCTTTGGGTTTTGAGTTTCAATCTTAGGAAAGACACTTTTGTTAGGAGAGGCAGTGACGAACCTCGAGCCAAATATAGAGCTGGTCTAACGGTGTAAATATCATTAGATATCTATAGGTTTTGAGTTTCAGTCTCAGACACAAAGCAGACCCACATTGGCCCCTGTCTGCAAGTGCAGACATAAAGTTGAGGGATATATATATATATATTCCTTTTCCATTTTGGTGAGCATAGCTGGGCAGAGTTTAGTGGTAATTTGAAGCCAGCGCTCTCTTTTCCTTCTCTTTATTCAATTTCTAAACAAGGCTAAACGTTCATATTTTTGTCACTTAATCAGACATGATCTTTTGCCTTCTGCATGTTCTTAATTTAATTAACATCCTTGATGTTCCGATAAATATTAACGGAGACGTCAACCATTGCATATCCCTTTAATTGGAATGAGATTAAAGCATTTTCCACCAAAATTTTTTTTCAGGGGTGTTGCCTTCAAACCCCTTAATCCCTCTACTAATTGTGGAAACACAAACTTAAAATCCTAGGTCTGCCACTGTGTGTGTGAAAGATTTATGAAGGCTTGTTTGATTCAAGTTCTGTAATTATAATGCATCATGCTGATTCTGATGTTTGGCTGATACAGTAAAATACTGCTCAGGTTTTAGATGAAAGATCTAGTTTGTGAGTAACTTATAGTTCTAAGCGCAAGACTTTTTCCCATTTGCAAGAATCAAGGTATGGACATTTGTACCCTCTATGAATCGACATTTAGACATTTATACTCCATTTTTTCATTGATATAGTTAAAAAGATCATTTCACGTTTATTTTTTTAAATTTTTTTTATAGATAAAGTATAAATTTCATTTCACGTGCAATTCATGGATTACATATCTACGTATATTCCTTAATAATCATTTAATTACATTACATTCCAAACGATTCTTTGAACCAAACGTCCACGCTAATATGTTGCACACTAATTTATATTGGTTAGTAAGAGATTGCGACTGTTCAAACATGAGACCTCATATTTAAAATCCCGTGTGAATGGAAAAGAATATTTCTATGAGAGTTATCACATTTGAATATGATAAGACTTGAATCTAATCCAATATTGGATAATATGTAAAATTAAATTAAAAATAAAATAAAAAATCTAGAAAGCTGATCCATGCCACTGCAAATAATGTTATCCTTCAGGCTGTGTTTGGTTTGAGGGAGGGGAGAGAAGGGGAGGGGAGGGGGAAAACTTTTACCCTCTTCTTTATAAAAAAACCCATGGAAACTTTTTAATATTTCTAAAATATACTCTCAACAAAAAAGAATATTCCCTTCATTAATGGCAATTTGGTTAATTTCCTTCTTTCCTCACCCTCCCCTACCACACACTCCCCTCAAACCAAACACACTATTAGACACTAGTTTGTATAATCCTACAAGCATAACAATTTTTAACGGGACAAATTATATTACCAACAAAATAATAAAAATTAATATAAACAAATAAAACTTGCAACTCAAAACAAGTCATATATATCTATTAAATCTGATCATTATTAATAAATTACTTGCTTTATATATAAAAGATATAGGTTAAAATATATTTTTAGTCCTCTAAATTTATATGATGTATACTTTTAATCACTTAAATTTATAAAATATACATTTGATCTTATGATTGTAACACCATTAATATTGCTAACACTGCAAACTCAAGTGGTGACTATATAAATTTATGTAACGATTGTGTAATTAAAAATATTAATCTTAAATTTAAAATATATATAAATTGAAAAATATCTAAAAAGTTAAAGAAGCCATCAATGTCTATATATATATATATATATATATATTATGAAGATGGAATATCACCTAGAGGGGGGTGACTAGGTGATTTAAAAATTTATTTGCTTAATCAAGATTTTCGCAAATTATGACTGAATGCTAAATGATCAGAGGTTTAAGAGGGAATAGACACAAGACAATTTATCCTGATTCAGTCTAATCCTGACCTACATCCAGTCCCCAAGAACTCCTTGAGATTTCCACTAACTCTTCAATGATTACAAATACAACTTAGGAATGATCCTCACACTCACGGACTCATTCCCCCTTACTACTTGTAATCGTGCACCCACAACTTAAGGTTCCACAACTTTAAGTCTTAAACAAAGATAATGAAAGTGTTTACAACTCTTTAAGAGTGAGTAATTAATGATCACTGAAGTACAGAATATATCTGAAGATATTTGAAAATGAATGAAACTAACAAGAGTAATAAATCAGAGTAAATGCGCAGAGTTTCGGTTGTTGGCGATATTGAATGCTTGGGCTTTTTATATCCTTCGCCATTAATGTCGTTGGGAGGAACTGGAAGATGACCGTTGCCACTTGTTTAAATTTCCGTTAGGCTCAAGTTCCTTGTCAACCAAAATCGACCGTTGAATCTTCATTAAATGAACCCGCTTCTTTCATTAAACATGATAGGTCGTTGGTTGTACTTGAAAGCTGTAATAAGAATGTCTCGAAGAATGTTTTTGTTCTGCTGCAGCGTTTATTTCGAATGTTGCTCTATTTATCTATTGCGCAATAAATGCTTGTGACGTGAGCATTTACTTTAATCCACTTTTCAATCAATGCTTCATTTTAAACCCTGAAATCACTAGTAAACATGTTAAAAATGTTTTACAAATGATTATTAATCAATCTAGAAAGTATCAACTTAAGTTCAAATCATTTGGAGAGTTCCAGGAAATGATTCATGATTTTTGCTTACAAGAACTCTAGTTCTTATGGTAAGAACTCTAGTTCTATATTTTGCGCACAGACTGACTTTCAAAGGAACTTGAGTTCTTAAAGAAGAACGCTAGTCATGAACTCTAGTTCTTTACCAAGAACTCTAATTCTTGTGCTTTTGAAAGGGATCCAATTGTTTTTCCTCGTGAAGAACTCTAGTTCTTGTTTTAGAACTCTAGTTCTTGTGTTTTCCAAAAGAGACTCAGTCATTTTTCAAAATGAAGAACTCTAGTTCTTTCTCAAAAACTCTAGTTAGGAACTCTAGTTCTTGATTAAAAACTCTAGTTCTTATGTTTCTTTTTCTGAGTGAAGAGTTTGGGTGAGACAGGCTTTCACAAACTCGAGTTCTTATAGCAAGAACTCTAGTTCTTGAATGAAGAACTCACCAAAAAACTCTAATTCTCAAAAATTTCTTCGAAATAGTGGCATGTTGAAGTGAAGAACTCAAGTTTTCAAGCAAGAACTCTAGTTCATCACTTAAGAACTCTAGTTCTCATAGCCTTTTGGATTTTTGAAGAGTTTGTGCGATGCAAATGCTGCGAACTCGAGTTCTACTCCCAAGAACTCGAGTTCTCATCTTGACTGAGTGAGAACTCTCTTGTCAGAAGGCGTGAACTCGAGTTCTTAATGTTAAACTTTTCTGAAACTTGAGTTTTAACGCCCAGAACTCTAGTTTTAAGAATCAAAACTCTAGTTCTCGTTAAATCAATAATTGACAAGTGTTTTTATCATCAAAACTTAAGTTGAGAGCTAACAATATATATATAGTTTAATAATCTAAAAATATAAATTTAATAATGTAAATATCAAAACCTCGATTTCATCTGTAGCAATGTTTCACTTACCTTTAGTTTAATTATCTATATCTAAAAAAATTAAAATTTAACTATGTTTTATTTGTGGTGCAATCATCACTTAATTTTATTGCATCAACATTTTCCATAATAACATTAACGGTACTAGAAATATAAGACAAAAAATATATTTTACAAGGTTAAATGATCAAAAGTATATTTCATGTAAAACTTAAATGAAAAAATATATACTTTAGCCAAAATTATATAATAATTTATGATTGATCAACTTCCTCGTTAACTTGGAAATCCAAAATAAGCCCAATATTATTTTGAAACTAGATGAATTCTTACTATATATATAAATTAAAATAGGGACATTTGCATTATTATATGAAATTAGTGGGAGCTGATCATCACAGTGTATTTGTTTACATTTACATATGAACCATGTGGTAGGATAAAAAATTAATATTGAATATATAAATTATCATATTTTCTTTCAAATAAGATCCTTTTTAGTTGTCTCCTCAATTTCTTTCCGGATAGCATCTCAAGCCTTATTATTATTATATCCGACGCCCATAAGCATGCACAACTGAAAACGATACACATTAAGTTTTCAAATAAAACTATTTCTTACAAAAATAATTAATAATATATTCATATTACTCTACTATTCACACCTTGAAATTGAGGTTTTTCCTTGTTTTTAATTTTTATGCATTTACTTAAAAAAATCTTAACAACTCGTGAAATGTGCAAGACGGCGATTGTTCGAAAGAATAAAAAACATGAGTGAAAATGCCTGAAAGTTAGCTTAGATGATGAAAATGTAGATGGAATTTGACATTTAAGTGAGTTTTAAAACTAATCATAATGTGACAATAAAAAAATATCATATTTTTATGTTATTTTTCTCAAGCAACATTTGATTGTTAATATTTAATTTGAGTTTTTAAAATTTTTCTATTGTTTTAATATTTGTTTTTACAATAAAATAAGATGCAAAATAAAATCATTATTTCACCTATATGCCAAGTTTAAAATAAAACATGATGAAAATTAAAGAAGTAAAATATAAATCCCACAAATAATAAATATATAATATTTAACTCTATCAAATAAAATATATTTAAGCATCGCCAATCTAGTGACAATAATTCTCTAAATTTAGCTCAAAAAATATAAAATAAAATTAGTATTCTCCGTTTTGTATCTTTGTTCCACAGAATTTATGATAATTCAAACAAGCCGATCAGAAGTATACAAACCACTCTTAATGATTTTATTTATAAGGCATTTTCAATATATTTTATATATATTAAGAAAAACCTTAAATTTCATTAACTCTAACATAAAAGCCAACAACTTTGAACTTTATTCATATTTGACTACAGAATTTCCAAAATAACAACAATATACTCCCTTTAGATAAGATTAAACAAATTGTTTTGTTTGAAAAAATAGTTAAAATTAGTTAGGTACAATAAATATGTAAAAAAATTGAATTTTATTATCCAAAAATGCAATTAATTACAATGAAGAGAAGGATTATGTTATATTGGGTGCTTTGGTTAAATATGAGAATGAAATGTAACAATGGGATGAGTAATTTTTATAATTAAGTGGGGATAAATTGAAACTTTATAAAAAAAAAACTTTTCAAACATCCACTAATCTTCTCTGATAATAAAAAGGAAGATGGCAATAAAGGATAAGATTATATTTATATAAAAATTTAATGACATGTCTAATAAATATGATAAAAATCACTTCATTTCATTTAAAATTTTAATCAAAGTTACTATTTTTTTAACTTTTAATCAACTTATGAAAAGAAGCCACGTGATTTCATTTACAATTTTAATCAAAAGTGAACAATTTTTGAACTTTAATCAACTTAATGGAACGGCCTGCCGTGTTGTGTATGAGTAGTACAAAATAGACAAATTATGTGTTGTCGTTTTAATAAAAACTTTAGGGTAATTACCTGATTGTTGATTGAGATTAGCAATAATTGAGGGGACAAAACGGTGGTTATAGGTCAGATATCAAATATAACGAACAAGAATAAATTTAATGAGTTGAAACGCGTATTTAACTGTTTTCTTAGATGAAATTTTGGTCAGGCGAATTTTATTTATTTATTATTACTATTATTATTTATTTTTGCATTAGTCTTTTCCGTCCGTATGAAATAAATTCCTGCCCTTATGAACACGAAATTTCTAGATCCAGCGTCACTTGTGTCTATATTCCCATTTCAATTTCACCTCAATTTCCTTTTGCCAGCAATTTCAATTTAAATATATATACACACACTCCCCCTATTATAAAAGTCACTTGTAAATTGTAGCTCATTTAAATACACTTTTTTTATTTTTAATATAAGACATATTTATCTAATTTAAGTAGATTAAAAAAATTAATTGAATTAATTAATATAACAAGTATTTTCTAAAATACCCAGTCATCTTGCTTAATCCCTAATTTCCTTTTTTTTTTTTTTATTATTGTCAAGGGAGTATCAATATGAGTAAATTAGGCAAATATTGATAGATATGGAAAAAATGTTTTATATTTATAAACAAAATCAACTCCATTACTTCACACATATGTTCTATATTAAGGAATGAATGGAGTACTAAAAAATGACAATAAGTTATTAAATATGAACATAATTAGAAAATAATTACTAATAAACCTTTCAAGCAACGGATCAAATACTTCTCTGTAGGCTTGTTTGGAAACCCTCTAAAACTTAAATTCTACGTAAGTCAAGACAAAATTCATCTTACATATTTATCTTATAAATTCCAAAAACTATTTTCAAAAATTAATCCAAATAACTTACAATAAAGCCTGGGGTGATGTGTACATATATATGATAGGACTCGACTGAAATGACCCTTAGCATGGTTTCTCATGGAATCTGCGATGACTATATACATACATAGGAAGCATACATGGATACGGTATGTTTATATAATGTCTGTTTGAGTTAGTGGTAGGAGAAATGATTTATTTTCTATATGATTTTTACATAAGTAAGATAAAATAAAAGTCAAATTGTAAATATGATTTATGTTTGAATTGACACTGATAAATGTGATTTTTTTTTCCAAGCAGAAATATATTAAGACCTTTAGGAGCGTTCTTTAATAAATATGTGGTCCTTAAAATCGCGAATACTTTTCAGAATCTCTTATTGCTACTTATAACTCTCAAAAACTCAAATCTCAAGCAATATCTACCATCCATTACCAAAATTACACAGGCTAAGAAAATTGTTTGAAAAAATAAACAAATTTATTATATATTGAATTATACAAATTATAAAATTGTTCATTTACAGAATGAATTTACAAATTAATGTAGTACTGTAATTACAATTATTGCTTTACAAACATATATTTACAAATGAATTAGTACTATGATTGTTGTATTTACTTTAAGAGGTCAGTAACATGTTGATAAAACACACTGCGTATGTGGTCCACCTCAACATCAGAAAAGGAAGTGTCAGAGGCAAACCTCTGTAACATCAAAGAAAGAAACTGAATTAATTCGCGTGCATATTTCATATGCAACATTGATTAAACCAGAAATTGAATTCAACCATAATATATAACATCAAATACATTTACCTTTGCAGTGAGTTTATTACTTGGTTAAGTGATAATATCATACATGTGTTTCATTATGTACAAGCCACATAAGTTGGATCCGATTGGTAGCCGACGGGTCTGAAAAGAACAAAAAAATTATATATATAAGATCGAGCATATATAACTTACTGACTAACTTCACAAGGCAGTGTGCCAGTGTTCAAATATGTACTAACCTTTGGTGTGAGCCATTTAGGATCTTTGAGATCACTCCCTCGTTCTTTTTTTTTACCTGGATTTGGAAGGTTCTCATCGCACTATCATCAAATCACAAATTTATCAATAATGTTCGTTGAAAATTTATATCAGAGATTTCAGATAAGAGAATCAAAATGACATACTTATTTGTTGATGATTTGCTGCAACAAAGGCCTTGGTTGGCCGTGAGTGGAGCATAAGAATAACACCGCATGCGTGTCCATGCTCATAACAACCAACTGCCAATGGTTGCTGAAAATTCGCAGTAGTAAAGTACTCAGTGATATATTATGCAGAATTAAGTGAATTGCAACAAGAGGTCGATTGTGATATGTGCCTATGGTGATATGGAAACAAGTACACCTTCCTTCTCACTTCACACAACCTCTTTGATATGTACTCCTGTCTTTCTTCCTTGGTGGTTGTGCTTGTATATACTGGACACAAGAATCCAAAATCATTGATTCTTCCCTGTTAGTCCAAATCTTGATGCATGAACCTACAATAATGACATCGATTAGGGAATTAGTATATATGTATGTGTGTCTAAACGATGCATTTAAATTATGTACTTATAAAAGAAGATACTTACTTCAAAAATACTTGAACAACTGCTGATGTAATCTCCTGTCCAGGAAGCAGCAAGGACTGTATATCAACAGTGTCAAAGAAAACCGATTGAGGATGAGGAACCCCTACTACTTCATTGATTTCCCAAGATTGTAATGTAAAATCTCCTTTGTATACCATTTGGGATATTTTATCCTTGGCCCCCAACTCAGCAGTACGGGATGCAGCTTTACGAGGGGATGGAGATTGAGGAGGGGATGGAACTGGAAGAGGGGATGAAGCATCAGGAGGAGTAGGGACATTTACAAGCTTCACTGGCCAAGAGATGAAGGTTCCCTTGACATCACTCATACACTTCAGCTGATCGGTTGGGAGAGGGAGAGTTGCATCAATGATCACCTCTTCAACTGACACTCGGACTTCATCATCAGCCACTTGTTTATGGTGTACAGTTGATCCCAAGTTGTGGACAATCCCTTTAGCAACTAATTGTCTAGTTGGTTCTGCCACGTACAAGTCACAAAGTTGCTCTGATTGTCCAACAATGCAGCTCTCTCTAGTGCTCTGCTGCACAGGTGCAGGTGTATGTGAAGGGAACATTGGTTTCTGGCTAAGAGCTAATAAGCATCTTCATTTGATTCATTTCCTCCTTCATTTGCCTCATCTGAGATTCAAACAATTCTTTCAATGCAGTCTCTTTGGCCGTTGCCTCTTGATTTAATTTGGTTATCGTTTGGTCCATCTCCTCCCGGGTAACCATACTTTGCTTAAGGCGTTTGGTTTTATTAAAGTATTCTTTTAGGCCTACCCGTCCTCCAATCCCCCTTACCCACCCCGAGTGATCCGGTTTTTCGGTCGCAACGGTCAGAACATCATTCCTCCCACTTGACACAAAAGATCCCCCTACTTCTTTCTTTTTAAGATCTTCCTGTAAGATACAGATAACGAGAAGCTTAGTAATGAAACATGTTTAGTAACTAAAAAATAACAATAACGATACTTACAATTCTTTCAGTAACTATACGAGTTTGTTCACTCAGCACCTTTTTTTGGTTGCTGAATATACAACCACAAATCCTCGCGACGAATTGTGGATGCCTGCTGATCAACTATAGCAAAAGGATTGGATTAAGCTTCTTCTTCCAATCTCTTTTGCTTGGCCTCCATCATTTCTTTTTCGACCTTTGCATATCCACCGCGAGAAGCCCTATGCGGGCAATCATTCTTTCTCCCTATCTTCTGTGCTTGTTCCCTTCTTCTATGTGAATCAAAATTGAAAACAACTATTAATTATGAATTCAAGCCATCTCACTAACAGAAATTATAGAACTTCTGCTTCATATGAACCTCAAACATTAGTCAAATTCACTTCATCAAGTTTCAACATTTTATTTCAGGAAGATGTAGAATTGTATAGAACTAATATACTGACTTACTAATAGCAATGTCTAACCACAACCTACTATAACAGAACTAGTTAAGAATATAATAACGGTTAACATATCAGACATGCAAATAACTAAGACATGTTCCTTTGATGTAGGACAAAGGATGAAAATATATATTTCTACTCACACATTAAACCATCTAACTAACAAGATTAGATGAACATAATAACATTCACATATCCGTACAGGTTAATAAGTAAATAAAAAGGGCAAACAAAACTAAATATGAACTCATCAAAGCATCAGAAGTGGTTCGAAGCTGAACAAATTGATCCCAAATTTGTTGATCAATAAATGTATACTTGTCCCAAGGATTATGATCAGGTTGAACCTCGGCAAAAATATAGGTATTGGCTAGAAAGGTCTTAAATTTTCTCCACCGATCAACACAATAAGACAATGTCTTGGCTTTCAACTTCTCATAATCAGGGACAGTGTATGAAAGCTGAATAATGTCCTAAAGAGGATCCTTCACTATGCGTTGGTCAACATTTTTCCACCCATCTATCAAGATGCTGGCCTTGCTACGTGCTATATAGCCAACAAAACTATTATATTCGTGTGTTATTCGGACTAAAAGGCTCCAACCTGTCATTAAATTGAATCTTGATCTTTGACCCAGTGTTCCATTTTACGGCTACGTTGCTCATTCGAGTGCCACTTTTACCACGGCATGCAGGGCGGTCACGAAGCTCATTTTGAGATGAAGAGGGTTAGTTCTGGCTCACACCAGTAACATCAGTAACTGGCGTTAACCGAACAAGGAGATAATGGTTTTCTCCGTTCATTTTCCATAAAGGAAGAGAGGTTGAGAGTGGTGGTGCGAAGGAGTAACTCCTAAGAAAGTGAGAGAGTAACAAAGGATGGTGGTGGTTGGCGAGGAATAGATGTAATGCAACAGGAAGTGAGGTTTCGCAAAGAGAACATGGGTTTCAGAGCTCAGATAGATAGACGTAAGTCGTAAGTAAGGTTTCGCGGGAAGAAGTAGATGTTTCCATTTTTAAGACTGCAGTAACTCAAACGACGTTCTTAAAGGTTAACATTTAAGACCGTCTGTTATTTATGTCCACTCTTAAAAGTAATAAACTATTATTTTAAAATTTTTCATTATTTAATATCGGGTAGAAGTTATGTCTGCTCTTAAAAGTATTACCTTTAAGACCATCATTTATATATGTTCGGTCTTAAAAGTTTTATACGATTATATTTAAATATTTCTTTATTATTCTTTACCGCAGAAAATATAAGTCGGGGATGTACGAGTTTTCTCTATAATGTAATCCATATTTTAATTTTTTTTTAACATTTTTAAGAGCGGTTGGTTTTTTTAAGCGACCTGAATATTATATTTAAGAATTGATACATTAAAAGAAGTTCTTTATATTTACAAAATTGCCACCGGTCATATCTCTAAGACCGGTGCGTCGAAATTCCGCTGTAAATAAGGCGATCTTAAAAATTGATGCGGTTAAAGAAGTTCTTTATATTTACAAAATTGTCATCGGTCATTTCTTTAAGACCGGGGCGTTGATAATCCGTTGTAAATGAGGCGGTTTTAAAACACTTTTTTGTACTAGTAATATGATCAAGTTAAAAAAACAGGAAAGAGTTTAGTATCGAGATAATATGACTTTGTAAATTAGAAATGTAAAAACAATAAAATTAGCGAGTGAATTGGAGAAATCAACCGAATTTGTACCTCACATTTTTTTTATAGAAAAAAATTTAGTTGGGTTGATCCCGATTAGGGTCAAAGTATTCATTAGAATTTAAAGCATGTTGCAAAAGGTATTTATAAATCGCTTACTAAAAAGATCCTCTCACCAACAATGAGATTTGAATCAACAATCTTATGGGTTATGAGTTAATTCTTAACTGACTAGATCAATCTTTATTAGCCAAACTATGTGTTATTTAGAAAAGTGAAGATTTTTGTTATGAACATAAGACCAAATGGAGAACTCAACCTAAAAAGAACTAGTTTCTTATGAGGGAGAGCTCCTTGAATTTATAAACTCAACACACCCTTGTGAGTTCCCCAATGTGGACTCATACTAATAATGCTCCCTCTTTGAGAGTAGACATTCTTGGCGATTTGACATCATGACATTTCACCCTACCTCTTGCCGGTCATAACCCTTTAAGGAAGGCTCTCCCCGTGAACGTCAAACTCTCAACAAAAGACCTCTTTCATGAACATAAGCTCAAATTGGAGAGTTCAAATCCAAATAGACTAGTTCCAACCCCTAAACTTATAAATCTCACCATATTTGTGAAGCCCTATAATATGTGAGCATAAATATATATTATTGAGTTTAATCATTCAGGGGCAAGCTTCATCGATACAAGGTGTTTTCGTAATGACTAATGACTAAATGTGACTAAATAAGACGTTCTCATAGTCGTTAATTCTAAACGATTAGTTTATAAAGAGGGAAAGCCCCTTGAATTTATAAATCCACCACATTTGTGAGGCCTCGGTGGAACTCACAACAATGAGTCCATCTTTGAGAGATGACCTCAACATTGACCTCTCAATAAAATAATACTCCCTCCGGTCCTAATTATAGGATATATTTAACCGATTTTGGAGAGATTAAGGAGAGAAGTTAAATTAGTTAATTTTACTCGTCTTCCTAAAATGCCCTTATATAAATTTTAAATGACATCAATAAAAGTACATCAACAACAATTGCGACATGTCTCTCCGACTTAGAATTTTCCTTTCTATGTGTTCTAATTGAAATGATGTTCTTGTTATATATAGATATATGTGTGTGTGTACATACACATGTATATATGTATTTATATATACATATATTTACACACATACATCCCCACAGATACACACTCTTACATGAATACACACACAGATAGATAGACATATATGTGTATATATTTATGTATGTATGTATGTATAAGTGTGTGTACATATATATAAACAGACACACACACACATGCATAGATATATATATATATATGTATGTTGTGTGTGTACACACATATATAGATACCAACACATAAACACACATACAAAATATATATATAGACACACGAACACACATATTTATATAAGTATACACATACGCATTATGTTGTGTGTGCACACACACATATAGACAACAACACATAAACAAACACACAGAATATATATATATATATATATATATATATATATATATATATATATATATATATATATATATATATATATAGACACACACATATTTACATAAGTATACACACGCATAGATAAATATATGTATGTTGTGTGTGTACACACATATGGACACCAACACATAAACACACACACACAGTGTGTGTGTGTACAAGTTAATATTAGTTGGTCAATTAATAAATTAAAATTTAACAATTTAAAAGTTTTATTGACTGAAAAAGTTGTTGCACCTATATATATATATGTATATATTTACCTAAAACTAAACACACTTGAGAGAATAAAATAAGGGTATTTTAGGAAGAAATTGACAAAAACTAAAATTTTGTCCTATAATTAGTACTAAAACTAATTTTCAAATGTTGTCCTATAATTAGGACCGAGGGAGTATTTGTCATGAACATAAACACAAAAGGATTGTTTAGACCCAAAAGTATAGTTTAGCATACAAGGAAAAATCCTTTGAGGCTGTCCTACGTGAGACTCGTAAAAAGATTTTATACGTTAGTCAACTCTAATAAATAATAAGAAATGATACACACCCGCATAAACACACATGCAGCTGGGAGTGGATGTCTGAATTGAATGAGCCGCTCTCATGGTCGTGGTTAAAATAGAAGTCAATACGGCGTCGTCTAGGGTGGGAGCGTTCACACGAAGCAGAGGGACCAGGGGCTGATACAAGTCTTTGTGCGGCACTCGCATAATTTCCAGTGTTCACTTATTGTTGTGTTGCTGTTGGGGAAGCCCAGAGATCTTGAAGTCCCCATTATATATTCTTTCAATGTAATGCCTACGTATGAACAAGACAAAATATTCTCTGTCTCAAATCTAAAAGTTAGCCGAAACATGTGTTTTAATGTCGGAAGAATTCCCTATAATTAACTACCCTAAATATTAAAAAAATGCTGTAAAAGATAACAAATACTGATTCCAATTTGTAATTTGCACTAAAAATTATATCGAGGTAATATATACAATCAGTAGAGATAATTTATTAAAAATATAATCAATTTTAGAAACAAAATTGATTGAAGTTTTATATTTAAAATACAAACTTCTCAGACACTTCACTCCTACAATTTAGACGTAAAAGATGATCTTGTTTTGACTTTTGAGTTTCTTAGTTTGGCTTTTCTCTTTCAACGTAAGGAAGCAGCTAACAACCTTGCCGCAATGCTGATATACGGGATCATGTAAGCATAATAACATTTAAAGATACTCATAATAATATATACAAATAATATTATAATATTGAATTGTGAATCATACCCTTTATTAATACTATCAATTATGAGAGGACAATGCTTCGTCCTTTGACAATGGTAATTCATAATTGAACCATATAATCTGAATCCGAACCTGATATGCCTTGAAGGGAGAAAGTGCAAACATTGCTTCTTACCAGAAAACATGCACTTCGAGTCCTACTCTGTTTTTGTCTTCTTCTTTGGTAGTCCTTAATTATATGCAACTTGGTAATTGGAGTTTCAATCTTTTTCTTTCTTAGTTTTTTCATAGAACAAAGTATATATAAGTTGAGTTTCGGGGCTTACTAAGATTAGAGTATGTCTTAGGACTTAAAAATACTTACAAAGGTATTTATATATTGTTTATCAATAAGATTCTTAAATCGGTACTCAGATTTGAACTCATAATGTTATGAGCTAATTTTTTACCAATGAGATCAATCTTTATTGATTGATGGGGTTTGAGTTTTTCTTTCTTGGCTATGTTAAGAATATTCGTTTTTCACAATAATGTACTGTTTGTTTAGACTCTTTTTTTTTTTTTGGCTTTTTCAATGTAATCCAACTGCCGACTTAGATCTCTTAAATCAATTCAAGAGATTCGACACTTGTTTCTATGAAATAAGATCTTCAATTTGATTTTTTTTTTTTTTTGTAAATAAAATTGTACTTTAAGATAGATTTACTACAATCTTTCAATTTAGTTTAAGTCTCATTTAGTCATTTTACAAAAAAAAAAAGGTGAAATTATAATATACATTATGATTCTCTTTGTTTTTTTAAGGGAAAAATCACTTTGAATAACTACATATGATAGGGACCAAATGAGATGTTTCATGTGAAACCATGCACAATGAGTGTCTCATTGTTGCAAGACAGAAATTAAACAAGATATTTAATTTTGGGGGTCGAACTATATGTTTATTTTCCACCGACATATGTTGCAATATAAGAAGTTTAGAGTGATATAATTAAATTAGAATTTGAATTCACTGACAAACAATTAAAAGGGAAGTTAGCAGTTGTTTAAGAGAGGAAAACAAGAACCTAATTAATTCAAATACATGTAACTCATAAACCTTTGTGACTCTTCAAATAATCTTTGTCTGGATTTGGTCTCACTAATAGTAAAGCTCTCTCTAGTTCTAATTATAAGGTGACACTTTTATCAATTTAAATGTATTAATAAAACTGTTAAAATCATTAAATTTGTAATAAATTTTTCTGATACCCAACATTAACTTTATTATATTAAACTCCAATGTCATATCAATTTTTATTCTTTCTCACTACTTTTATTTAATACAGGCATATATAAAAAAATATTTAATACTCATTGAAACTATTTAAATATCTTATAAAAAAGATTAAAAAAAAGTCTTCCAGGAGTATCTTATAATATGGACCAAAAGGAGTAATAACTTCTATTGTTAAGTTCCCTCCATTCGGTTCCTATTACTGAATTTGTTTGAAACTATTACTTTTTTTTAAAAAAAATTGCTTATATTTGAAACCATGAGTTACTTGAGAAGTGAAAAAGAAAAATTGCATCGCATTTGAATAAGGGAAACTGTTAAAAAAAAAAAACGCAGCTAACATCCATTTTGTGACTCAGAATAAGGATGACTCAATTTTTTCTTATGAAAATGCCTGTTAGCTTATACTAGGGAACTGAGTGATATGATTGATCGTGTTATATAGATATCCTTAAACTTAATTTGTTCTAGTTAAATTAGTTAATTAATATATTATTTATAGGTCAAATTAAGCATCAAGTTTTCTTCATTGGTACGTCATGCATAGTTTTGTTACTTAACTTTCAACTAATTTTGAGTACAATTAACATTTCAGATCCAAAAGATATTTTTTACATAGTTCAATAAATACAAAAGACGAGTGTAATGTTTTTTTTTCTTTTTTTAGAGAAAAGACGTATGGAATATTGAATTTGTGTTTATCACTTTGATATTTTCCCCAAACAATACGCAATAATAAACATCACAGATATAAATTCTTTGTATGATGGAAAATGATTATTTCTCCTTAATTTCTAGCAAATAGAGCTATATTAAATATGTGAAGAAATGTTGTGAATAAAACCAATTTGTTACTACCTCCGGTCCTAATTATAAAACATAGTTGACTTTTTTAGAGGGATTAAAGAAGCTAAATAAATTACTTAATCATTTCATATATTGTATATTCTTAGATTATATATTAGTTTATTAGTTAAACTAGTTAGTTTAAAGAAAAAAAATAAAATTACTTTAAAGTAATTTAATTACCTTCCTTAATCTCTCTAAAAAAGTCAACTATGTCTTATAATTAGGACCGAAGGGAGTACTAATTAAGAACTCAAACATGTAATGAAATGTGTAGAATAAGTTTGGGGACATCTCAGTCAGGTTCCAATGATAAAAATATCTATATATAACAAGTCTTAGTGTAAATTCCTCTATAAAAAATAAACTTGTTAGTGATTACTCTATAATAGTGACATATACTTTTCAATTAGAGCTGAGTTAATTAACATAGATGGACTTGTCATTGACCACTCTATGATTTGTCAATATAGTCACATACACTTATGAGCGGGAGCTGCTTTAGTTAACATATATAAATTTATCAGTGGTCACTTTATGATTTGTCAATATAATTATACACACTTGTTAATAAAATAATTTTACATTTAAAGTCTATCTCTCATATGTCCTTATAGACTTTTTTGATAGAGAAATTTATACTAACACATTTTTTTTATATTTTCCAAAAATTAATTCCAATTGTTAATTTATTAAATCTGATATATAATGCTGAAAATAATGAGAATCATGCCATCGTCATTCTGTGTGCAGATGATGAATCATCAAACCGTTTTTGTTTTGGTTTTAAAAATTATTAATAGTAGCATGTTGTAAACTTGAATTTCGTTTACTTACAAGACTTTTTGAATAGAAAATTCAACAATCCTTATCTCTCTATCTCAGATTTTTTTGAGTGATTGATGCCTTGATATATGTAGATCCACATTTAATCCTTATCTCTCTATCTCAGATTTTTTTTGAGTGATTGATGCCTTGATATATGTAGATCCACATTTGCAAGAACATTTAATCAATAATTGCAAGAATATGTATGTGTGTGTGAGCAATATATATATATATATATATATAGTATGTTTCGTATAGTAAACAAGGCGCTTAACATTTTGGGTGCCTATATCAAAATTTAAAAGAAAATCTCATTTGTACATAAAAAAAGGGAAATCTACTCGTTTTTTTTCCATGAAAAACATATTGGAGCCCCATAGTCAAGATAGCCTCAAACACCAAAGAAATAAATTGGATGTCATAAATCCATGTATTCTCATACTGTCATACACACAATATTTCCGGTTTTAAATATATGATAAGTTTTAAGGACTTGTTTTTTTTTCTCCAAATTATTTTTTTTAAAAAAAAAGAAGTTAAAAAGGTTATGCTTTAATTAAATTAAGAGTAGCAGCTAAGAATTACTAGGTATAATAAGGTAAACAAATTTAATTAGATATTTTTGAAAAAATAATTTGTAGCACGTGCTGAAAAAATAATTACTCTGCTGTCTCTGCATATATATCATTCAACTAGAAGCTGCCCAATAAGGGCATTTTACAATCATAAAAAATAATGATTAGGAAAATCACCAACAAACAAAAACTGTTTCAACAAAGTCACAACACATCTCACACACACACACACACAGAGCTGAGAGAGACACAGAGATTGCTGGGTTTTGTCAAATATGGGAGGATCTGTACTGTAATGTTGGTGGTTGAAAGATTCAAAGTAAATGAGTTGTGAAATGGATCTTATACAAGTTGCCATTTATGGAAGGAAAATAACATTAAATAACAACGAAGAAATAAGAAAGAAGAAGGGTCTGACATGTTATTCTTGCCAATATAATAATAATAATAATAATAATGAAAGTCTATATATGAGATCAGAGTCTCACATTACATATTAATATATTAATATAATAATAATATAATCGTACGTAGGTAGGGCATCATAGCAAGATTGTATTGGTTACGTTGTTGCTTGTCAATGACAAAGTAGTTAAGTATCTAACTTAGAAAATAAATAATGAACCAACCATATATATATATATATATATATATATATATATATATAGAGAGAGAGAGAGTGTGTAGGGTTCATGAATTGAAGAAGGTGAGCCCCCATTTGCACAGTAACATGGTCCATTTTTAGTCAATGATTTTCTGCCAAATAATGCATGTGCATGCATGGCTTCCACCATTGAGAGAGTCACAGCGAGAGAGAGATCAGGACCACACACACGACACGTTTTCTTACTCTCTCTCTCTCTCTATATATATATATGTACTCCCTCTGATCCTTATTATAAGGCACAAACTACCTAAAATTTTTTGTCCTTTTTATAAGGTACCAACTACATTTAACTAACTTATTTATTACTATTTCCTATTATGCCCTTACTTTAACAAACTTTTTTAAATCTATCTCATTAAAGAAGGGATAAAGTTGGAAACTTTTATTAATTTTAGGTTCATTAATGACTTAACTTCCATTTTCTTGGTTTGTGAGAAAAGATAGTTGGTGTCTTATAATAAGGACTAAAGGGAGTATGTATGTATATGTATATTGCCTGATTTGCCTCTGTGTTAATGATGTTCCAAACAAGATACGTGAAGTATGAAACCAACAAAAAACATTGAATTTTAACGGTTCAACCACCGTGGTGTTTACCTACACCAACTTCCCCTTGACTTCTCTCATCGTGACCATTTTTATTAATTTCTGTTCTCTCTCAATGTTAATTAATATTATTTATTCGACATTTTACATTTATAATTCATTCTTTATTATTCATTCTTGTACATATCTATGACATGTGTTGTCCGTGTGTGGAATCATTGTCCCAACATTGTGTGTGTGTGTGTTGTGGACGGGAGGGAGTAGAAATATGAGTTTAATATTTTAAATAATTAAGTAGAGGAATAATAAGTTTATTTTCGTAACTTTGAATATTTTGAAATGAATAAATTTATTAAAATAATTTTATATAATCTTAAGAAACATAAATTAATAAATATTTATAATTATACAGCATTTAAGAAGATTACGAAATTTTTAAGGTGGAATAAAATATTTAACATATTAATTTTATGAAAAATAAAAGGAGGATGTACAGTATTATTTTAGAGAAATCGATACATACTTATTACTCCCTTTAGTTCTTATTATAAGGCACCAATTACCAACATTTTTTTGTCTTTGTTATAAGTCACCAAGTTACTTTAACTAACTCATTTATTACTATTTTCCCATTATACCCTTATTTTTAACTAACTCATTCAAATCTATATCATTAAAGTAGGGGTGAAGTTGGAAACATTTATTAATTTTAGACTTAATTAATGAGTTAACTTCCATTTCTTAGTTTGTGAGAAATAGTAGTTGGTGCCTTATAATAAGGAAAAGAGGAGTATATAATATCAAGTTAACTAATTTTTTAAATTTTTATAAATTAGTTCCCTAACTCCGATGAAGTAGTAAATAAAACACCCAACATGATATGGATCTGTGTCACATATGCACGAATTATGACGGGATTAAATTACACTTTCTCCGATATTAAATGTAGGAGTTGGTTCACTTAATTGTAAAACCTCAACCTCTTTCGTTTTTCTTGTAAGAAAAAACCTCTTTTGCTTTCAAAATTTATTATTTTTCTAATAAACTATTTATACTATTTCATATATTGGTAGTTTCTAATAGAAATAATTAAAATGATGGATATTTTAAGTAAACCAATATCATTTTTTATATATAAACAACTAACTTAATTAATCTCTTAATATATAAAAGTTAACTATTTTGTTAATATATATAGGACCGAAAGATGGAGTATGAATATGTTTTGGTAAAACAAAACATACTCATAGAAGTTTACAAAGATCATGTTATCTCTAGTATTTAATTATATATAATTAAATGCGTTTGGTGGCTATCATTTTCTAAAATATTATTTGAAATGGACATATAATCAATTAACAAAATAAAAGTTAATTAAGATATTTAACCCACGATAGTAGGCAGGTGTAATGAAATTAGGTAGACTTTGTTGAGCATAATAAATTTGAGCACAACAGTTTGACAAATACATAGAACTGTATCATACAAAGGTTAAGGGGCAATTTTGTCTCGAAAATTTTTGCCGAGGGGTAATTTTTTATTATCCGTTATCTTAATTAGTTTTAATCGTTAGTTGACTAAATATACTGTACTGACAATCTACATAACATTTACATAATGTTTGTTAAGGTGTAAATTTGTGTCAAAGGTTAATGTGCATCTACTTCTTTTTTCAAAGTTATATTTAAAACTTTTGGGGCAATTTTGTACATTAGCAAAAATGATGTTGATGACATGTAGACTGTTAGCTCAGCATATTTAGCCAACTAACAACCAAAATTAACTGAGATAATGGTTATGGCAAAGTTGCTTCATTTTTTTAACTTCCGAGGCTTACCTCATAAAACTTTCAAAACAAAAATGTCTATGAAACAAAACTGTTTATACTGTTTTTGGATGTAAGGAATTTTTCCATAGAATTTGGGGATGGATTAAGAATTTCTATGCATGCGATATTGCTGTTTGTCTGCCTAAAAATATGCATGCTTAGTTTGAAATGGAAAAATGGAAGAGTTTGAATTATATTTTTGGAGTAATTTTTTCTAGGGTTAAGGGGAATTTTTGCCTCAGAAGTTTTCACTGAAGGGCAATTTTGCCCTGAACATTTTAAAAAGGGGAGAATTTAACCTTTACCATTATTCTAATTAATTTTAACTGTTAAATTACCAAATATGTTGAGTTAGTAGTTTATATGTCATCCATATCATTTTTGTTAAGATGTAAATTTAAATTGGGAGTTCAGATGTCATCCACTTCATCCTTTTTCAAACTTATATCTAAAACTTCTGGGACAAATTTACATCTTAGTAAAAATAATATGGATGACATAAATTGTCAGCTCAGCTTATTTGGTCAACTAATGATTAAAATTAACTGTGTCAATAACTAGTGCAAAATTGCTTCTTTTTTTACACTTTAAGAATAAAATTGTCCCTTTACACTGTTTTCTGTATTTGATATCTTAGAATTTGAAGTAGTTTTTCATTTTAAGTTTTATCCAAATACTAGCATGTTAACGGTACAAATGACTTCGTTGCGTGCTACTAGGATAGAGGTATTTTTTTGGACCTAGCTTGCCTTTTTTCTTTTCCCATCTATTGCCATCCCCCCCACCTCCGGATTTGGTTTCCCTTCTGTGCATCGGAGGCTCCGCTGCACAAGAGGCGAAGGTAGTGTAATTTTTTTTTTATATTGTCACTTTGTAAAAAAAAAAAAGAAAAAAATTTAACATTTACATTGCCTCCTGTGCAGCGGAGCCTCCGATGCACAGGAGGGAAACCAAATCCCCCACCTCCCACGTCGTCATGACTATTGGATCAAAATTTAATGGTCAAGATTTAATATTTTATTATCAAATATTATGACAATAGGGAGAACGAATGGGAAAGAAGCCAAATCCATATTTCTTGAGCAAATTAATTTTGGTCAAAAATCGCCTAATATTGAAAACGGCTCTTATTGGTAAAAATGAGCCGTTATCAAGTTTGATTGGTTGTTTCGTCCGGTTTAACTCTCTTTCTAAACATTTATTTGGACTTTGGAATAGATTTTGAAACCTTAAATCTTAAAGTTGCTTGGTTGGCCCAAAACATCTTGAACTTCCCCCCTGATAAAAAAATTGGAACATATAAGCTATTTGGGCCAAAAGGCCAGTGTATACTCGAGGCACATGAAATCCAATAAGCGTAAATGGTTACAGAAACGCATGTCGTTTTACCCTATGATAAGGAAATATTAAAAACTTGTAGTTGATTGATCACATCAGTGCCAACTTAATATGAAGGTTGCTGGCTCTGATTCTCTCTGCATGATAGAGAGGCATCTTGGATGAGGTCTTTGCGAAATTGGCATGTCTTTAGTAAGGTAGTCTATGATATGAAGTTTTATTTGACCTAATAATATAAAGTTAAATAAAAAAAAAAAAAACATGAATTTTTGCCAAGAACTGAAACTGAACTTAAAACTTTGATTCAATAAATTAAAGATGTTTTTGTTGTTGGTATCATTATTCTTATGAACTTTTAATTAAAAGTTTCATAATAAATTTTGATAACAATCCCTTACGTGGAGTTTGATTATTTATTATTTAGGAATTTTATAAATTTATTTTAAATTTATATTATTTTTTATATTTTTTTA
Source organism: Acacia confusa (assembly GCA_037074495.1). NCBI lineage: Eukaryota > Viridiplantae > Streptophyta > Magnoliopsida > Fabales > Fabaceae > Acacia > Acacia confusa. The sequence continues at coordinate 11,251,146 of CM073514.1, forward strand.
TTCTTAAATTTTAGGGCAAATACCACTGGAATTTCAAAATCTCAAATAAGTGATTTCCCAACAAGACGAGTTGTTAATTGCTTTACTTTCTTTTAATCCCATTACTGTTATTGTCAATATAACTTTGAAATTCAAGTGATTTTTTTTTATCATTTTCCTAAATTTTAATCTCCCCTTTTTAATTATTAATATAAAATATAAAAATTAGAATAAACACCAAAATTATAGATGAACCTGAAAGGAAAAAAAAAGGGAGAATTTTAGTTAGGTCTCATAGGGCTAAATTTATTTTAGTCCATGACCATAATGCTCCATGCTTTATTTTTGTATTTTTTTTTTAAGAAAAATGTTCGATTATCGTTGAAGCTCTAGCAAGCTGCCACTGGTAGCCACCAGGCCGAATTAGACATTGCCAGTCGGCCATCGAAAATAAGATGCCAATTGGCTGGAGCTTCTACCACTAGAAATTAATATATTGTTTATAGAAAGACTTCACTTGTTGATGAAGAGTGGAACAATTATAAATGCACTTGTTCAATTTGTGTTGTTCTTCATAAAGAGCTAGACAGTTGCAAATGGGACCTGTTCAAGATCCTTTATTTTCTTGTTAACCTATTAATTTGTGTTGTTTATATGCTTATTTCACTTGTTTATGAGGAGCTTGACACTTGCAAATGAACAACACAAATTTAACAAGTTTCATTTGCAAGTATGCAACTTTTCACGAACAAGTGGAACCCTCGTATAAATAGCACATTAATTTTTAGTGGTTGAAGTTGTTAGTTATCTATGTGTTTTAATGATAACTAACAATTTTAAACTCAATATGAAATTTGTCTTTGGTAAGTTGAAAAGCTTACTATCAAAGGTAAACTCAAGTTTTGGATGTAAAACTCAAGTTTGGACTTACCAGAGAGTAGCTCAATTTTTTTAAATTAAGACAAACTCCAGTTTGTGTAAACAAACTCGAGTTTGTGAGATATAAAGAGTACTCAAAGTTTTTCACATTAAGATAAACTCGAGTTTAGTTGTACTAACTCGATTTTGCACCAAATAGAGAACCTTCAATATTTTATGAAGTATGACAAACTCCAGTTTGCTTCTACAAACTCGAGTTTATGTCTCTAAGAGAGTTATGTTTTTCAAGAATTTGAGAACTCGACAAAACTCGAGTTGAATTTTCATAAACTCGAGTTTGTGTTTGGCCGAAAGTCTTAATGTTTTTTCATCTTAGACAATCTCCAATTTGTTATGACAAACTATAGTTTGCACTTGACCAAGAATTTTTTCTAAGTTTTCTGAATTTTGAGAAAACTCGAGTTCATAAAGATAAACTCGAGTTTGGGATTAACAGAGAGCTTTCAAGTTTTACTCACTTTGAGGAAACTCCAGTTTAGTTTTAACAAACTCCAGTTTTCTCTTATTAGAGAGTTTTCAAGGATTTTCGGTTTTAAAGAAAACTCGAGTTTCAGCCAAGTAGAGAGCTATGCTCTATTTTTGTAATTTGTGAAAGCGGAGCTAAATCACCAAGAGGGAGTAAATTGGGGATTTTAAAAATTCGTTTCGAAAGTTTTGTTTTGAAATGCTAAAACAGGGTATAACAGAGAGTAGGAAAGAAGAGTAAGACACAAAGGTTTATACCGGTTCGGTTCAACTCTATGATCTACGTCCAGTTTTCAGGCTCCCTGAGTTTTTCACTATCTCAACTGATTATACCCTCTGTAACTCAAGAGTAATTCTCTCACCAGAACTTACTTCTCTTTACAAGTTGTAATCAATAACCCCAATCTCCAAGTCCCCTGACTTGACTTGAGATTGTTTACAATAAGTGTCTTTTACAATAAATGAATTCTCTTAAAGAGTTGATAAGAATAAACAATGAAGAAAAAATGTATCTTAAAGATACTTTACATAGAAAACTCAAGGAGTAGTTGAAACTTAAATGCTTTTTGTTTTTTTGGCTCAATAGTTGTTGAGAGGAATTGAATGCAACTCTATTTATACATAGAGAGTGATAAATGACCGTTGCAAACTGCATTCTGAGCGTTGTTGCACTAATCTAGCTATTGGAGGCACTTTGGTCTCTTTTCTCTCTACTTTTTTGTCCATTCCTTGTGTTCAGAGGATAAATGTTGACTTCTCTTGTGTTTTTTTCCGTTGGAATGTCAAAAAGTAGTTTAGGTAAGAAGTATTTATCCACTTTACATCGAGCAGAGCTTGTTTGATCAAAATATGGTAAGTTAGCTATACTTTGCATTTAATGCTCTGACATGCTTTTTACTTGTGCTGAAACGACACTTTTAATCTTCTTAAATCATCTTCCAAAACAGTTGAAATTCACTAGCAAACACGTTAAACATATCTAATGAAGTTGATGAACAATATTAGAAAGCATTAAGATCAAACAAGAAGGTTTTCACAAATTCAACATATTTGAATTTTTAATAGCTGCGACACAAACTTGAGTTTGTGTATCAATACTCGAGTTTGTCACTATGCATTTAAGTATAAACTCGAATTTCCATATCAGAACTCGAGTTTTCTTCTTCTAGAGAGAAAAGTCGCGATTTGAGTTTTAGAATACCATTTTAGCTAGAGTTTTCAGGAAAACTCGAGTTTTGGACTTTTAATGAATATATATCCAAAATCTCAAAACTTGAGTTTTCATTTAAAACTGGAATATTGAAATCAATGAAAAACATCAATACTCTCTGTATGACCAAAACTCGAGTTTCCAAAACCAAACTCAAGTTTCCATTTTAAAATTTGAAACTTAGAGAGATTTGTGTCATTGCGAAACTGGAGTTTTAAATACATTGAAGAATAGTGATCTTTTGTGCTTGGCCCAAAACTCGAGTTTCCAAAATTAAACTCGAGTTTCCATTTAAAATATAAAAACTTTTGAAATCTGGAGCCAAGAGAGAAACTTGAGTTTTCTATTCAAACTTAAGTCTTCAGATGTTTAAAGCGTAAAAACAGTTTGTTAGGCCAAAACTCGAGTTTTCCCAAAATTTGGAAAAACATAGAAAATCTGGAAACTAGAGTTTTCTCACGTCAGAAACTTAGATGACTCTTTGTATGATCAAAACTCGAGTTTTCAAATGAAAACTGGAGTTTTGCGTTTCTTTAGAAAAACATTGAAGAGTCTCTGTATGGCCTAAACTCAAGTTTCCAAACTGAAACTCGAGTTTGTCTTGATAAAAACTTGTAAAGCTCTCTATTTCCATTTTAAAATTTGAAACTTAGAGAGATTTGTGTTATTGCAAAACTGGAGTTTTAAATACATTGAAGAATAGCGATCTTTTGTGCTTGGCCCAAAACTCGTGTTTCCATTTAAAATATGAAAACTTTTGAAATCTGGAGCCAAGAGAGAAACTTGAGTTTTTTATTCAAACTTAAGTCTTCAAATGTTTAAAGCGTAAAAACAGTTTGTTAGGCCAAAACTCGAGTTTCCAAACTGAAACTCTAGTTTTCCCAAAATTTGGAAAAACATAGAAAATCTGGAAACTAGAGTTTTCTCAAGTCAGAAACTTAGATGACTCTCTGTATGATCAAAACTCGAGTTTTCCAATGAAAACTGGAGTTTTGTGTTTCTTTAGAAAAACATTGGAGAGTCTCTGTATGGCCTAAACTCAAGTTTCCAAACTGGAACTTAAGTTTGTCCTGACGAAAAACTTGTAAAGCTCTCTGTAAGGCCAAAACTCGAGTTTCCTCAAGGAAACAACAGTTTTGCCTTTGTTCATTAAAATTGAGCTTTTGTTTGTCAAGTCAAAACTCGAGTTTTGTTTCCCAAAACTCGAGTTTGCCTTAGACAACAAGTTTTTCAACTCACTTAAGACAAACTTTAATCTTAGTTTACAATTGTATGTTATCTTCAAAAGCCGTAGAGAACTAACAATTTGAAACTTCTGTTAAGTTTGGAAAACTCCAGTTTTGAGCCTTGTGGACTTACATTTATTTTTCATCAAGGTTCCAAAACTCGAGTTAGTCATTGATTGACTCGAGTTTGCTTATTTGTTCAAAATTTGCTTCAATGCTCAAATCACGACGTTCTTCTCTAAAAGAATTGAACTGATAGGTACAACAGAATTTAAGATGAGAAAAGGGAAATCTAGAGCAGAATCTGAACTCTAGCCAATACAATAAGTTTGTAATGTCATATATATTCCATGATTCCTCTGAAATATGACACAAGTGTATATATAATATTTCTTAGACAACCAACTTCCTATGATAACTAACTTCTTAAACAGATAAGGATAATTAACAATACATTAGCTAAGAAACAATAACTTCCTATACAAACAGGTAACTTCCTATACAAACAGATAAGGATAAGAAACTAACAGAAATTAACTACTTTTTCCTAAGTCTTCTTTCTTCTAGTATAGACCAAAAGAGGGTGTGTATGTGTATTCCTATCAATACCCTCCCCTAGGAAATAAGCCTTGTCCTCAAGGCTAAAATGAGGGAATTGATCTGCAATATGGTCATAAGATTCCCAACTTGCTTCCTCTCGAGGTTGATCTTGCCATTGGATTAATAGTTCAATGATGTGGTCCCCATTTATAGACTGTACTCGACTATTCAATATTTTTTCTGGCTGAAGAGTGAACTCCCAGTTTTCATTCATCGAAAGAGGGTTGACTGAAGTTTGATTATCGCAGCCATATGCTGGTTTGAGGAGTGAAACATGGAATATGGGGTGTACTCGGGATCCCGGGGGTAGCTGAAGTTCACAAGCCATAGCTCCAACTCGTCGGATGATAGAGTAAGGCCCATAATATTGGGCTGAAAGCTTAGTGAACCGCTTAGTAGAAATAGAAGTTTAGTGATAGGGCTGGATTTTGAGGAATACTAAGTCACCCGGCCAAAATTCCAGCTGCCTTCTATTAGTATCTACTTGGTTGTTCATGTTGGCTTGTGCTACTTCAAGGTTGGATCTGGTCAACTCCATAATTGCATCTCTCTATAAAAAATTCATCTAATTCTGAAATAGGTGTGGAACCTTGGACATAGGGTACTAGGATAGGAGGATCCTTGCCATAAACAATTTTGAAAGGAGTGTAGCTAGTAGCGGTGTGATAGCCAGTATTATAAGAAAACTCAACCTAATGTAAGTAGCGATACCGAGATTTTTGATGGCCTTGACAGAAACATCGTAGATAAGTTTCTAGGCAGCGATTCACCACTTCTGTTTGGCCATCGGTTTGGGGATGATATGAGGTACTCATTTTCAATTTGGTACCTGAAAGTTTGAATAATTCCCGCTAAAAGGAACTTAGAAAGATAGGGTCCCTATCAGATAGGAGTGATCTAGGCACACCGTGATGCCGTATGATTTCCCTACAAAAAGTAGTTGCAACTTATTTAGCAGTAAATGGGTGTGAGAGCCCAATGAAGTAAGCGTATTTGCTAAAACGATCTACCACCACCAAAATTACATCAATACCATTAGATTTTGGTAAGCCCGAGATGAAATCAAGGGAAAGATCCTCCCAAATATGCTGAGGAATGGGTAAAGGCTGTAACAAGCTTGCAGATGATTGGGAGAGATATTTGCTTCATTGACAAATTAGGCATTGTTGAATGAAAGTCTGCACTTCACTTTTCATATCCAGCCAAAAGTAATATTTTTGCAACCTTTTTAATGTCTTCAAAACGCCCCCATGACTCCCCATTAAAGAAGTATGAGCTTCTGAAATCAACAAATTAGTGAGAGAAGAATTTGCTAGAATAACTAATCTATCTTTTTAATAAAGCTTCTCGGATACCAAAGAATAATGTCGAACTGATTTTGGATCAGCCTAAAGTGACTGAAGTATCTGATTGGTATATGGGTCCTGTTGCAATAATGTTGGCAGATCTGAAAAATCAGTAGCATGAGGGATAGCTAGGTTGAAAAATTCTCCAGAATGAGGGTGACGAGACAATGCATCAACACCTTGATTATTGGCACCCAGTTTATAAGTAATAGTGAGTTCAAATGGAAGTAGCCTGAGGAGCAATTGTTGCTAGCCTGGAGTAGTGATTCTTTGTTGTAGGAGATATTTCAAACTAAAGTGATAAGTGAGTACTTGAAATTTGCGTCCTATTAAGTAATGCTTCCACTTTTCTAGAGCCATTACTAGAGCAAACAATTCTCTGTCATACATAAACTTGTGCTAATTAAAAGCTAATAATCCCTTGCTGTAGTAAGTAATGGGGTGTCCCTCTTGTTGTAAAATTTCCCCAATACCGATAGATGATGCATCACACTCAACAATGAAGGTTTTTGTGAAATCTGGCAGCCTTAGAACTGGAACCCGAATGAGGGCTGATTTGAGATGCTCCCTTCTTAGTCATGTCCACAAGTGGCTTTGAAATCTACCCATATTGATAACAAAGCACCTCTAATAACATGTAAGGCCGAGCAACCCCCGTAGTTCTGCAAGATCCTTTAGTAAAGGCCAATCATTAATTGTAGCCACCTTTTTAGAGTCAACAACCACACCTTGAGCAGAAATGATATGGCCTAAGAATGCTATTTCCAATTGAAGAAAATCACACTTTTTGGGATTAGCATAAAAGTCATTGTGCTGTAAGAGGCTGAATATGATCTCTTAATGCTTCATATGATCATCAAAGGTCTTACTATACACTAGAATATCATCAAAAAATACCAGAATGAATTTTCGTAAGTAAGGATGAAATAAATCATTCATGGTAGCTTGAAAGTTTGCAGGAGCATTTGTGAGTCCAAAAGGCATAACGATAAACTCATAGTGACCCGAATGAGTACGAAAAGCGGTCTTGAGTATATCAAAAGGTAGTACTCTAATTTGATGGTAGCCAAAGCAAAGATCAATCTTTGAAAAGAACTTGGCACCATATAATTCATCAATTAACTTATCAATGGTAGGAATAGGATACATAACTGGAATAGTGAGACGATTGAGCTCCCGGTAATCCACACAAAATCTCCAAGTGGCATCCTTTTTAGGAACTAAAAGAATTGGTCTTGCAAAGGGACTCACACTTAGTTGTATAAATCATTTTTCCAACAAAGTAGCTACTTGCTCCTCTATTTCATCCTTTTGAGCATACGGGTACCATAAGGCCTTATGTTGGGTGGTAATGCATTAGGATAAAGGGGAATGGCATGACTATACTGTCTCATTGGAGGCACTGTTGTTGGTTCTTGGAATACAAAAAAATAGTGTTGTTGTAATGCTTCTAGAGTGTCAAATTGTTGGATCATATGAGCACAAACATAGCTGCACAAAGTTGCTGAAGTGACTTGTTGTGGGACTCCTTGTAATCTGTATCGCTTCCCATTAATCCAAAAGACCATAAAAAGTTGTTGCCAATTTGGTTCCACGGTATTTAATGAAGCCAACCATTTGATGCCCAGCACCATATCAACGCCCCCAAGTGTGAATGGGTAAAAATCCTTCTTAATAGTTAAATCTTGAATTTTAATCTCCAATTGCTGATAGACTGATTTGTAAGAAATTACTTGGTCATCACCTACTTGAATGCCAAAATTAAGGAGAAGAGTTGTCTTTAATTGCAATGTATCCACCAGGTTGTTGGATACAAAATTATGAGTGGAGCCGCTATCAATCAGCACAGACTTGGAGTTCAACGTTCCCCTAACTTTCATTGTTAGAGTTGTCAACTTGCCCATGAGTGCGTGAAGTGAAATTGTCACTAGCTGTTTGCTGGCGGTGTTTGGTTGTTCTTCATTTGGTAATTCAATTTCAACCACGTTGTCATCATTAATCTCCATTATTTGTAAGGTAGGTGCCCAACAGTGATGACCTGGAGCGAAACACTCGCCACAACAAAAACAAAGTCCTTTTTCTCTCCGATGCTGTTTCTCACTTTCCGAAAGTCTGGGTTGATACATATTTGTCAAGAAATTCTGCGAGTTGCCCATCAGAGGTTGTTTTTGAGAATTTAAATTTCGACTATTAACTGAAGATGTTGCACCGATCAGATATCCTCAATTTGAATTTGGATTGGATCCCCGATTATCAGGACTGAAGGAGTTAACATGTGCATGATTTTCGGTAATTGCTCCATTATAATATCCTAATTGATTGTGAGCTGGATATCTGTACTCCCGGTTATGTTGCTCACTGCCACATGGATTAGTGAAATGCTGATTGGATCTTGGGTATTCTAGGCTTTTTCAAACTCTAGTACAAGGCTCACAGCTTTATAAACAGTACGAGGTTTATGTATCTTTACGTTTGACTGCAACTCATCCTTGAGGCCATTGATGAATACTCCCAAGAGGCAATGCTCGGGCCATCCTTGTACTTAGGCTTACCTTCTTACAAATTCTTGTTTATATTCACTAACGGAGTACATTTGCCTTATGCTACAAAGATAAGCGTCTGGGTTTTGAAACTCAGCAAGGCCAAATTGCTCTTTAAGAATTTGTATTAGTTCCTCCCAATATCGTATAGTCCTTCCTGATGATACCCAAGGAAATGTATCTAGTGCGTCTCCCTCGAGATTGATTGCGGCTATGTCAACCTTTAAATCTTCCGGCGTTTGGTAATAACGGAAGTATTTTTCAGCCCTTAAAATCCATCCTCATGGATTTCCTCCTTAGTATTTCGGAAACTCAATTTTCAAATGAGGTCGTCTTAAAGGATTCCTGTTCCACCCAAGATCATCATTTTCATCCATCTCGTTGTAAGTGTCTCTGTTAATCTGACTTGACTCTCCTTGAGCAAATATGGGTGCCTTTTACTTTCTCAATGTATTAATTTCTTCGTTCATTTGACTTAGTTGTGCCATAATGGCTGCCAACTGAGCATTGTCGTTTTCTTGTGATGGGGGTTGCGGCATAATTGCTGTTGGGTCGTTATGAGGATTGGAGGTGGGTGGTATTTTTGGGTTTTGAGGATGTTGTCGTGGGGAATGATCCTCATATGATGAATTTCGAGTATTCACCATGGTATCTTTTGGTCCAAGGATACACCGCTTTGATACCAAGTTGATAGGTACAACATAATTTAAGATGAGAAAAGGGAAATCTAGAGCAGAATCTGAACTCTAGCCAATACAATAAGTCTGTAATGTCAAGTGTAGATATAATATTTCCTAGACAACCAACTTCCTATGATAACTAACTTCTTAAATAGATAAGGATAAATAACAATACATTAGATAAGAAACCATAACTTCCTATACAAACAGATAAGGATAAGAAACTAATAGAAATTAACTACTCTTTCCTAAGTCTTCTTTCTTCTAGTATGGACCAAAAGAGGGCGTGTATGTGTATTCCTATCATAAACTCAAGTCATGATTTGGAAACTCAAGTTTAACCTTCTGAAGCAAAGTTAGAAACTCCAATTTAGATAAACCAACTCGAGTTTGTGTGACTAAGTTTGAAAATCAAATTGATCGAATTTGTGAAATCTTCATGTTTGATTGATTTTAATACTTCTTAACATCACTCATTATTATTCCTAACTTTGTTTTAATCAGTTTGTTAATGAGTTTCGGATGGTTTACAAATATTAAATGAAGATTTAGTCAAAAAGCAAAAAAGCAATGTCAAAACATTTATTACAAGTCCAGAAAGTTGCATTATTTTGGACAATCATTCTACATACATTGCAAAAGGATTAATGTTTTATTTCCCTATCAAGAAGTTGCTCTTCCAATGGATTTAATCCAAGAGAAGTCAACCATAAACTTCTGTGCAGTTGATCCAACTAAAGGTTAGAAAGAGAAGAAGACTAAAGTGTTTCCAATAGCTATTCCAATGTTTCCAATAGTTACATTGAAGAATCAAACGGTCATTAAATGCTCTCTTAATATATAAGAGGTTACATTCAAGTCTTCTCAATAACACACAACAACCAAAATATAGAAAAACAAAAATCATTCAAGTTTCTAACTATTATTTCAGTTTTCTACTGTAAAGTATATTTTAATACATATATACTTCACTGATTATCTTTATTCACTCTTTTAGAGAGTTTCAATTATTAAAATAATTTATTTTAAGAATCTCAAATTGTGGAACTTGGAGATTGGGAATAACAATATATAACTTGTAAGGGGGAGTGTATCCTAGTGGAGGATAACTTCAATTATAGAGTGTGTAACTAATTATAAGTGTTAGTGAAAAACCCAGAGAGTCTGGGGATTGGACGTAGGCCAAGAACTAGTATAAAATTTGTTGTGTCTTAGTTCTTCTTCTCTACTTTGTTATGCTCTGTCTTTATGTTCAAGTTTCAGAGCACTTTGAAAAGAATTTTTAAATCCTCAATTTTCCCCCTCCTTGGTGATTAGCTCCGTTTTTAGAAGCTTTGATGTGTTTGCACCTAAGCTTCGATAGAGGTCAGTAGTGGCCTATGGCCTACGACTATTAGTGATTGGTCGTTGAAGCTCTGTGACAATTGAACATTTTATTAAAAAAATAAAGCAATATGTATTATTGTCTTTTTACCTATAAAACTTATTTTCACTTTGGTTTTTGAGCATGCAGTGGAATTTCATAATATTATGGCTCTAAAATACATTTGATTTTGTGAGACTTAACTGAAATTCTCAAAAAAAAATTTTAAAAAAAAAACTCTTCTTGTTGCAACAAAGGTAACAGAAAAGAAATACATCCTATTACTCTTTTGACCTTAAGAACTTGTCGTTAATAAATTAATTTTAGGGTTGTAGCACAAAAATACAAATGAGAATTTTTCCAAAGCCTAACATCAAATATTTTTTTTAGAGACAAAAGTAGCTATGAACTTTTGAGATATGTGTAAAGATGTACATTGATTGTTAGTTGATTATTTGTTTAATTTTTTAAGAGTTAAGTTGTAAAAATATGTATGAGATTTGACCAAAAATACGCTGAACACAAATATTTTTTAAGGGCAACAATAACTATGAACTTCCACAATAGGTGTAAAAATAGATATTAACCATAAGTTGATTTTTTGTTTGAATTTTTTTGACTGAAAATGTTTGCCTTCATGATAATGTGAATGATTAAGAAACAACTTGAAGAAAAATATTTACATACTCTAGGAGTACCAAGTCATATGAATTCTATCGAATGAAAATATAATAACTCATATCATTATAATTTTAGTTGGTTGATAACTCATGAAAAAATTGAAATTTTATCTTGTTTTTAAGAAAAATATTGGTGAACATTTTGTTTTACTTTTTGAAAATTTAAGTTGTTTTTCCTTAAAAACAAGATAAATTTTGAATTTTTTAAGATGAGTCATTAGCCAATTATAATTTAAATGATATGAATTGTTATATTTTAATTGGACATAGTTCAAATGATGTAATAATCTTGGAATATATAAGTATTTCTTCAACTTCGAATAATAATTTGCTGACCGGACAAGGAATTAATTTCCATCTAACCCTTTATCTCCACCTCCTCACTTCTTTCGGAAGAGAGAAGGAGAGGAGAGGAAGGGTTAGGTAGAGATACAGTGTTGAGGTGGAGATAAATTGTTAAGTGAAAATTAATTTTCCTACCCTAGTTAGCAAATTATTATTTCATGTTGTTTCTTAATCATTAATGTCATCCTCTATGTCACAATTTTTAATCAAAAAATTCAAACAAACCGTCAATATGTATTTTTGCCCATATTTTGGAAGTTCATAGTTTTTTTGGTCTATAAAAAAAAAAACGTTTGTGTCGGACCCACTTTTGTGAAAATCTTATGTGTAGTTTTATAGTTGGACTTTTAAAAAATTCAAACAAATTGTCTATGCTTATTTTTGCACATATTTTAGAAGTTCATAATTATTTTTATTTCTCAAAAAAATATTTGGCATTGGACGCTCTTTTAGAAAAATGTCATCTATATTTTTAAACCTTAACCCTTAATTTTAAACAAAACTCAATGTTTAGCCTTCTTTTTAAGTTTTGATCACTCAACTAAAGGCCTACTAAGATACATTTGGAATATGTTTTGTTCTTTTGTATTCAGCTGTCATTTCTCTTATTACTAAATACTAATACTCGTATTTTTTTTGTTACATAAAATGTACTTATAACTTAGAGAAAATGACAGAAAAATACTTCTTAAATCTCAATATCCTATTAACAATAATAATAATGAGATTAATAAGAATGGATGAGATTTTAAAATTTATGTGGTAATTTTTGGGATTTTCCTAATATTTTACATCTTCAACTTATATCATGACACGTAAGTAAGTGTTTTGCCGTTTTGGTAATTTTCGCAAAGGAGAAATAAGTTCAAGTAAAAAACCAAACCAAAATCGTCGTTCGTCATTACTACCTGCAAAGTGAGAAACACCAGTCTTGGCGTCGAAGAGTGACGAAGTGGATCGATGCAATAATGGCTTCTGCGAGTGATGGTTGGAAGTTATTCTTCCCTTACCTCTCCTTCGTCTTCGTTATTCTTTACTTCACTCATTCCCATTTCGCTACCAAACTCTTCATCGGCAATGAAACGGTGCGTATCAAGAAGACGCCGGATCTCCCCCTCCGGTTTCGTTCCGATGGTACCTTCAAAATCCTCCAGGTCTCGTTTTCTTTCTCGTTCCACATGCTAGCTCGTTTTTTTTTTCTTATTTTGAAATTCTTCCATTTGCTTGAGCTTGAGATTTTTCTGTTGTTCTACGTTTGTTGGTATCAGGTGGCTGATATGCATTTTGGAAGTGGCATCATAACAAGTTGCCGAGATGTGTTGGATTCTGAGTTCGAGTATTGTTCCGATCTTAACACGACGCGATTTCTTAAGAGCTTGATTGAGGCTGAGAATCCTGATTTCATTGCCTTTACAGGTAATCCTTGCTAATTCTGGATTTTTATTTTATTTTTAATTTATATCAGTTTTTGATCTATTGGAATCTGGTTGTTCTGCGTTCATTTCATGGAGTGTTCGAACTTTAAAGCTTGGGGTGATGGTATTACTCGAGATGAATCGAAAGGGCTGGCTGTATCTTAAACTTTTGGTTTCGCGCCATAGATACAGAAAAATTTGAATATTGAATGCTTGTAAAAATCGAGGGACCTTTTCTTTTAAAAATGAAGTTTAAACTTCATTGCCGGTCTTAAATTGGGCATCATTGGACAAAAGCTTATGATCTTTCAAATTGAAATCCGATGTATTGGGCTAGTTGAGCCTAGTTGGAGTTTTACTGGTTTTAATTAAATAAAACATATGCTAGCTGCTAGAGACAGAGCCCGGTGCAGCGGAAAATGTTCATGCTTGTTGGCTTATACACCGTGAAATATATTTTGATGGTGTATCGTGGATGCTCCTGGCTCTCTGGTTTATGGCAATTGTTCTTACCATGATCTTCCTAATTCATCAACATTTAGGATTGAGAGAGTCAATGAAGGTTAAATTTGGAGGTTTTTTTTTGGGGGGGGGGGGTAAGAGAAAATGTTTCATGATATTACCAGCGGGTTAATTGCCATTGGTAGTTACTAAAGGGATGTAAGTGATACTAACTAACTATTGTGACTACCTAATTACTTTTATGAGTTGTAAATTAAAGGTAGTTGGGGAAGGGGTTGGTGTGGGTGAAATCATAGAATTGTGTGAAGATAGCTTGAGACTATTTGTTTTCCTTTTCTGCGTATTAGAAAAATTAGTTAAAGGAGGAGTGAAATGTCCAAATAAATAAATTAAAGGAGTTTATCCAGGAATTGAAGCTTAGAAACAAAGTTATTCATTTGGACTGCAAAAACCCTATAGTTTATAGTACGTACATGAGCATGCTGCAGAGGAAGTTTGTTACACCTGTGATACTATTCTATTAAAAAAAGCTTTCAATTTTAAATCACCTTCAACCTTTGAATTGCTGCTTTTGTCAGCAAGAAATTAAAGGGGAAAACCAAAGGAATTCTCCACCAATGGATTTTAGTCAAGAGGAGAGCGTAAATTGGATGACTTTTTTATTGGCCTCCCAGTTGTATTATCTAATCAAACCGCTACTTAGCACTTTGTTTATGTGTGATTACTTGTTTGTTTTCCTGTATGCGTCTGATTCACATTGATTCAGTTCTTGAAATCAGGTGATAATATATTTGGGCCAAGCACCACTGACGCTGCAGAGTCTATGTTTAAAGCCTTTGGTCCTGCCATGGAATCAGGACTTCCTTGGGCAGCAGTTCTTGGAAACCATGACCAAGAATCAACTATGAATCGTGAAGAATTGATGTCTTTAATCTCCCTCATGGACTATTCAGTCTCACAAGTCAATCCATGGTCTGATGGTCTCCCTAATCCTACCCAAGATGGCATAACAAGTAATATTGATGGCTTTGGCAATTATCACCTCAGAGTTTATGGTGCCCCAGGCTCCACATTGGCAAATAGCAGCATTATGAATATCTACTTTCTTGACAGTGGGGACAGGGCTGTTTATCAGGGAAAGCGAACTTATGGATGGATCAAAGAGTCTCAGCTTAACTGGCTTCGTAATGTTGCTATAGAATTTCAGGTAATAAGCAAACTGAATTGTCGACAGTAGCTGCCAAGGAATAGTTGGCCTTTATTTTTAGATTTATTAGTTATCTAGTATTATTTGATGATGGGTGCTAGGAGATTAAGTCATATCTGTGTGTTTGAAATATTATAAGACATGCTTTTGCTGCAAGTTGCCCTTGTGAGAATGTGTAAAGAGGTGCTTGTTTGCTAAGGAAGCAATTAGATGCTTGAACTTGCTTAGGGTATTTTCATAAAGGTAAATTCCTGCAGGAACATGCCATTGACCCAGCAAATCTTCGAATGTTTCCTGGTTCTCTGCTAGCATTAAGGGTTAAATACTTGAATGATAACTATAAATTTGTTGATATCTTACTTTGCTTATTCAAAACTGTAAAACCCGATGCAGAAGAAATGAAAATTGTCACTTTTTCCCTTTTCTGGTACCCTTATTTATCACTTCCACCTTTGGCAGTCTCTGTTTAACTGGTTATCTGTGAGGGGTTACCATGATAAAATGTTAGTCTCTTTATCAGTAGAATTCACATCTTTGTCGTGCAATAGTTCAATCGTTAACATCTCTTTTTGGCCCAGAAAAAAATTATGTACATTTCTTCGGTATGTTTTAATACAAGATGATTTTCCAATTCCCTTAAGGGGAAATTTCCCATATTTAGATTCCATTAACATGTTGCAGGTCACACACTAACAGGCACAACAGCAGGATCATCTTCCTTTTTCCGATGCATTTCCACCACTTGCACCTCCGGCGCTCGCTTTTTTCCATATCCCAATTCCAGAGACTCGGCAGCTGTTCTACCAAGAGATTGTTGGTGTGTTTCAAGAAGGCGTGGCATGTTCATCAGTGAATTCAGGGGTCTTGAAGACCTTTGTTTCCATGGGAGATGTGAAGGCTGTGTTTATGGGCCATGACCACAAAAATGACTTCTGCGGAAACTTGGATGGTATCTGGTTCTGTTATGGTGGTGGCTTTGGATACCAAGCTTATGGAAAGGTTGGGTGGCCCAGGAGAGCAAGGATCATTCTGGCTGAACTTCAGAAGGGACAAAGCTCCTGGATGGGTGTAGAGAAAATCAGGACGTGGAAACGTCTCGATGATGAGAAGTTTAGCAGGATTGATGAACAAATTCTCTGGGATTCCCGGCTGTCCTGATGATCGTGCTGCCACTCCGGCTGTAACAGGTATGTCTGTTCTGTACTTCTGTATGTCCTCTTCTGCGTTGTTGAACTCTATTAGTCGTTTTCTTTTCAGGATGAAAAATGTAAGGTGTTAGTAATTAAGTCAAATAAAATAGAAAATGTGGAAGAACCTTTTCTAAAGATTCAATAATGTAATGTTGAACTGTAGAAAGACAATGTTTAATCTGACAAATTGATTTATCTTCTTGTACATAGGTTAAAAATATTCTTTGTTGCGTTTTTATCAGAAAAATCTAATATTAACAAACACTTAAAATTGTTACTAAATTTTATCCTTCTTCTGCATGCTTTTATTTTAGGGTTATTAATTCCAGTTCATATGGATAATGCAATACTGGTTGACCAGCTGCATCAGATTGGCATGTGGAAAGACCGTGGCAGAAGATTATTGAAAACTAAAATAGGAGAACGAAGTCCCTGCAAAGCCAGCTCTGGCGTTTGGAACAAGGTCAGAGAATGTCTTCTATACGAATTTAACCTGAGAAACTTGAACAATTGCCACGATGGAGTTCTTCAGCCCCGGTCGTATATGTACTGTTTGTTAATATACTTTCTCTCTGACCTATGGAATCACTCATTTCTTCTAATTATTTTGATTCTAGATGGTGAATAACCACTTGATTCAATATTTGCTCAGTATAGTATAGGGCGGTGAATGAAAAAAGAGCAATTTTGCTCTAACCGTTATTCTAGTTAATTTTGACTGTCAGTTGACAAATATACCGAGTTGGCAGTGCACATGTCATTTACGTTATTTTAGTTTATGTGTAAATTTGCCTCAAAAGTCTATATGTCATCTTTTTTTTTTTTTAAGTTAGATTTAAAACTTCTGACGTAAATTTATTCCTTAACAAAAATAACATGGATGACATATGTCAGCTTAGCATATTTGATTAGTTAGTAGTTAAAATTAATGGGGATAACAGCTAGAACAAAATTGCTTCTTTTTTAACACTTTCGAAGCAAAATTACCTCTTTAAAAAACTTTAAGAGTAAAATAACCCCTTAAGCCAATGTTAAATAAGGAAAAAGTGAAAGATATTAGGGATGACTGTCAACCATTTATAATATTTTAATTAAATAAGATCCATTTAAATATGATTATTTACTTAGTTAAAACTAATTTGACTGATCGTAAATTAATTACTTGTTAATTTAGTATTATTTGATTCAGTTAAATAATGTTAGATATTTTTGTCCATCAAGGGTGGATGTGAAATACAATGAGAAAAAAAGGGAATGTTTGGACTTTAAGTATTATTTGAAATAAATTTTGTAGTTTTAATCAATGATGAACAATCTTTATTTTGTGGCTTTTTTTATTATTACTTTTTTATTGGGGATTCCGGGGGGTCAAATATTTCTGTTTTGCATTCCAGTAATATTTAGAAGCTGATTTTCATTGAATCTAAAAAAAGAAAAAGAAAAAGATATGTTGATAGGCTTGGCCATTTAGCTTAAATAGTAGAGCTGGGAATCAGGGCCGGCCCGGCCCTCCAGGGCTCAGAGTAAGAAAAACATCTATTTTTCAAAACTCAGCCCGAGAGCACCAGAGCCAAAGCCGGCCCGCAGGGCCTAGAAATTACTATTTCAAATTTTAAATATTTTTCCTCCACTTTTTTCTTAAAAAATATAATTAATAAATTACAATACGAATCATTTAATAAATAAGCACAGTCACTAATTCATAATCAAAAGCAAACTATGTTCACAAATAACTCACATAAAACATAAAAAGCATATCACTAAGTGACATTAGTACGATAACTATTATTGTCCTCATCTTCGTCATTATCATCGATTTTAATAACATTTGATTGTTCTTCACTTTTAGTAGTAGCCTCTAGCTCATGAGTAAGAATATCATGAAATTCTTCTCCCGCATCATGAACACATCCATAATCTTTATTTGCAACAAATAATAAATCAAATCATAAAATTAAAATATAGTTATTATGTATTTGTAGTTAAATGGATAAATAACTCTATAACAAATACAATATATATATAAATTAATAAATTTAAAAAGGAAAAAAAAACTACAGTGAAAAGGGCATGCAGGGCCGACCCGTTTAAGCCTGAGGCCCGTTAGGGCCGGCCCTCCAGGGCTAATATCAAATAACTCGTCCATTTTTCAAGTCCGGCCCTTGAAGGGCCAGGGCTTAAACAGGCCGGCCCGACGGGTCTAGCCCGTTTTCCCGGCTCTAGTAAATAGCTATGAATAGGTTTCTAGCAGTTTTTCTATATCCTATTACCAGGTACGTATCCAAGCAACCCATTACTCCAGTTTTGAGGTTTCTGGTTATACTTCCAAATATTTTTGGGACTTTTGATAGGACCTTAAACCGTTGAGCTAACTCTATGTTAATATATCTACCATTGACGGTTGATCTAGTGGTAGGAGTAGTAAATTGAGAGACATTATTCTCCCCAAGACCACATATCAATAATGCCAATATCCATTCATGATGCCAACCATGCCAAGGAGGGGAGAAGTGTCACCAGTTGAAGATATGATATATAAATGCCTCAAAAAAAAAAAGAATTAGGAATTATCCACTTATTGATATATTGTCAAAATTAAAATAGAAAATCTTAACCAATAAAAGTTGGTTCAATTGGCAAAAGGGTTAGCTTATAACTATAAGGTTGTTAGTTCAAATGCTATCGATATGAGGATTTTGTTGGTAGGCAACCTGTAAGTACTTCTACAAACACTCTTTGAGCTTGAAGATATGTCTTGGTTTGTTGAGCCTCAAAGACCCAACTCACGTAAAATATTTGCTATAAAAGACAAAAAAATATTAAATTAAAAATTAAATATAAATATTTCTAAAAATTTTAGTTTTTATAGTTTTACAATTTATATATTGTTGTTTTGCATTACTGTAATATTTAAAAGGTGATTTTCATTGAATAATAATAATAAAAAAAAGATATGTTAATAGACTAAGCCATTTAGCGTAAATAGCTAAGAACATGTATCCAACACTTTTTTTGTATTTTTTTATCATGTATTCGAGCAATCCATTGTTTTAGTTTTGAAATTTGTGGTTATCTCTCCCATTACATTTGAGACTTTTGGTAGAGCCTTATGCCGTTAGACTAACTTTGTATTAATATATCAACTATTGACAATTGATCCAATGGTAGAGATAATAAATAGAGAGAAATTACTCTCCCCAGAATAACATATCAATAATGCAAATATGCATCCATGATGTCAGCCATCCCAAGGTTTTTAAAAAAACAACCATGCCAAGGTCAGGTGATGTAATGATCTTATTAGTAAGTGATCTATAAATATCTTTAAAAGTGCTCTTTACGTCCGAAGATATGTCTTGGTCTTGATGAACCCCAATGACCCAACTTACATAAAATTTTTGCTATAAAAAAATAGAAAATCTTAAATATAAATATGTCCAAAAGTTTTTATAGTTTTACAATTTTAATTTTTTTAAAAATTATAAAGAGCATAATTTAGTTTGTGAAAATAAAATTTGTACTTATAAACATAAATTTATAAAAATAATCTACGCAGGTTTAATTTATAGGAAAAATACACATAAAGATCAATACAAATAGTAAAGGAAAGTGCTTCTAATTTTAAGAACCTTTATAACATACTAGTCCTCTATTTGTTTTTTGTGAAATCAGAATAAAATGACACAAATGCCCTTTTACACATTAGTTTTAAAAGTAACCCTTACCCTCACTGGCGACCGCGAACCACCTTCAGACAGCGATAGACGACATAACCCACCGGAGATCCAATGGCTGGCTAGCCGGCCACTGGCGTTGAAGCTCCGATGAAATAATTAATCATTTTTAAAATGAATAGTTTTCATTTCCATGTTTGAAGTTGTTATTTTCAATTTCAACATTGGTAGACACATTGAATCTAGGAATTAATCCATGTCTACCTTCTCATTTTCACAAGTAGTCATTTTTTAATGAATAATTATCATTTACATATTCAGAGTTGTTATTTTCACATCTAAACTTGGTAAACCTATATACATTAAACGATCATTTTTAAATAGGTAGTTTTTATTGTCATATCCGAAGTTGTTATTTTTAAATCCAAAGTTGATAAATCTATATCAATTCTAGGAATTAATTCATACTTGCCTTCACATTTTCTCAAGTGATATAAATTTCATTTTTATATCGAGAATTGTTATTTTCACATATGAATTTGATAAACCCATATCCATTAAATGATCAACGAGTAGTTATTGTTTACATATTGAGAGTTGTTATTTTTAAATCTAAACCTACAAACCAATATCAATTTTAGAAATTAATTTATGTTTAAGTGGTCATTTTTAAATATACAATTGTCATTTCCACGTTCAAATTATTATTTTCACAAAAATCATCATCCCCTTCACCATTGAGCCTCATCACCTGCAAGCACCACTGCCACTATATTTGGTTACCCCGCCGACGGCTTCTCCAACACCAGTGAAGAAGAGGCTTTTGAACCCAGCTTGAAACTGGAGATTGGAGGCGTGATTTTGGAACGAAAGGGAGAGAGAAAGAGGAAATTGGACCACCGTCGAGATTCTCCGGATTTGGCTTAGGTGCTCTGCACCTTATTATCCGCTGCGTCCGCTGCATGTTAAATGGTGTCGTTTTGCGCGCCAAGCACACAATGATCCATTTAAGAAAAAAAAAACAAAATCAGACAGGTAGTTAAAAAATAATTAAGGATACTGAAAAAATCCTTCAAGACTTTAAAAAATTATTTTAGGATCTTAAAAAAATATTTCAGGGTACATACTAGTACTAATAGGATACTGGTACTGAAAAAATAATTCATGATCTTAAAAAATTATTTTAGGATGTTAAAAAAATATTTCATGATATTAAATTGTACTAACAGGATACTTCAGGATACTACTGGCTAATTAAAAAAAATATGTTAGGATCCTGAAAAAATAATTTAGATACTGACTGCTACTATAAATATATTTTAGGATATTTTTGTAGGATGATAAAATAAATTTTTAAGATCATGAATTATTTTTTAGTACCTGTCACTATCCTATTAGTACCAGTATATACCCTGAAATATTTTTTTAAGATCTTAAAATAATTTTTTAAGGTTATGAAAGATTTTTTCAATATCCTCAATTATTTTTTTACTATTGCCTGAATTTTTTTTTAATGGATCTGTGTGTGTTTGGCGCGTAAAACGACGCCATTTAACATGCAGTGGACGCAGCGGATAATAAGGTGCAGAGCACCTAAGCCTAGAGCGGGGAAATCGGGCTGGGCCCGTCAGGCCGACTCGTTTAGGCCCTGGTTCTTCAAGGGCCGGGCCTAAAAATTTGAAGAGATAAACGAAATTAGTCCTGGAAGGCCGGCCCTGACGGGCCTCGGGCTTAAACAGGCCGGCCCTGCAAGCCCTTTTCACTGTAGATTTTTTTTTCCTTTTAAATTTATTAATTTATATATATATATATATATATATATATATATATATATTTGTATTTGTTATAGAGTTATTTATTTTTTTAACTACAAATATATAATAACTATACTCTAATTTTATGATTTGATTTATTATTTGTTGTAAATAAAGATCATGGATGTGTTTATGATGCGGGAGAAGAATTTCATGATATTCTTACTTATGAGCCAGAGGCTACTACTCAAAGTGAAAAACAATCAAATGTCGTTAAAATCGATGATAGTGACGAAGATGACGACAATAATAATCATCGTACTAATGTCGCTTAGTGATATGTTTTTTATGTTTTATGTGAGTTATTTGTGAACATATTTTGCTTTTGATTATGAATTAGTGATTGTGCTTATTTATTTGATGATTTGTGTTGTAATTTACTAATTATAGTTTTTTAAAAAAAAAGTGAAGGAAAAATAGTTAAAATTTGAAATAGTAATTTTCAGACCCTGCGGGCTGGCCCTGGCCCTGGTGCTCTTGGGCCGGCTTTACTAATTATTTATTGAATGATTCGTGTTGTAATTTACTAATTATATTTTTTTAAAAAAAATGAAGGAAAAATAGTTAAAATTTGAAATAGTAATTTCCAGACTTTGCGGGCCGGCCTTAGCCCTGGTGCTCTCAATCCGGACTTTTAAAAACAGGTGTTTTTCTTAATCCAGGCCTTAGAGAGAGCCGGCCCTAGGCCCTAGCCCTTCACGGATTCCGAGCTCTACCTAAGCCAAATCCAGATTCTCCACCACCGTCTTCGTCGTTCTCACACACCACCGTCACTGAAGATTGCGCCCTCTCATTCCACCACTTCTACCTTTGGTTTCATTCTCTTTCCTCTACCACCATCGAACCTTCACCAACATTTTCGACCACTTCTGCCGAATCACTTCCAGCCCTCTCTCTTTCCCCAAAGCGCCTTCTTCTTCCAAATAAATTTCATCCCACATTTTCCTTCCCTCGTTTCCATCCTTCATCTCAGACTTCGCATTCATAATTGGTGTCGTTCATGGCGAAGTGTCAGAATTCCGGCGGCGTTGAAATGCCGGAAAACTGAACGAACGAGGTGGGAAGGTTGAAAGAAGTGTGAGGGCATTTTTATCATTTGCTTCAATTCGAAAAAGACAGCATCTGGGATGTTGAAATTGTAAGTATCTCTATGTGCTTTACCATTTTCAATGATTTTTATGTGTCTTTTTTCTTAATTTATATGTATAATTTTTTAATTATGGGTAATTATTAAAAATTAAAATTACAGAATCTTAATTTTTTTTTTATTCGAAAAAAAAAAAGAAGAATCTTACCCCGCTCCCCCATGCGGGGATCCCCGGCACTCTCTTTCGCTCAATCCCATAACAGAAACCAAAGGAAGTCCAACAATTCATGTCCGCAAAGTAAGCTTTGACACTCGTGGACTTACTCATATCAATCCCTTCATTCCCATTCCTTGTTTCCTGTTCTTCTTCTTCGCTTTGCTATACAACGTATCTCCAATTCTCCATGCACCCAATTACTCCTTGTACCCGTTTTATCTATGTTTTCTTGGGCTTTCTTTCCATTTCTGTAAATTTCTTATTCTCTTCTCTCAGTGGATCGATCACTTCAGAGTTCTCCGTCGCAAATGGGGAAGAAAGTTTCTGCGTCGACAGTCCGGGGAGGGCGGTATCTTCAACCTCGTTATTACTTTAAGAGGCCCAGACGACTAGCATTGCTATTTCTCGCTGTAATCTCGGTTACATGGTTTGTATATGATCGCCGATCACTCACAAGGGGCCATCAGGTATTGTGTTATCTTTTTAAAATCGGTTGCTTTCCTAGATGATCTTGTGCCCCAGTTGCAATTTGAGTACATTTTTGGGTATCAGTTTGTTGAAAGTGCTGTTGAGAAAACTCAGTTTAGCAAGAGCAACCTTTTGCCTGCATTCTGAGGTTTGACGCCCCAAACTAATATGCAATGTGCATCATTGTTGACATACTTGTTTATCATGGAGCGACGAGCTAGATAATATTTTTTGCATTTTCAAACTTTGGTGCGCCAATCGGTGGTTATTGAGTCTCCTTCTTATAGGTAAAACTCAATTTCTATTACTGGTTTAAATAAATAAACTGGAATATTTTGCGAAGAAATATAGCTAAATGTATTCATATAGAAAATCTTTCCGAGAAGATATCTTTCATGGGCAGTATTTTCAAAAATACTCTTGTTCTCTCTAACAAGAAGAGCCATAACACTATATCTTGGAGGAATTTTCCATTGTCGATCTAAAATCATTCTCCTCCTGATAAAATTTCTCCAGGAGAGTCGGAGAACAAAGATAATGATGAAGTCAGTTGTGATTTCAACCATTCTTGATGTTGCATTGAAACGCACTTAAGCGTTACTGATACAGTCCTACTATGTAATAGATACTTTCCGTATGGGGCACTTTGAACTAAATTTCATTATTCTGGAGTCATTGAATTAATTGTACTCATATTGTTTCCATTCCATGCCTTTTCAAATTAGTCCATTGATCTAGCTTATTTCTGCTTCCCATTTCCCTGCAGGAGGAGGTTTTGAGATTAAATGAAGAGATTACACTCCTGAAAGATTCAGTAAGCTGAAAATTTTAATTATCTAAGGCTCGTTGATTTGCTCTATTAACTCAGTTTTAGCCATTGAGCGGCATTTTTGTGTTTGATTGAGTTATTTGGAATTGCAGCTAGAAGACATGAAGGGCAATATGAAAGCTACAGATGGACAAATCCAGAGTGGATTACATGATGAGCCATATGATCCTGTTAGCATCCAAAGAAGGGAGAAAGTAAAGGATGCGATGCTTCATGCATGGACATCATATGAAAAGTATGCATGGGGGACGGATGAACTTCAGGTGTTTCTGCAATACATTATTCGTTTCTTAAATATAAAATGCTTCAGATGATGAGTTTGATGTCTATTGTTCTGCTGCTCACCTCCTTTTGACTTGAGGTGTCTATGATATTTATTTATTTATATTGTATATAGAACTCTCTGTTAAGGAACTAGTAGATCTAGCACACCTTGTACCTCATGCAGCTGATGTTACGCTTAGCCAATATGCATTCTCAAAATTTGCAAATCTTGGATGATTTGGCTACATGATGCACACAAAAATGAACATAAAAATTTAAATATAGAAGAATATGTTGCCTGTGTACCATGAGATCACCTTGACTTGGTAGAGACCGTGTCTTGGATCCTGGTAGGGCCCTCATGTACCCTCATATCACATTGAGGGGTGACATAATACAATTTAATGTGTCCATTTCTGAATACAAATATAATCACTGTTGGCATCAGACTGAGATTAGGAGCTTTATTCAGCATTTGTTAAGAATTTTCATACAAGACAAAGGCAACCATGCAAATTCATTCTGCAACTTAGATTGAGTAGGAGTATACATAAAAGACATTACCACAATTTTTTCAGTTCATTTCAGGTCTAGCTTTTTTATGCTATAGTCAAGAATTTGAAATGAAGTTTTCTACTTCAAATGTGTTTTGTGCTAATGAGTATTTTAGCTCTTATAACCCTCCTTGGTGGATGCTACTATGAATCATAATTAGTTTCCTCTTCCTTGCACAGCCACAAACCAGGAATGGTGTTGACAGTTTTGGCGGTCTTGGGGCAACTATCGTAGATTCTCTTGACACTTTATATATAATGGGTCTTGAAGACCAGTTTCAAAGAGCTAGAGAGTGAGTTGTATATCATTTGATTAATGCTAGTTACACAATCTGTTTATATACTTTTTTTGTGTATATAATCTTTTTAAATTTGTTTTCATCCCTTTGTTAATGACTTTTATTTGTTACACACAAAATGGGGAAGAACTGATTTTAGTCTATTTTCATGTCCTTGGTGTTGTCCAGCAAATGTCATTGTTCTAGCGTGTCATGTGTGCGAACATGTGCATTAACATGCTATAGTTACTATTTAATTGTTATGGTTTCTCTATTGAAGGAATGATTGTGAGCAAAGCATCTAACATGGTAAATTTTGCAGGTGGATTGCAAACTCATTAGATTTCAACAAGAACATTGAAGTTAGTGTTTTTGAGACAACCATAAGGTTGAAATAGAAGGTTCAATCTTATTTTTTGTTATATTGTCTTCTTCCTCATGATAGTTGTAACTTGGTTGCTTGAAGTAGATATTGTCTGTACTCAATTGTTTCTCACCTGTTCTCTTTCATTGATTTCAGAGTTCTGGGTGGTCTTCTTAGTGCTTATGATCTCTCTGGTGACAAAATTTTCCTTGAAAAGGCTAGAGAGCTTGCTGATAAGTTGCTGCCTGCTTGGGATTCACCTACAGGAATCCCTTTTAATAGAATTAACTTGGCATATGGCAATCCACATAATCCTTCATGGACTGGGGTATGTTCTTTACATGTGGTATTATCATCTGGTATCTAATCCAGGGTTCGTGGCTTCCCCTCCCAACAGCTCCTTTAAGACTCAAACTCAAGACCCAAGAGGGATCTAGTGGGGTTTTACTCCGCTAGACCAATTCTATGTTGGTTTTTATATGAATTGTTTTTGTTATTAGGGAAACAGTATTCTTGCAGACTCTGGTTCAGAACAGCTTGAGTTTATTGCTTTATCTCAAAGGACAAAAGATCCCAAGTACCAGCAGAAGGTATTCTGTGTTCCCTCAATGCATTTATTGTGTATTTTGAGAGTAACGTTTTTTGTAATCAATTATTTTGAACCTTGTTATGATCATATATAGTGTTTTATTTTTGGTGGACTAATTTCACGTATTCTTTTCACATGCCTAAGAATACTGCTTTAAAAATTGTTGTAAATTTTGTGTAACTGAGTGCGATCTTGATATTTTAAGACACTGGTGAGCTAATTGCCTTATGATATTTCAGGCGGAGAAAGTTATCAGAGAGATTCAAAAAAATTTCCCTGATGATGGATTGCTTTCCGTACAAATTGATCCTCGAACTGGAGTTGCATCATTTGGATCAATTACATTTGGTGCTATGGGTGATAGGTAGTGTAACTTCTAAATATCTTACAATTTTATCATGTCAGAGTGTGCTTTTTAAGAAGCTAAATTTTTTAGCTCGTAGTAGATTACTTTTTTCTTGTAAACAAAAATGCTTGTCTGAGGTTGAAAGTGGCGAGTGAGTTTTGTGGACTAATCAAACCTTATATTGTTAAGTCAAATTTGTTTGTAACTTCATTCAAATTTTCATGTGAACTCCGTGACCCTTTTATACTGTAGAATATGTAGTTGTGATATTGACTCTATACGAGGGACTGAATACATTGATAATGTTTTGATTACATGAATTTTAATGGAAGAACTTGAGTGATCTTAGCTGCCGTTGGATATTCAATGTATTCTGGCACTGGAAATAAGGGATTAATTGGGAGTTGTAAATTTCTGCGAGTGGCTAGGGGTGCTTACATGATGTTAAATATATTTTTGAGATTTATGATCTGCTTCATGTATCATCATAGCTGTTGTGCTTGGTTATCCTTCACATGCATAGTTTTAAAGGATGAACATTTCTGAAATGAGCATTCCTCTCAGCGATGCCATGTCTTTCATTGATAGCTATTTACGCTGCGACAGTATTGAGGTCTTCTGGATATTAATAATCTCAACAGGTTGAAGATTAATGGGCATCTTTTCATTTACTTCTTATGTTTATGGTCTTGTTTTGTGCTGCAGCTTCTATGAGTATCTACTTAAGGCCTGGATACAAGGGAACAAGACGGAAGAAGTAAAGTTTTACCGGTAATAAACTCTGAATCTTTTTAGAAAATTGAGCATATTTGTTTGAACTTTCGAGGACCAGAGGGAGTATTTGCTAGAAAATAGCATCTTTTTGGCTTTTGATAAGAAGTTATTTGCTTCGTCTGTCCTATGTCAGCAGGCATGCACTTGTTTCTTTTAAATAAATGTGCAAGTGAATTGTGTATGCAGAGAAATGTGGGAGAAATCAATGAAAGGCCTTGAGAGCTTAATTAAGAGATCGAATCCATCATCGTTTGCATACATAGCTGAGAAGGTTGGAACCTCACTCATTGACAAGGTATATTATAAAAAGGAAATCTGAAAAATCTTGGCTGAGAACACTATGAACAGAATGTCCTAAGGCTGTCTTGTTTCAGATGGATGAATTAGCATGTTTTGCTCCTGGAATGGTGGCATTAGGATCGTTTGGCTATAATTCTGGGGAAGCTGAAAAGATTTTGGCCCTTGCAGAGGAGGTAATACTTAAGAAGCATTTGCGCCAAGTCAGCACTAGTGCTGGTGTTAAATTTGCTTTGTTTGGTTAACTTTTTTGGTTTTGGGGAGGGGCAATGGACAAAGAAAGAGGCAGCAAATTTTGTGAATAAAGTCATTGGAAGATAAACGAGTTTTATGTAGGTCTAGTGAATTTTCTTGGGAGAATTGCATACAAGTCTCAAATAAGAAAACTAGTTATGTACAAGTCCCAATAACTTGTAAATGCTGAAGTATGACAAAAATTTTGAAATTTGACTTGTAAATAGGACTGAGGAAACCATCAATTTCCTTTTTTAGAACCTGATTGTAATTCACTCAATTTACCAAGTTTCCTTGATTTCTTGGTTTTGCGAAATAATGTGACGGACAATTCACTAATCGATTACCTTGTGCATCAGTTTCAATAATTCATATGTAGTTTATAGTCGGTTTACTACTGATTATAGTTCCCA
Organism: Acacia confusa; assembly: GCA_037074495.1. Taxonomy (NCBI): domain Eukaryota; kingdom Viridiplantae; phylum Streptophyta; class Magnoliopsida; order Fabales; family Fabaceae; genus Acacia; species Acacia confusa. The sequence goes on from CM073514.1 coordinate 11,278,995, forward strand.
TATATCACGCTGAAAGTTGCCACGTGGTTTTGGCACATCTAAATGTTTTGAGTTTGACTTATGAGTGCTTTTGCCATGACTTCCCTCAACTTTCCAAGTAGGAACTGGAAGCATTTGAAATGGAAAAGATTAGGGCCCATCCTGTAGCCAGCTTGAACTTTTTATTATCTGGCCAAACTTCATAGCATACCTTTTATTTGAAAATTAACTATTATTTAACCAAAGAAAAAGAGTTTTTGAACTGCCAGTCATTTCAGCATTTGAATTCCACTGTCCTGTTATGCAGCTTGCATGGACTTGTTACAATTTCTACCAGTCAACACCAACAAAATTGGCTGGAGAGAACTATTATTTTCACGAAGGAAAGGTTTGGATCTTTCATTCTGAGACTTGTTTCAAACTCTCTTGGTGTTATGTGTTAAGATAAAAGAAATTTGTAGGATATGAACGTTGGCACCTCATGGAATATTCTAAGGCCTGAAACAATTGAGTCACTCTTCTATCTCTGGCGATTTACTGGAAACAAGACATACCAAGACTGGGGTTGGAATATTTTCCAAGCATTTGAAAAGAATTCTCGGATTGAGACTGGATATGTAGGGCTCAGAGATGTAAGAACTTCTCAAGCAAATTCATCCTGCAGCATTATAGTTGTTTTGAATTCAACCTCTGGAATGTTTAAGCATTTATTTTGCTTTTGGCCATGCAAAATCTTCATGGATTTATTGGGTTTTCATGTTGTGATGCGAACTTTTCTGGCACAATCAAATGCCTGGCCAAAATTTTCTGAACAATATGCATCGAGGCTAAACACTCAGTGGGCAGCATGATAATAAACAACAAAGGTTCAATAACCGCTCAAATTTGTGGAGTCCTATTTGTCTTTATTCATGAAGAAAAGTTTCTGTGTACTATGAAATTGTCTTTTTCTTCCCTGTGCACTAAAAACATTTGTTAAACTTCTGGAAACATATACAGGTAGTATCAGGGGCCAAAGATAATACGATGCAGAGCTTCTTCCTAGCAGAAACACTAAAGTACCTCTATCTTTTGTTTTCACCTCCATCAGTTATACCCCTGGATGCATGGGTCCTTAACACAGAGGCCCACCCTTTAAGAATTGTGACCAGAGATGGTCATCTAGAGGATTTTAGTGCGAAGCAGGAATCGAAAATCCCTCGATATATGCTGGGCCGGAAAGAAGGTATACTCAATAACAAGTAACTGAGTATTGCTGGTTCAAAATTACAGGTAAGAAGAGCATCTTATATGTTTGAACATGACAAACATAGAAAATTTTTGACTTATATGTAGTGTATGCCCTAAAAATTTATGGTGAATTTGATTTTGTTTTTATATTATCTCATTCTCATGCATAGATTCTTTGATAAATAGGTCTCCAAGTATTTGGAAAATGATGATGCCCACGTACAAAACATCACTTGAAATATATGCCTGCTCCTCGGGCTCTCAACCTAGATCCATAACCTCATTTAAATGTTGCACAGTGACAGCGCTAGTTCTTCCGCCTGAGAGTGTTCAGATGGTTTAATTGATGATTGCAAGTTGGGACAAACTATGTAGTAATGGGCAGATTTCTTGGGGAAGGTTTGCCCCTTATGCAGATATGCTACTTATTTTCTTTTTCTTGTTTTTGTTCCTTTTATTTTTTTGGGGAAGTTGTAAATCCTTGTGGCTAAGTTGATTGATGAAACGTGAGATGTTAGTTTTTGGCAAGGTTATTAAACCTAGATTAGATCGGCCAGTTCAGATTGGAAATTAGTGAACCCGTCGGTAAATCGGTTCGGGTTGGGCATTAATCTAGTTTTTTTTCTAAAAAAAAAATCAATTTTATTTATTTTATTTATAATTTCACATCAATAACCCTAAAATCTTCACTTTCATATCAATTTGGCTTCTAGTTAGCTCCATTTTGACTCTGATCCAAACCACTGACCAATACCCCAACTAATTCAGTGACCAGTCCGGTTTTAATAACCTTGGTTTTTTGAACAGAAATTTCTAACTCATTGGAATGTTCTTGTTGAGATTAACTTAAAGGAGAATCTACAATTTATCTCTATTCTTAGTCATAATAAAATAGGGCATGAAGAACTGAGGCTAGTCCCTGACAATGAGGCGAACCGAAATTCGAATCCCACTAAATGATGGCCCTTATTTAGTATCCGATAGTGCTTCAAACATGATTGTCTTTGTCAGAAGGAGTTTTAAGGTTTGAACAGTGATGAGTTCATGGTTTTGGTCAAGTCAATGGTATTTTTTTATTGTGAGTATTTTTAAGGTTTGAACAGTGATGAGTTCATGGTTTTGGTCAAGTCAATGGTATTTTTTTATTGTGAGTATTTGATGGATCCACACATGCCCCCTGTAACTTTTGCCTCTCTTACAACAAAGTGGTGGTATAAAGGTTGAAAATTCATAAAACTATTAAAAAAAAAACTGAAAAATGAAGAGAAGGAATTGAGGAGATGAAGTAAAGAGAAATGACTTTATTCATATGTAATTGTGATTGATTTATGAGCAGAAAAATGGGACCCCGCCTAAGTGTGGTGTGTAATGATTAGAGTAGGAGTTGCAGTGATGTCTTTTGAAAAAGAAAAGCTTTGCCAGCACTAATCACACTAAAGCTAAAGGATCATTCTTCCTCTTACTATAATTTATATACATGCACGTCTCACACAAAGCAACAATATAACCCCTAACTTTTTATATTAAAGAGTGAAGGTAATGTACATATATATCAATATGGAGTCTAAGTTTTCTCCATCTGAAATGGTGAGGTTGTTATTATTATTTATTTATTATTGTTAATAATAAATAGCCTTCCGGGACATTGCATTAACAACCCCCCCCAAAAAAAAACTTTTAAGTGTGTAAGAATAACACCTTGAACTTTCAAACTTTGTTCACTGATCTTTATCAGTTAGATTCAACAGAAATTGTTAACTCTGTTAAATTCATGAGTTTAAGTAAACTCATAATAGTGATGAAAAATTGTATCATAAATTCGTAAAAGTTTACTTTTATTAATCAATATGTATTAATGATATATAATTAAATAATTAAAATATAAAAAAATGATAACAATTTGATTTGGATTAAGTAGCAAATCCGTTCTGGAAATATAGACCCAAGAGCAATGTTGCCCTGATAGTTTTTCTTGTCTCAATGTTACTTTGGAAGTTTTAAAAAGTAGCAATGTTGTTTTATTCCATTAAAAAACTAATGTTGACTAATAACTTTTTAACAGAAATGAGCAATATTGCTATATTTTGCAACTTCCAAGGTAACATTGAGACAAGAAAAACTTCCAGAGCAACATTGCTCCTCAGCGAAAACTTTCGAAGCAAATTTGTTACTTAACCCATTTGATTTAAATATATTTTAAATCCAAACAATTTAAATTAATTCCATGAAAATTCATACTTTATCATACTCAACTAAGAATTTTTTTATAAAATTCATAAATAAAGTCACTTATTATAATCAAATCGAAAAAGTTAGCACAAGTCTAAGAGCGAGTTAACACAATTTTGTAAACAAAAAACATAAAAATGGTAAAATCGGTGTGTGAACTCACGAGTTTAACCAACTTGAGAAGATTACATAAGTTAAATAAATTACTCCCTGCGGTTATTAATATGTGAAATATTTAAGGAGTTGATCTTAGTCCTAAATATAATACTTATTTTTCATGTGTCATTCTATTCCTAATTTATCCCTATTGAACGATACTCCCTCAACAATAATTAAGAAGGAGAGGAAATGAAGTAATTAAAAAAGATGACTAGGATATTATAGAAAATATATGTTATGTTAATTAATTTAATTAACTTTCTTGATTTATTTAAATTAGATAAATATATATGATATTAAAGACGATACGCCAGTGATAGAGAACGGTGTTGATCAGTTGGTATATAAACATTTAAAAAAAAAAAAAAAAGTGACGCTTCAAAATTAGGTCGAGGTGTGAAGAATTATTTTCAGTATTACTGTTTTTTAGTTTCTTTTTCATTTGAACATTATCATGCAGTCAATGTGATGATCTGTGTTTCAAATTTGACTATTTTTTCTTTTTTGGTCAATGTGACTATTTGACTATACAAGAGAACATAATTTACAGAGAGACCAGTGGCTTGTTTCCCTTTGGCGTTTTCCCACCTTCCCTCTATTCTCTGTTTCCTTTCTTCTTCTCTCTTCTCTTTTGATCTATACACTTTCACTCCCTCTCTCTCTCTCTGTGTACACACACACACGCACACTCTCTCCCTCAAGTCCAAAGTATAGAGTGTCTTCTAAAAGAAATCTTTTTTTTAAAAAAAAAAAAATGTGATACTGGATACTATTAACTCAATAAAGAGTTACAGACATAACTTAGCTTCCTTCATCAATATACGCCTCTAATGAGAAGGTGGAGGGTCATCTAAAAGAAATATTTGATCCAAGATATAAGTCACATAGAGAGTTACTAATTACTATTTTAGTCATATTTATTGGTGGTATACACTAAATATTGAAAAAGAGGAGAGAAGTGAGATAGATCTGAATATGGGTAAAGTTGAAACCAAACTTCAATATATATTTAAGAATGATTAAGTGAGTTCAATGTTCTTCCATAGTTCTTTGGTGGTGAACATGCATGTGTGTAATGTGACATTTTGTTCACTGATAAATAAGGGAATGGTAACAGAGCCCAAAGTGATGCGCATATATTCTTAAATGGCTTAAGGGGATATTATATGGAGAGGGATATGTAAATTATGAGGAAGATAGAGATTGGTGTGTATATATATAGAGGAAGTAGTCTCGAACAATATGGTCAAGATCAAAATAAAAGTTTAACATCATAAAAAAAAACAAGGAAAATTAAGTGTATTAAACATATAATGGTGTATTGAATCTCCTTAACTATCATGATAAAAGTCACGTCGTAGTCTCAATGATTTATCTCCTCTTTACTTGCTTTTCATATCCAAATTATAGAGACACACACTCTCTCATTCACACACACACACACACACTATATATATATAGAGAGAGAGGGGGGGTAATAAATTTGAAAGAGAATGATAAATAATAGAGAAACAAAAGGGATGAACAAGTGATGAGAAAGAAACCTAAAGATCGAATAATCTCTCTCACTCATGCATATATGAATGAAATGTTGTCTGAGAAGTACGAGACAGGTTTCAGTGGACATGAAATAATACGTCACATTCATTCATTCGTACTCTTTATATATATTAGTACACATATTACACACACACACAAACACACAAATGCATATATAGAACAGAAGTGAATATAGAGATATAATGGAATCTTTGTGGGATCTGAGAGAGTGATGTGGTGACGATTCTGTGTTCGTCTTGTTGCATCTTCAATTCCCTTCTCTCTCTCTCTCTCTGTCTGCGCCCCCGCACTTGAATTCCCCTTTGAAATGAAAGCAACTCTTTCATTTTTTCCCCCTTGTTCTATCTACTCTTAATATATATTATAATAGGCCTTACTCTATTTTCTTTCCCTATTACTCAATCATTGTCTCACACACTTATTAAACTCTCACATTTTTTACTTTCAATGTTAATGTTTTTTCTATACATATAGATAACTATTTGGTGTGTGTGTTTTATAACTTTCATATATTGAATTACAGAAAACTGTTTCAACATGATTTTTCTAATTTTTATCCTCATGATTATTTGAGCCCACAATTTTATTTAAGGTATAATTGATCAGTTCCTTTTTCTGAAATTTTAAAAGCTTATATGATGATTCTCAATTGTCATTAGTGTCCTTAAATGATATAAAATATTGTCATCTTCTTTTACACACACACACACTAGGTATGCTACACTAAGTTTTAAGAATAACTAATAATTCATGACTTGTAATAATATTTTATTTATTTATCTTATTACGAGTGTGTATCTAAATTGCATTTGAATCTTGATATATCCACTTACATCATAAAAAGGTTTTTCTGTTTATTCTATCATCATTTGAATCAATTCTACCTAATGAAGCTAAATAAGTTACTTAACCAAATATGTTGTATACGATTCAATTATACATTAGTTTATAAGTCAGCTAAATTAGTTTGAAAAAAAAAAAGATAAATACAAATAATCTAAAATAATTTAATTAGTTTTCTTAATTTTCCTTTAGTAATCAATTGGATCTTATATTTAAGACCAGAGGTACCATATTATAATTCTTTTGAAAATCACTATCATTTAAATTTGAATCAATTACTACTCATTAATTGTTGGTTGAGATAGGAAAGAGTCTCATTTTTATAAAGAGGAAAATATAAGTTTAAATTCCAGAAATCACACTTGTTGAGGGCTTCAAAATTAACGCTCCTAACCTAATGAAGATTAATCTCAAGTCCAAAGTAACTTGAGGACACTCTAAATTTACACACATAAGATAACAAATTTACATAAATTTATTTTTTAAATTAATCTTGGGGGGTTTTGATGGATTTTTCCCCCTTTTTTCTCCATTGCCACCTAAGAAGAAACTTAACTGAGTCATTGTTTATGTTAACCTTAAAAGTAAAAGAAGTCAAATTTAATGGTCAATGTATATTTTTGCCTCATTTTTATAACTACATAGTTTCTTTTGCCCCCAAAAAAGTATTTGGTGCTGATGGCACTTTTAGAAAAATCTCATGTGTATTTTTACACCTTAACTCTACTAAATACTACCTTTGTTCCGGGAGAGGATTTTCTCATTGTCTTGTTTCTCCTTTTCCCTCATTGTCCCCATCTAGGCCATTGATTGAGAAGAGGAGAGAGAAGTTAAAGTAGTATTGTGATTGATTGAATGGATATGATTTAAGATGATGAGCGATAATGAGAAAAAGATAGGGAGAGAAACCCAACCCCCTTTGTTCCAGGGATGGAACTAGGGGACTAGGGGTGGCCCCGCCTCTCAAAAAAATTACATAATAAACCCAGATGTTTATAAAATTACATTTAAGCCTCATAAGAATTTCCATATTTTCACTTTAGTCCCCACCAAGAGTTCCCTAGACTCCTGGACCTAAAGGGACTAAAATGAAAATATTAAAATGACTATGGGGCTAAAATATAATCTTATAAATACATGGGTTCTATTCTGTATTTATATAATTTCACCAAAAATATTTAAATGTGCATGGAGGAGATTTTTGGATTGACAAGACCATGCAATGAGGAAAAAGGAATAATTAATTATTGCTTATCATTAATCAGCATCATTTGAACTGTGATTAATCATATCCTTTTCGCCATCATCATTGTTTCAAATCAATATATTCCTTCTTCTCTTATCCAGTCTTCTCCAGTTTTCTCATCATTGCCATATTATCCATAATGAATTAACCTTTATCCTGTTGATAACATCATTACAATACAAAGTAAATGTTCACTAAAATGATTAAGGTCGTGCGCCAAGTAATTTGAATGATTCAATATCAGGTCCAATCTCAAAGCATGGTAAAAAAAAAACCCCCTTTCTGGGAGATTATAAAAAATGAATAAATTACTTCATTATAACATATGTTACATGATCTCTTTAAAATATTTATGTGTATCATTAGATTATATATCAATTTATAAGTTTGGTTAAATTAGTTTAGAGAAAATTGATAAATATAAGAGATAAAATGAGAAAAAAAAGGTTTTATTTTTAGGACCAAAAATTCACTTCTAAACTAACTCTTATATTTAGCGTTGGAGAGGAAGTAGTATTTGACTATTTATTCAGAAGTTAAAAATGGAAAAGGGAAGCTATATTTTCACAATAGTACACCAAATAATAATAATAATAACCTGGCATGATTTCTAATTGGATCACAAAATCATATGTAATTGCAGTGGTCCCTTGAAGAGAAACAAGAATTCTGTGAAGAGGAAAAAATTACATGAAGAAAATGGAACACACTGCAATTACATCTGATGAAGAAGGCCACGCTTTGTTTCCACAAAAAGCCTTTATTCCATTTCTGCTGCTTCCCTTTGAGTGACTCAGTCAAAAAACACTGACTCTTGATAAGTCTATTCCAAAACCAGCATCACTAGTAAAACACATAACCCATACTCTGATATATATATATATATATGAACCAGAAAGTTAAATCAGCTGGTCTAATTTATTTAGACTTGATACAAATTTGGTTCCTATGGTTTGACCTTATTTTGTTTTGGTATTTTATATTTTTTAATCATATGTTTGGTCTCTCATAAGTTAAAATAGTTCCGATTGTTATTAAACTATAGGAACTATTATTTTAGATGGAAAGAAATATAAGAAACAAAAAACTATGATTAGAGATCATAGAGACCAAAACCAAATTAAAGATAAGTTATAGGGACTAAATATTGTATTAACCGTATTATCTCTTCTAAATAACTTATTCACCTCTCATAGAGTTCATGAAGGGTCAATTTCTTCCCCCAGATCCCAGCCAAAGAAACAAACACACACACATATAAACACAAGTACACAAACACATGCACGCAGAGAGGCTGAGACACTTTTGTTTTGTTGTGTTGTTGTCACAAGTCTATCTCTCTCTCTCTTCCTCTGACCCCTATTTGGTACACCATATGTGTAGAGACAGGGAGATAGGTTAGCTAGGGCGTCTTTTGCTGTGTCTGTGAGTTTATGCTCTAATATTGCTCTTGCTTGTTGTGACACTTTCTGAATGAGCCCCAGAAATAAGGACTTTTTTGCACATCAATTATCAAACTTTGCATGTGCAGACACAAACACACACATATATAAATACTTGTGTGTGTGACCATCTTTGTGCCAGTCTCCTTTTATTTTTCTTTTCTTTCTTTCTGAGTACTGTCAGCCCAAAAGGGTTCCTGTGTGCAGAGAATAAAATTTAGAGACAGCCATTTAGAATTCTGGGTTGGTTTTAGTTTTCCATGATATCTCAAAAAAATATTAAAAAAAATATCCTTTTTTATGCTTTTTATTTATAATTTCATTCCTGTAATTAATACAAACAGGTGGTGGGCGTTGCAATTAATAAACCTCCAGCCCTAAGTTTTGAGGGATGAGGATGTTGCTGATCATCAGGAAAGGAAAAATTTTAAATACTGACTCAGAAATGATAAATATAAATATTTATACATGTTTGTGCAATTATTTTGTGTTTAATTTTGATGTGACTGTGTGTGAGATGATAAGGGAGCAAAAGGAATAATGTGCAGTAAATAAAATGGAAGAGACTGGGGCTGCTGCTGAGATGATTCCTTTCAATGCAAAGCAAACAAATAATGTCCATCAGGAGTACATTTCGCAATAATAATGGGTTGGTTGCTTTTTTTTTTTTTAATTTATTTAATGATCACTTATGTAAAAAAATAAAAATAAAAATCTCTTCCTTTAATTTTCACCAACTTATTTCATTTCTGGAATTAATATCAAACAGCTGGTGGGCAATGTAAAAATCAGTCCTCTGATATATATTTTTGTGTGAGGATTGGGGATATCATAACTGCTTAAAACAAAATATTTGACAAATATATAGTGAGATGTGCAAGTTAAAACCCATTAATATTAATCATCTAATTCATCATCATTACTGTGCTTACCGTATTTCTGTGCTAATAAAAACACACACCTGAACTGAGTCTGGACCATATTTTGTTCGTTTGTTTGGTGGGTATTGGTATTGCTTGTGATACCGTTTATTTCTTCACACATAACTGACATACATTGATATGGAAACGACGAAAGAAAAATATACTGATACTGATACTGTGTAGAGAATATAAGGTAGACTGTAGGGACTGGATCGGAGTTGATTTCTTGTGAGATTTAAAGTTATAAATCTAAATTTCGATTTGTGTTTTTGAATAGTGCAAAAAAAATAAAAATAAAAAAATTGTGGAGATGCAGGGGATCGAACCCTGTACCTCTCGCATGCAAAGCGAGCGCTCTACCATTTGAGCTACATCCCCATTTGATGTTATTGGTGAATTATGTTAAATTATGGTTTTAATCTCGTAATGCATGCAAGAAAAAAGTATGCAGATATGTGAGCCAATACCATAATGGTTTAATAACGTTTATATTTTGTTTCAAGAAAGAAAAGTAATTATGGATAATGGATGCTTCTTCCCTCAATTGCTCGATAACTTGGATCGAGATTCTTATACTCGTTCCGGTCTTTAATATAAGATATAATTATTTAATTTGATTTGGTTAAAAAGATTAGTTGAATTAACTAATATAACATATTTATTCTAAAATATTTTGATTATATATCTTCCTCACTTCTCTCAATCATTGCCTTACTCGGTAATCGTTAAAAGAGTATTAATAAAGGTAAATTTTAAAAAACATGATAAATATTCTTATATTTAGGGACAATATCAACTTCAATTATATTTTATATTAAAGATTGAGTATTTTCTTCATCAAGGACTCAATCCTTAGACTTTTGATTAATTTTTGTCAAGGTTTGATCTACTATATGAAATACATTTACCACACCAGCAACTCTTCATTGCCAATTTATCATATCACCAATGCATTATTATCTCTGGGGATCTTGACCAAAGTAAATTATAATTCTTGTGACTGATTTCTTAATTAAAAAGCTACAGATATCTTAATCTTAGTTGTGCATGTTTAGGGAAAAAAATGTTTTCTCTTAAATAAATGTAGATTGAGGGAAACAGTCAGACACTTAGAGAATACAGATACTTATGAGTACTCAAAATTTTATTAATCATACAAAAGAAATGTGGAATTAGGGGTCCAGATGATAATTAACATAATGACAAAAGTATTTGTCATCCATTAATGTGTATAAGATTATAGAAATATAAGGGATTATCATTTCAAAAATATTAAATTAAATTATTCTAAATAATGCATGATAATATAATTTTGTATTTATGGGGAAATTTAGTTATTCTTATAGTCCTACCTAATTTGACGCGAAATTCATCTAAAATATTAGGTGGCAATTATGATGCCAATGGGCCACATGTTTGACCAGGTGGGGCCTTAGCCCCGCTGGTCTTTTTCTATCTTATGTATTTATATATATGTATAATATAATATTTTATTTTCGCCAATAATTTGGCCCCAACTAAGTATTTTATTCTACGTATTTTACTCTTTCTAATGAGGGTAATATTTGTTGATTAGTGAAAATTTTAGGATTATGATTTTAGTAGAGTTTTGAGTTTTACAATAGATAACTACATATATGTAGAGGATGATTAATGACTAATTTTAATTAGTTTGGATTTATTATTTGGTTGTCTTATGATTTTATAATGAATTTCTCTTTTAAGAAATAGATTATAATAGGTTATTTGCTTAGTTGAAATTTAATTATATCTTTATGTTTTTTTAAAATATTTTTTGGGGTTCATATTATGTTTATTTTATTTTCTCCTATTATTTTGTTTTGAGGTAGGTGGGATTTGTATTTAAGTGTTAATTTTTTTGAAATTTCATTAATTATTATTATTATTATGATTGTGTTTGTGATATCTTTAGGATAATATTTGGTTCATTACTCATTGAGTTGTAAGAGGAAAGTAAAATTTTTGTTTCAGATATCTACTGAAAATGTTATCATTTTATATCTTGTTTTGATTTATAATTGTTGGTTATTATTTATTCATATTTTATGTTATGCGATATTATTCTGTAAATAATTCATCATATTTATTTTTTGGCCCAGGCTAAAAAAATTTTCTGGTTCCGCCATTAATGCCAATATATATATATATATATATATATATATATATTATGTGTGTGTTGTGACAAAAATATAATAAATTAAAATTAACAACTCATAAATAAATAAATAAGTAAACTCAATACTAAAAAGGATCAAGAGTAGTAGTACAGTAGCTAGAATCAAAATAAAGTAATGATCACCTTGATCCCATAAAAATGTAGTAATAAATAATAACATGCTTTTGTGATAATGCTTAATTAATATGAAAAGTAGAGGGAGACAATGAAGAAAGCAAATATTCTGCATCCATCTTGATCTGCCCACAAACAAATCTTCATTCTCTTTCTAATTCTATTCTCCTCCTGAGGAAGATTTTTTGCACATTAATTAATTGAACACGCCACTTATATTTATTTATTTATTAACATAGTGCTCATAAAGGAAATACATATTGTAAATAGATAAATATTTTTTATTTTATGGGGATTAGTGAAGAAAGAGAGAAGGTGGCAGTAATGATGGGTTTGGGTGTCATCGTTTTGCATGCAATATAGAAAGAAAGAAAAGAGAGAGAGAGATAACATTACATACTCACTTTGATATATATGTGTGTGTGTCTATATATATATATATATATATATATATATATATATATATATAACTTTTTCTTTTCTGTTTTATTTCTTTATCTCACTTTCTTTCTTTCACTTTCTCTCGCTCTGCTTTTATATATTCATGTTATGGTCATTCTCTTCACTTTAATCGATCTCTTAGATTTCAGTAACAAAAGCTTCACTCTCTCTCTTTTCCCCTTACTTTTCCTCTTTTCTTTTGTGTCCCTCTCCTTCGTCCATATATGTTTCTTTCTTCTGCTAAAGCTTATATGTATTATGTGTGTGTGTTTGTGCATGTGTCTACTGCTTTCGTTTTATTGATTCCAAGCTATTTAATCTTATATGTATATAGATGTTTGCATGTGATTGGATAATTATGTATGTACTACAAATATGTGCTTTTTAATTATTCGATCATTAATTAGCCAACAAGTAAGGCCTTTATTCTCTACTTGTTTCTCACTACACAATATTATAAAATCGTGTCTTTGTTTCTTCCTCTTCTTTGTTTGGTAACAAAAGGAAAGATTGCATCTTTTTTATATATATATTTGCCCTAGTTAATCCCAGCATATGAGAGAGAGAGAGAGAGAGAGAGATTAAATTGATTAGAAGGGTATGTTAAAACTTTTTTATCCAAGTTAGAAGTAGTTAGATCTTGGAATAATATTAGGGTTTGAGCAAGTCTCTCGCAATTCAAAAGGTTATTATGATTAATTAGACTCATAAACTTCATTAACAAAGATCAAAAGTTATTACATGGAAGAAAGGAACCAAATTATAATTTATCACTGTATATGTGTATTGTGATTTTTAATTTTAACTAATTAAGGATCTTCCATGAATACTATATAAATATAAGACAGGACAGACACACGCAAGCGCGCACAAATACATATCACATATAGCTAGCCGCTGTATTGTTCATTATATATATATATATATATATATATATATATATATATATATAAAGAAATTATGTAGTTATATATATAATTTGTGATGATGATCGAATGATTAAGAGAATGATTTGTGAGAAGTGATGATGATGAAGGGAATGATATGAGTCGATCTATAACTTTGTATATATCCTTCTGGAATGCCAATTAATTAGTTTATCATCATTGAAACCACATGACATCACAATCTAGAAACTCCTTAAATCAAAGCCAAAGAAAACGAAATAAAAAGATTAAGAATAATAATTATTCAAGAGGGTATAAAAAAAAACAATTCAAAACATATATTTAAATCGTTGAGCTAAAGAATAATGGATTTTCTGTCGTATATATTACAACTTATACATGTAGTAAATATGGAAAGATAAATATTATACCTTTTCTCAATGGTAGGAGTTCCATAAAATTTACACTATATACCAAAATAATAAAGACTTTAGTTAATGATTATTTTTCAAATTTATGAATTAATGGTTGTTGACAGTTACTTAAATGACTGTTAACATATCATTCCTCTTTAGTTGACGACGTTTAAATTTTCTAGTGTTAACAAATCTCTCTGCCTAATTTTTGTTAGCCTGATTATTAATAAAATGAAAAAATTGAATAATCAAACACACACACATCACACACATATATATGATGTGTGAGAGTGGAATAATAAGAGAGAAGGGTCCCTTAGTCCTTTGCCCCCAACATTCCTCTGTCCCTTCTCTTTTTCTTTCTCTCTTTTCCTCACATTCCCATTTCCCACTCCTAAAAGCTTTATATATATATATATATATATAGAGAGAGAGAGAGAGAGAGAGAGAGAGAGGTCACTATTCTCTGAATATACTTTTGAGCACACCAACCCACATATCTGTATATACAATTAAAACTAGAATGACCATTATTCCCCTTTTATTTGACCATGCAAGTAAACAGAATGATCTTGATCAAGTTCATTTCATTTGCTGATAATTATATACATTATCATGTATATTGCATAGAATCTAAAAATAATAATAACTTGAACTTTTTATGATATATAAATTCTGAAATTTGTTATAAATAATTATAATTTTTGGCCTTGGAATTTATGGTTCATTCGGGTCAATATCTCCTCAGTTTTTCTATAAATCAATCTCTGAAGTTATTACCGTAGTTACCAAACAATATTGTCGCATAAATGACACATCATTGCCACATCATCAGCCACTTATTATCACCAATGGCCTTAAACAAGTTGACTATAATTTTAAAGACTGATTCCTTAATATCTACAAGAACCTTCACCAAAATTAACTACAACTCTGGAGACCAAAACCTATATTTTCCCATATATTTATAAAAGTGTTTAGAAGCTATAAACTACGTAAAATAAAAATAATGTTGTTTATTTTAGGATCAATGTGGACATTATATTGATAATGTGGTGAACTTTGAAGGTCTTCATCGAGATCTCTACACCAACCATCAAATCTTAAATGGATTAGGTGTCTCATTAATTAAGATAAGATACCATGCACATGCAAGAACACTTAATTTGACTTCTTATTTAGCTTCGCTTCATCAAGTTAAAAAAAAAAAAAAAAAAGTTCTTTTAACGTATATATTAATTTTTCTTTTTATTTTATTTTTTCAAAGAAAGTAAGTGTGGAAGATTAGTTATCTGTTCTATTAAGTTACCCTGGCCTATCTTTTATTTGATACACATGTATTTTATATATATATATATATTCATCAACATCACACTCTAGTTCTATTAATTTAATTATCATGCACGTCCATCATAATAAATGACTATGCAATAATAGAAAAACTCAATAACAGGTTAGGTTTTGTCATTGCATATTTCTTAATTGTCATTGAAACTTTTTGGTAATTATGTCATTTATTTGGGACCTCATAATAATTCTCCATAATAATATTGGAGTAAGAATTGAGAGTACTAGCTAGCAATGAAGATTATGTAATGGCTGGTTTGAGTATCAATTTCATACTGATGTTAAAATCTTATTGAGAGTAGTTTAATTTATTAGAAGCTTTGTAAGTGCTTTTAAGCTATGAGACCTATCTAAGTTATGAGAATATATTGGACCACTTTCAACATTGAAAAAATTGTTGATGTTACCATATGATCCTTACACTTTAATTGAATTTTGGTTTTGATTTTCGTACCAGTAATTTTAAATCGACAGTTTTATAATAATTTAGTTAAAGTTGAATGGCTAGTGTATTATAAAAAAGGGTTAATGTGTAAAATACATATGAGTTTTTTTTTCTTTAGAAGCGCCCAGCACCACCTGCTTTTTTTTTAGCAAAAATACATATGTGGTTACCATTTTGGAGCAAAAGGCACATCTCACAATTATGTTACTATTTATTGTCGTTATATTACTGTTCACTTTATCTATTTCTCTCTTATTACGGTGAATAATAACATAACGGTAAGATGTGACTTTTACTTCAAAATGATAACTACATGTGTATTTTTACTCTAAAAAAAAACATGTGGTGCTGAGTGCTCATGGGGAAAAACTCATGCGTATTTTCGCACCTTAACCCTATAAAAAAAAGAGTTTAATACTTTAATGGTTTGTTCCTATACTTAAACTCAAACCATGTTTATATGAAACTATAGAGACCAAAATTAACAATTTAGAACTACAAGGAACAAAATTAAAACTTGATTAAATTTTAAAGACACGCCGTGATATTAACCCTTAAAAAAATTAGAATAGTATTTTTGTTAAAAAACGAAAGAAGAAATGTTGGGTTACCTCAATCTAATAGATATTGACAACGAAGGCCACACAACAATGTCGAGAAAAGAATAATCTTCACTGACCAGAAAATTGAGTATTACACAGTAGTCTAATATCTGTACATATATATCCTATCTATAGATTATGTATAGAAAGGTACACCAACTACTTATCTAAACAATTAGAAAAACTATCTAATAACAGTATTTATACAATTATTTAT
The DNA here is from genome assembly GCA_037074495.1 of Acacia confusa. Lineage (NCBI taxonomy): Eukaryota > Viridiplantae > Streptophyta > Magnoliopsida > Fabales > Fabaceae > Acacia > Acacia confusa. The sequence continues at coordinate 11,295,272 of CM073514.1, forward strand.
TACAATTTATATTTCCAACAAGAAGCTTGGTTAATGGAACTTAATGTTATTTGAAATATGATAGCAGTACTGTCGCATTACGAGTGGTAAGTAATAATTAAGAATAATAATAATAATAATAATAATAATTAAGACGTTGTTGGTTAATAATTTAAGAGGACATTTTGTAAGAAAAGGTGGGCCTCCAATGTCTAAGTTAATGAAGAAAGTAAATTTGTAACTTTTGCTGCTTTATTGAAAATTTGCTAGGGAAGATGCAAACCAAATCATTGGGGATGACGAAGATTGACAGATCATAACATTCATTCACACTTCACATTGATTCTTATTAATTCATATTCACTTTAATTAATTAGAATAAAAAATACTTCGCATTCTTCACAGTTAAATCCATAAAGTGATCCTTTACTTCCAAGTAGAGAAATCTCCTCTTCTTGTTTCTTTTTTGTTTGTTTGTTTAGTTTTATTTTAAGACTTTTGAAATATAATGTTCCAATGATTTGGGTACCCCTTCTCCTTTTTCCTTCTTTCAATCAAAACCACACACCTGATCCTTTTTGTTTTGTTGATGAAAAGGGTTTTGGACATTGCATTGATCACTCCTAAATCAGGCTAATTATTATCTACTTAATGCACTTCTTTGTTTTTTTTTAAAAAAAAAAAAGATCATGTGCATTTCAATTGATTTATTACCTTCTTGGAATATTAAAATGATTAAAATGTGAATTTGTGAATCATTGCCTTTTTTCTATTATGAAAAAATTTAAATATCTTAGTACTCATAACTCAAATGAGTATAGCTTCGTATAAATGAAGAAAATTTCTTTTTTTTTTTAAGAGAGTTATTTATAATCAGGATAGAAAATGCTTAAATCTGACTTAGATAACTACCTCACTAGTTAATAAACTGTTATAAAAGATACTCATAAATTACTCACTAAAGAAAATTTTACATCAACAATAAGATTCACAAATACTTATTATGGTGTGTGAGTTATATCCTAATCACACTCACTTGAAAGGAGAAACATCAAGTTTTGTTTGGCTACATTGTTTAAAAGGATGAAAATAATTTTATTTTTTAAAAAAACATACAATACATGTTATGTGTTTGTAATTATGATTTAAACAATATTTGTTTTAAAGTATGCACAGAAAGATTATGTTCTATATAATTATCTTCAAAATCATTTTGAGCATTTCATTCCCCTTTTTTTTTTCCATTCTATGTGCGGCCACTTAATAAGTATAGTAGGTGGAAGAGTCAACAAAAACCTACTAAAATGAGTGTTTTCATGGACTCTACTAAAGCCACTAATCAATTATATTATTCATTTTAATTAATATATATACTTAAGAATTTCACACTCTCACTCAACTATGCCAATAATTCTTCATGATTATAGTCTTTCTCTCTCTTAATTTTGGAAGAACAAGATAGCTAAAGGTAGAGGAAAAAGATAGCTCAAAGAATAAACATTTAACTTACCCCACTTAATCACACATTATTATGATATATGATAGATAGGTTTCTTTCACTGTTTTTAGCGTTTTTCTTTTTTTAAAAAAATGTCAGATCATATGATGAATCTTTCAATAATAATGACGAATGGAGTAAAGGACAAAGAGCCATTAAACTCCAAAAGGGTCTCAATGAGATGTATTCATTTCCATACGCACAAAATGAACTTTTCACAAAGAAAGTTAAATGACCTAGAGATCATACCCAGGACTTTGACTGCAAATTAAAGTTAGAGAGAGAGAGAGAGAGCAATTGTAATTACTTGACTAACCTCAAAAAGTTGACCTTCCCAGGAACTGTCAAGGATCATTCATATATGCTTATATATAATTTTTTATCCAAATGATACTATTCATTCTTTTCTTTTTTTCAATGTATACTTTAAAGTTTAAACCAAAAAGGGGAGAATAATAAGAATAAAAAAGAAGTATATATTGAAGAGGGTGCTTATATAGGCACAAACCAGTACTTTGGTCAGTCATTCCCCTCGGAACTTTGAAGCTTTACAATTTGAATGCTCTTTCTCCAAATGCATTCAACAGAGAGAGAGAGCAGCACGAGTCCTTTTGTTATAAACTTGTAAATAGAGGCCATAGCAGAGTTCTTTTGGCTCCTTTTAATGCATAACAGTTTAACGAAGTTACATAGGAATCTACTTTTAATTCGTTTTCTTCTTTTTTGTATGTCTCCTTTTCTTTTCTTGTACAGCAGATATTCGTTCTTAGACAACAAAGTTCACTCACAAGTATAATTCTGCAGTAACAAGTATATTTAAAAGTATGTTCTTGACATATCTATATATTCATGTAGATTTTAAGATCAAGCCTTTAGAAAAAGAAAGAAAGAAGAGTATTAATAAGTTTATATATTAAGCAGTATGAATATCTTAAGATCAAGCAATATGGAGTTCAATACTTTGAAAAAAGGTAAAAAAATACTGAAGAGAACACTCAATAATAACGTTATTGAGCAAGATCTCTTGATTAACAATTTATCCTAATATTCAGTTGTTGATAAAGCACATGCAATCCGTATAGCAGACCTCACCTAATAAGATAAGACTTATTGTTACATTGTTGTATTAGTATACATGTATATTTTAAGATCAAGTCTTTAGAAAAAGAAAGAAAGATGAATATTAATAAGCTTAAAGGATCCTAATTAATTAGTTTATGCTCCTTATTCAAATCACAGAATGAGTTAGGTTAAATTCAAAAACTGAATATGGCTCATTCAATAGTCACCTACAGGTTTATTTTAGACTAGCTAGTCATATCAAATATACACCCAGCAAATAGTTAACCTGAGAATTATATATATTTCCCTATAGTCCCGAGTTCAAGCATATCCAATAGCACTATGCATTACTATTATATAAAACTGATACCCTGTAGGCCTGTACTCTCTTTTATACAGTAGTACTAGCAATAATTCTATAAAGTAAAAGTGTTATATATAATTTTTACCAAAAAAAAAAAGTGTTATATATAATGATGAATTTTCCAATCATATACGCACCTCGCAAGAAGAAAAGGTCAAATTAATGTGACGACGTGAGGCCCCATATAGGCCTTCCTTAGTTGTAACAGTTAGTCAAACTTATGTCTAATCTTGCCTTCTCTGAAACTATTCTGCATGGGAAAACGTCAGTTTGAGTTCTCATTATTAAAAAAAAAAAACACTCATAATTATATTATACACAGCATAATAACTCTTCATATATATAAGTTTTGATATTTCATCTTAAACATATATATTCTTCATTGCAGGTTGCATGCAGTGGCGGAACAAAACAAAAAAAAAATTTAGCCCAGGCCAAAAAATAAATATGATGAACAATTTATAAAATAAGATCGCATAACATTAAAAATATGAATAAATAATAACCAACAATTATAAATCAAAATAATATATAAAATGATAACATTTTCAGTAAGTATCTGAAACAAAAATTTTACTTTCCTCTTACAACTCAATGAGTAATGAACTAAATATTATCCTAAAAAAATCACAAAAACAACAACAACAACAACAACAATATTTAATGAAATTTAATAAAATTAACACTTAAATACACATTTCACCTACCTCAAAACAAAATAATTGGAGAAAATAAAATAAATATAATATGAACCCCAAAAAATATTTTAAAAAAACATAAAGATCTAATTAAATTTCAACTAAACAAATAACCTATTATAATCTATTTTTTAAAAGAGAAATTCATTATAAAATCATAAGACAACTAAATAATAAATCCAAACTAATTAAAATTAGTCATTAATCATCCTCTACATATATATAGTTATCTATTGTAAAAACTCAAAACTCTGTCAAAATCATAATTCTAAAATTTTCACTAATCAACACAATATTACCCTCATTAGAAAAAAGTAAAATACTTAGCTGAGGCCAAATTATTGGCTAAAATAAAATATTATATGATACATATATAAAAATACATAAGATAGAAAAAGACCAGCTGAGGCCAAGGCCCCAGCTGGCCAACATGTGGCCCCGGCACTGGTTGCATGCATGCATATTCAAACACCAAATCTTAGCGCAAAGCAAAGAATATATAACAAGTATGAAGAATAACTCTAATGCTATTATATATGATCTCAAGGAGAGACTGTAATATAGCTTTTATGTATTTCGATAAGAATCTATCATAGGGAGGAGATAATAAACTGAAGTTTCTATATCTCAAAAACCGAAAAAGCAAGCAAGTTAAAAAAAATAAAGGGATATATATATAATATTTTCTTTGGGAGAGGGGTAAAAACATGATAGGAAAGTAGTCAAAAAAGGTAGATGCATATAATGAAAGTTAATAATCAAACTGAAGCAGGGACATGTTTTCTGGCTGCCAAAAAACAACAAATTTGGAGCTGAGTAAAATTTTGGCATAATAAATAAACCAAAGTGGTCCATAAATGTGAGAGCAATGTATATGAACATTGCATCCTTTATATGGTAACACAAAAGGTTAAGTGCTAAGTGGGTGGTTGAAAATGAGATAAGATTAAGACAAAAGGTGATTGCAGTTTGCAGGAAGAGAGAGAGAGAGAGAGAGAGCTGAAAAAAGAGCCAATAATTCTATGGAGAATAGCAGACAGAGGGTTGCTTTTTGGGTACTTGGGGAATAAAATGCTGTCTCTCTACGAGGATTGGCGTGGAGAGAGAGAGAGATACGACCTCTTTTCTCTCTTGTCACAGGCAAACCTAGCAATAATATTTACCGAAATCTTATTTCAAATAAATATTCTTCGTTGGAGTATTTTTTTTTTTTTTTTTATACAGAAAAGTTTTAGAAGGGTTCGACACCAGTCCCTTACCAAGGCCAGGGTATGGCCCCAAGCTCTATGACCACTTACTGAAGACTTACGAGATCGCAAAAAAATGAGTTTTTAAAAAGTAAGAGTCTTGTGATAGAGTTCACTGTAACACCAAAAAAGGAAGTTTTACCGTTTTAGTCTGATAATGTACAACTTCTCATTGTACATATTCACATAAATGAAAAGTAAGAAAAAAAATTTTTAAGAGAAGCAGGATAGAAAATATACCACTTTTTTTATTTTTGGGGCAAGAAAAAAAGATCTTTGATCACAGTGTGAGTGGCTTCTTTTTCCACCTTTCCACTTTAATACGTCTTCTGAATTTCTGCTGGCATTGTCTGTCTATTCAAAGTCTGATGTCGAAAAAGAGGGAAGCTCTTAAGAGAGTTTATAATCTGAAATTTAAAAGATGTGGGGACCCCATTTTGCAAATCAATATTTTCTTAAACAATGCATAATGTATGCAATTATATGCATAACACACCAAAAAGATCTTAACTATATGTTCTGTTCTCTAATCAATATATAGAATCTTATAGTTTTTTCTCCTTCCTCTCCATGAACATGCATACATAATGATAGTATATTAGCTATGACAGAAGATGACTGCAATCTTCAGCCTTCTGTCCTCCCTTCCTCACAGGTTATAACATTATGAACAAAATCTTATATTAAAGAATTGAGGTAGTGTATAGTTGGTAGTGAAGCTAAAACTGTACAATGTGCATTAGCCAATATGCATATATAATAATGCTACATGTAAAGGAGAAGAGTAAAATGATTATTAGAAATAATCAGTGCCTAATTGGAATACTGAAATTTTATTCATCAGATAGAGGTCGTGATACACATGGCACAGTTTAGGTGAACATATTTAGACAAAAATGGGGCGCAGCACACCGTAAACTAGAGAGAGAGAGTGGAAATAAAAAAGAAACTTATAAAAAGCTGATTCTTTAAACTAAAACGAAAACATGATTAAGAGAAAAAAGAAAAAGTAAAAAAATAAGGAGCAGTGACAAGAAGCGGTCACAAGGCCTTATATATATTCTTCTATTTCTAAAGCTCAACTACACTCGCTCCTACAAGCTTCCTCTCAAAACAAAAAAGAAAAAAACGTCTTTCCACATCTCTCTCTCTCTCCATCTCTCTCCATATTCAAAACTCTCAAGTTTCAGCTTCCTCTGATCAAAAGAGAGGAACAAAAAAACACCCAACACTATTGCAGGTCATCAGTAACAGCATAGTCAAAGAGACCATCAAGGGGGTGGGGGGTTAAGAGAAAAACATAAGAGGAAAACGAAGAAGAAACATTGTGAGAAGGAAACAAAAAAGGGTTCTTTCACAAAAGGGGGGTGAAGGGGGGTGGTGTTTATCCAAGTTATGCGCTCAGGAGGTTGTGCATTACAGCAGACCCTCACATCGGAGGCTGCAACTGTGTTAAAACATTCTCTGGGCTTGGCTCGCCGGAGGGGCCATGCCCAGGTCACTCCACTCCACGTGGCAGCCACCTTGCTCAGCCTTAGAGCCAGTTCCTTCAGAAGGGCTTGTCTCAAATCTCATCCTCATCACCAAGCTTCTCCACATAATTCACAATTTCCTCTCCATTGTAGAGCCCTTGAGCTCTGTTTCAATGTGGCTCTCAATAGGCTCCCAACCACACCAACTCCAAATCTGCTTCACACCCATCACCAGCCTTCTCTTTCAAATGCTCTCATTGCTGCTCTCAAAAGAGCTCAGGCTCACCAGAGAAGGGGTTGCATAGAACAACAGAATCAGCAGCCACTTTTGACCATAAAAGTAGAGCTCGAACAGCTTGTTATCTCTATTCTTGACGACCCTAGTGTTAGCAGGGTTATGAGAGAAGCTGGGTTTTCTAGTACTGCCGTGAAGAGCAGTATAGAGGACTCTTCAGTTTCACCTCCTTGTTCTGTTTTCCAGTGTTACAGTACTTCGGGAGGCGTCTTTTCTTCTCCTTGTTCTCCTTCTCCTAGTGAAAACCAGAGGGAAACCATCAGTCCCAACAGTTTCAGGCACACTCACTTCTACACTACGGTTCCTGAGCGCTACAACACAGTTCTTTTCTCTCCTCAAAAGAGAACCCCAGTGTACCCTATCACTGAACCAGCTTTATCGAAGGAAGACATCAAGTTGATTTTGCATGTTCTCTTGAGGAAGAAGAAGAGGAATGCTGTGATAGTTGGGGATTCTGTGTCCATCACTGAAGGCCTTGTGGGAGAGTTGATGGGAAGGTTAGACAAAGGAGAGGTTCCTGATGAGTTGAAGTCAGCAAGTTTCATCAAGTTTCATCTAGCACCAGTTTCATTGAGGTCCATAAAGAGAGATGAAGTTGAAATGAACCTCTTGGAGCTGAAAAGAAAGGTGGATTCTGCTGCATCAGGAGGAGGTGGTGGTGCCATTATTTACATTGGAGATCTAAAATGGACAGTGGAGGAAACTTTCTTCAGTGAAAAAGAGGAGGGGAAAGAAGCATCTGGATATAACCCAGTGGATCATGTAATTGCAGGAATAGGTAAGTTGTTCTCTGACCATGGAAGCTCATCAAATGCTAAGGTATGGCTCATGGCAACTGCAAGTTACCAAACATACATGAGATGTCAAATGAGACAGCCTCCTCTTGAAAACCAGTGGTCCTTTCAGGCAGTTATTGTTCCTTCAGGTGGACTTGGCTTGAGCCTCCATGCTTCCAGGTAATTAATCATCTCTTGCCAAGTAGATTGATTTTCATAAGCCTGAAAACTCTAACTCATTAAAAGGAAAGAAAAAAAGCATAAAAATGGAAAAATTACAAGAAATATTCATTTTGTTGCTTCGTACATGCTATCAAAAGTATGGTTGGTTGGTACAAGGCAGAAGTTGTTTTGTCGGTACATAACTTCTCAAGACATTAGATAGCAGAAACTATGCCTACTAAAAGGAAATTAAATAAAGTCAGATAGGAGTTAAATATTATGTAGCAATTACCCTATTTGAATTTTCAAACAAGTGCATGTGTCTTTTAAATTAATTTTAGTGTTTATTAAGGCTTCTGCACTCAATTTTTGCAGTTTTCTTGAGTCAAAAGTGACCATTTCCCAGAACTCATCTCATATGCTGGTAAAGAAACTCTTTAATAATAAGGAGGAGCAGGATAAGCTCACTTGCTGTGAAGAATGTGCCTCTAACTATGAAAAGGATGCTCAAATGTTCAAGCCTGGCCACACCAGATTCTTGCCTTCCTGGCTTCAGTCTCATAGCATTGAGGCCCATCAGAAGGTAGCAAACTTCAATTTTCAAAGACAGTTAACATTTGTGTTGTTTATCTGTATCTTTTACTTTGCATTTAGTTGAATAGTGGTAGCTCATGAGTATAGTTCAATGTTTGCAGGAGGAATTAACTCAATTGAGAAGAAAATGGAATAGACTATGCCAGTTTCTTCACCAAAGCAAGCATTCTCAGAACGACTGGAACAATAGTCAATACAGCAATTACAGTCCAAATGGGAAGATTTATCCCAATAATTCTTCATATCCCATGTGGTCAAAGCAAGGAAGTATTTTCCCAGATTCAAGTTGTATATCATTTGCAGACTCTGCAGCTAAATCCACTCATAGCTCCAATCTAGCACCCCAATTCCGACGCCAACAATCATGCACTATTGAGTTCAATTTTAGCAACGGAACTGAGAAACAGCAGCAAGCAACAGCTGAAGAACCGAGTTTGAAATCTCTTAAGGGCATGGAAGGTAAAGAAGTAAAGATTACTCTTGCTCTTGGGAATTCCCACTTCGGAGGTTCAGAGCAAAGAGAGGAAAAAATATCTGATAAAGCAACACAGAGAAGGGCTCATGTTTGTAAACTATTGCAGGAGAATGTGCCATGGCAATCTGAAACAATCCCTTCAATAGCAGAGGCTTTGGTTCTTGATTCCCAGTCAAAAAGGCATTACCCAACTTCGTTGATTTTGAAAGGTAATGACTCTGTAGGGAAAATAAGATTGGCTCGTGCAATTGCTGAATCGTTATTTGGTTCAGATGATCTGCTTCTTCGATTGGACATGAAGAAGGAGACCTTTGAATCTCCATCATCCGAAGTGCTGAGGAGAGCTTTGGAAGCTCATGAAGAACTCGTCGTCTTAATCGAGAACATTAATTTCGCCGACACCGATTTTAAGAAATTCCTCGGAGACATTTATGAAACAGGAAAGTTCGGCCAGGCAATATTCATAGTCACGACCGGTGGCTCAACAATGAACGAAGCAAAGAATCAGGATTCAGTGATGCAATTGACATTGCAGGTCAGCGAAACCAATCCAAACTTGCAGACACATTGCATTGTGGGCCAAAAGCGAAAAGCAGAATTCGATCTGTTCGCCAAAATCAAAACCCCGAGAACCGAAGCCAAGGAAGTTGAATCTAACAGCAAGAAAGACGTCTCGAGACAGTCAAGCTTCAACACCCTTGATCTGAACATGAAAGCCAATGAAGAAGACGGAGACGGAGACGGCGGGAGTAGCGGGAGCCCGATTTCAAGCGACTTGACCCGAGAAACCATGCCGGATTCTACAAACCGGAATGGGTTTTTGGACTCAATCAAGAACCAATTCGAGTTCAATCGAAGTCCAGCTCGAGACAGAGAAAAGGCAGAGCTATTCGCATGGAGAATCAAAGGGTGCTTTGAAGAACTTCACGGGAAGCAAAATGTGAGGAATTTCAGTATAGAAGAGAAGGTGATAGAGGAAGTAGTTGGTGGGTGTGGTAGTTTTACTAACAGAGTGTTTGAGAAATGGCTAAAAGACATTTTTCAAAGAAGCTTAGAAACAGGAAAGGAGAAAGAGGATATAGGTTTTAGACTTTGTTGCGGTGGAAATGGTAAAGGTAAAGAAGGTAAAGGAGGGGAAATTAGGGTTTTGGATAGCGGAGAAGGTGGGTTCATGAGCTCATGTCTGCCAAAGAGTATCAAAGTTAACTACTTGATGGATTGATGAAGAAGATGACGAACTTTGGGGATAAGGGGTTTTTTTTTTAATGTAAAATTAGTATTATTATTACTATTATGTAAAATGGGAGTAATAGGGTTTGTGTAACTTACTAATTTCCATAATTATATATTGCATGGGGGTGTTTCTTTTCTAATTTATCCTCTCTTTATCATCTTATTTGTTTGTACTAATTATCTAATTTTCAACTTCCATAACTTGCTAGTTCAAATTTAAGTTAATTAACCTTAAACAAGGGTAATTTTTTTTTTTTTTTAATAACTCTTCAGGGTGTGGTGTCAGGTTTTTTCTAAATGTTATTATAAGATATCCGAGTAACCGATTATTTCAAATTAGTTAACTCACTTTTATAACCTAATTTCTATACCACTAAATCAAGTATCTTTTAGAAGTGACATCTCAAATAACCACCTCAAGTCTAGCAATAGTTTCTTCAGAACACTTGGGATGGAGACTTGATGAGAAATTGTGTCTTCTACAATGTGGGAGATTTAAAAACAGATTTTAGAAATCTTTAGTTGAAGAGGGTTTTGTGAAGCTTGAGGTGGATGGTTCTGTGCTATGAATTGCAGAAGCAATGGTTGTGATGCTATCATTCAAGACCCTGCAAAAGAATGGATATGTGGCTATATGCCATGGTGTCATTGTGAATAGTCCTACATTGAGCAAGATGAGGAAGGTTTGTAAAGAATATATGATATGTGGCGTGTCTTTAATTTGTTAACAACATATACTTTTAGCATGATGAGTAGTGCATTACCAAGTTAAACGTGCTCAAATAAGGAAAATCTTAAGATATGTGACTTCCAAAGAAGTTCTATATGCTGATGCGTTTTGGGCTTGACATATAGATGCAAACTTATATCTGTCCCCCTCATTGTAGCATAGTTGATTAACTTCATCCACATACTACAATTGTGTTAGGTTATAGGTTTAAAAAAGTGGTTATTTTCACATATTATAATAAATGTCATTTCACAACGTTCTAAAAAGATATACTAGTAACCATATATTTAAAGATTTTATTTGGATTAACGGTATAAATAGTTTTTCTAACGTGATTTATAATATATGAGGAAGTCTGTAAAAAGAGCTTTATTTTGACTTACGTAAACGTATTTTTCTAAGACTAAATTCAAACATGTTAGATGAAGCTAGATTTGTCACTTATAGGGATTTGTGGGTAAATATTCGTCATATGCTACATTATCACTATATTTTTGTGTGTGTAAACTATATGATTTAAATATATTTAGTCACTGATCAGTTTAATTACGATTGATTTGTAAATTACTTGACTTTGATTTGTGTGTCTTGACCAATTCAATAATCAATTTAATCTTGAGAACATCGCTAAAAATTATAACAATTTTAAGGGCCAATATGCAAGGCAAAAATGTAATTTTAATCATCTAACTTTTTACAAGTTTTCAGTTTTATCTCCCAATTTTATAAAACCATAAAGGATTATAATTTAGAGTAAAATACTCTAGCCACCTTTTTATTCTGCCTTAGTTACACGGACCTGCCGTCTATTGTAAAAACATATATTTGAGTCCAAATTGTTAACTTTGTTAAGAATATTTTAAAAAGATTATAACAATATATTTTTTTAATTGAATTTTATATAAAAATAAAATTTATTTAATTTTCCCTTAATGCTAAAACCCAAATTTTAATTAACAACTTGTAAATATCACAAACTTTTAAAATTTTGAGTAAGTTTTTTAAATGTTTGTATAAAAAAATATCAAAACATATATTTAAATGACTTAATACAATATCTCAAACATATATATTATTATATTTGATCAAAAAACATGTGTTTCATATATATATATATATATATATATAGTCATTTAAGAAACTAAAAATAAATAAATTTCAATAAATATGGTAAAAAAAATTAAATTATAAATTTTATAGTCTTAGAATTCATAATTTTTTACACATATTAGAAAGTGAAAAAAATATATCACGATAAAAATTTGGTGGTATAAATTATTTTTCCTCGCACACATATATATTTGTTTAAATAATTCTAATATTAAAGATGAGTATTTTGATAAAATAAAAGTTCAAAAGTCAAAGTTAACAGTCAACTAATGATATGTTTGAATGAAACTAGAATAATAAAATATAAGGAAAGTTTGTATAATATACATTTTAATTTCAAGGGATATTTATATGAGTTTTCAAAATAAATGAGATGTTTGTGTAATTAAAACAAAATAAAAGGGTTGTTTGATTATTTTACTTTATATTTTAAGTATGTTTTGTCGACATTTAATTTCAAATAAATCATCATTTAAATTCTTTGAATCAGCTCAATCAATGTGACTAATAATATTAACATTAAATAACTAAAAATACATTTTATAAATTTAAAGCACCAAACCAAAACTTAATATATACTCTATCCTAATATTGTTTTAGGAAAGGACTAAAACAAGCCTAGAAAACATATCAAACACCTAAACTCTCTTAGCTTTTATGAGTTTAATATTCTGTTTTTGCTACAAAATTATCTTTTTTGTTACACTCACGTAAAAATAAGTGGATCCCATTTTAAAGAGAATATAATAATGAGATCCACTCTCCTTTTTTCTGAATGTGACAAAAAGCCTATATATTTTTGCAACAAAAACAAAAACATTATATCTCTTACTTTATTCGTTGTTTTTCATTGGCTGCAATGAAGAAACATTCATGAGCAACTTTGGCCATACACTAACAGAATAATAAAAAGATGATTAAGAATCCATTCCACTCAAGCAATATAGTAATTAAAAAAAAATTTGAGGTAATAATGAAGATTACGCAACTTCCTCTAGCTACTACAAGACAGAGATGCTTTAAGGTTCCAAAATTAACACACCAGTATTCAAAAACAAAACAAGGAATTATCATTACTTTGACCTCAAAAGTGTTGCATGATTGAACGGCGCCTGAGCTCCTGTCTTCCCATATTACAACATAATCATCATTCTCATTTCTCTGCCCAATCTTCATATATATATATATATATGAAAAAACATTTTCTTAGGAAAATCATTTTCTCATGTCACATACACATGAAATTATGGGGCCTAGATATACATATATTAATTTATATATATATATGTGGGTCCCGCCATTTTATGTGTGTGTAGGAAACTTTTTTTTTTTCATGTAACATGGGAAAACTGAAGCCCCACACACACACACATATATATATATATATAGTCACATACACACATACACTATTTGATTGCTTTGGCAAAAGCACTTGAGTGTCCTGCTGTTTTAATTATGCAAAGGTTTTCACTATTATGGCTGAATCATGCATCCACGTCCATCCATTTTCTTCAATTCAAATCCCCATTTGGTCCCCATCTAATAATGCACCTCTTGCATCCAAACAAAACTTAACTCTACTTCTACTTTCTTTTTTTTTTTTTTTTAGTTTTATTAATTATCCAACTTGTAAAGGAGTTCCATAATATAAGTGTTATGAAAAAGTTTCGTTTTTTTTTCTTGGCACAGCAATGATTGTTGCTTGATTTTTTTTTAAAGTGTATTTGGATTAATATTTAATCAAATTTTTTATTTTTTTAAAAAATTAATTATAAATAATAGATCTTTTTTAAAAAAAAATTAATGTAAGCTTAGTCATGAATTGTCAAGTGCTTGATTGGAATGAACTTGCAGAACCAAAAATATCTAAGCATAATGATTTTGTGGGAAATGTACAATATTCGCAATCATGTTTAAGTAATTGATGTTTGTGTTGTGTCTAATCTTGGCTAGTTATACAGTTCACCACTTCAATTTAAAGTGATTTGACTTTACCAAATACAAATATATTCTTATCTAATTTAATTTTATACATAAATTATCATATGTAATTGAGCAGATTTGACCAGTAATTCAGTTTTTACCTTAAAGGCATTTAATCTTTTTTTGTCAAACATTAAAGGGATATAATCTAATTAAAGTTTAAATGATGCGATATTAAAAAAAATGATTAAAATATGAAAAAAAAAACACTTGGGTTATATATGAGAGTAACCCGATTTTTTCCTGAAAAATTAATGTTTTGGTCCTTTACAGTTTTTTACACTTTGACTTGATACAATTTAGTCTCTATAATTTTGACTCAATTGTGATTCAAGTACTCGACCCTCAAACATTGACTTGTTGCCATTTAGTCTCTATAGTTTTATCCATTTTATAATTTAGTCCATGTGTTTTAGGGAAAAAAAAAAGTATACATATAATATAGGTCAAGGATTAACTTATAAAAATGGTTAAAACTTTAGGAATTGAGTTATAATAAGTTATAGTTCAAGGACTAAATTACAATTGAATCAAAATTATGGGGAATGGATTACACCAAATTAAAATGTAGAGACTAAGTTACAATTGAATTAAAACTATAAGACAAAAAAAAAAAAACAAATTTTTAGTTTTGTCACGAGTTTGAATTTTGCAAATGAAAAGAAAATCAAGTTGATACAACTTGACAATACTCAAATTTATCAGGATAATATCAATCAAATCCTACATATATATTACATAATGCAAATAGTGAAATGAAGTGATGAGTTTGAGTTGAAATAAAAGCCCACCTTAAGCTTCATGAATGTACATGTGTGTCACTTTCAGACCAAACTGCTATCCACCAAGTGGGAATTGGGGAAAGCATTTAAAAAAAATAAATAAGGACTAATGGCATGAGATTCTTGAAAAATAATAAAAAAAAAGGAGTGGGAATATCCTGTGATTAAGGTGGTTCTTTCATCATTACAAACCCCATTTTGGTTTTCTGTCATTCTTTTTTGTTTGATGGGGTTAGGTTTACCTTAGTCCATTAGTGCTAAAAAAAATAAGCTCACAATGATTTGTTTTGTTGTTGTGCCCAATCATCTCTGTTCACAATGCAATTACAAAGTCTTAAAAAGAATACAAAAGTTTGATAGATATAACCCACAACAAAAGAGATCACCCCAATATGCCTTGAACCATTACCATTCCTGCTCTTGATGTGTATGTGTACATATACCTCTTTTTTTGTTTGTGATTGTATATAGTTTTGATACGTTAACTTATAAAACTAACACATGCTTGATCTAACGGTATAAAGTCTAATTAGACTCTTCTAGGTCTTGAGTTCGAAATCTAGAGAAGACATTTGTGTTAGAATGACAACCACAAACCCCGAACTAAATTTTAGTTGATGATATAAAAAAAAAAAAAAAAAACCTTTACTTATAAAATGTGTCATTTATTTATGGATTACTATCATTATTAGTCACTATAATTTGATTGAATTTTGATTTTGATCCTTGTAATTTCAAATCGTTGGTTTTAGTTTTTTTAATTTTATAAAGAATTAGTTTTGAGTTTAACGACGGATCCCTAACTTTAGATGAGTTTTGGTTTTGGTTCTTACACTTAAACTCAAACAAAGTCCTCATAAAAGTATAGGAACGAAAACAATTGATTTGAAACCATGGGAACCATAATCAAAATTAGATCTAGTGATAAGGATGACAATAATATTAAAATTCGACACAACTCTAAGGATTAATAATGATATTAACCCATTTAACTAAAAGGTAGTGATTGAATGAAACGTAGAAGATGGTACGTATGCACTGTCATCTTTTCTCACTGATTCTAAATCAAATAACCAAAGGAATGAATCAGTCCGATTTAATCAGTTAAAATCTTGGTCTGAGATTGAGCTTAGTGATGCAATTTAACCCTATAATTGAAACCTGTGACAAATAAACACAGATAAATTGGTTCTCTCGCCTATTCAATATGGGGTCTGGTCTCAATAACACCCTATTCAGTCATAAATATAAGATAGAGTTGAATTTTGTTAACACATTAAGAAAACTAATTAAATTACTTTAAAATATTTATATTTTTTATTTTTTTTCTTCAAACTATTTTATTTAACTTATAAATTGAAATACATAACATATGATATGAGTAAATAAAACTTATTTAGCTTCTTTAATCTTAAAAAAAAAAATTAATTCTATTTTATATTTAAGAAAGAAAGGAGGGTATTAAAGGTGTAAACGGAGGGACCAAGAGCCCACCACGAGTTGAACTTTTTACTGTGAAGCCACTTTAATGCAGTGAATAAATAAATAAATAAAAATTGTAGAAATGCAACATTGATGATGGTGATGCAGACAAGTTAGGTTAAAGTAGCTGCACTTCTTTATCATTTATCAAAACCTTTTAATCAAAAGAGAAACTGATTGAAAATCCAGAGCATTATTGTCATAAATAATGCTCATTTAAAATTTAATAACTCCCTTAACCATGATTTGAAATTAGATTACATGACCTTGACAATTACATAGAAATATATAAATAGCTGTAGTATATTAGAGTATTGGATGCCTACTTGGTTTTACGTTGAAAACCAACATGAATACCAAACACAAGAAAAATAAAAAAGCATTAAAGAAATAGGAGTACTCAGAATTAACATAGAAAGTTTTCAACAAGACTGGGGAAAAAGAGAGCTTTTATTAATTAAGCATTAACACGCATTTATACAAATTCAAAATAAGTCAGATCCGCAGCAGATAATGAAAATACGAAGAGAGAGGTGAAAGCTTTCATTATTAGGTTCCCTCTATATAGTGTTACAAAACTTGTTACATAATGCAACAGCTCAAACCAAAAAAATAAAAGTGGGCCCTAGATTAAAACTGGCTAAAGAATGAGAGAAAAAGGTTAAAACTTATAGAACAAGGCAAGGAAAGGCTAGTATACAAAAAAGAATGATACTAAACCACAGCTGACAACCTAAAGATCCGGGGTGTGTAATTTAGAAGCAATATACAAAAGGGTGAACAAGAACTTAAATGTTTCACCCTTTGGATGAACGATCTGTTGTTGTCAAGCAAGTAAAAGGGCTTAACAATGTTGAATACGAAGGTGAATCTTCTGGCTCATGAACAGAAGGGCTAGTTGAATTTTCGAGATTAAGCAAAGGTTTAAGTCTCCTGTGGACCTCATCACTTAGAAGATTAAACTCTTCTTCAATCATGTGCAAAGCTGTCTTGCAAGCCTCCTCGTCTCTGAACGCCAAGGTCCATCTTCCATCTGAAGCTTTTGATTTTGTTTTCCGGTAGCTCTGGCTGTCGGCAGGATCCAACAGGGGTAGAGAGTATGGACGAATCCGCAAGTGTAACCATCTTGGATATTTTTCATCAATCCTGGGCTGAAGGATGATGAAAAAAAGATTGATATTTCACGACACATCAAAGTTTATATCATTAAATATTCATCGTTCCAAATTACATTGCAACAAATATCTAAATCAACCAAATTAATTTGCAATATAAATGTCACCACGTCAATCTACTGGTTTCAAACAATATAGATAAAGATGAAAGGGTTGCAGACACATACATTACAGCCAGCCAAAGGTGCAGCAAGTCGAACAACTCCACATCGCTTCTTCAAAGGCATTTCTTCTACAAGCACAAGCCACCCTGATATTCCCAAAGACATTGCTAGAAAGCAAAAATGACGATCCTTGCCTCTCTCAAACGCAATTCTACAAGGCACAGCGTTAACTGCACATGAAAGACAAAAGCAATTTTACCACCCAAAAATAGCTAGTTGATAGCTGACTTGGTGTTTCCAGCATTTTTCTCTTGACCAGAAAGAA
This sequence comes from Acacia confusa, assembly GCA_037074495.1. NCBI lineage: Eukaryota > Viridiplantae > Streptophyta > Magnoliopsida > Fabales > Fabaceae > Acacia > Acacia confusa. Next base: position 11,312,818 of record CM073514.1, read on the forward strand.
ATTCCAGACAAACAAAAAAACCAAAAACTCCATCTTATGTAATAAACTATTATAAGTTGTCAGTTGATTCTATCATATTTCATCTTAGGGAGCAATCCTGTCCCATATGTAGAATGCTGGCAGGTTCGTTAGCAGGAGTTGCCTTCATTGTTTCCTCAAGTGCTATGTACACATGGAGAAGCATCCCTTCAATTACATATTTTAAAAAGGAAAAATGATCAACATCTTATATTCACCAGAGTTGTCTAAGATTCCCATAGATAGATGATAACTTGTTTCTGGTCATCGTTGAAATATAATTTGGGCATCTATGATAAAAAAAAATAATAAAAAAAATAATTTGCAAGGTTAGTCAATCATTTTCTAACATCTAAGGTGTTAGATTATTGGTAGATGGACAGTAAACAACCAATTTACACATCCAAGTATCAAAATGTAATGAAAAAGGAAAATAATTCCATATCCCCTTCCCTCTTTTTCAAAAGGGGAAATATGGGGTTAAGGGAATTATTGTCATGCCAGGGACACATTAGAATTATGAGGATTATTAGGTGTTAAAGTCGGGTTTATTGGGAGTTGAGTTTGACTACTCAAGAATTTCTATGTACTATGGCTTATCAGACAATGCAATGGAGATTATGGAGTCCCAAATCAGGTAGCCTTAAATCATTATTGCAGTATTTTAAGCAACATAACTCTTCTCCCTTACAAGTCACCTTTAGGAGTGGATATACCGTACATAATTAGGTTCCTATCAATTGGTACCAAAACTAGATAGAATTACAGAAAGCTGCTCATTGAAAGTGCAATTAAGTGGCTTAACTGAGTGCTGCAGATTGTGGTTGCAAGGATGTCAATCTTAAGGAGTAGTACTACGATGGAGTCCCAAAATAAGCATCTACAAACACCCATGCTTGTTTCGGAATTGAGATTATGATGGGGTCCAGCATCAGTTAGGCACAAATACTTCTTTAAATACGTATGTGGCTCCACTTTTATATCCAATTTTTCAGATATTGACAATTAGTTCTTGGGCCACTCCAATAGCATGGGCTTTTTCTGTTACAAGATAGGTTTAAAGGGTATATTCCTGTTCTTACTTTAGTCTCCATGTAATTATTGAGTTGATCTAATCCCTCCACCAAAAAAAAAAAAAAACACGCATACAAAAGGCTGGGGAAGAAAACCAGAAAACAAACCTTAAATGTCCCAAATCCCAATTATATCCCTTGCTTTCATTGTTCTCTCAGTGACTTGGAAGCAACAACCTCAGTACATGTAAAATTAGTAGTCCAAAATACTAACCAAGGCTGACTTCAGCGCCTCCTATTGGGCATGATGCATCAAGGCCAGAAGTTTGGGCACGAGAATCCACAGGAAGGTCACCAGGAGGAAGAATGGGAGGTTGCTCAGGCAAAGGTCTCCCAAGGGTGAAAATTTGAAGTTGGTGCATTAGAACAAACACCTGAAGTGGAAGGAAGAAAAAGAGCTCCCCATCATCTAAAGGTATACAACTGATGAAGAACAAGAATCCAGAATTGTAATGTCTAAAACATGGTATGCAAAAATGAACTAGCCGAGACCTTCACCAACTCGTGCATTCTTTCACCAGCAGCAAGTGATGACCCAGCTGGAACATCGTCTGTTGGGGAACAAATACGTCAATTACAGGTCGTCTTAATTTTACCTCCACGACAATTTTGGCTAAAGGAAAAATTAACCATGAAACAGGTACAAGTTTACCTTCTGAAGAGAATTTCTGAGGTGGGATGAGCAGGCGCTTTGGGTCCTTCCAAGGAGATGGTGACTCCATTGCTACAGGCAGAAAATTTTCTAGTTTGAACATATAAGTAAATCTCTGGAGCCACACGAATTCAACAGGGAGATAAAAGAATAAATTAACAATCACCTCTTTTGCAGTTTATCCACTCATCACAGAGAACAGTTACAAGTAGATCAGGCCAGACACCTTTAACCTCTTCAACAAGAGCAAAGGCACAATTCTTATATGAAACCTGTATTTGAGAGGAAAACATAAGGAAGCACAACTACAAGAAGCAATTAGTACAGTATGAGACTAAAATTTAGCATGAAAATGATCAAGCGTTTGATAGGTTATTAAACTTTAAACTTTACTGCCATTGATATCATATGGATATGTTTAAAGTTGACCTGGGAAGCACGGACTAACACAGACACAACAAACTTAGTAGTGCCATAATGAAATTAAAAGTGTTGTATAAGCTAACTATTCATTTGAAAATAACCAACATAAGTGAGATTCTTTTCCCAAGAGTATCCTTGTTTCGTATTAGAGTGTCAATCAAGGCATGGTATACCTTAAACTCCAAAATAAAAAAAGCCATGCACAAGCACTCACACAAAGCTTCCTGACCCTGCCACTCAAGTTTCATTCTTATAGAAACAGTGAAGATTCATTATTCTCCCCTACTTTCTTAAGTCTGATTGGTATTTTCTTCAGCAGAAACTCTATTCCTTTTTTTGACATACAGATTTCTTTTAAAAGCTCGCTCATTAGAAAATCATTGATAAAAAATTGTTATTATATGATCCATTTCATACTTCCATCTCAACAGCTTTCTCAATGTTGGTTGAGGTATTATTCAGTTTAGTCCTAACCAGAGTCATCATTCCATTTTAAAAACTAATTTTGTGTTTTTGGAAATAATATCTTTCATCCCATAGCATTACACATTAAGGATGTTTCTGATCCAGGATGACATTCCTAGCGGATGTTAAAACTCAAGTCTGGATCAAAAAATTTCCCTCAAACTTCACAGAACCTCCTCAATAGGTTCAACCTAGCATTCTCAGATTTTTTTAAAAAAATAAATGAATAAATATCACCAACAGTAAGCACAGCAACTACTAATTGTCCTTGGGACAATTTTAAGGATTGGGTTCATCAAGAAAAATAATTTAGGAGCTTCTTGAATCTTGAGGTTTACAACAAACCCAATTTGATCTTTTTTTTTGTGTGAATGATGTATAGAGAATCAAGATGAAAGATGTTATCCCCAGACAAGGATGACTGGTCAGCTAAAGTTTAGATACAACAACCTCACAGTCAAATTCTTTACATGGTTAGATAATTCATTTATAAACTACATCATTATCAAAATAACGTTTAGGTCACAAGGTCAATAGCCCTTCAATGATATACCTACAGACATCATATCAATGTAATGGATAAAAAACATGAGAAGCTTTGAAAGTAGAATATTAGAGGGATTACAAAAGAAACTAACATGCATTAGCCCATGTCACATGCCATGAGGACCTATCAACCCCACCCTATTATTATTTCAGCTCACAGAGCAAACAAATCCCACATTAGTAAAGAATGTAAAATCATGGATGTATGCAAGTTCTGTGGAAGTTTGTTGCCAATAAAACCTAATATGCTCTTACTTTTAGCAATTCAAGGTGACGGTTATTGAATTCTGCCTCACTGTAAGGAAGCAGCTGGCGCAAAAGCCAACCACCATCCCAAAGGGTCTCTGCAGATAAATTAGAACGGCAAAAGAGACTGACTAATGTATCAAGCACCTGAAAAACGCAACCCACAATTTACATATTATATAATTACTACTTCACATAACAAACTCGTTATACGAGAAATGATATACAAAAAAAAAAATTGACATATATAAAATTTGTCCTGAATTTTGATGGAGCTTACAGGCACTGATTCTAAATCCTATTATAGAGAAACTGGATATGAATTATTAGAAGTTTTCTTTTTCAAAACATAAGTTTATAGTTTTATACAAGTATCAAGTGAAGTGATATGTAATGTGAAATACGTTGTTAGGGCAGTTGAGTCATCTTACTATTTTATTATAATAATTAAAAGGGCTAGAGTATCTAATTAGTATTAGATATTATGAGACGTTAGCATTGATATGAGATATTAGGATTGGATTTGGAGTAGATATTTTATCAGGATTTAGATTACCCTTCACCTATGAATAAGGTTAATCATCAATCTTATTTTCTAGGCTTGGAACTCTTAAATTATTCAGTACTTTCAGCTTCTCTTATTCTCTCTACTCTCTCTTCTGTTATTTTCCCTCTCTTTCACCCTTCTTTCTACAGGCATCCTATCATGAGGATTCTGAGAATATTCAAGTACACTAAAAAACTTTGGTTTATTTGTTCAAAAAGGAAACCACCATGCTTTCAACTAAGTTTGTTTCTAATATGGTTCTCGTGCTTTATTTAATAGCTAACTACACTGAGGACCCACGTGGTTAAACTGAAGAACAAAGAATCTCTTTCCATCACGTGATAATTGAGATTGAAATATTTTCTATATCCGTATAATCATTACTTATTAACAGCTATTTCTTTTTACTATTAATTTTTATCAAAGGACACTTGACATTTTCTATCTAAAAAGTCACATTCCCCCATTCCATTTCACAAATCAAACGAGCCCTTCCCACTCTACTAGTAGAAAAAGGTGAACAAGAGAATACACTTAAGCTAAAGGGCAATGAATAATTAATAATTTTGCTAGTGCAGAACTACTCAAGATGCTTCGTTATACACATAAATAATCTACTAAAAACGAATAAATCTTCAACATAAATCTATAAAGCCTACCAAAGTATCAGGCTATACCTACTAATTACTAACTAACCATAAAGAAAATTCTTGTGCATGCAGAAGCTACACATTGCAGAAAATAAACTACTACCACAAATGAAGCACCGCAAATCAGTGAATCTCGCTAGAGACGAACATGTACCTGAAATCTATGTACACGAGGGCTTGTTCCTAATTCAGAAGATGGACAAAGTATTCCGTATTGCTCCTGCAAGACATGGTAACAAAAAAATTAGGAAGCCAATCATCATATACAACCATTTTTTAAAATTATCATTATCATTATTTAGGTCGAGGGTATCCCCACAAAATGTCAGATTCTTAAAAAGAACAAGGACATACAAAGAATTCAGGAAGAAGAAATGAATAGACTTCAAATGAATTTTAAATTGCTGATCTTCACAAATAAAAATATAGCATTGTTTCAATGACATGATTGCAGCGATCCCCAATTAAAGAGTCATTAAATTGCCTGTTTGACTTTCAAGTTCAAAGAAACCATTTATATCCTTTTTTGCAGCAAAAAAGTTTCAACCCCAATAAAAGGGAAGCCATGACCATATAAGCTTTTTGATAGATCATTTGAAAAACAAAAGGACCAAACTTCAAGCTCTACTGAGAGTGTAGCAGACATGAAATGCCAAGCTTCAAAACAGTATTTATAGCCAAAATACAGATATTTATGGGGAAAATTGCAAAAAACTTACACTTGTGACCCATATAAACTTAGAATAAACTCTTCATCACCTTCCTTACATATTAAGGAAAGGATTGATTTCAAGAACAATAATCTGGCTAAAACAGATCGTTAAACATTTTGTGGAGACCATTAGAGTAGACATTCAAGATGATACAGAAATGAGAAAGAGGAGGGAAAGAGAGAAATAGAACATTGCAAGAGAGGGAGAAGAGGAGAGAAAACCAGTGATGCTCTTTATTCATTCATCATAAAAGCATAGCATACAATGGAGAGTCATATGCCTTATATAGGCAATGCCTCTAGACCAACTAATCCCAACTAACTACCATTAGTTACTAACAACTAACCTTCCTAACTAACTAACCTAATTAGTTATTTATAGTTTACATATCAATACCCCCTTCCCCAAGACATCCTTGCCCTCAAGGATGTGAAACAACAAATACACAAACCTAAAAAACAAAAAATACAAAACTCAAAAAAACAAATCTAAATCAATCAAAAACATAAATCTTGATGGAGAGTGTCTTGATTTCCCTTCAGCTATTGTCCCATACCAATAAGAAGAGAAATTTTTCTTGGTTTTCCTTCAGCTGTTGTCCCATACCAACAAGAAAAAGGGGGTTTTTTTTTTTTTTTTCCTTTTTCACAAGAAATCAGAAACATAGAAGAATCAGAAACAAAGATCAGAAATTTCTTGATGGTGTCTTGAAGTTCTTGATGATTTTCTTGCTGCCCACAATTCTGAATCCAGAAGGAACAAAACAGAACCAATGGCAGCCTCAAAAATGATGGTTTCTTCTTGATAGTTTTCTGGAATACAGATCCAAGCCGTGAGGAGAAAAGAATGACTCAGGTCTGATTCAAGATTACCAGAGATTGAACAGAAGCATGCCAAGGACAGAGCAGAATTTGATGCAATCTAGGAATAAATTGGCACTGTTGCTGGTGATACAAGACTGACGTTCTTGGGTCTTCTTGAAAGTCTATTTTTAGTTTCTGGATTGGTTTCTTGAGAGCAGGTCTAGACTATGAGGAAGAAGAATGGTCCATAAGTGAAATCCAGGATTTTTCAGAGATTATTAGAAGCATGTTGAGGAGGATGACCTCTCTGATACCACTGTTACAGAATCATAATTCTGTATAGAAAGGAAGAGAGAAATAGAGAGAAGAAAACCAGAAATAGGGTAGAAGAAGGAGAAGACAGAGATTAGACAGAAACAGAACAGAAGTGAGATTATTCCATCATCAATCATAATCTGAATTACAACAGGGATTAGGCCTTTATTTATAGGCTAGAGTGACTTAATGACCAAGCCAACCCTAAACTAACTAACTAACTTCCTAACAGATTTAGTTCCTAACAACCCCTAATTAACTCCTAACCTTTTATTATCTTTACATATCAATACCCCCTCCCCAAAAACATCCTTGCCCTCAAGGATGATTGACTACAACCAAACATGTAAACTGGAATCAACAAAATAGAGACTTAAAATTCTGAAAAACTTCTTGACAATGTAGAATCCTCTTTCCTGAATGTTGCTACCCACAAGTACAATTCACTTCTTTTATGCTGGAACAAATAGCAGCAATAAATCCAATCCAGACCCAAATAGCATTTTCATTAGCTCTCCTCTGAACCAAGTTGCAGCAGACTTTGGGTAGGAGAGCACTGAAAAAATGAGAGCCAATTTTGTAATAGTATGTCACCTATATATTCAGACCTTTTAAGACCAATTGCAGCAACAAACTTGGGCTATTTTCTTCAAAGGAAAAGCCCAAACACTCATCTGAAATTACCCATCCCAATGGACCAGCAAGGTACTTCTGCCCCTGCGAGAAATTGCAAGCCAGCTGGACTTCTTCAAAATTCTTCTAATACTTGGAGCAACTGGAAGACAGCTGGTGGTTTGACTTTTCAAACTGAACCAAACCCAGCCACTCAACTCCTGCATTTGTCTTAGTCATAGAATCGCAACTCTCTCTCGCAACTTGCAAGAACAGTGACGACAGAACAGCAGCGACCTGTGACGAAGTCTCCTGAACAATCACTTCCGGAGAAGAAGGAAGGGGACTCAACAACAACCTTGTGTTTCTGATCTCCTCCATCGCATCTTTCGGTATTTGATCAGCAACTTCGCTTTCTGTTTCTTCCTCAAAAACAGAGGATTTAAGACCTTCATCATCTTCTTGAATTTTGTCAGCTGCTATGTGGTCGATTGGGCCTTCTTGGGTGTTAGTCAAATAATCTTTTTCTAGATCTTCCAATTCTTTTCTTACCTTCTCTTCTTTCTTGGCTCGCCATTGCAAGTAAATTTCTTGCAATCTTGCCAAACGCCTTGCTTCAAGCACAGTGAGAGGGTTGAACATATAAACAGATTCTGCAACCTCTTCTTTCAAGCCACAAACATATGTCTTAACCAGGTAGTCCTCTGATACATCTAGATTGGCTGAGAGGGAATCAAATGCAAGATTATAATCTGCTACAGAACCTTCTTGTTGAAGGCGCCATAACTGACGTCTCCTCCTTGCTTGTTGGACCTGTTCTTCAAAACTTCTTGAAAGAAATTGAGAAGAGAATATTAAAGCCATACAGAGAAATTCTTTTCTTCTTTTTCTTCTTTTGAAATAACAGAAACAGAACCAGAAACCAGGAAAAACAAACCCAGACAATGAATTATGGCTAAAAACAGAACCAAGAAACCTGAACCAGAAGGGTATTGCACCAGAAACAGAAGAAAATTGAACCAAATAGAGCCTACCAACTCAGTTACCAAGACTACCGGAAGATGCTGAGCCTAGAAACAGACCAGAGGGGGTTTCTTGATGAGTTCTTGAAGATTTCTTGCTGTTTTACAGCTAGCAGAACCATAAATCACCCCAGAAACAAAATCAGGAACCAGGAAACAAAACCTGTGTTGAAACAGAACTAAAACAGAACCATTCTTGAAAACATAAGAGAAGAGGAACAGAAGTAGAAATGAAGAAGCAGAACAGAACCAAAATGTGGTTGTTTGTTCTTTTCTTGATGTGTTCTTGAGAGGTTCTTGACAATATCTTGCTTCTTGATGTGTTCTTGAGACTTGGTGAAATTGAACAGAGTTGCAGAAGCCCAGAAACAGAAGAACTCCTTTGTTTCTTCTCTTTTTATTTTTTTTTTCTTCTTTCTTGGATTCTCTTAATGAATCCTCAGTACCCCACACATTTTTGGGTCACACAGATAACACAAATATTGGGTAATCACCCAGAATTGATTTCTTTCCCTTTTTGGATTTTTTTTCTTTGTTTGTCCCAACCAGAACAGGGCACAAACAGAACAGAACAGACGAGAGCACGGAAGAATGATCAGACAGAACAGCAGAAGAAGGCGGAGGAACAATTCCTCTGATACCACTGATACAAAAATGAGAAAGAGGAGGGAAAGAGAGAAATAGAACATTGCAAGAGAGGGAGAAGAGAAGAGAGAAAACCAATGATGCTCTTTATTCATTCATCATAAAAGCAAAGCATACAATGGAGAGTCATATGCCTTATATAGGCAATGCCTCTAGACCAACTAATCCCAACTAACTACCATTAGTTACTAACAACTAACCGACTAACTAATCATTTCCTAACTAACTAACCTAATTAGTTATTTATAGTTTACATATCACAAGACAAGCATAGGCATAGTGTGTTACCAGATTAAAAAATTCCACTAAAATACTATGTCTACAATGACTTCTCACTGAAATACCAGCAATCTTTGGCAGTGGGGTTGATGTTTAGAAGGATATTTATGAGATAGGAACTCTTGGGCTTTGTCAAGACCCAATTGAAAAGTGTCCACACCCAAGTAAGGGAACCTATCAATCTGCATCAAAGCCTTCTACTTCATCGTAATTATAATTTGGCAGCATTGTCAGTGATGCCAGAATAGTAGTTTTAGCCATGGTTGGCTACTGAAAAGCCAGCCTATGTAGCCTTTAGGGTTGCAAACGATGGTGAAATGTTTAGACCCAATTGCAGTTATGGAACTCTAGTACCACATCACAAGTATGGAATTATAATGTGGGCTTCACATGAATTTTGGTCTCTCTAACCTCATAACCATATTTTGAAATGTACTTCTAAGGTTTGTAGATGGAAAAACTATTGCAACCATCCCCAATTCTAACTACGTTATGGATAATAAGGGTGCCATGATACTAAATACTACCTCCGGTCCTTAAATTTAAGACCCAATGCACTATTTTAGAGGGATCAAAGAAGCTAAATAGGTTGTTTTGAAGTATTGATACTCATTATTTTTCTCCAAATTAATTTGTTTGACTTACAAACTAATATATAATATACACAACATATGATTTGATGAGGTAACTTATTTAGCTTCCTTAATCTCTCTAAAAAGTCAATTAGGTCTTATATTAAAGACCGGAAAGAGTACTAATGATGACATCATGACATTTAAGAAACGGTCCAGATTTAAGAATCAGTGTTAAGCAGAACCTGCTAGGGTAATACCCATATAATCACATCTTGATGAGGGCAAAGTTCACCAATCACTGCATATATCATTGAATCCAGCAACCATTTGATAGAGAAGTTTTAGCATAGGACAATTATTAATGAATAATGCTAGTGATCCTCCATCGGAAAAAGAAGGGGAAAAAAGGATTCCAACTATCAGATAAGGAATTGCCAGCTATCATAACTGATTAAACAGATAGAAGTATAGGACCATGCTCCCTTTCAAAAGATCCAAATATAAAATAAGAATGAGCCACAACTAAGGTATAGAAGGAATGACAAACCTTGATCTTTCCAACATAGACATTAAGCTCACCACTGATGTCATCCTTCGTCAAGCTACTTTCTGAAGAAAAAAGTTGCTCTTCACCTGAAGCCTCACCAACTAAAGCTTGCTACACAAATATGCATTGCCAAATGCTAATCAACAAGAGACCATACTCATCGAAAAGAGGGAAAAAGAAAAGTTGCCCTTCATCTGAAGGCACACCAACAAAAGCTTGTTGCACAAGTATGCATTGCCAATTATATTCTGACAACATATTCGTCAAGAGTGGGAGAAAGGCCCAAAGTGACGTCATGTTGCAACTGTAAGTTACTTCCAACCTAACTGATAGATAAACCTAATTTCAAACCTCGCCAGGAAAAAAAATATAGCAAATATAGAGATTACTAATAAATCATCCTGGATTAATATGTATCATTACCATCCCAAAGTCTTCTCATCATACTATAACTATTTCTTCCAGCCAACAGAGGAAAGAGAAAGCCTTTCTATAAGAATCATTCAGGATATCATACATTCATGCACCCAGATTCCAGGCTCTGCTTTCTTGAAACCAAATTCCCTTGTCATGATTGAACTAGAAAACTTCTACTACAAGCAAAAGATATCAACAGGGATTACAATTTTTCCCATTTTTGTTCTCTCCACAAAACAACTCTACTACCTTGCCTACGAAGCCCTGAACCTCAACTTCATTTACAGTGTCTTGCATCCCTGAGTGTAGTGTCATCATAATTTGCTATAGTTAAGACTGCTAAGTATTAAAAGGAATGGTTAGCATCTAAATTTAGGTGATTTTGTTCATTACCTACATACTAAAATGACTATGGAAAGCGCAGGTAGCTTTAAACATATCTTCAAAGCAATTATGCTAATGACTAATTGCGCTAAGCTTCTAGAATCAGGATATAACTAAAATTTTTTATTATAATAATTATTTTTTCCGAGTAGTAGGCATCAAAGATCATATTTGGGCCATAATATTTAATCAGAAAAACATGCCAATGGCTAAGAAAACCTTGTGAAAAGCTTTGGCATTATAGTATGATATATAAATAAGCATAGCATGTACTTAGGGACCTACTTGTAAACATTCTATAGGGACCTAATTGTAAACTTGCATAATTAGTGGGATAAGTGTTATAATATCCTACTAACCACTAGATTAGGATTAGAGGGAGGCTATCTCATTATAAATAGCCCAATCCTCATAATTGTACAATCATGTTAGTCATGACATTGCAGAATTCAGTTGTGTGAGAACCATTGGAGTTCTCTTCTCTATCTCTCTTCTACTCTCTTCTTCTTGATCTCTAAACTCTCTTCTTCTCCTATTTCTAAACATAAACATCTAAAACCATAACAGTGGTATTAGAGGTGGCGATTCTCCGCCCTCTTCTACTGTTCTGTTCTCTGTTTCCTTCTCTGTTCTATACGTTTGTTCTCTGTTCTAGTCTCTGTTCAGGTTTTCTCTCTGTTCCAGTGAGGAAACGAAAGAAAAGGGTCTCAAGATAAAGAAATTAGCCCCAGGGGTGATTACCCAGAATCTTTGTTCCTTAATACAGGATTCAAGGGCAGTAAGAAGAAATGATTCACTACAAGAATCTGAGAAAGAATAAAGAATTTTCTGGGAGCATGATGTGATTCACCCAGGAAGATAAAGAACCAGCAAGATTTGACAGTTCATGGTACATACCCGATTGTTTACAGCAAGAATCATGGAAGAAAGACTTGCGGCACTTGAAGAACAATGCCAGAAGCTCAATAAAATTGATGAATTTGATGCAAAATTGGAAAGACACAACACTGACCTGCAAGATATGGTGCTGGCGTTGAGAACAAAATTGCGTCCGTTAGTGATCGCCAACCAACAGCAAGGCGCGCAGCACCAGGGTGATAAGCAACGGCCAAGGGGAAACGGGCATGGGTTCCGCCGGCCAACCCAATTCACCAAAATGGATTTTCCAAAATTCCAAGGACAGGACATAGACAATTGGATCCTGAGGTGCGATCGTTTCTTTCATCTTGATGGGACACCAGAAAATGAGGTGGTCACGATGGCATCAATGGGTCTTGATGAAAGCAGTTTCTCCTGGCATGTAGCTGCCGAGCGACGTTGGCGGCATCCTCCCACATGGAATGAATATGTGGGAATGCTTCGGAATACATTTGGCCTTCCGCGGAGAAGCCGATGGGAAACTTGACGAAGTTGAGATAGAAAGGAACTTTGGCAGATTACAACACCAAATTCGATGCAATCTCCGCCAAGTTGGATCTCCCCGAAGCGTACCTGGTCGAAATTTACGTGGCGGGCCTGAAGAATGAAATCCAAGATTCGGTTTTGATGTTTGATCCCCAGAGTCTTGGTGATGCTCGCCGACTGGCAAGAATCCAGGAAATTGCAGTGAACCGGCGCGACGCAAAGGCTTTCGGCGATCGCATGCCTCGTTTTGCATCGGCACCGTCATCCTTATACTCGTCCTCGACTTTGACAGCCCCAGTAGTGTCTTCAGGGGCAACAAACACGTCTACATATAATAAAACAAGGGGCCTGCAGACTGGACCCCACACTCGAGACACATTGGGAATTTCTGGAAACTCAATTCAACCTGCACTAGACACTACCCAAAACACCACTAATATAGAGAAAAATGGGCAAAAATCCTGGCATAATTCAAAGATTCTTCAAGCTGAAGATGAGGCAGAGCACAGGAGCAAAAATCTGTGTTTTTACTGCCATGAACCATTTACAAGAAATCATTCTTGTCCTCGAAGACAAAGAATAAGGTTACAATTTATGGAATTGATTGAAGTTGATGAAGTGGCTGCCAAGGAAGGAATTGAACCTGAAGATGACATAGCTGATGAGTTTGCCCCCTTAATTTTCCTTCATGCAATCAATGGGATTGATACAAGTGAATCCATGAGGATCCCGGGTCATGTGAGAAAAAGAAATATCCAGATTTTGATTGATAATGGGAGTACCCATGACTTAATGGATTATGACTTTGCTGTAAAAATGGGGTCGAAGGAGTCAGAACATCCTCTTGCTGCAGTTCAGGTTGCTGGAGGTCAAAAACTTCAAGTTTTTGGGGTATGGCATGGTTTGAGATGGAAGATGCAAGGGTTAGACTTTGTGTGTGATCTCCGGATTATCAAATTAAATACATTTGACATTGTGTTGGGACTCACGTGGCTGAAAACTATCAAGAGTGCCTTGTGGGATTATGAGAAACTCTCCATGCAATTTTGGTATAGGGGAAAATTATGCAAGTTGCAAGCAAGCCCTACAAGCTTCCTAAAGGTGGTTTCATCTACAAAACTAGGGGGTAACAAGCACCTTGGTCCCCAAATGTATTTGGTACAACTCTTGCAACCTTTACCTAAAATTTCAGATTGTTATAGCATTGGTAGCACTAATATTGCAGGAAGTGCAGATCTGCCCACTGAAATTCAGAGGGTGCTTGGGAGGTTTGAAGGTCTATTTGATGAGCCTAGAGGCCTTCCTCCACTAAGGGCAGGTCATAACCATCCAATTGTGCTCCAAGAAGGGACTAATCCTATAAGTCTCAAGCCATATCGATATTCAGCAGCCCAAAAGGATGTTATTGAGAAGCAAGTGACTGAATTGCTTCAAACGGGTGTGATTCAAGAGAGTTCATCACCTTTTTCAGCTCCTATTGTGCTAGTCAAGAAGAAGGATGGGTCATGGAGGATGTGTATTGAGTTCCGGGAACTCAACAAGAAAACGGTAAAGAATCAATACCCCATTCCTCTAGTTGAAGACCTTTTAGATGAGCTACATGCAGCTAGGTGTTTTACCAAGCTTGATTTGAGGGCTGGTTACCATCAAATCATAATGAAGCCGAATGATTGTTACAAAACGGCCTTTAAAACACACTCGGGACACTTTGAATGGTTAGTGATGCCTTTTGGCTTAACCAATGCCCCGGCTACATTTCAAGGTGCAATGAATGACATCTTTCGACCTCTACTATGGAAGTTTGTTCTTGTTTTCTTTGATGATATATTGATATATAGTGCTGATTAACAAGAACATGCTAAGCATCTTGAAGAAGTGTTACAGATTTTGCAAAAGCACCATTACTTTGTTAAGAAGAGTAAGTGCACTTTTGCTGCCAAGAGTGTGGAGTATTTGGGGCATATAATCAGCAAAGGTACAGTAGCTATGGATCCCAAGAAGATTCAAGCCGTTGCTGATTGGCCTGAACCAAAATCAGCAAAGCAACTAAAGGCTTTCCTAGGCTTGGCTGGGTACTACCAGAGGTTTATCAAAGCGTATGGCTCAATAGCTAAGCCTCTTACTCTTTTATTGCGGAAAGAAGGGTTCAAATGGGAGGAGGCAGCAGCTGCATCCTTCAAAGAATTGCAATCAGCTCTTATTTCAGCACCTGTTTTAGCCTTACCTGACTTCTCCAAGGATTTTGTGGCGGAGGCTGATGCATGTGGAGGGGGAATAGGTGCTGTATTGATGCAACAAGGTCAGCCCTTAGCATATTTCAGCAAGGCTTTGGCTCCTAAACATGTAAGCCTCCCTATCTATGAAAAAGAATTACTAGCGGCTGTGCAAGCGGTGGAGCATTGGAAAACCAATATCTTGAAAGAGGTAAATTTGTGATTAGGATTGATCAACAAAGCCTACAATATCTCTTGGGACAGAAATTTAAAACCCCCTGTCAAATGTATTGGATAGCAAAACTCTTAGGGTATGACTATGAGATTTAGTACAAGAAGGGAAATGAGAATGTTGTTGCTGATGCATTGTTTAGATTGCATGGTTCTCAAATTTTGCAGATTTCTTTGGACACTTCCTCACCTGAATTAATGGAGGAAATCAAGCAAAGTTGGGAATTAGATCAAGACATAGCTGCTATACTAGTGCAAGTGAAGGAAAATGATGGCATCTTTCACTCCTATTCATGGGATGGCACTTGTTTGAGGAAAAATAACAGGTTGGTGGTTGGTAATGTGGCTGAACTAAAAACAAAGATGCTGGAATGGTTGCATTCAAGCCCTCAAGGGGACCATTCAGGGGTTCAAGCTATCTATTACAAGGTAAAAGGCCTATTTTGGTGGAAACATCTCCATAGGGATGTTGAGGAGTTCATTCGGGGATGTGATACATGTGCTCGATGCAAGTATGAAACAGTAGCATCACTTGGATTGCTTCAGCCCCTTCCTAAGCAAGGTTTGGGAGAGTATTTCCATGGACTTCATTGAAGGTTGGCCTAAATCTGGTGGTAAGGAAGTAATATGGGTAATTGTGGATAGAATGACTAAATATGCCCATTTTATACCTCTTTCTCACCCTTATTCAGCCTCTACTTTGGCACAAGTGTTTTTGGATCAGGTTTATAAATTGCATGGTGCACCAGCTGAAATCATAAGTGATCGAGATCCTTTGTTTTTGAGCAACTTTTGGAAGGAATTCTTGAAGATATTGAAGGTGAAGCAAAATCTATCTTCAGCTTACCATCCTCAAAGTGATGGCCAAACGGAGGTACTTAATAGGTGCCTAGAATCATACTTGAGGTACATGTGTTGGGAGGTTCCCAAGGAGTGGAGTCACTGGTTAGCACTAGCTGAATGGTGGTATAATACAACTTTTCATACAGCCACCAAAGCCACGCCACATGAGCTATTATATGGGCAAAAACCAGTTGTTTATACTCCATATATACCTAGGACAGCAATGGTAGAAGTAGTAGATAGGAGTTTTACAGCAAGGGAAAAGATGCTAGCTGTTTTGAAACACTATCTCCATAGACCAGCAAACACAATGAAGCAAAAGGCTGATGAAAAATGCTCGGATGGCATTTTGAGGTGGGGCAATGGGTGTTTTTGAAGTTGCAGCCCTACCGACAGATTTCAGCTGCTACTAGAAGCAATCAAAAGCTTGCTCATCGCTTCTATGGTCCATACAAAGTGTTACAAAAGGTGGGACCAGTCGCATACAAGTTAGAGTTACCTCATGAGACAAGGATTCACTCTACTTTTCATGTATCCTTGTTGAAATTGTGCCCAGATCCGAGTGCCAAACAACGGCACCCTCCTATTGATTGGCCGGTTGTTCCAAGTTCACTCTATCCCCAACAAATATTATCTCAAAGAGGAAACAAAAGAGGATCATTACCGAAGTGCTAGTTCAGTGGCAAGGTTACCCGGAAGAGAAAGCTACATGGGTGTCTTTGTTCAACTTGAAGCATCAATTTCCAGAGTTTCAGGTGCCAAACCCTTAAGGACAAGGGTTGTTTCAAGGGGGGGCATTGATATATAAATAAGCATAGCATGTACTTAGGGACCTACTTGTAAACATTCTATAGGGACTTAATTGTAAACTTGCATAATTAGTGGGATAAGTGTTATAATATCCTACTAACCACTAGATTAGGATTAGAGGGAGGCTATCTCATTATAAATAGCCCAATCCTCATAATTGTACAATCATGTTAGTCATGACATTGCGGAATTCAGTTGTGTGAGAACCATTGGAGTTCTCTTCTCTATCTCTCTTCTACTCTCTTCTTCTTGATCTCTAAACTCTCTTCTTCTCCTATTTCTAAACCTAAACATCTAAAACCATAAGATAGTAATTTAATCTGACCAACCCAAAAGACAAAAAGATCAAATGCTTATATATTGACAAACACCCAAATGAAAGAATGTCACATACCAATAAAAGTTTTTTGTGTTGTTTGCGTTGTGGAAGAATTCCAAGCCCATCAAGCATTGATTCATCAAGTTCTACAGAACAAGATACATTGAGAGATCAGAAATATATGCAATGGTGAAGTGATGGAAATCTTAGCTGTACAACCTTTAGTTTGCAGCAGAGTTGCAAGCACATTCAAAGAACCCAAAACTTCTAGATCATCGCCCTGTTTTAGGTATGCAAGCAAAACCTCCCTACAGAAACCGTATAAGTTATGACAAGAACCAGACAAGACACATCATAAAAAAATAAGTAAATCGCAATTTAAACTGGGACATTGCAACATTGCACTGTCACAAGTCATGCTAAAAAATACATAGGTAACAACTCTCAATCCAAAGCATTTAGAAGATCCAAAAATAATTAAAATTCTGTAAGTGAACAAAGTGTCTTTTACCTTACAGCTAAATTTGAATCACTACAATCATTTTGTGCGATAACATGTTCAGGATGAAAACCTGAAGAACTAGATAAGCATGGAGCACTGTCCATTGAGCATTTAGCATCATGGTTGGTAAGACTACCATCATCTGACTCTCGGCTTTCAGATGTGAAATGATGATCAGATATATGACCATTGACGTTACCCCTATAACTATTTGCAAATGCCTCCAAGGGATAAAAAAGAGCAGCGGCTGTTGTGTTTGCCAAATCTTTTATTTTGACAATCCTCAAGATGCAACAAAGTAAGTAGAGAGAAGTGACAACCCCACTTTGCATGTCCTGAATAAACAAATTAACAATATTAATGAGAATAAGTTGCAAAATATAATCGAAACTTCAATAGATTCTCAAACAAAGAGAAAAGTGGATCAAAGAAATGAAAATAGACGACAGTAAAGCTTCATACATTAACAGCAACTATCCTCAGGGAAGGAAGAAGTAATGGAAATATCAGAAGCATAAGGATGCTGTCAGTCATGAGCCTCCCAACATCAGGAATTCCAGCAGAGACAATGTCACTAAAATAGCAAAGGTTATCCTCAATTTCATATACAGCAGCCAGAATTGTGGAGGCGCAATCTGACCGTGGATTTCTGTCTCAGTAACCAACAAAGCTCCCTTAGACACAAGAAAATATAACCAATATTTTAAAGGAATTTAAAAAAAATTACTCACATTAATGTATCAGATATCAGTCTATTAAAATCCACACACTGCTTCCTAAAAAATGAAATCAAGTTTGAGAAGTAATCGGTGTGAGGCGCGCTGGTTATATATCTGTTGACACTTTCATCTCCAACTGAAAATTTGTACAATAGATATATTAAATCAACATTTTTTGCATAACAACAGGACTCAATTCAGGATGGATTAGGCTGTGTGTGTGTTCGCCGGGGGGGGGGGGGGGGGGGGGGGGTGAACGTCCTAACTGAGACAGTAAAAAAACTCACCATGGTAAACTTGAAGGGTCACAGTACGTGCTGCAGTTCGAACCATCTTTTCCTCATGAAAGACAAAGCGTATGGCCTCAACATATAGTGGGAATGAAACTACTTTTTCCTACACGAATAGAAAAATACGGTAAATATATTTGGACCAATTGACTGACTCTAACTATCCCCTTTCATTACAATTATATATCAATATATCATCAGTCAACTATGACTACTCCATAAAATTAATAATTTCATCTCACTAGATTTGCAGGGTATAGAAGGCCTGCCAGGCTTCTATCTCAAAGTCATAAACTTCAAAAAACAGTAACATTGTGTGTTTCTAATTGAGAAGCGCAGACAAAGACTAATTCAATGATTTTATTTGAACCCACTTTGACCCAACCAGTGAGAGACCTACAAAAGCGGAAAAATATGCCACATATTCAAACTGTCACACAATAAGTAAGATTTTAAGATTTACATTGACCTGCTACTAAAATCCAAGAATATTTGGAAATTCCATAGGATCAGCCTCTCTAGGACTACTAGGGAATGTAAGATATCTTGACATTCTAGAGTCTGATAATATCCAAGTCCTGACCAAAATGACCAGAAAAAGAGTTCTTTTTTGGTTCTTGAGACTCTAAGTATGTCCCGGGTAACACCATCAAGTCCAAGAATACCCCTGACTAGCTGACTAATAACCCTAA
This sequence comes from Acacia confusa, assembly GCA_037074495.1. Lineage (NCBI taxonomy): Eukaryota > Viridiplantae > Streptophyta > Magnoliopsida > Fabales > Fabaceae > Acacia > Acacia confusa. The sequence continues at coordinate 11,331,773 of CM073514.1, forward strand.
AGAAAAATTCGATTTTAGTTTTCCTTTTTTGGGACTGTTGCATCCAAGCCATGTTTGTCACACATTCAACCTGAAAAAATTTATTATTTCATTCCGATACATCAACATATGTTGTCAGTGTGCCATGGCAATGTTAGTGTGCAAGACACCAAAACATAAGTATGTTTATGATTCTACAAATTTATTAAAGTATCCTTTTTTTCTGTTGACTTCAATATTAATCATAAAACTGAACGCATGATTGCCCAAGGTTTACAAACAGTATTATTGATCCACCTTATATAGCCAGAAAGCATAGAGCTAGAAAAGCCCACCAAAATGTAGTCGCGTTTACCATTCCAATGCTCCATCAAAATGATAACATCTAACATAGACTCACAAGATACCATACAAGGCTCTTCAGCACTATAATTAGAATCCAATGAAAAAAAACCCCACCAGGAAGAAAACTTACATTGCGAGTCTTTACAAGCAGAGGAATTGTATTCTCGTTCAATTTTCCGCCTATTGCTCTACAAAAAATCAAAAGACATGCAACCAAAGAACTAATTCATTATACGTTACCTAAAAATTAGATTAGAAATGGTGGAGGAAAAAGGATTTTGTGCAAGGAGATCATAACTACTATCGATCGGTGTGAAATATATTGAAAACAAACCTTAAAAAGGATGCGTAGTATAGCAATAGCTCTTCATTGCGAAAGTCAAATGAATATGTTATTAAGTAGTTCATATGTTCATTACTAAACATGTAGTCTGCAAGCATCCCAACAGACAACATCAACATCAGTGTTATACCACATGCGACAGAGAAGGTAACACAACAACAGAAAAAAAAAAATCTTCATGAGATGATAATAGTCTTACAGATAGCATGTTCACTCTTTAGGTTTTGGATCATAATGCTCACTGTTTGCAGCAACTGAATTGAAACACTAACAGTTGTGCTCATTTTTAGAATACGTACAAACTCTCCCATGACCTGCCTTTCCATGAAGAATCTGCCACAAGCCAGGATATAAGAAATTGCTGGAATGGAACAGGGAAGCAATTATATAAAAAACAGGCATTGAGGAATCTCACTCAAAAAAGCTTGGGTCATGTTGGTCACCATATGTTATCAACTCTGCGATTGATCTCAATGCCTCAACAACAAAATCCTTCCACCCATACATAAGTGAAAAAAACAAATGATGGGAAAAGTCAGCAAACATATTAAGATAGCAAGGTTTTGAGGAATCATCTATAACTCATATATTACCTTATTAACATCATTAACAATCTGCACTTTTGCCAATTGTTCGGTTAGGTACCTAAACACCAAAAGGAAGCAAAACGAAGTCTTTGAGTGAAGAAAACACAAATCCAGCAGAAGTAGGAACCTTTTTTCATTCAATAAATAAAGAAACTTCATTAGAAACAAAGAAAAGCTCTAGAGCCTAGGACTTGATATCACCCTAAAATGGGAGAAACAAAAAGAAGAAAGGGAAATGACAGAAAAATACTACTTGAATTTCAAAATCATGTTGAAAAATCACCTACTTGAGATTTTAAAATTCAAGTGGTATTTTCTTGGGATTTCGCCAAGAATAAAATTGAAGAACCAAGGGAAAAAACCAAACAGAGGCCACAAAAATAACCCGATAAATAAGATATGCATGTAAGAGAATGAAGTCACAACCTAAGAGTGATCTCAGTTTCTAAATTAAGAACACACAGCTTCAAACATTTGATTAATAAAAGGGCAGTCTAGTGCACAAAATTCCCACCAAATGGGGTCTACGGAGGGATGGATGTGCATAGCCTTACACCCACAATTGGCGAGGCTTCTAGGATTTGAACCTGTAACCCCAGGTCACATGACAGTAACCTTACTGTTGCGTCAAGGCTCACCCTCTATTTGAATAAATAAAAAATGAATTAAAATACTATTTAGCTAACAGGCGGGTGCATATAATCAGCTTAGCCACGGAAGTCAGTACCACAAGACCCAAACTGCTAGATATAGTCGGTGATTTTCTTCCATATGTATTAATGAAATTGATCACTTAAAACATTCTACGACATATTTATATATATGAATGTTGGCTTAAACACGTAAAATCAATAATTATGCATAAAGAAAAGATAATATAATGTCCGCCATTGTTACCATAAATGAAGTTATTTTGCCATAGGCTTTTAGAAAATTTGCATATATAAGTGGCTAAAAATTTAGAAAAGAAGTGTCTGAATAAAATATACAGAGATAAAAGGAGTGCATCATTAATGTCTTAAATCTACCAAAATGGTGTGTATCACGAAAATGCCCAGACCCGATATAATATACATTGGATGTGATTTTCAGGTTCTATGTTAACAAATTCCTCTGCAAACTTTGGAACTTAATAAAAGCTTGATCAGGGCAATATGATCAGATCTATCAGCCAATTTTAAGACTTATTGTATGGTATCCAACTAATATTTTCTTTAATGCTCAAGGGGGGATAGAACTGTTTTAAGTAGGTACACTGAGGCCTAAACAGACTATACCATTGAAGCAGATGCTCCAAATGTAATTAGAAGACCCAAGTCCATTATTGGCTGGAACAACCTCGTGATAATGCTACAGACCAACCTAGGGGCATATCCAGCCCAACATTATGTCAAAGCTAGAGCATAGAAATGCACTGCATTCCACAAAAATAAGATTTAATAATGACATAAAGATATCGGAAGTGGAAACAAAGCCAACCAAATCCTTAAGGACAAGCCATCAGGAAACATTCACAACCCCTTCCCCATTTCTTTGCAAACAATCCAGTAACAGAGAAGTGATCATTTCCCCATAACAGTAACAGATCGCCTCAGTGTCCCTGCTCTGTCCAACCCGTTCTAAAAGTTTGTAATACATGAGTAGATAACAGGCAATTATAGTCTCCAAATCATTCTGTCACAGCGGCATCAAGCATATCAAACTACCTCGTAAGCATATCCAAATTAAGGAGATATTAAATCTAGATCCATATCTCTAGGAACTAATTACATAGGCGAGGGCATGAATACCATCACAACACCGTGCTTATATTGGCAAAGATTAAAATAAGCAGTAAAGTGCTCATGTTGAACCGTAACTCTAACCAAAAAAAATAAGAAAGCGAAGTTGCATATATGTTCAAAGGATGTTGTTAAGGACTTCAGGCATAAAACGACACGTAATTGTGGGTCGCCAGAACTTTTGATAAACATGTTACGGTTAAGGACTTGAAAGCATAAAACGAGACACAACTGTGGCTCGCCTGAACTTTTGACAAAGATGATAGTTTTGAACGTTAAGTACGCTATGATTGTCGGCCCATAAATCATATAAAGCAAATTGTAATGCAATAACCATTAAGTTCAATAAATTTCCTATCTGCATTCCATGAAAATATGTTCCTTCAATCAGAAAATCCAAAAGTTCAAAGTACTTGTATAATCACTGTACCAACAATGAACAAACCACCACCAAAATTTACCAGGGTGGGAATTCATCGCGGCAAGCAGTTAAGGAAGCCAAGTGCCATAAAATTAGCCCAGTCATTCTTACTAAAATTTAAAGGTTCAATCGAAGTGACAGGTTAAAATCCAGTACTGCAGAAGCAAGCCAAATTGAGCTATGTAGCCAATCAGTGACCGACCTGAGTTCATCTAGAGAAAATCGATTTCTGGATCTCCAGAAGGAAGACCACATGATTGAGAATGATCAAACCTCCAAACTGAGGCCAATTAAGTTCATTCTGGAGCCTTTAAAATATATCCCGAAGGGTCCCAACTGTGAAGATAGAAATCATAAAATTGACACTGGTCACGCAGCAGAAATCGAAGAGCTCGTCCACCACCAACCGGAAACTGCTCGATCCTCCTGAGCAGCTTCGGAGAGGGAAATTGCAGAAAAGAGATAGAGAGAAAGTAGGGTTTTGAAGGATCGTGATCGAAGGAAACCGTTCAGAGAAGCAGAAACAACGAATATACTTTCGTTCCGTTTGGGCGAGGAGGAAGGAGGTGGCGTACGAAAAATTAAACAAGCTTGAGAAACGAGAATAATGCAAAATTTCAGTTTTTTGATATAATGCAAAGGGTAAAAATAAAGGTGTAAAAATGGTCATATGTTTTATTATTAAGAGCATTTAGTATTATATATTTTTTTTTTAATATAAATAATTATGTGGTTAGAAAATAGGTGCAAAAGTCATTTTTTCCTGTTAAATGTAATAGTTAACTGTTAAATGGTTAAATTTCACCGTTAAAAAGCGCTCTCTCTCTCTCTCTCTCCATCTTCCCATTTCTGTTCGTTAATTTTAATTATTGCTTTTCCTTCCATTTCTGTTGAAGGACCCAATTCAGCTTCCCCATCCTCTGAATTTCATACAACACGTAAATCAAGATGCATAAACTAACAGCCCATAAAATCAATTCTCCATTATTTCATTTTTCCTGTGGGCCCAGCTCACTACCAGTAGAGAGAGAATATATGAATTGAGTATTAACCATTTGAAATCCAACGTATCAGCAAAAGATCAGTTTCAGCACCATTCACGTTAAGCGGAAGGAGCAGACGATCTTCCTCAAGCTTTCTCGAGTCTTGCAATAATTATCCGCTGGTTCATGCTGGACCGATGGTCCTTATATAATTGATGTTCCTTCATCTCATTCATTCAGCAAAGGCTGACAGTAGGAGCGAGAGTCTGAGAGAGGTGAGGAGAAAACTGAGAGCAAGTTGAGAGCTGATTCATTTTGGGCCAAGAAACTGATGGAGATCGTAAGATAACAAGTTGAGAGAAACAGAAACAGAAAATACCGAAACCAAGTTACCTCTGCTTTTCAGTCACTGAAACAGAGGTATGGAACAGTGAGAGAGAACTTAAACCTATAGCATAAGAGTGAAGTTGAGAGAGATGAGAGGGAACTAAAAACTTGCTGCTCTGTCCATGAGTCACCGAAACAAGGGCATCTGTCTAAGGTGAGTTTTTTTTTTTTCAAGCTATCTCTCCTTTTTGTTCCATAAATTTTCTGTCAAGAGTAAGCCATAGAAGTAAAACTTAAGCTCGCTGAAAATGAACGGAAAACAGGGAAGGGAAGCTTGTTGTTATATGTAGAAAAACAAAAGAAGCCGTGGGAGATATATATGTGTATCAGCATGCGTTTTAACTTTGAAAATGAAAGATTGGCTAGGTTATTTTTTTTCATACTTATACAAATTGACGGCATTGATATCGGGAATCCAAGAGGTAATGGTGAAGAAGCTGAAGGAGAAGGACGATGAAATTCAGAGGATGGGGAAGCTGCTTCAACAGAAATGAAAGGAAAAGCAAGAATTAAAATTAATGAACAGAACGGAAGATGGAGAGAGAGAGAGAGTTTTAACAGTCAAATTTAACCATTTAACAGTAAACCATTACATTTAACAGGAAAAAGTGACTTTTGCACCTATTTTCTAACCACATAGTTATTTTTGCTCCAAAAAAAAGCATATGGTGCTAGACGCTCCTAAGGATAAAAAAAACATGGGCATTTTTGCACCTTTACCCTTAATGCAAAATTTCAGTTAAACACGAACTCTCGAATATTTTCACCAAAGGGGGGAAAAAGCTCCTGTGGATGGTTTTTTATGAAATAAAAATTCAGGTAAATTGGTCTGGGCTTAGGCATCTTCATTTAAAAAAGAAAGGCATCTTTTTTCTTATTTTCTCTTATTAGCTTATCTCGATCATTGATTAGAAAGAAGAGAGAAAGGTTAAAGTAGTATTGTGATTGATTTAATGGATATGATTTAAAGATTATGAAGGATAATAAGAAAAGGATTATGAGAGAAACTCAACCTTTAAAAAGGACTTACAAATATAGTTAGAGTTTAATGTTTCTGTCTTTGTTACAGAAACTTTTTTTTTGTTGCCTCACTCACATAAAAATAAGTGGGTCTCACTAATATTTTCTTTCTTTTCTCTTTATAATAGGACCCACTCACTTTTTTGTGAGACAGAAAAAATGTTTCTGCAGCAAAGGCAGAAAGATTAAAGGGTTAAGGTGCAAAAATACACATATGTTTTTCCTTCATGAGCATCAAGCACTATATGTTTTTTTTTGTGCAAAAATACACACGCCGTTAGGTTTTAGAAGCAAAAATACCACTTCCGTTAGTTGACCGTTTGTTGACCGTTAGTTGACCGTTAACCATGGTGAAATTACCTTTTTGCCTTAAGGGCAAAAATGTAATTTCACCATGGTTAACGGAGGGCAAAAAGGTAATTTCACCATGGTTAACGGTTAACTAACGGTCAATTAACGGAAGTGGTATTTTTGCTCATAAAACCTAACGACGTGTGTATTTTTGCACAAAAAAAAAACATATGGTGGTGGGCACTCCTGGAGGAAAAACATATGTGTATTTTTACACCTTAACCCAAGATTAAACCCATATAGTTATAAATTATTCACCAATAAAGATGAGAATAGGCCAGATTTCTATCTCCTGATCTATTTAAAGCCTGGTTTGGCATTGCCTATTTGTTAAAAGGATAAGTCCAAGGCCTATTTAAAAGCTTAAATGTGTAGATATGTTAGGTCTATTTTGTTGAAGCCTTATCAGTAAGCCTTCAAGTCTGGTCTGTTTACACATTAAATAAATATAATTATATTTATATCATATAAATAACACAATATTTATTTTTAATTCTTATATCTAATTTTAAAGTGTACAAAGTCTACTTATAACCTTCAAAACTTGCAATATAAAGTTTTTTTAAAGGACTATATTATAAATAAGCATTTAAAAAACCTTAAGGCTCAACAAGCCTTATAAAGGTTTGAATTTTTAAAAAAAAACATGCATTCAGGCTTAAGCCCAAGCCTTTTGTCCCCATTATACAACACTCAAGTTTATTTAGTTAAAATCTGACCTGACCCATTTTCATATTTATCTACCAACAAGATGGTGCGATTTAAACTTCCAACCATATCTGGAGCAAAAAAAAAAACTTCCAACCATATAATTATAAGCTAACCTCTTTACTAACTGGACCACCAAAGTTCTTGTCAAATTGATGATGGAAGGAGAGTCTATCTGGTGGCCAGGGTTTCTTTGCGTCGATTTCCAATATTACCAAAGCCCACTGGGCTTCTTTCATTAATTTTTGAGCCGATTTTGTGGGCTTACTGTTCTTCATCTAGACGACTTTCTCACGGACAAATGTACATTTGGGCTTTGCTATAAAAACAGGGGGGAAAAAAGATAGCAACTTAATAAGGTTTGATGACAAGAGTTGAAAAAAAAACAACGAAACTTAATAAATAATTTATAACTCATTTTTTTGAAAACTACCTAATTTAAAATTTTACAATGTCAAAATTCTTTTTCTGTCTTTTTCCTTTAAAAATATTTAGGGTTGTACCCAAAAAAAAAATATTTAGGGCTGGTTTGGTTGCACAGAATGACTGGGAAACAAAGACAATGAAGTGAAAATTTGGATATACGTGTGACTTTCTCTTTACTTTATTATTATTTTTTTTTTACTCTACAGACTATATTAACAACTTTGTTGAAGGATAACAGTCATAACACCATTCTCACGATTTTGAGTTGGTTTTATATACTCTAATGATTCATGGAAGATTTTTTTTTTTTGTTAGACACATATTCTTTTTATTGAAGCCCAATTATGTTTGAGGTACTATTGAATACTAAATATGGACACCCCTCTCAATAAGAATTCAAATATTGGTTCACCACATTGTTAGTGACTAACCCTTCTAACAGACCTAACATTGTTGGACAGTTCATTGAAGATTTTCCTTTTTTTATATATATATAGAAGATTAGTAGGGGTAGACAGTAAAACAGGTTAGCCCAATGGGCTTTCCTTAGCCTGCTTGTTTAACTCTATGCGGCCCGTACCCATTTAAGCCCGCAGAGTGAGAGTACAAGACTAGAGACAATGGATGGGAAGTAGGACTTCGAAAAGCATCCGTGCTCGAGTGAGATGAAACTAGGGCGGCGGAGGCTGATACTAGACTTGTGGTTTTTTTTTTTTTTTAAGCTGGAAAAAAAACAAAAACAAACCTGTGAGAATATGTATTTGTACGGATAAGTAGCATATCTCGTACAATTCACAACTGACATGAAAACAAGAGTGAAGTAGTAAATTTACCCTGAAAGTATACGTTGAAGAGTAATAAAAGTTTTTTCAAGTTCAATTTTGTCATAAAAATTTAAAAACTTAGCAATGTTACCCTTTTCCGTTAAAAAACTAGCGTTGACTGTTAAAAAATGGACGTTGACTGTTAACTTTTTAACAGAAAATGACAACATTGCTACTTCTTTAGACTTACAGGGTAACATTAAGCCCAAAAAAAACTTACAGGGCAACATTGCTCTCAGGTATGTACTTTCAAGGCATATTTTCTCTTAACCCTTAATATACATATACAAGCAAGAGGTGACTTTTTTTAAGAGGTTAAATAAATTATTTGATCATATTATATGTCAAATATCCTAAAATTATTTATCAGTTTATAAATTTGGTAAAATATTTAAGAAAAATAACAAATATATTATAACCAAAAAAATCAAATATGCCTTATATATTTAGGATCAAAGGAAGTATTTCATAATAATAATCTAAGGTTGTTAACTGTTCATATCAAAATTTAACAGTTTAAATTTATTTATATATTTTATAAATAAAATTATAACGATATTATTTATAAAATGTTAAATCTAGACCATGAAAACTTGTAATTCAATGGTGATAAAAAGAATATGAGGTAAAAGGGAGGTAATAGATGGGAGGGGTAAAGGAAAGAAGTCAAACTCCATATACTCAGGTCCAACATGAGTACTATTTAATATGGTTGGGATTTTTGAGTAATAGAATAAAAAAAAATTAAGTTTCTTTTGTAAAATATAAATATTTTGACTAACTTAATTTAGGAATAATAAAAATAATTTTGGAGTAAATATGTAAATCAATACAAGGACTCAGGGCTGCACATTGACCAAACCAGTCTAGCCTAGAAACATGTTTGGATTAGGACTTGTCTGTCATATTGCAGTGCTTTTTAAGGCGAAAAACATTGGATTTGCACAAGGAAACTGAGCAACCCCAACAATGAATAAAGTGGGAGAACCATGTAAGCCAGATTATTGCATAAGAACATGTAACCTTCTGTTATTAAAAGAACAAGAACATTATGTCAAACATGAGCTGGATCTAGGAAAAATCAGCCAACAAATGACAAAAAACAAGAAGATCATTTGGAAAACGAATAGGACAGCAAAGTTCTTTTCTTTTTTTTTTTTTTTAAAGGAAGTAAAAGGAGGCTATCAAGTAGCCATCCTGGGGTTTAATTAGACTTTTGTGTCGTTCCACCGTTTTTTACAAACAATAAGATAAAGGAAAAATTCTATTTAGGTACCAGACGGGAAAAAAAAGGTAGAATGTTCCATTGAAATTTCAATATTGCATCTATGTCCTGTGAGACTTTTTTGCAATAAATTCTGAATTTATCAAAGGACGCACATGAAGATGTCAATTGATCTTCATGAACTTGCCAATTGACGCTCATGGAATTGTCGGTGTAAACACCTAAGGATTTGTTAGCGGAATTGGAATTTATTGCTAAAAAGTACAACAGGACTTAAATGTAATTTTGATATTTTAATAGACCATTTTATCGTATTTTCTCTTATTCGAGACCTAATACAATTTCCCGAAAGACAAAAGGGTATCAAATGATTGATTCAACATTAAGAGCATATATTAACATTAACTTCAAAAGGACAAATCATGCTATTCTAAATCAAAAGGACAAATCATGCTATTCTAAATTGGAGGAGGAGGCTTTTGGAGGGTTTGGTTAAAAAATATTGAGATAAATATCATTTTTATCATGAAAGTTTTGCTTAAGGAGTACTAGTCATTCGAAAGTTTTAGTCTCATTTTTTTTTTCCCGGAAATTTAAAAATGTAACAATTTTACTTTTTCATTAATCTTGACCATTAAATTATTACTTTAATTTGTAAACTTTCAAAGACAAAACTACTTCTAAAAAAATTTTCTCAAGCAAAAAGGAGACCAACAAAATTTCTAGATGACCAATGCTCCTTAGGCTAAACTTCCATAGCAAAAATTGTATTTATCTAAAAAATATTCATAAAAGTAAAAACAAAGAAAAAAAAACGCAAACCATGTTAGACCAGACTATTGAGGGTGTTTGGCTAAAGGTAAAAAAAGTGTTTTTTTTAGGTAAAACCTCGGTGTTTGATAAAAATTTGCTAAACACCTAAGAAAATGCCAAAAATGTTCTTTTTTTCGGACAAAACTATGGTTTTGGGCTCCATAACCATAGTTTTGGAAAAGCTGATATTTTCCATTTTTTCTCTCTCCTCTCTCCTAAGTCTTGACATTGTTGGGTCCAACTTCAGAGCTCACCTTTGATGATTCTTCTATGTTTTGCGATTGAGTTTCCCTGCCTATCTTAGATAGGCAGGGAGAGCTTAGCCTCCCTGGGCCGGCCTAAATCTAATCTTTTTAAAAAAAAAAATATTTTATTAAGTAGATAACTTAAAATAAAGATAATCTCTTAACTAATATTTTTTTAAAAAAACATTTTTTATGTAAAAATTAGAAGATTAAAAAAATTAGATCTGGATGGACGGCTCAGAGAGGCTAAGCTCTCCATGTCTATCCAAAGTATAGGCATCGAAACTCAGTCCGTTCTGCTCAGGGTCTCTTTAGTCTTTCCTTAGTCTACGACCTCATCTCAATCTCTCCACCTTGACCCTTCTTCTTCATTGCCAGTAAGCGTCGTTCATCTGCCCTCCATCCTCACACCCACTACTAACCGACAACTTCAGACCAGATCAAGAAAGAAGCAAAGCATCGCGAGTTGAATCTAAGACACACCAGACAACCGGGAACGAGAAGGAGAGACCTTTACGTACCTTCATTCTTTGATTTTTATCATCATCACCTTCACCTCCGATCATCATCGTTGCCCACCTTCCTCACCTCCATTGTCCTCATCTCTTCCACTCACCAGCACCGGCAAGCCTTGTCCTTTTTAACCTTCTCAAATTGTCATGAAACATATTGACCACGTTGCTTCAGAATAAAAAAAATTAAAAAAAAGGTAGAAAGTTATGTTTTCAATTTTTCATCCACCTATCAAAGTCTCGACTCTGAATGGTTTTGATAAACTTCCATTAATTAATCTCTCAAAAACGATTTTCAACGGTCCATAGTGGTTTAATTTTCTAGAAAGATTTGATATTTTCCCCCCAAATGACTGGTTGACCTATTGTCCGACTATTACGATCCCAATCATTGATATTTTTTTTCTTACTCACGAAGTTTTCATAATTTGACTCTCCTAATTATTGTTTGGCATGATTATTCAATTTTTTATAGAGCAATTAAGGATGGATTGTTCTTCTTTTTTTTTTTCCAAAAGAAAAAAAATCAAATGCGCACTAAGTCAATAATATCATCTGAACTTTCAATTCATCTTGCAAGATAAAATTTATTTAACATATTTACTCTTTATAATGTAAAATCATTTAAATTAAACTAAATAATCACTTTTACTTTAAAATTAGAGTGAGTCGTACGAATTCATGTAAATTAAAGTTTGAAATGAGTTGCACTATTTAAATAATTAAAATTGCTCAATTGTTTTTGGTTAAGTATTTATATGCTCAACTGAAATGATATATATAGAAGGAGAGTGTGAATGATGATTTTTTTTAAATAATTCTTTATATTCATTATATCAAGTTTTTTAATCACAGATGACTATGTGTCATTTTTTTTTTCCTTATATGAGTTTATAATTAAATGATAATAATTCAAAAATAGGATATATAGTCACATGTAATTGGAGAACTTGATAAAATGAGTACAAAAAACTTAACGTAAGTATTTTCTTTCTTTCTTTTGTCGTGGATAGGTAGTCTATTATTTATGATAATCATATTTGACAAATTAATATTAAATATGTATATTTTTTTTAGATAGTAAGCGATTAGTCTCTTTCCACTAAATTCAAGACCCTCTTAATTTATAAATGAGGACTTGAAAATACAAACTTCCTGTTATTTATATTTATTATATCAAGTTCTTTGATTACAGTGGATCATGTGGATCAAGTTCTTTTTTCAGGGGCCGGCCCATGAAGGGTCAGGGCCTAACAGAGCTGGCTCTCCAAAGGCCAGAGTAAGAAAAATATATATCAAAGCCCGGCCTGAGAGCACCAAGGCCAGGGGGAAATTACTATTCCAAATTTTAATTATTTTTCCTCCACTTTTTTTTTAAAAAATATAATTAGTAAATTACAACATACATCATTCAATAAATAAGCACAGTCACTAATTCAAAATCAAAAGCAAATTATGTTCATAAATAACTCATATAAAACATAAAAAGCATATCACTAAGTGACATTAGTATGATGACTATTATTGTCGTTATCTTCGTCACTATCATCGATTTTAACGACATTTGATTATTCTTCACTTTGAATAGTAGCCTCTAGCTCATGAGTAAGAATATCATGAAATTCTTCTCCCGTGTCATGAACACATCCATAATCTTTATTTGCAACAAATAATAAATCAAATCATAAAATTAGAGTGTATTACGTTATTATGTATTTGGAATTAAATGGATAAATAACTCTATAACAAATACAAAATATATATAAATTAATAAATTAAAAAGGGGGGGAAGCTACAGTAAAAAGAGCTGCAGGGCAGGCCCGTTTAAACCCAAGGCCCGTTAGGACCGGCTCTTCAAGGCTAATTTTAAATAACTCGTCTATTTTTCAAGTCTGACCCTTAAAGGGCTATGGCTTAAACGAGTCAGGCCCATCGTTTCTCGGCTCTAGTTATTAGAGAACGTGACAAAATGAACACAATCTTTTTTTTTAAAAAGGACCAATGATCCGGGCAAGGTTCGAACCCTGATATAAAGGTTGGATAACCCAACGTCATACCACTGCGCTACACTAGCGCTTGGTACACAAAAAATTTGATATAAGTATTTTCTTTCTTTCTTTTTTTTTTTTTTGTTGCGGATAGGTAGTAGTCGTCTATTATTTAAGATAATCATATTTGTGACACTAATATTAAATATGTATATTTTTTTTAGATAGTAAGAAATTAGTCTCTCTCCACTAAACTCAAACCCTCTTAATTTATAAACGAGGATTTGAAAATACAAACTTGTTGCTTATATGTAGGGATGTATAAAGGCCAGGGGCCTGTGGCCTGGCCTGTTAAAAGCCTGGTCAGGCCTGGCCTGTCAGGCTAAAAGGCCAGGCCAAGGCCTCTTATGAGGCCTGTTTTCCCTTAACAGGCCAGGCCCAGGCCTGATAAGAGGCTTTTTAGGCCTGTCAGGCCGGCCTGTTTATATTATTAATATTAATTTATGTAATTTTAGCCTGTGTTTTAGCCTGTTTAAAGTAGGCCTGTTTTCGGCCTGTGGCCTGTTATTTATATTATTAGTATTAATTTATGTAATTTTGGCCTGTTGTTAGCCTGTTTAAAATAGGCCTGTTTTCGGCCTGTGGCCTGTTAGCTTAATTAAATAAAAAAAATTAAAAATTTTTTTTTTAAAAAAAAAACACAGGCCTTAACAGGCCACAGGCCAGGCCCAGGCCGAAAAGTAGACCTGTAACAGGCCACAGGCCAGGCTCAGGCCAGTATGTTATAGAACAGGCCTGACCTGGCCTGTTTACACCCCTACTTATATGTCGTTAGATATTAAGACTACTTCTAATTTTTCTTTAAATTGTACATATTTTTATTTTCAATATGTGAGTGTGGTGAACTTAATTAATATACACGAACACGATACGTACATACGTATATCAGGAAACAAAAAACTTAACATTTACTGAAAGATATTTTGGACAAAAAAATCAAGATTAAATTAAAAGTCTAAATTTTTTTTGCCAACCAAAAGTCTAAAATATATGTGTTAGTTTTTGTTCTTATATAATTTCAATGAATATTACTGTATGTTTTATAGGAAAAGTATAGAATGATCATGAACGACCAAAGGTTCCAAAAAATTAAAAAAAAAAAATTATTGTATAAAAAAAGTCTTGTATAAGAAAACGGCCTTTCGATTATTGCAAAAGACCCTCGACGTTTATAACGCCCGTTGGAATGATTATATTGCTGGCAAATAATAATAATATTCATGTGACTAACTAAAGACAAAACTTCCTTAATTCCCGGGCAATTAATATTATAAACGAATCAAAAACTGAAGCCTATGGAAGACAAGTTTAGATCTCTATAAATTCGCCTTTTTCCAACGTATAGGAAAAGATTTTTTTTTCTCAAAGTACCCATTTTTAGGAAACTATTTACTAAAATACCCTCATTTTTAAATTATTTCCCATTATACCCCTCACTGAAAACATATTCCATGTCTACCCCTATTTAGTTGACTAAATAAGTGCTTTAGTCGACTAAATGAGGGTTTATTTTTCTTTTGAAAACTGTAGACATTTAGTCGACTAAATGTCGACAGTTCAAATTTTTTTTCAATGAGCCCAACATTTAGTCGACTAAATCCCATGATTTAGTCGACTAAATGTTGACAGTGGGTTTTTTTTAAAGAGCCCACAACATTTAGTATTAGTATGTTTTTATCTCTATTTCAGATTTCCGCCATCGTTTTTGTGTTTATGCGAACCCCATTTACGTTTTTTGCTTGTATTGGGTTGTTTTCTTGTGTATATTTGATTGATTTGAGTATTTCATTCCTATTTATGGAGGAAAATGATAAATGTACATGTGAAAGTGAAAAGATTTATATCAGTTGACAATTTTTTAATTTTTGGAAGAATATTACTTCGTTTTTCATCAAATTTTTTTTTTTTATTTTGGTCAGCTGAAACCCTTCATTTTGCAGCTCAAATTCTGATGTGAATGATAACTTCAAGTTCAAACACTTACATAACTGTAATCTACCATAGTGGGAGGCATTTTGAAGGCCCCGATGGTGTTCAATTTGAAGGAAAAACAAAAATGATGAAAATCAAACGGGGTACTACATACAACGAGCTGAAAGAAAGAATTTACCAAAAATTGGGGCTACATGGTAGCCAATGCATTCATCGGTTAATTGATAAAGTGAAGACTATAGTGGGTAAGGATAATATATACTACATTAGTATTAGTACCGATGTATGTGATGATGAATATGTAGATTGTGTCATAGATGCATTTTCTAATTGAAGAGCACAAAATTTTATTGAGATATATGTTGAACTTGAATCTGGTGAGTCATCATCTATACCTATGCATAGAAGATCCCCACAGGGAAGATTTTGGAGAAAAAGAGAGAATGGAGAGGTTTGGGGACGACTATTAGTCGATTAGAATGAGTTTCGCGGTATTTAGGTTTTTAAAAAACCAAACTATCGACATTTAGTCGACTAAATCTCAGGATTTAGTCGAATAAATGTCGACAGTTTTTTTTAAAAAAATTAAACCCTCATTTAGTCGACTAAAGCCCCCATTTAGTCGACTAAATGGAGGTAGACAGAAAATATGTTTTCAGAGAGGGGCATAATGGAAAATAGTTTGAAAGTGTGGGCATTTTGATAAATAATTTCTTAAAAAAGATACTTTAGAAAAAAAAAAAGCTTATAGGAAAATATAGGATCATGTACAAACTAACCGTGAACTCTTAAAACTTAATAATAAACTTTAGGTAAAATACTCTAACTTTCCAAACATTTTGCTTTAATTATAAGGAGGTCTTCTCTATTTTGAAAATATAAACATAAGTCCAAACTGTAACTCCATTAAAGATTTCTATTTTTAATTAAAATTTAATTTAAAAGATTATTTACTAATTTACCCTTCATCATTACTAATTCCCTAATTTTGACTAAAATTGTTTAAGTAATTTAAGAGTTCCTTTTTATTTTTCTTAATTTATCTTTTTCTTTTCCAAATAGTTGTCTTTTTTATCATATTGGGATAAAGGCTTCATTAATTTAATTAATGTAAACATGCAAAACTTAGATTAAAATATGATTAATTCTTTTAATAGATACATACTTAAATAAACGTGTTTATAAAATATTATGCAAAAATTATTTAAAAACTTAAAACTTAAAAATTAGTATAAGTTATATAATATTTCAAATTTACATTGTTAAAAATATATGATGAATAAAAATATGTTTTCAATTGTGGTCTTAGGGTAAAATAAAAAAAATAAAGAAATATATTTTTAGTCATTTAAAAGGAAACTAAATAAATAAGTTTCAATAAATATTATAAAAATAAAAAATTTATAATATAATAAAAATTGATAAATTTTATAATATATTGGAAAATTTGAAAAATATGTATTATAATTATTTTTTTTTGGTTTTATAAAAAATTATTTTTAAGAAAATATAAATGTTTATTCATTTATTGAAAAATGAGTATTTTGGCTAAAGCAAATGTTTGATAGTCAAACTTAATGATCAACTAACGGTTATGTAGACACAAGTAAAGTTTCAAATACATAATGGAGGTTATAACATACATTTTAAATAGAGGGTAGAGGGGAGTTTTTTTTTTTTTTTTTTTGTAATTTAGGAAAAACATAGAGGTATTTAATTATTTTACTCTAAATTTTATTTTTGTTTGTTCGCGCTTGAGTACACACATATATAATTAAGGTACAAATCGGCCCAAGAGTATTTGTAAAATCTTAATGTCGCATAGGAAGTTTTTTTTTGGTCTTAATATTACTCCAAAAGCTTAAAATTGTAGCAATTTTACCCATTCAAGCACCAAGTATCTTGTAGATGCGTCCGAATATCTTCAACTATTTTGTGCCCATCCTGTAATATTTTTACAAGTAAGCACATTTTTTTAGTGCAATTTTATCTCTAAAGTAATAATTTTTATGAGAAATTTTGCTTATGAAGTGTATTTTAGGAGAATTTTATCCTTATCTTTAACTCTCAAAAAGTCATATGGGTCTATCTTGATTAGAGTGCTAGATGTGCCTAGAATAATATTTTTAGAATATTAAATGTACATGAAAAAATATTCTAGATTGCTACATGAACTATAAAATACTTTAATATATTAAGGGCACCGGGGAAAATACTTCAAGTTGTTAAAAACACTTTAATCATTCTTTAAATGGTTAATTTTTTTAAAAAAAATTATTTCAATTGATTTTTGTAAAATTCTAAATCTTTGGGGACACAAGAGTTAAGACTAGTTTTCTAAAGAATTTGTGCATTGCATATATGAAACCATGGACATATATACCAATGTTATATTTTGCACCAGAAGAATTCAAATACTTTTTTTTTTTACCAGAGCAATCAAATTTTTTGTCATACATACCTCAATCAATGGAAAATGAATAGTAAGTGAACACTGACAAGTGATTTTGTATTTATGATGGTAAAAAAAGTATATGGAATGAAAATAAGAAAATGAGAAAGTAAAAAAAAAGGGAAAATTGATTTCAGGGCCCAAGCTAATAAAATAATTACAAAAAAGGCCCAAGAAACATTCACATGTCTGGCATTTTTTCAAAAAAAAGTGTACGGATATAGTTGCTAATTGCTACTGATGTAGTTGTTAATTGCTACAGATATAGTTGTTAAAATGTAGTTGTTAATTAGACTAATTTAGTTGTTAAAAGGGACTGATATAGTTGTTAAACGCTACTGATATAGTTGCTAACACTTTTTGAAAAAATGCCAGAAAAGGCCCTGGCATGTGAATGTTTCTTGGGCCTTTTTTGTAATTATTTTACTAGTTTGGGCCCTGAAATCAATTTTCCCAAAAAAAAAATGACTGTGTGGAAATAAAATGTATTTTACGCTGTCTTATCAACGGTGACATAACTATGAGGACATGGTAGTTAATAGTTTATTAACAGAAAACTCAATTTCTATTTTTCATTTGGTATCCAAAAATTTTTAATACAATAAAATATGAAAAATGAATTTTCTTATGAGTTAAGGTGCAAAAATACATATAATCTTTCTCTCAGGAGCGCTCAGCACCAAAAAAAATTTTTTGGGGTAAAAACACACACGTGGTTACCATTTTGAGGTAAAAATATACCCTACCGTTAAGTCACCATTTACCGTCATTATGTTACTATTCTTTTTATCTTTTTCTCTATCATTACGGTGAAGAGTGATTTAACAGAGAGATATGATTTTTGCCTCAAAATGGTAAGCACGTGTGTGTTTTTACTCCAAAAAAAAAGTTTTTAACGCTAGATGCTTCTAAGAAAAAGATTATGTATATTTTTGCACCTTAACTCTTTTCTTAAATCAATATTTGGGGCAAAACTGTTATTGAAAAAAATTATAATATTTATCTCTATGATTATTTTTTTGTTTACCATAATCATAAAATATTTATATCCATATATAAAATAATATAAATACAAGCTAAATTATTTATTTAGCATGAAGATTATGATTTATGTTCATATAAAGCTAGACTTTAGTACTAATATGATTATTCGATAATTAATATTATTTAATCAATTTCAAATATTTAAAAAGTGTGCCGTGGGACTGGGATCTGAGTTGGCTAAATTTATCTGGGTCCCACCACCTTATCTCTTTTGTCGTGTGAACTGTGAAGTACTACTATGAACCAGCCGCAATCCGGCCATACATGTGTGAAGATAATTTTCTTAAAATATTATTATATAAAAATTTGAAAAGAGAATTAATAATAATATTAATTATGAGTACTAAAATAATAATATTTATCCCTTCTATTATTTACATGATAAATAAATTATTTATCGTGACTCTGAAAAAATAATCTTAAAAAAGACTATCAAACAAAATGTTTCCTGGATTTAAAGTTTTTAAATTTTAGCTATTTTTAAATTATACTCAATCATGAAACACAAAAATATATTAGATATTGAATCATACGTGACGGAAAATCACATAAAGAAATTGATTATAATAAGAAAACTCCAGAAACTTTCCATGCTATATAGGGAGAAGAGTTACATTAGATAAATGTTTTTCAGACTAATACATTTTTGAACTTTTTATAAAATTGAACGATACAATTATGTTTTTCTTAAACAAAAAATGTTAACATTTTCACTATGTTCTCAGCCATGAGTGATTAGCAGTTCGGATATTTTAGAATTTATTTCATCTTAAATGTAATAAACATAGTGTGGATGATACTTCTAGCCTACTTTTTTTCTTTTTTTTTTTTGGTTCAAAGGATATGTGTGTGTGCATATATATATATATATATATATATATATATATATATATATATATATATATATATATGTATGTATGTATTTTGTAAATTGATACAATACTTGAAAACAAAATAAGTATAACAAAATAAACCAAATACAAAAACAACCAAGCATACATTGAAGATTTAAGAGTAGAAGAAGAATCATAGACAAATGCAGCCTCCTCGAAATCCAAACTTAGAAGTGACGACAAAGAAAGTGTTGGTGGTAAAACTCATCCTAAAGGATACATCTCTTTATAAGCATTAGCTGCAATTAGAGCAGCAGTACAGGTACTCCATCTTGGGATAAAGAACCTAGAAAATCCAACCTCAGAAGAAAGAAGACCCATGATATCATGACAAAAACTTCTGCTCCTCTGATCAAGCAAATCTGGCGATCTTGACCACACACCTAACAACCCGTCTTTAAATCTTCCCCCAAGAACGCAGATCAGAGCTACCAAGAGATAATCAAATTTAATAACATTTAAACAATTATCCAACCAAGATAATTTGAACACAAATCTTATAAATTGTTTATTTCCTGAGACAAGAACACCACCACAAAACCTAATACCACAAAAAAAGAAACAAAAAACAAATAAATCTCACATCCACAGATCAAATTTGGAGAAGTAGAGGAAAAGACTTGCCACAAAGACGATAAAAAGCCACAACTGATAGAACTTAAAGTAAGATGACCATAGATAAAAGATCTGGACTCCAAACTATAACTCTGACTCCTCTATGGCATGAAAATGAGGCTCGCCAGCGACTTGTGATGGAAACACAGGTCGTCGGTGAGAAGTGTTGAAGATGGGAGCGCAAGATGCAAAAGGGATACTTCTAGCCTACTACTACTTTCTAACTTGAAAATGCATAGTAACAACAATAAGCTATGAATAACACCGTTTGTGTTGGAAGTGTTGTGTTGAAAGATGTTTATAGGTTGGTTTTCACTTGTCAAGATTTTTGGCATTGCCGTTGAATTTTATGTGGGTACAATAACCTTCCGCCTCTTTGAATTGTTTACCAGCTGTACGTAATTCCATGTACGTGTTCTTACTTGCAGGCTTTGTACCCAATCAAACACCCTCCCTACTCATTTATTTCTTTGCAGTTCATTATTTGGAAATTGCAAATTGAAAACTGTCGTCCCCACTTGATCCCTTTAAAACGGCACAATATATGAGATTGGTGACCAAAATGACACTTGGGTTACCATCGCATGCGCTCTTATAAAGTTTGTTTCTTATAAGAAGACCCCGTCATATACTCCTTGAAAGCTTGGTATTATTCTGGGGATGAATAAGTACATATGTAGTGATTTTTCACCATTCCTCTTAGTGTTTTTCCGCTAATACTAACTGTGGCTTGTGAAATATATGTTAAATCAAGACGACATTATTGTTATGTTATTTCAATTCTACATAGTTGAAAGATGTAAAAGTAAGTAAAGATTGTCAATAATTGGGTACAATACATATAACAAAGCATGAAAGACGCGAGTCTCAATATCACCACAAGTAATTTAGTTACATACCTTCCTACACTTATCAGAATCTGTGCAAATTCGCAATTTCAAGGACATCATGAATGTCACGCTCAATCCTTTCCTGCATTTAGAGAGTCAACATCACTATTTGTTAGGATGACACAAAGAGGGACAAAAACTGAGGAATCCCACTTCTAAGCAAATTTGGTGGCCTTACTCAAGGGAATGGCGCGCAATTGCAACTTCGTGGACAAGAGGCTGAAAAACCGCAACACTTGGAAGTAAGGATGAAAATAGGTCAGGTCAGTGACTAAAAGACTTGAGTCTGAGTCTAAACCTGAATGCAGGCTTTTTTTAAGGCTTAAGCTTGGGCCTTTTTAAGGTCTGGTCAAGCCTGAAGCTTTTTAAAAGCCTAATTACAATGTAGGCCTTTAAAAAGACCTCATATTGTAGGCTTTAAAAGCTATCATCAATTAATATAAAAATATATATAATACTATAATTAGCTAATTATACTTCAAATTAGAATATGAAAAAAATTAAATATTATGTTATTTATATGATAGAAATATAATTTATATTTATGCAATAGGTAAACAGGTCAGGCCTTAATAATAATAAAAAAAGCCTAGCCTATTTAAACATTCAGGCCTTTAAATTGGCCATGGCCTGGCCTTTTTAACATATAGGTCAAGCCATACTAGGCTCTAAATAGGCCAGGTCGTAGGCCGCCTGATAGGGGCTTGACCTTTTTCCACCCCTACTCAGAAGTAGCCATGAATGGTGCAATGAGCCCACAGATGATTACAATTTTATTTTAGACACTCTAACCAAGCTATTTATACCATTCTTCTCCCTCATTCTCTAACTACTTGAATGCGCTATTCATGTAAAATCCTTTCCTTAAAACTCAATTTTCCATACATTTGATCAAATTTTCTGATAATAAACAATCTTATGACGTAAAAAAGAAAAATTTAAACCTGAATGTCTACCATAGTAGAAAAGATTACAATTCATATTTCAAAAAGTAACCATGATAAAAAAAAGGGTTCAACTAACAATTTTAAAACATTGTCATGGTACTAAAGGAATTAAATCACTTCAAAGATCTATCCAAGATGAGAAAGAATATACTTGTCATTTAAAATTTATTATGATGGATACTAAAACTCTTCTCATCACTTCACAAACTAAACCATAATTGATTAACACACTTGGGCTTTTGACTTTTTGAAGTCTAGAATATAATTAATCGACTACAAGCCTAATATTAAACTCAATTATCAAAATACTTAAATAATAATTTTCTCAAATATCTACTTGAATTACCTATCCACGATAAAAAAAAATAGTATAACTCAAACCATGATATCACATCAGAGTATCCATGAACCATACAGAGAGCTTTTTAGAATCAAGCCCTTAGACTCTTAGAAGTGCCCTCACTTCACTCTCATGTAAACTTCATCAAGAGCATCACTATGATAAATGCTCCTGCAAATATATGCTTATAGATCTATTAAGAGCCAAATTAAGTTTAACCTACCCCCTTCTAGTCTGATGGTGACCAAGTAATTTTTCAACCTAAGCTAAAAGTTAAGTACTTGCAATTACTCTGATAGCATACCTTCACCATTGAACTCAAGATTTAATACGATGGTCAAGTGTGAATTGGATTTTCATTATTGGTGATCAAGGTTTATAGAGTGTCAATCTCATCCCTTTTGATGTTTTTCACACTAAATCCTTGTTATGCCTTATGTTGCAAGATTCAATTCAGATCAATTAATATATCATCAATATCAATATATACTTAATAGGAATAGCAATTGAAGCCATGTACTGTTCACACACTCACAAAATACTGTTCAATACAACAGTATCAGCTTATACGAACAACAGTATCGGCTAATGTATGTGGCTTTGTGCCCTTCCCACCATTCCTTTCAAAGTTTGAATTTTGAAATTCAAAATTCCTATTTGGCTTTGTTATTTCACTTCGCTTGCAGAACAAGTACTTTTGGTTGTTGTTGTTGGTACCTAATCGTTTTACGTTGTAGGTGGTGACTTTGTCGAGGGAGTCTCTTCGTCAATACATGATTGGGCATGTCAATGTGGTCTGGGTGGAGAAGCTCTCTATTTCGAATAGATCGGAGCTTGCGTCGTTTGCTACATCGTCGTTGATGATTCGTGACTTGGGTAATTATAACTCCTATTTTAAAGTAAACAAGAACGAACTAAGCATATGGCGATCCAGATGTTGATTTGATATTTCTATTTTAAAGTAAAAAAGTCTGTTTGGAGTTGATTTGATATTTTTCTGGGTCTGTAAGTATTTCAATGCAATTTTTTTGATATAGAATCGGATGTTGAGTTATCAATCCTTACTTAATGGAGATGAAGTACTGTTGCAAGATAACACCCTTATTCTCAAAGTTTTTCGGTTAAATCTATGCAACATGCAGTGAACTACGCAACATTATTTATCCATCAGAGGTAAATGAAGATGGCTCTATTCGAAACGATGTTTTAACTTTGTCGGAGGAGAAGATTAGTTTGCCCCAGAAGTGTGAGGATACCAATAATGAGTCACATTCTGGAGAAAACCTTTCCTCAGTTAACAAAAAACCTGACGGCAAAAATCCTGATACTGCTGGTAACTTGTCAGCATTTGTGTTTGGCAGTAACACAGAGGTTAGACCAACTTCAAAATTATTTTTGATTTTGTAGCAAGGTTCTCATTGCATAATTTTGAGATTTCTTTTATGTCATGCTTTCCGAGCACCAGGTTTACTCTGGTGATGATACTAATGCTCTAGACAGAAGCTTTAGAAGGTAAGTCATTTGTGAATACGAATAAGTGCTTCACACCAAGATCCTTGGTTGTTAAAGAATGCGTTAAGGAGACCCCAAAGTCAACACGTCGTAGCTCAATGTTTTCACCTGGGGAGGCATTTTGGGATGAAGCAATTCAACTAGATGATGGTTTGTGTACTCCCAGATCTTATAATTCTTTTGAGGCTGGTGGACATAATAACATGGCAGAAGATCAAGTTTGTGAGAAGAATTCGTGTAATTTACAAAACAATGAGGGCAAGCCAAGCAAAATATTGCATCAGAGTCAAAGCAGAGGTGAGAATTTGGAAAGGGGTACTTCTCTAGGGTTGGTTGGGATGCATGGAAAAGATTCTGTGAATAAAGTGTCCGGCTTGCCTGTTAAGCATTTTGATTTTTCATTTGAGGACACAAATTTGGATGAGAATTCTACACAACAACGTGGTGCTACTAGCTTGATTAGCATAACTCGTCAGGCTCATAGACAATATGAAGTAAGTTCAGACAACAATAAACTCTCTATGCTTGGAATATAAATTGATGTGCTTTACGTTCGTTCCATTGTTTTTCTTTGAAAAATCCTAAGCACACAGAGGAATCATGAACAACATGACCATGTCAACAATTGAAACCTACCTCTGACATGTTTATTCATATATCTATTCGTCGTTAGATTCCTTTTTACATATTTGATAGACTAGGTCAGCACATATGAATCTTTGATGATCTTATCCTACAAAAGATGACTTTAGAAACCTTTAGTTAATTATGCCTATTCACCTTTGTTGCAAAACAATTATATTTTCTGGAGCTAGAAGCTATTAGGTCTTTTTGGGGGGGGGGGTGTTAAAATATTTGAGAGTTGAATAGCTTACAATTATTGAAATTAAGTGGAATATCCTAAATTGTCTTGCACTCACAATTTGTCAGGGAGGTGGAAGCAGGGCTGATGGAGTATAAACCAGATATTATAATCAGCGTCTACCCCTTAATGCAGCATATTCTGTAGAATAATAATATGAATTTCTTATTATATTCATGTACATGTGAGCTATATTTATACAAGAGATGAGAGCCTTAGACTTAATGGCTCTTGATGATAATAAATGCATAATCCCTGATTTCCTCTAATCCCTGATTATTAGGGATACTAATTACATAATTCTTAACACTCCCCCTCAAGTTGGAGGATAGATGTTAATCAAGCCCAACTTGTTACAAAGATAATCAACCCGAGTACCATTGAGGGCTTTAGTCAGCAGATCACCCAATTGGTCACTAGACCGCACATGTCCTGTAGAAATGAAATTCTCCTTGATATTATCACGTACAAAGTGGTAGTCAGTCTCAATGTGCTTTATGCGTTCATGAAACATAGAATTGGAGGCTATGCGTAGGGCAGCTTTGTTATCGCACCACAATTTTGCAGGCAATGACGTGGTGAGACCAACCTCATTCATGAGCTAGTAAATCCACACAATTTCCTGTGTCGACTATGACATAGCTTTATATTCAGCTTCTACACTTGACTTAGAAACCACATCTTCTTCTTACTCTTCCAGGACACTAAATTCCCACTCACAAACACACAGTATCCTGTGGTAGATTTTCTAGTAGCCTTTGACCCAACATGATCTGCATCACAAAAACATTCAATCTTGTTGTGGCCATAATTCGTATAGAGTACACCACGACCAGGTGAGCCCTTCAAGTAGTGTAAGACGTGCTCCAAAGCTTCCCATTGAGCCACAGTTGGTGCAGTCATAAACTGACTTAGTACACTAACTGGAAAGGTCACATTCGGGCGAGTCACCGTGAGATAGTTCAACTTTCCAATCAATCTCCGATATCTCTCAGGATAGGGAAACGACTTGATCTTCTCTGGGTCAACTTTCTTTTGGACATGCTCAGGTAGTTCATCAAATGGTATACTGTCATCAATGTCTAAGAAAGGGATAGGAATCATAGGGAAGCTACTTGGTGTTGCTCCAAGTTTCCCGGTTTCTTTTAATAGATCAAGAACATACTTTCTCTGTGTCAACAAGATCCCTTTCTTACTTCTCATAACCTCTATCCCAAGGAAGTACTTCAACGAACCCAAATCCTTTGTTTGAAAGTGAGAATTAAGAAAGATCTTAAGTGATGAGATCCCTAAAATATTGCTACCTGTAATAACAATATCATCAACATATACTATGAGCAGAATCATGCCTGCATCAGTTTGCTGATAGAACACAGAGTGGTCGCACTTACTCTGACTCAGACTAAACTTCTTAACCATAGAATTGAACCTGTCAAACCAAGCACGAGGACTCTGCTTCAAGCCATACAAAGACTTTCGAAGGTAGCAGACCTTCTCATGCTCCCCCTGAGCAACAAAACCAGGTGGTTGCTCCATGTAAACTTCCTTAAGGAGATCACCATTCAAGAACGCATTCTTAACATCCAACTGGTGAAGATCCCAACCATAATTAACTGCCATAGAGATGAAGAGGCAAACAAAGGACAATTTGGCCACAGGAGAAAAGGTTTCTGAATAATCAACACCATAGGTCTGAGCATAACCCTTGGCAACCAGTTGAGCCTTCAACCGCTTCAAGGTGCCATCAGCTTTTGTTTTCACCGTGAACACCCATTTGCACCCGATAGCCTTCTTTCCAGGAGGTAAATCAACGAGATTCCAGGTACCGGCCTTATCAAGAGCCATCATTTCTTCTCTCATAGCAGCACACCAACCAGGATGGGCCAAGGCTGTGTGGAGATTAGTGGGAAAAGCTATGGAATCTAAGGAAGCTATAAAAGAGCAGGATGGAGGGGAAAGATGGTGATAGGACACAAAAGAGGAAATAGGGTAAGTGCAAGAACGCTGACCTTTTCAGAGGGCAATGGGCAAATCAAGAGGAGGGGAAGCCGACATTGTGTTAGATTCAGAGGCGGGGAAAGTATCAAGTACTGGATCAGACGTCGAAGCATGAACTGGTGGGTCATGAACCTGAGTAGCGCCATTATGCGCCCTGGGATGCTTTCGATACACATGATAGATAGGTGGTTTAGCAGGGGTTGGATCAGATGCCTATACTGGTGGTAACTGAACCTGATAGACCAAGATATCATCAAGACCATCGGAGGGGTCAGAGGACGGAGATGGAGGAGATACAGGAAAGAACGGGGTCGACTCATGAAAAGTGACATCGACAGAGACAAGATAAGGCCGAAGAGTAGGGGAATAACACTAATAACCCCTATGAACCCTAGAATACCCTAGGAAAACACATTTGAGTGACTTGGGATCGAGTTTGGTAACGGTAGGGCGAACATCCCGAACAAAACAAACACACCCAAAGATTTTCGGGTTAATAGGAAACACCGGATTGGAAGGAAATAAGGTAGTGTATGGAGTGGCTTCACGAAGAACAGGAGAGGGCATGCGATTAATAAGAAAACAGGTAATAGACACAGCATCAGCCCAGAAGGGCTTGGGAACGTTCATTTGAAACATTAGAGCCCGGGCGACTTCTAATAAGTGACGGTTCTTACGTTCAGCAACACCATTTTGAGCTGGTGTATCTGCACATGAGGACTAATGAATCATGCCATTTTGAAGCATAAAGGTTTGAAATTGAGCGGAAAAATATTCTTTGGCATTCTCACTTCTTAAGATTTTCACACAGACACCAAATTGAGTGTTGATTTCAGCACAGAAATGGGAAAAGTGATTGAACAACTCAGAACGATTTTTCATTAAATAAAGCCAGGTGGTTCGAGAAAAGTCATCAACAAAAGTAGCAAAGTAACGAAAACCAGACTTGGACTCAACATGACATGGACCTCAAATGTCTAAATGGACTAAATCAAAAGGGGATGCAGCCCGTTCATTGACGCGAGGTGCCAGAGGAACACGATGATGTTTTGCAAACTGACACGACTCACATTCTAAAGAAGATACATGATGAAATTAAGGATACAACCTCTTTAAAGATGACAAAGACACATGACCCAACCGACAATAAACATCAAAAGGAGAGGAACCACCAGAGCAAGCAACTGAGCGCGGAACCTAATCATCAAGGAAGTAATGGCCGCCAGATTCATACCCCCTACCAATAATCCGCTTCGTCGTAAGATCTTGAATCAAACAATGGTCAAGGAAAAGTGAGATAGAGCAATTTAATTGACAAGTGAGCTTACTAGAAGATAGAAGATTAAAGGCAAGATCAAGAACATTAAGGACAGATGATAAGGAAACATACTGGGTAGGTTGAACAGTGCCAGAGCCAAGGACACAGGAATACGAACCATTGGCAATTGTGATGGAAGAAGGAGTGGAATAAGGTGCATATGAAGAAAACAAATGATGGTTACCTGTCATATGATCGGTAGCCCCGGAGTCGATGATCCACTTCGAGGAAGTAGTAGCAAGAGATGAATCAGAGTTACCTGTAGCAAGAGAAGTCGGTGCTGATGGGGCAGCTG
Source organism: Acacia confusa (assembly GCA_037074495.1). NCBI lineage: Eukaryota > Viridiplantae > Streptophyta > Magnoliopsida > Fabales > Fabaceae > Acacia > Acacia confusa. Next base: position 11,359,869 of record CM073514.1, read on the forward strand.
AAGGGGCATGAGCAGAAGTGTCAAATGATTGGGCCATATTAGCAGACCCACTGCGCTTCTATTGCAGCTTACAGCAGTAGCATTTCGTATGACCGAGTTCCTTACAATAATAGCAGATGACCCCACCAGTACCCAAAGGCGGAGGATTGTTACCTGGCTTTGGGAGATTCGGGTTCTTCAGAATAGGAGGACCTTGACCAGCTAAAGCACTAGCAGTAGAAGAAGCTGGGTACGCCAGACTGTCGGCGCGCAACATGCGAGAATACACATCCTGCAGCGAGGGAAGCTTAGAGCTAGATAAGACCTGAGACCGAACAGTCTCATAAGATGAGTCAAGAGCAGTGAGAAAGCTCATAATTGCCATTTTTTCCATATTATCTATCTGGGTTTGAAGATCCGTCGTAGGTGGCATTAACCGCCGCATTTCCTCATACATATGCTTGAACTCGATGTAGAACTGCTTCAGGGGGCGACCTTGCTGCTCAACCCGATAGAAACCTTTACATACTTCATGTATGCAAGTAATATTTCCCTTTCCAGAGTATAAGAAGTCCAGGGACTCAATAAGTTCCTTAACCGTATTGCAATGACTCACCGAAGGAAGAATTTCGCTGTCAATGGAGTTTTGGATCTGTAAGAATAGTCGAGCATCGGCTCAAGCCCATGGCATCTTCATATCATCTGTAAGAGGATTCTGAGTCAAGTGACTCTCCTTCTCAATACTGAGTAAATGCATGCGAATAGTTTTGATCCAATCCGAGTAATTGGTCCAATTCAACTTATGATCAGTAATTTTGTTAGAAACAGGAACCATCTCAGCAGTGATACTTGATTTAGATTCAGCCATAAGAGAGAAATAGAGGCACATAAGATACTCAATAATAAAGAGGGCAGCAATAACCAAAGATGCAATACACCAACTACAAGAGGCAAACCTTGGCAAAACAACCGCCAAGAAAACAAACAGGCTGCCACAACAAACGCCCAAACAGTAACAAGAAGCTTCCCAAGGACCCAAAAACAAGGCTATAAGCACAAAAAACTCCATTGGACCAAACAAACAAAAACGAGCAAAGAGCTTCACAGTAAGGGACCAGCAAGAAAACAAGTAATGGGAGCAAAAACACCTGGGTCACGACTGCAGCAGAGAGTCGATCCCAGAAAAGCAAACGGCAACAGTTAACTCGCCGGAAAATTGGCTCACGTGCCGACGTGTGTCTTCGACAGTGTAACTCCGGCGAGCGCGTGACGGCACACGCGCAAGCAAAATGGGTGGCGGTCGGTGGGGGTCCGCTGATCGGCATCTCCTGAGTCCTTTGGGGCGGCGCGTGTAAGTTAAATCTCGCCGGAACTAAAAGCCCTAAACTCCTCTCTCTCACTCGTTTGACGGAAAACGCAGATGAAAAAGAAACTGAAAAAAAATGTTTCAGGAATCAGAACCTAATTCCTCTGATACCATGTAGAATAATAATCTTAATTTCTTATTATATTCATGTACAGGTGAGCTATATTTATACAAGAAAGCCTTAGACTTAATGGCTCTTAATGATAATAAATGCATAATCCCTGATTTCCTCTAATCCCTGATTATTAGGGATACTAATTACATAACTCCTAACATATTCCATTGTGGGTTCTTAAATGGCAAGGTTTGCAGAATAAAGTGGTTTTTGTCACAGTGATCACATACCTTAATTCCTACCACCCTACTTGGTAAGTTCACCGCCCCCTTTTAAATTTAAAATAATACTCGCTCCAATCATTGATGTAAGACCTAATTTAATTTAATCAAAGAAGTTAGTTAAATTAGTTAATATGACATGTTTTTTTAAGACGTTCTAATCATTTTTCTTAATTTCTTTCATCTCTCTCTTACTTAATTATTGTTGAGAAAGTATCAGTAGGGGTGAATTAGGACAAAATTGACAAATATAGGATATAGGTATTACAAGATCAACTACCCAATTAGGTCCTTAAGGACCAGACGAGTAATGTTTACACACTCTTAAGCTTGAAGTTATCCTCAGGTTTCATCCAGGGGTCAATAGATGTTACTGCCCTTCTCAGAAGGTAGCCAAGAGAGCCTTACAAGTTTGTCTTGAAGAGTCTCAAGTCCGTGTCTAAGGCTTGCCCATCAGGCCGTCTTTTGCCCGTGCAGTTCTCTCTAAGGTATGCATTTTTGTCAAAGACTTCCAATTCAAAAGTCTAAAATAACTTGCCTATGAATAGTTTAATAAAAATCTCTAACACTTCTGTAGGTACTTTTGATCTGGGTAGTACAATTGGTTGAGTTTTATACCTTTTACTTTCTTATAGGATCAATTAAGAGAAGAACTTGAAGAACCCAAGCTTGCCTGCAGTTTTGCTGATGGGAGGTGGCGAAGGCATGGGTCCTGTAAAGAAAACAGCAAAGGCTCTGGGAGAATCACTTTGGGATAAAGCAGCTGAGAAACCAATTGGGCAGTTGATAATAATATGTGGTCGGAATAAGAACTTAGTTTCCACGCTTCAGGCTCTTGAATGGAAAATTCCTGTGAAGGTTTGGCTTCTAAGATCTGAATATATCATATCTGAACAGACAATGATGTATGGGCAGAAAAGAATGGCATGCATTGAACTTTTGTTTATTAAACTGGTACAGATAAGAGGGTTTGAGACTCAGATGCAGAAATGGATGGGAGCCTGTGATTGCATTATAACTAAAGTTTCACTTACCTGTCTGAAATTTTGGACGCTGCTCCATAATTTAGCATAGGCTTATGAATTTTCTACTTTTTTGAACTTCACAGGCCGGACCGGGTACTATTGCAGGAGCATTGATCAGAGCGCTTCCTATAATCCTCAATGACTATATCCCTGGACAGGTGAGTGATGAAATGGAAAAATCTCAGGCAGACCCAGTATGTCAAATGGAATAGATTAAGCCCAATGATCATGAATATATATATATATATATATATATATAGGTAGAACCAGGATATCAATTTATTCAATTCCTTAATTTTCATGTTGACTAACTTCTGTAGTGTTCTTTGGTACCTTTTTTAAATGTGTTAAACTATATATTTCAAATATAATAAATTTCTTAAAAAATTATTTAATACATCAAATGGTTGTTGGCCCCAAGAAAAACTTCAATTTTCATGCTAATTAACCAAGACTTACAAGAATTAGTTGATCCAAGAAAATCTTGCAGAACTTATTACTTCAAAAAAATTGTGACTTGGTTAAACTAATAATAAATGCAACTCTTCCAAACGTTCCTCTAATGAAGTAAAGACTGTTGTCTGATGAAAATTCAACAATAGGCATGTACCTTGTAGGTGAAGATAAGTGTACTGTCAAAATTTGCTGAACTGACATGATGGATTTGTGTTCACATGGACTGGGCTTAAAATCCTCAAGCCCCTTTTTGACATTTATATTCCTATTACTATTAACTCTTGCATGAATTTTATTTTTCTATTTCTGCTCCACTCAGTGTGTGTGTATTATAATACATATATCTCTAATACAGACCATGTTGCTAAAAACTGTAGGCATAATCCAATATCTCTAATTATGTTACAACGGAAAGCTTTATCTGTTGATATACCTATTTTAGTCCCTGAATACATATCCTATCACTTTAGTACCAAGAATATGCTTTCTTCCCAAGTTTATTCATTCAGGGTACTTATATGATACAAGCTCTTCTTTCTAGAATAAATACATTATGAAACTGAGAAATTGGGTGTTTGGATATATCTTAGAAAAGCACTTACTTATCTTTACGACCTTGGTTTGAGAAAATCTATTTTCATAAATCACTTTTCTCCAATCCAAACACACTAAAATCAAGCCAAAATAGGTTTGTGGGGCTGCAAGTGTTCCGGTTTTCAGGTGACCTTTTTGGCAATGCATAATTCATGCCTAATGTTTGTTTGATGTTTCGGACTTTTAATAGTAAAGGATGATCTTCTCTTAACTGTTGACAGCTTAAAACTTTTAATTGAAGTGGAATTTTAGATGAATTTCAAGCCTCTATGATAAATAGTCAATAGTTTGATCAACTTTTTCTTTGATTACATAGTCTGATCATATGGAAGTAAAATGGACTTGTATTTTGTTGCAAATGCTTTCAAGTATAATAAATTATTTAGCGACCTTTATTTGAGTTTCTGAGTGAGTTGAAGTGGTTGTTGACAATATTTATTGTGTCCTTAATAGGAACTCTATCTGGAAAGTATGGTTCTGGAAATTCGCCAACCGGCCCTCGAGGCAGAATTTATACTCCAAAGTTTCTAAGAAAGGTAAGACTTTTGGTAATATTGCAAATCTAATACTTCCAGCCACCTTGCTTCTGTCCTGAATTGCGAAATATTTTGCAGCTCCAACCTTTAATTTGCTGAACAAAATCAGACAAATAGGAGAGAAGTATGATAAAACAAATACACAGGTTCATTATTATATATTACGCATACTTAAATTATAGGAACTGATAATAATATACTCTAATTTATAGGATTTGTGTGTTGATATGGGGATTATTTTATTTTATTATTACACTTTAATGGGATTATTTAAATTATATTTACACGAGTAAACCTAATAATGTGTGTATATGGAAAAATGAAGGGAGCCTTTAAAGCTATTTGTAGTTCCTATAATAAGTTATATTAATTCTTGAGGTTTTTTCCCCTTTTTTTTTCAATTTTAATCAATTAAGATATGGGCATATTGGAGCAAAGTTTTCCCTTCATTATGATTGATTTATTGGCCAAATCCTTAAAATCTGGTGTGGATTCTTTTTCTTGATATCCTTGGATACATTAAAATTAGGGGTTTGAAATGAAGAAATTCATTGCCTATATTAGGGGTCCATTTTCAATACTCCTACAATATTTCTTGAAGTCAAGAGTACATTGCTGATGCTTTTTTTTTTTTAAAAAAAAAAACATTTGGTTATACAAGTAGATGGGGTTGCTTGCTTCATGGCTAAGTGCTTGCTTTTTTTGGTTATTTATTATTTCCTGTATTAAACTTTATTTCCTAAAAGTGTCTCTCTTCCAAAGCCTTTGTTGTGCATCTGGATTTGTGGCTTAAAATTACACATTTGCATGACTTATAGGTGATTCACAATTTCCTAAAATAAATTGAACCATATAAATCTTCTGTGTTTGTGTTGCTGGGTTAAATTTTCTTGGTATGTTTGTATCCTTTATCAAGAGTTAGGGTCGTTCAGTACAAAATGTTGAGTTATATTTGTTAAAATCAGTGTTAACACATGGACAAATATACATTACTTTATCAAGAGTGAACAATATTGTTGGTTTGAAAATTCTTATACAAGACGGTGCAAATGGTGGAAAATGTACAACCTCTAATATTGTATAGAAGGAAATATTTAGAAATATTGTAGTGGCACAATTGAAATACATTTCCTATTCATTCTATATGTTCAAAAGTTGATGTGCTTTGATGTCTATCATGTTCACATTTTTCTGTTCATGTTTTTGAGCTGTAACATATATTGCTAAATTTAAAATAGCTCAACTCCTTCAAATATGACTTGCCTTTTTTTTTTCAATCGATTCTAAATGTAGTTCTTTTCTTATTTCCTTTACTTCAATATTTCAATGAATTTATGGACAATATTTCCTCTAAGAGTTGTTGCATTGCGCAACGCACATGGGAAGTCCTCTGCTTGTTATATATAACTGCAGGATACAACGAAAAAGCTTGAGTATAGGATAATTGCAAAAATAGCCTTCTTATTAGCCGATGTGTTTCTTATACTTCTTGGCTTGTCTTTTCTTTTCATTTAACCAGTAGCAATATATCGATTTTATTTAATAAAAGTTCCCAATTTCCAAAGATTTTGTCTTGGTGAGCAAATATATTATTATAAAAGTCAAATTCTAGGAAACGATGAACTACTATACATTCACCAAACATTTCATGGGCATTTTACAAATCAGCATAGACTTGGACAATCTTAATCCCTCAAACTCCTTTTTATACACATTTTTACAAATACCTTATGTTCATCCAAATTCAAACCAATTATTCATCAAGGTTATTAAATTACAATTTTAACCTCATTTATACTGCCTTCTTCCCTCTTACAACACATACACAGTGTTCGACAGGAGTGACGGAAGAGGAGGAAGAAAGAAATTAAATGTTCTAGCAACAACCTAAGCTTTAATTGTACCCCTTAAATGCAGTCGATCAGCCAAAAGAGAAGAAGAAAAATCAAAACAAGAGGTAATCGCCTCCATGTTTCTACAGTGGCCAACGTTAACTGATGAGAAGGAAAAGAGAGATAGTAGCGACATGAAATCTTGAGTAGAGAAGGAAGACAATGGCAGATGATGATCAACAACACGCACTCTCCGATGACGACGAAGACAAACGGTGGAGGGTGAAACAGCAACAGAAGGAGTAAATGAAGTTGGAGTTTTCAAGCTTCAGATGTCTCAGCGTGATGCCGATGGAAATAAGAGCTGGGGAAATTTTACAATTAGATTTATTATTCTTTTGACTTATTGTTTCAAAGGTAATTCAGGTTAACATAAATAAATAACTAAAGCCAAGATGATAATTTTACAATTAAATTATATTACCCCAAGGTACCATGGACTTGAGAGTAATTTTAGATTTCTTGAGATCTTGCATTAGTATTCTATAGGATCGAATGCAATTTTCCCTTTATTTTATTGCCTGATATTATTTATTCCCATATGGTCTAAGAAATTAAAATTAATTGGGCTTCAAGTCGAACCTTCTGTTTTCTTCAACTACCACAATTTTCAAACACTCTTTTAAAATACAGTATTATTTATCGTAATTCCGTGTAAGATTTGGATGAAGGATAACAATTTTCTGGGAAAAGAAAACATAGTCGTATAATTTTGACCAAACAATTGACTCCATCGAAAAATTGATAAATCAATTTCCAATCTAATTTTATCAAACACTGGCTTAATATAAAAAAAATATGACGAAATGTGGCCAAAAAATGACGAAACTATAGCACTTATCAATAAAAAAAAAAAAAAGTGTTTTATAAAAAAAAATAATAAAAAGGTGGTAAGACTTTGTACGTACACCCCCTTTGGCCATAAGTAACGTGTACTTACACTCTGTGGATAAAAATATTAGTAATACGCAACATTAATTAAATACATATAGTTTTTATTCATTTAGATAAAGTCCTTTTATAATATTAAAAATGGAAAAATATGAAGTAGATAACATTACGTAAGTCTAGATAAGCATGAATGTAAAGCAACAAAGAAACTAATTTCTTCTAATTAAGATAAATGAATTATATATAAGTTTGTGTGTATTATTTAGAAATACGTTTCAGAGAATTGAAAGCACTCCAAATTTGGCCTCAACAAAAGTAATCTTGAGTTGAGAATATTTGGGCAGCCGTGCACAAAAGAAAAATGGGTAATATGATGATGCTCCTTATACCTCTTAATAATTTATTTTAGGGTTAAGTATCAATTTTGTCCTAAAAGTATGCGTCCAGGAGCAATTTTGCCCCTTAAGTTTCTGGCGTAGTAATGTTGCCCCTGAAATATAAAAAAGTAGCAATGTTGCCCCTCCGTTAAAAACCCTAACGTTGACTGTTAGTTAACCGTTAGGGTTTTTAACAAAGGGGCAAAATTCCTCTTAAGCGCGAACTTCAGGGGCAATATTGTTACGTCATGATACTTCATGAACAACATTGCTACGCCAAAAACTTAAGGGGTAAAATTGTTCTTGGGGCGCGTACTTTCGATGTAAAATTGGTATTTAACCCTTTATCTTATAAAGATTAAAACAATTAGTTATTTAAGAAAATTTTGTATTAGTTTTTCTCATATCTCTAAAAATTTGTCTACATAATTTGATTACCCAATTTTAATGGTTTTTCCCAATTACTTAAATGTCACCTACGAGGTGTTAATTTATGTGATAAGTGGTCTTACTTCGTTAAAAAGGAGAATACAAGTTTAAATTTTAAAAAGCATACTTATCAATAAAAAGGGAAAAAACCATTTAATTTGTGCTCTAAAAGTTTGTTTGGTATGAAGGGTTTGAAGGGAAATTGAGGGAAATTTTTTGTGAGTTAGATTTTAAAAAATTGAAAAAGTGGGGTTATAATTTTTTTTTTTTAATATTATCATTCATCATTCAATTCATGATAGTTCGTGACTACTCCTTCTAATATAAATGACTTATTTAAGACTCAAACTTTAGACCTAAAGGAATATAGTGAGTCTTACTTATCTAGACCAACGATATTTTGGTGGGGTTATAAACTTTTAATAAACATAATATATAAAATAAAGGAGTATAAAAAATTAATTAAAAATTTTTAATCGCACTTATCTCTAATTTTATTAAAGTCAAAAAAAAAAAAAAAAACTTCCTCTCATCACTTTCCCTCCGCTACCTCACATCGAAACTCTTGCTTAATCATTACATTAAAAAATAAATACTGTAAATAAGTTTTAAAGACCAAAACAAGAATTAAAAGAAGATATAGCCACCCTAATAGGATGTTTATTGCCAGAGGTACATTTCAACTTTTCCTTCTTCTAATTCCTCACCTCTATAGTTTTGACTCAATTACATTTTAATTGTTAAATTTTAATTCAATACAACCAACTTCTTTTAATTTAGTATTTCAAAAAATTAATATAAGTATTTTAAAAAATAAAATTATATATCATATGAAGTTTTGAGACTAAACTTTTAAGTTGTTAAACTATATGAAGTAAATGAAGTTGGTTAAACTTTTGGAAACAAGTTTCAATTGAGTTAAACCTATAGGGATTAAATTACACAACATCAAAGTTTAATTAAGCTAAGTTGAAACTATAAAAGTGAAAAGATTAACTTTTCCTAAAATTGTATCCTACTGAAATACTAAATATTAAAGATTAAATTGATAAATATACTACAAAAGTAGCAAAGTTACAGTCAGTCATGGAAAGAAATTCAATATGTTTAGCAAAATTTCAAATTCCAGTCACGTGGATAAGAATTTGTAATATATAGTGTAATTTGCGGTAGATGTAATTTTTTTTTTTTTTTGGCCAATGTAGATGTCATGTTTTAAATTACTATATGTTAGTGTGTTTAATATCACTATTATCATTTCTTAATATACAAGTCAGTTGATTAATTTAAACAGATTAATGAAATAAAAATAAATTACTTAAAATTATTTATATTTATTATTTTTCTTTAATTCAATTTGGTTCACCTATAAGTAGATATATAATATAATGATACGTAAAAGTATTTCAGAGATATCATAAAATATATATTATAATCAAGAAATATTTTTTTAAAATTTCTTGATTCTTTCAAATTAACCAACTCGATATCAGTTGAGGTAAAAATATATATAAGAATTAATGACTCATAAATAATGCATGTTTGATTCCCCTTGATGTTTTGTGAATAACAAAATGTTCACTGACCTATCACACATAGCACATTAATCATTCTTTTTATTTTCATTATGTATTTTTCTAAAACTGATGTATAGTGTGTTACATTAAAGTATCAAGCCATACTCCTAGAAGTACTATTTATGGGGTCCCGCAGCCGTCCGTCAACAGTGGTGGCTGCTCACGGCTGCGGATGCATTTTTTTTTTAAAAAAATATATATGTGTGTGAAGAAAAATTAAATCAATTCACCAAATTTTGAAATTTCGTTTTAGTCCAAAAATTTTGCACTATATACATATCTTATCTTGATATATTGTATTTAAAGGTGAAAATATGTCAGGTCAAGCCAGACCAAGCTTCACTTATAACAGGCCAGACGGGTTTTGAAGTAAAGTGGCCTGAGTCTGGTTTGTAACTTGTTATTAGTCTTTGTTTTAGCCTAAGTTCAACCTGACCAGTGGCCTGTTAAAGAGACCTATAGTTTTAAAAATTTTGTAAGCAGCCTAATAAGTCATAGGTCTTACCTCAAAACATGTCTACTTCAAATCGGCAAAAAATAGACTTACTTTAAACAAGCTGAAAACAAGTATACTTACATAAATTATTCCTAATAATCTAAAATGTATAATAAAATATGAAATCAAACACAATTTCAATGGAAGATGAAGAAAGTAACTACAATTTTATCTTTATAACAGGTTGACTCGATGGCCAGCAGGCTTTTTATTAATCTTAGGTCTAGCCTGTTAAGCAAAACAAGCCTTTTAGCCTGATATGTCAGATTTGACTAAGCTTAAAATAGGTCAGGTCATGGACCACTAACCTATTCTCACCCCCTAATTGTAATGTAAGAAAAATTTACTTGTATTTTTCTCAAATGAAAAATACTCTTTTGTTCTTATCTATAAGAGAGTTTTCTGTCATATTTATAAGTTAAAGTATTACATTTTTTAAATGAATGTATTATCTTACCACTTATTTATTATCGGGTAGACTTTATTCTCACAACATAGAGTAGATATACTCCTCTCTAGTATTTGATGTATGATTTAATTGAGAAATTAACTTTAATTATAAATATAAGATCTAGTTTTATATCTGTCAATTTTTTCATAATTTATTTTATTAATATTTCATCAACAATAATCAAGTAAGAGATATATATAGGAAATTAAGAAAGATGATTAAAATATTTTTTAAAAAATATAACATTAACTAACTTCATTAATTTTATCGAATTAAGTAAATAAATCTTACACTAAAAATATGAGAGATTATTAAATAAAAGTAAAATTATAAAGTTATTAAATTTCAAGACGGAGTTAGTAATGTTTAAAGCTTTTCTTATCTCTAGTAAAATACATTAAAATTAACTTATAAAAATAAGTTACTCCCTCTGGTCCTTATTATAAGGCACCAACTACCAAATGTATTTGGTCCTTTTTATAAGGCACTTGGTTGTTTCCAAGGAGTATTGATTATTTTTTTCTATGTATGCCCATAATTAATAGGGGTAGTAGATGAGAGTAATAATAATATAATATTAGAGTTTAGTGTAAATAGTAGGGATAATATTAGAAATTACTTAAATTATAGGACAACTTTTTTGACTTTAACTGTTTTTATTAATTTATGTGATTTGTTAGTTGATGCCTTATAACAAGGATCAGAGGGAGTACTTAGAAATAATCCTTCCTTTCTAAATGTTTGACATAGGTTATAGCGTAAAATTTACACTATAATTTACATTACGTTCATACAAAGTCCACGTAGACGAATTGAGTTCGTCTCTCCCTCCCTCTCAACAAATCGCTTTCGGCCTTTTCTCGGACAAACCGCGGGCAGCTGGGTAGCCCAGATCAGCCTGACCGTTCTGCCCGGCCTCACGCACCAGAATAAAATACTGACTTCTTTCTCCAGCCATCATAAATGAAGGCAACGAGAATCATCACAAGCCCAAGCTCAAGCACAGTACCGAGGCGAAGAAGAAGACGAAGAAAACGAAATTTCTTCAGTAGAAAAAAATGTGGTTCATCTACATATGCGATGAAGAAGAGAAGGAGCTCGCAAAACAGAAAGCTCCTGGATCTTGTCCTCACTGCGGCGGTAAGGTCGAAGCCACGGACGTCGAGATCCAGCGCAGGTTTTGTTTCTTGCCTCTCTGTTTCACCATCAAGCGCAAGTTCTTCTGTACTCTCTGTGCTCGCCGATTAGAATTGTTCTACTAGATTCTAGATCTTTCTGTTTTCCCTCCTTCTTAACTCCTCTCACAAACTGAATCGCCTCCTCTAGTATATATTCTTGTCAAATATGTGTTCAAATTGTAATTCACAATCTGTGAGCCACGGTTTCTTGTATGTAAATCTCAACGTCGTGTTTCACCTTTTTTCATGCTTAATCGGTTATTTTTCTCGCGAATTTAGATTTAGATTTTGAGGCAGTTGAAGCGTTAAAAATTTTACTTGTAGTGCTTTGCAGATGAATGGAAACCAAGCTGTCCTAAATTCTCACCGATCCGTTCGCGTTTGAATTTTTCTTCCTTTAATTTTTATCTCTGTTTGAAATTTGCATTATGTCTGGCCATTTTTGCTCAGTGATGAACCAGAAGCAACAGAATCGGAAGCCTTGATTGATTGGTTTGAACTTTGAATGAAATTAAATGTTCAGATTGCCGCTAGAAACAAGCTGTGTTTCTCTCTGTTTTTTTTTTTTTTTTTTAAATATGATTCGGATGAAGATCGGTCCAAACTCAGTATTGTTTGTGCGAAACTGGAGATTGGAGGATTGATTTGCAGGTATATTGAGATGAGGTGGTTGAGTTTATCAGCAAATAAAGAATTAATGGTGATTAGAAGAGAATGCGACCAGGCTTACTATTTTATTCCCATTTCATTTCTTCCCTAATTTCATTTGTTCATCAAAGTGACAGGTGGCAGCATCTTGGGTCTAAAAAGTTCATTCTTTTAAACACGAATGGACCCCACCTATCAATTCTAAAAGTCCATCGTGTCCTAATGTCCCCCATCCCCCGGATAATCCCCCCCAATACCGCTGCCCTCCTGAATGCCTTTGATTGAAGAGGTTAATCATCAAAATAATCATAGCAATATTATTATTTCTGTTATGAATATACTGATTATGTGGATGTCCATTGACTCCTGGTCTCCAAATATTACAAGATGACATGGGACCCACGCATAGTACCATTGCATAGTAGTTTACTATTTGGTGGGACCCACGCACAAAATTATACAACTCACGGGAATGCATTCCCGTGAGTATACAGTTATGTAATTATGGGAATATTGCATCAAATGACCCAAAGTGGAAATTACACTAAAGTCTCATTTTCCTTCTATAAATAGAGGCCTTCTGTAAACATTCAAATCACACTGAAATGAGAACTTCTCTCTACTCTCTCTCTCTCTAAAATCTCTTGTTCTTGTATTTACTTTTCATCAGTTTTATATTACGTTATCAGCACGAAGACTCTACCAAGGTAAGATTTTATTACCATCTTCTTTACTATTTGTTTATTTTTTCTATCTGGGATAATCTTAACCATGATATGGAATTAAAGTTCTACTTTTACCGATTATTTTGAACATCGGGTTCCATGGTTAAGATTTGAGATTATTTACTATTTACTATTCACAGTAAATAGTAATTTTTACTATTCATGTTAATTTTACCTTTTTCAGTAATTTTATATTTCTATTCATTTTGACTCCTTTATGGAAGTCTAGATTTAATATTTCAGTAATTTTATTTTATTCACTATTCATTGTGAATAGTAACTTTACTATTCACGGTAAATTTATATTTTACTATTTACAGTAATTTATTTATGTTTATATATTCTTCCCACTCCCTATTTATTAATTCATGGTGGCAACATTAAGCTCCATTTGTAATTTAATTTTACTGTTTTATTTATTTAATTCATGGTGGCGATACTAAGCTCCATTTGTTTAATTTAAATTCTTTACTTACTGCTTTATTTATTTCATGGTGGCGATATTAAGCTCCATACTGACTTTATTAATATTTACATTATGCCACTAACATTTAAATTTATGTTACTAACATTTATTTATGCATTTATTTACCTTTTATGGTGGAAACACTAATATTAGTGGGCTCCATTTATTTATGCATTTATTTACCTTTTATGGTGGTGGCACTAATAGGGCTCCATTTGTTTATCTTAATTCTTTACTGTTGTCTATATATTATATAATATATGCATCATCTTTCTTACCTTCGGATGAGATAGGTCTCGCTGTGAGTTTACTCCCATTCCTATCTCATCTTATTTTTATTTTCTTAGCATGTTTATTTACCGTTCTTTAAATTATGTTTTAATTTATAATAAGTTTTTATAATAAGATTCTAATTATTTTTATTATTTTTAGTTTGAATCATGTCTTCCAACCTTTCAAATCTTGAATTTAATGCTCTTGACATCACCGGGAAGAATTATCTATCATGGGTTTTAGATGCTGAAATCCATCTTCAAGCAAAGGACTTTGGAAAGGCTATATTGCCAGGAAATGATGCGTCCCCTCAAGTAAAGGCTAAAGCTATGATTTTTCTCCGACACCACATTCATGAAAGTTTGAAAACTGAATATTTAACGGTGAAAGATCCATTTGAATTGTGGACTAGTTTGAAAGATAGGTATGATCATCAGAAAACGGTGATTTTGCCTAGAGCTCGTTATGAATGGATTCATCTCAGGTTACAAGATTTTAAAACTGTAAGTGAGTATAACTCAGCTGTTTTCAAAATAAGTTCTCAGTTAAAATTATGTGGTGAAAAAATAACTGATGAGGACTTATTAGAGAAAACTTTTTCTACCTTTCATGCTTCGAATTTGCTTTTACAACAGCAATATCGTGAGAAAGGTTTTAAAAAATATTCTGAGTTAATCTCATGTTTACTAGTAGCCGAGCAAAATAACGAGTTATTATTGAAAAATCATGAAAATCGTCCCACTGGATCTTCTCCATTTCCTGAAGCGAATGTGAGTGTACGGAATGATCATGGTCGTGGCCATGGTCGCGGTCGTGGTCGTGGCCGTGGTCGTGGACGAGGACGTGGAAATCGTGGAGGTAGAAATAATCATGGTCCTTATCATGGTGGAAGAGGTTATTATAGTCCTTATACCCACCAGAAAAAGATGAACAATGAAGGACAAAAGAATGATAAAGAAGGTCCTTCAAAAGTTGTTGAACATAAATGTTATCGGTGTGGTATGAAGGGACACTGGGTACGTAATTGTCGTACACCAGAACATTTAGCGAAACTTTACCAAGCCTCTATAAAAAAGAGTGTTAATAATGTGGAATGTGATGATAAGGCTCATAAAGATAATGATGTCAATGAGCCAAATGATGATGTTATGTCTCTCTTGGAGGTGGAAGATTTTTATGATTAAATAAGTTTGGAGGTGGAAGATTTTTATGATTAAATAAGTTTTGCAAAAATTGTAATAATTATTTTGTTTCGTTCTGACTTGTTGCCAGTTATGTATAATAAATATGTTTTTAATGCATCTTCTATATTGAATATGTTTTGATGCATTTCTTTTCTTTTAATGAAGCTCATGGACATTTCAAATATTGCACACAAGAATGAAGATATATGTCTCATTGATAGTGCAACGACACATACAATTCTTAAAGATAAGAAATATTTTTCACATCTAACAAATTGTAGTACAAGCATCAATACCATAGTGGGTAATACAAGATTGATTGAAGGCTCTGGAAGAGCAATAATAATATTATCCAATGGTACGAAATTTGTTATTAATGATGCTTTGTATTCCTCTAAGTCTCATAGAAATTTGTTGAGTTTTAAAGATATCCGTCGAAATGGATATCATATTGAGACTATAAATGAGGACAATAAAGAATATCTACAAATTGTTACTGTTAGATATGGTGAAAAATATGTTCTGGAGAAATTATCTATGTTATCTTCTGGTTTGTACTATTCAAGTATTAGTACAATTGAAATAAATGTTATGGAAAACCAGAAGCATGTTGATAAAGACATATTTATTGTTTGGCATGACCGGTTAGGCCATCCCGGGTCAATTATGATGCGACGTATAATAGAGAATTCATGTGGACATAACTTGAAACAGAAACAAATACCAAAATCCCATGATTTCTCATGTGATGCATGTTCCAAGGGAAAATTAATTATTCGGCCATCACCAACCAAAGTAGAAAGTGAGTCTCTCACATTTTTAGAACGGATACAGGGAGATATTTGTGGGCCAATACACCCACCATGCGGACCATTTAGGTATTATATGGTTTTAATTGATGCATCAACTAAATGGTCGCATGTGTGCTTATTATCTTCTCGAAACCTGGCGTTTGCGAGATTACTTGCTCAATTGACAAGATTAAGAGCACATTACCCGGATTATCCTATCAAGAAAATACGTCTTGATAATGCTGGTGAATTTACTTCACAGACTTTTAATGAATATTGTATGTCCCTTGGAATTGATGTTGAACATCCTGTAGCACATGTTCATACGCAAAATGGACTTGCAGAATCATTGGTAAAACGATTGCAACTTATTGCAAGACCTTTACTTTTGAAATCTAATTTACCAATTTCTGCTTGGGGCCATGCCATTTTGCATGCAGCAATGTTAATTCGCATCAGGCCAACTAGTTATTTAAAATTTTCCCCCTTACAAATGGTTTTTGGTGAAGAACCTAATATTTCTCATATACGGACCTTTGGATGTGCAGTATATGTGCCTATAGCACCTCCACAACGTACTAAAATGGGTCCTCAAAGAAGAATGAGAATTTATGTTGGGTATAAATCTCCTTCAATTATAAAATATTTAGAACCATCTACAGGAGATTTATTTACTGCACGATTTGAAGATTGTCATTTTAATGAATCAGTTTACCCAACATTAGGGGGAGAAAATAAGCAGTTGAATAAAGAGATTAGCTGGAATGAATTATCATTGGCTCATTTTGATCCTCGTACAAAACAATGTGAACTAGAAGTTCAAAAGATAATTCATTTACAGAATTCAGCTAATCGAATGCCAGAAGCATTCACTGACCCAAAGAAAGTGACAAAGTCACATATTCCAGCTGCTAATGCTCCAATTCGAATTGATGTCCCTGTAGGACAACCGATTACAAATGAATCAAAAGCACGCCTTAAGCGTGGTAGGCCTATCGGTTCCAAAGATAAAAATCCTCGAAAAAGAAAAGAAGCTAAAATTATAGATGGCCAAGTCGAGGATAATCAAGAAAAAAGCGTAGCTCTGGATGAGCCACTTCATAAAGTGAAATTATCTCCAGAGGAGAATATTGAGGCCCCAGAAGAGATCCAGGTATCTGAAATGTATGAAAATAATGAGATCTCAATAAATTATGTCACAAATAATATCAAATGGAACCGTAATGATGTCAACATTGACGACATTTTTGCTAATCATATGGCATATGATGTAATGAATGAAGAAGAGGATCATGAGCCAAAATCCATTAGAGAGTGCCAACAACGAAAAGATTGGCTCCTATGGAAAGATGCCATTAATGCAGAATTAAAATCATTAGCAATACGAAAAGTATTTGGACCTATAGTCCATACACCTAAAGATGTAAAGCCAGTTGGATATAAATGGGTTTTTGTACGGAAAAGAAATGAAAAGGGTGAAATTACAAGGTATAAAGCACGCCTTGTAGCCCAAGGCTTTACACAAAGACCTGGCATAGATTTTGAAGAAACATATTCACCAGTAGTGGATGCAACTACTTTTCGTTATTTAATTAGCCTAGCAGCAAATGAAAGGCTTGATTTGCATCTAATGGATGTTGTGACTGCCTATTTATATGGCTCACTTGATAGTGATATCTATATGAAAGTTCCTGAAGGACTCAAGATGCCTGAAGCATTTAATTCAAATTCACGAGAACAATACTCGATCAAATTAAATAAGTCCCTGTATGGCTTGAAACAATCAGGGCGCATGTGGTATAATTGCCTTAAAGAATATTTGTTGAAAGAAGGGTATAAAAATGACCCGATATGCCCATGCAGTTTTATAAAAAGATCGAGAAATGAATTTGCTATAATTGTTGTTTATGTTGATGATATCAACATTATTGGAACTTCTGAAGAGATTACAAAAGCAATTCATTGTTTGAAGAAAGAATTTGAAATGAAAGATTTAGGTAGGACAAAATTTTGTCTTGGATTACAAATTGAGTACCTGAAGGACGGGATCTTTGTACATCAAGAAACTTATACAAAGAAGGTCTTAAAACGATTTTATATGGATAAGTCACATCCATTTTGTACTCCAATGGTTGTAAGGTCTTTGATAAAAGAAAAAGATCCATTCCAACCCCAAGTAATTAACGAAAAAGGTGTAGAACAATTACTTGGTCCAGAAGTACCATATCTTAGTGCTATTGGGGCACTAATGTATCTTGCTAATCACACAAGACCTGATATAACATTTGCTATTAATTTATTAGCAAGATATAGTTCTGCACCAACACAAAGGCATTGGAATGGTGTAAAGCGTATTTTTCGTTACCTCAGAGGTACTATTGATATGGGGTTATATTATTCAAATGTATCTAAACATGAACTGATTGGTTATTCAGATGCTGGATTTATGTCTGATCCACATGATGGAAAATCACAAACAGGTTATGTATTTACATGTGGAGGTACAGCAATTTCATGGCGATCTATGAAACAAACTATATCAGCCACTTCATCTAATAATGCAGAAATCCTAGCAATGCATGAAACAAGTCGAGAATGTGTGTGGTTGAGGTCAGTAATTCATCATATACGAACTACTTGTCATTTATCTTCTGGTAAAATGGTTCCAACAGTTCTATATGAGGATAATACTGCATGTATTGCCCAACTTAAAGAAGGATACATCAAGGGCGATAGAACGAAGCATATTTCACCAAAATTTTTCTTTACTCGTGATCTTCAACAGAATGGTGAAATAGATATCCAGCAAATCAGTTCAAGTGAAAATTTGGCAGATTTATTTACCAAGTCACTTCCAGAAGCAATCTTTGAGAAGCTTGTCTATGGTATTGGTCTTCGAAGACTCAAAGATCTCAACTGATGTTGTCAATAGGGGGAGTCGATACACGCTGTACTCTTTTTCCCTTATCTAGGTTTTGTCCCACTGGGTTTTTCCTAGAAAGGTTTTTAATGAGGCAGCACTGGATAGTGTATCAATGAGTGATGTACTCTTTTCTTTGGCTAGGTTTTTATCCCACTGGGTTTTTCCTAGTTAAAGTTTTTAATGAGGCACATTCATAAATGGACATCCAAGGGGGAGTGTTATGAATATACTGATTATGTGGATGTCCATTGACTCCTGGTCTCCAAATATTACAAGATGACATGGGACCCACGCATAGTACCATTGCATAGTAGTTTACTATTTGGTGGGACCCACGCACAAAATTATACAACTCACGGGAATGCATTCCCGTGAGTATACAGTTATGTAATTATGGGAATATTGCATCAAATGACCCAAAGTGGAAATTACACTAAAGTCTCATTTTCCTTCTATAAATAGAGGCCTTCTGTAAACATTCAAATCACACTGAAATGAGAACTTCTCTCTACTCTCTCTCTCTCTAAAATCTCTTGTTCTTGTATTTACTTTTCATCAGTTTTATATTAATTTCATTAATTTCAGTTTAGAAGTAAATTTTTCAGGAAAAAAAAATTAATATGAGGTCTTTGGTAACGTAATCTCCAAAAAAAATTGCATAACAAACGAACAAGTGTTAACTTGTTGTCATTCCATACTTCTATGTTATAATTTTTTTTTTTAAGTATAGTAATTTTCTCAAATTTTTTACTGGCTAATAAAATGTCCTCTCTTTGGTTCATAGTATAAGGTATTTTTAGAGGGAAGAAATGATTTAGAATATACATCATTTTTAATTTAATTAATTATTTTTTTCATTTTACTCATGTAATTAATACTTACTTTCTAATCCTCTCTATAATTAAACACATTTCTTAATAAGAGTAAAAGTGAAAAGGGTTTATATTTTGAGATATATTAGATAACTTAATTATCATTTGTGATATAGTTTAAATGACGAATATTATATTATAGAAAGGGGAGTAATTCATTTGGGTGTATCAAAGATAGTGCGTAAGACCAACAGACAGCGAATTGATATGGTAAATGACTTTATTTCAAGAATCAGCACTCATTGAAAAATAGAAAAACAATTATATAAGTTACTTGCAAAGATGCTAAACCTTTATCAAATAAAAAACAACAGATAGTGCCCAAGTAGGCAAATGGTAATTTGTGGGAACAGCAGGGGTGTAAGTGTAAATTAAGAGAAGGTGGGGCCGGGGGTGAGTGACGAAGAAAGTGACGTTGTGTACTTTACTGTAGTGTCTAAAATGTGGTTTGTCGGTATTGGAGGATTTGGGGGAATAGGGTGTGTTATTAGTGTGACGTGGACAGTTAAAGGCTCAAAGCTAGTGGGTCCCGCCAACAGAACACGCCTTCACAAGGATGGACACAAATAAGCAAACTCTGTTCTCATCCCCACCTTCCTCTGTCTCTACTTGCATGCTAGCCTCTGTTTCTACTACCCGCAATGCAATAATACACATAAAATATATATAAATAATTTAATTTAATTATGTAAATTAAGAATTTATTAAAAGTAATACATAAAAATCTGTTGAAAAACTTGTTTCTCATAAAGGCTTGATATATTTTTATACATAAAAAGTATTATTATTATACAAAATTTCATACTCAAATTAATAAAATCTTTAATTGGGAACTTACCATGTTCCCAACAATAAATGCGTAATTTTTTTTTTTTCAAAAATACATTTATTTTATGGAGGGAAAGAGAATGACTAGGAAAAGCATAAAACAGCCTATGAGGTATCCAAGGGTGTCTATTAAGATAAGAGTTTATTTGACAAGAGAGCTATAAATTGCCAAAATCATGATCAAGGTTCTCACTACATGAGAATGTAGACCAAACGTTAGCTCTTACCCCGACATGACTAGAATGGCTAGTCGCCATTGGTGGTTACATAGTCAAGAGATTGATGCATAAAATGGCCTCTGAGGGTATCGGAGGATGTCCACTAGTCTACGGGAGCTGGAGCCATGATATAATATATGAATTAATGGAGGTAAAATTGTAAAAAGTTGGTTCAAATTCTAGAGAATCTTATAAACAGGATTAATCACAAATTATGAATAATTCAGTCATTTTTCAAACATAGAAAATCTTTAGCGATATTCACAATTAGTTCACCCCTTGAAGGACACAAACAAATATCTTTTGTAGGCATAAAACGTCCTTATAGAGATTGATTGATTGGGTTTCGGGAATGTTCAAGTGGAGACGATTGAGAATTGAGGAGGAATCAGAAATGTATGTGATGATCAAGAAACGAAAGTGACAATGATACAAAAAAGTAAGCAAACAAAAACACGCAAATGGGTGATGCAATTTTGTATACCCTTTTTATGTATATATGAATCCAACACACTTTGATAAACACAGCACCTGGTTTCAAGTAATTCCTACTTGCCCAACTAGCTCACATTTGATTATTAATATACCAATTAGGTACCTAATTTACACATTAAAATAATTAGTTAAGTTAGTTATTTATAAAACAAAAATTATACTTGTCTAGTCTTTAATGTAAAATATATTTATTTAATTTGATTATATTAAAAAATTTTGTTAAATTAATTAATATATTGCTTATTTTCTAATGTATTTATCTTCTTTAACATCTAAAAAAAAATTAACTGAGTCTTATATCGAAATTATGTCTATATATATAATTTTGGTTAATTAAAGTGGAATTAGGTAGAACTGTTAGGACATCAAAACTCTCTCACTCTCAAATTCTTTTTCAGCGCAACTTTGCCTAACTTAGTAAAGATTAGTGGTTTGATGGAATAACAAAATATTTAATCAAATGTGATTTTGTACTTTTTTTAAAAAAAAAATAATAATGACACACTTTGACAAGTTTCATAGGCTAGTGAATTGCCAGCTATAAGTTTTCCAAAATAAATAAATTTATCATTCAATATAGCAAGTAGATCACTTTTGGATTTTAAAAATGTTTATTTATAAAAATTGAAATGAAATTCATCTCATATATGTATCTTGAATATGATAAATCATAATTAAAAATATACTTTTAAATACTCCAATCACATAGTCAGTTCCTTTTTGTCAAATCAAAGCCACATGAGAATGTTAATCCCTTAGTTGCATAAATATATTTAAATTAGACTCTTAATTTGTATGTCATACGTGTGTCTTCGAATATGTAATCTACAAGCATGGGATTCACAAACATGGCAAGTTACAATTACTATTAAAATAAATATTTCAAAAAAAAAAAAAAAAGAAAGAAAGAAAGAAAAACCTCTCTTAGACCTCAAAGGATCAATACAATTTCAAAAAAGCCCCAAAGGAAAATAAAATGCCAGAAAATTCTCAAAAAATGTTAACTCCACTGATAGAGTTGACATTAAAATTCCTAATGCGACTTTTGTAAAATTTTATTGGTCCTTCGGACCTCAGAAGAATTTTCCCAAAATACTATACAATAAACAAAATATGCAGTACATCGCAAGTTTTGTCCATTAAATTCTATCACTATTGCTAAGTGATCAATTCCCTGAAAAATTATATATATATTTTTTATTGTCGAACAGTTTTGTTATATTTTATATATAAGGAAATTGATTTGCATTCTTGAAATATATTGGCAGCCAATTTTCTTGAAACTAATATATTATATTCAATTTAGTTGACAGAAAAGTAAACTTGAATGGAACATGGCAGGCCTTAGACAACTTGGACTTTTTAGGTAATGTTTATTAGCAGGTCTTTCTAAATAACATTAAAATACTATATTATATTTTTGTTTATATTATATTGACTAAACAAAAATATTTTCAGGAGCATATTCAAAGAATATGACCCAGTAATATGTATGCATCCCCTCTGTGGTTGGCTCAATGTTTAGGGATGAAACACACACACACATATGGAGATGTCAATTCATTCCATAAAATAAAACAACTATACAAAAAATATATTCAATGTTTAGGCCGTCTTGTAAAAAAATTACTCCCTCCAATCCTAATTATAAGACAATATTTGGGGGTTGATTTTGGTCCTAATTATAACCCCACTTTTTAGTTTTTTCCAATTTCTTCCTAAAATATCTTGTTTTATTATCTCAAGTGTATTTGGTTTTTGGTAAATATGTATGTGTGTGTAGGGGGGGTGCAACAAACACACATGTGTATATAAACATATGTATGTATGTATGTATATGTGTGTGTGTCTATATATATATGTGTATATATATATGTATGTGTGTTTATATATATATATATATATGTATGTATGTATGTATGTATGTGTTTATGTGTGTCAATATATATATCTCTGTATGTAGATACATGGTTGTGTGTGTGTACCTATATGTGTGTGTGTGCATGATAGATCTATATGCACACACACACACACACATATCTAGTAAGACCATTATTTCAATTAGAAAGCATATGAAAAGGAAAATTGGTTGGAGAGATATGTGGCAGAGTTGTTGATTAAATTTTACTTATGTCATTTTAAATGTATATAAGGATATTTTAGGAAAATGAGTAAAATTAACTAATTTAACTCATTTCCTTAATTTTTCCAAAATCGGTTAAATATGTCTTATGATTAGGACTGGAGGGAGTACTAAATATTTATTCCAAATTAAAATCTCTATAATGCCAAAAACATTTACAACATGTGTGCAAAAGGAGAAGAGATCCTTTATATATAATTCTCTCTCCACTCTTTATAAGATATATTTATTTAATTTGATTAAATTATGAACGTGATAATTGAGTTTATTGATGTGTCATATATATTTTAAACATCCTAATAATAATTTTTAATTTTCTCCTTCCCTCTTCTCATTGATTACTATTGAAAGAGGATCAATACCATTAAATTAAGAAAAGATTGATGAATATGAAAAAATATATTTTATATTTATAATCAAGATTAGCTCCTTAAATATATTTTATAGGAAGGATAATAGGGAGTATTATAAAACATACTCTAAAATAATCCATATCAACTTGTTTTACCTTTTTTTTCTTGTTTACAGATAAAATTGCACTTTCATGCTGATTTCAGCTGCACGTTAATCTTCATAATAATTTTCAAATTGGAAGACTTGGCATCATCAAACATTTTAAGATATTTCGCTCTTTCTTGATATCACAAGCAACCGCGGAAACAATATAATATACAACATGTTGGGCATGTTAGAATACTTTAACATGAAGAGATGTCTTTTTTCCCATTAAATTATATTGTGTGGAGAGTTATAACACATTAACACACTCAATGTTACTCGCTCCATCTCTACATATATAAGATCATTTTTATTGAATGGGCATGTCCCGTTTTATAAGATTTTATTTGGCTTTATTTCAATAATAATCATATTTTTATCCATTTTGTCCTCATTTTTTCACACCATTTATTTACCATACATTCTCTTTCTTTTTCTTGTTTTCCCCTCATCATTAGGTTTACTATCTTACAATATAAATAAGGGTATTTTTTTTAAAAAAAATATTTTCTACATATTTATTATTTTTAATTAATTTCAACTGTTTTATAGAATTTTGCTATTGGGTTGAAATGACATTTTATATAGGAATGGAGGGAGTATCAAAGTCATATCTCTTTTAGTTCCTAAAGACACATAAGAAATGTTATAATTAGAGTTGTGATAACCAATACTTGATGAATGATTGTGTAGTTAATAAGAAAATTATGCATACTATATATAAAGGTGTAACTCTTCATATCTCTTTCTATGAATTAACATATGGTATTTATGAATATAACAAATACTTATGACTTTTAATTGAATATGTGTTGATTCTAAGAGAAACCACTTTAGATCTTATAAATACTCATTACCATTAGTTTGTTTTCACATATCACATCAAATCACACCGCATAGTAAGGAGTCAAACTCATTGTCTTTGTCTTTGAGTACACATAGTGATAAAATCAAATTATTATTTTATAAAAGTCATTGTTTTGTTGGGAGTGAAATCCATACTTAAGGGTGTTCATTGTATCTTGCAGGAACTTCACCTGTCAATCAAATTACACCCTATAAAATAGAAATAGATGGGATAAATTACGCCTAAAAGATTATGATGCCCGTTCTTTAAAGACATCATATACCATTTTCTTCTTTATATTTTCTTCTTGTACTCATCAGAGAACTAACCTCACCAACAAGATGTGATCACCCTTTCAAATGTGGAGAAAAACCCCATATTTGAAATTTATTTGGGTGTGATTAGGGGTGAGAGTATGAATGAGGTTTTATCTTATTCATAGTGTAAGGGCAGCAATTTGAGAGAAAATAAATGAGAAAGCTATTTTCATTTATATAACGAATAGTTTTAGGAAATTGGATTTTACATATTCATGAATAGTTAGAAGGGGCTGAAATTTGATATGGTGCTAGAGTTATTTAGAGCGCATTAGAAATATATTATCATCATGGATGGAGGACTTGGGAACTAAGCCTTCAAATTTGCACGATCCTTTGCAGAAATCTGAGACCTTCCATGTTCGGCCTCTGTCTTCTTGCATAGTTGAAAGTTGCGTCCTTCAACTGATCCAATTGTATCCCTGAGCCTTATTGTTGTTTTCAATTCCAAACACAACACTACAATTTAATAATAACAACAAAAAACATTCAGTTCAACAAATGGCGCTGGCTATCAGTAAGAAAAAGTCTACTCTAGTTTCGCTTTCTTCAGAAGAGGATGATCTCCTAAATAGGAGCTCCAAGAAACTTAAAAATGCAATCAATGTATGCAATGAGGATGAGTGGCCTAATCTAAGTGCGCATGATCAAAAGCAATGGGAGAAAGGTATCCCTGGATCAAGCTTTGCCGAGAAGCTTCAGGGTATCAAGCAGAATGAGCTTGGTCCTGATGGTAAGGACGATGATTTCCTTTCTGTCAATGGATCTATGTTGGAGGATGATCCTATAGAAACGGACAAAGAGGACTCCGAACCTTTATGTTTGATTTCAGAAGAGGAAAACAGGAACTTTCCATCTTTTGCCTTCTCTGAAAAAATGAAAAAGTGGCTACATAAGCCAAGGAGGCAATCAGTGAGTGTAAAGCTTTTAGGCCGGAGCATTGGATACAAAATTCTATTATCAATCCTTCAGAAGCTATGGGCCAAGCGAGGAGTGATAAGTTTAATCAACATAGGAAATGGCTTCTTTGTAGTGAAGCTTTCCAATAAGGAGGACTACTTACATGCTTTATCTGGAGGCCCCTAGTTACTGTTTGATCATTACCTCCATGTGAGACCTTGGGAGCCTCTATTCCAGCCAATGACTGCAACCATTAACAAAGTGACAGTCTGGGTTAGAATGCCCAATGTCACTCTAGAGTATTATGATCGAGAAGTGTTGACCTGGATTGGTAACAGAATTGGTGAGATTGTGAAAATAGACATCCATACCTCTAATCATCTTAGAGGTCACTTTGCGCGTATCTGTGTTATGGTCGATCTAAACAAACAATTAATGTTTGGGTTTACTCTGGATGGGAAGGAATATTTTTTGGAATATGAGGGGCTACATTTGTTGTGCACATACTGCGGCATATATGGACATCACGCTGAGCATTGTAAAATAGGCACTAATTTGAGCAAAGTAGGAACTAAAGGAAGTGCTTCTGGAAATAATAACTCAGAGGATATTCACTTGGAGGAGGCTGGCCGAAGTGATTAAAACATCTAAAGGGTGGTTCATAAACCTAATCGCAGGAGGAAGGGAGCCATAAAAACTTGCGTTTTGACCAAGAACCAATTAATTAGGTCTGGACATTGGACACGAAGGCAGAGATAACAGCTAGAGAATTGAAGAATAATTAAAAGAGACAAGACGAAGACGCGTGGAGGCGAGGGAAGAGAATTAAAAAGATTGAATAAAAAAAGAAAGAAAAGGCCAACTGCCTTGTAGTGCAGTGGCACTTGTGCCAGCCTTAGGACCTGGTCTCCCCCCTCCCCCTCAGGAATTTGATCCCTCCTGATGTATCAAAAAAAAGAAAGAAAAGAAAAGCGCAAAAAGGAGCTGGAGGCAAATAAAAGACCAGAGACCCGATAACAGAAAGGGGGAGATCATCGAGGGAAGAGACACAACGCCGTTGAACCATCCTTCACGCTTAGACCTTCGACCTTCACTCTTCACCCACTCTCTCGTCGACAACTTACCTCTTCCACCAAGGTCGCTGTCGAGCGACCTCCACAACCTAACCTCCACCCTCATTAGCCTATACTTCCGGAGACAAGACACAAGGAGCTTTAGCGCCACAGATCTGACAAGCAGATACTGAGCGCCACAGACTGAGACCTTCATCCTCTTTTCTGGCAAGTTCCTTCACTGTTAGGCGAATTTACAACTTTCCGGCGAGAGTTTGAGTTTTCCGGCGAACACTTCCAGATTCCGGCGACTCTTTCCCAGATTCCGGTTGAGTATTCTGATTGCTATGAGTGGCTGATTCATATTGCGTCTTGGAATGGATTAAATGCTTGAGTTCCAGAGCTTAAAATAGGGGAGTTAATTTTGTTCAATTTATTTTCTCTTATTAAATATGGATTTCCTAGTTTTAGGAATTTTGATTTGAATTGTTGAGACTTAGTTTACCCGTTTGGATAACTTTGTGGATTAAACATATGTGATTAGACTGGATTTTTGTGGCTAGTTGGATTTATATATATATATTTCCCTTATTGATTTAATTTTATTATGCTTTCTACGTGTTATTGTTAAACAGTATAATTGAATTGGATTAATTGAGTGGTGTGTTATCGCATTCAATTTTAAGAGGAAGCAAGTTGCATTAGTCTAATCCTTATTGCACACTAATTGTACTTCAATAGTGCCTTAAGAGATGATTGCTAACTACGTTAGTAGGAGTAATAATTAATTAAGAACACTAGACTCAAGCGTTTGCTTGGGGTTTTTCATCAAGACTTAGTGAAAATTTACTCCTATATCTAATTGAATCATGATAGCCACTACTCCATTTCCAAGAGCATTCATTCATTATACATTTCCATACTCCATTCCATTTTATAAAGAAAATACCAAAAACAATAGTTTAGCATTTAACATTGCATTTCTATTTTAGTTTATTGATTCAAAAATCCAAAACCAATTTTCCCCTTGTTTTTATTGCATTTTTATGGTATTTAGATTGCTTAGGAATCAATAAAAGGCTCCTCGAGAAGAGAGAACGATCCCAGGTTTGCCTATACACAATCCTTGGTTATTTTGTTGATTGTGGACCCCAAGGCTAAAGACGAAAAAGGTCACTCAATCAAGAGCTCATAAGCAACAATTATGGAGTGAGCTAAGAGGAATTTCCATCTCCATGAGTGAGCCTTGGGCTATTTTGGGAGATTTCAATGATATTGTTCTTCGTCTGAAAGAGTAGGGGGCCTCGGTTTTAATGCTACGAGAGCTTCTTTATTTGCTGATTGAATGCAAGAATGTGATTTGTTTGACTTGGGTGCTTCAGGTCCCAAGTTCACTTGGAAAGGGCCTAAAGTAAGAGGTGGCAGGCGGCTATACGAAAGATTGGACCGTGTTCTTGCCAATGAAGCTTTTCTTGCATACTTTCCTCAATGTTCGGTGCAGGTATTGACTTGAACTCATTTTTCGGATCATAATCCTATTTTGTTTGAATTGTGTAGCATCCTCTGTTGGTCCACCTAGAGATCGGCCTTTTAGATTCGAGGCGATGTGGACTCACTAGGTCAACTATTCTGAGTTCCTGAAGAATGCCTTGATTTCTAATGGGAATATTAATCAGGCTCTTGATTCTCTCAAAGATCATTTGTGTGTCTAGAACAAGGAGGTTTTTGGAATGATTGAGCAAAAGAAGCTATCTATTATGACCAGAATTAATGGTATTCAAAAAGCTAGTGGATATCCTCACTTATAATTTTTGTGTGGTCTAGAGCTTCAACTTCAGGAAGAATTGGTGAGACTTTTGAAGCTGAAGGAAATTAAATGGTTTCAAAAGTCCAAAGGAGAGTGGGTTACTAAGGGTGATAGGAACACTAAATACTATCATCTTAAGGCCAAAATGCGCAACCGTAGGAATTAAATTATGATGTGAAGGATGATTGTGGGAATTGGATTGATGAGGAGGAAGAAATTAAGTCTCTTGTCATTAATCACTTCAAATCTTAGTATTGTCCTACCATGCAGCAATATAGTGAGTTGGTTACAAGAGCTTGCTTTCTGGTGGTGGATTTTATGGTCATCTCTAATCTGGCTAGGATTCCTTGTAATGAGGAAATTAAGGAAGCATTGTTTTCCATGGGAAGCTATAAGGCTCCGAGTATTGATGGGTTCCCTCCTCTCTTTTATAAATTGAATTGGTCCACAGTGGGCCCAGATCTTTGTAAGTTTGTCAAAAAAGCTTTTCGACGAGAATTGTCTTTGTCCAAGGCTAATGAGACGCTTATTTCCTTGATCCCTAAGAGAGATAATGTTGAGTTGGTGTCCCATTTTCGGCCAATTTCTCTATGTACGGTGCATTATAAATGTATCATCAAGTTGATAGCAATGCTCTTGAGGGGAGTTATGAAGGATCTGGTGTCGCCTTTTCAAGCTAGCTTTATTAAAGGAGATGCATACAGGATAACATCATTGTTAGCCAGGAGATTCTCCATATTATGGGGAAAAATCGTAGCAAGAAGGGGTTGATGGCCATGAAAATTGATCTTGAGAAGGCCTATGACCGTATTAACTGGATGTTCCTAAAGCAGGTTTTTTATTGGAAGTTGGTCTAGAGAGGAGTTTTGTTGACTTCACCATTGACTATGTGTCTTTCGTGTCATAAAATGTTCTTTGGAATGGTGCCAAAACTGAGTTTTTCAAACCAAGTAGGGGGATTCGTCAGGGAGACCCCCCCCTCTCCCCTTCTATTTGTCCTATGTATGGACAAGCTCTCTCATTTAATTTGTGACACGGTTGAGGATGTAGATGGAAGCCTATACATGTTTCTAGAGGAGGACCTAGTGTGTCTCATTTGATGTTTGCAGATGACCTACTGTTGTTTGGGGTTGCTTTTGAAGACCAAACGAGGTGTATGATGAACAACATAGAGGAGTTTATGAAAGCCTCCAAGGAAAAAGTTAATATTTCTAAGTCCTCTATGTTCTTCTCGCCTAGAGTTCCTATGCAATTGAAGTTGAGAATCAAGAGCATAACTCAAATGCACATTTCTAATGAAATTAGTAGATATCTGGGTTTTCCCCTTACCCGAGATAGGAAGCTGAAGGAGAAATTTCATTACATCATTGATTGTGTCAAAGCCAAGTTGAACGTGTCGAAAGCTAATAGTCTCTCCATGGCTGGTCAAATCACTCTTGCGAAATCAATTATAAGCACTATCCTCCTTTATCCTATGCTGGTTGCGAGACTTTCGATAAGTGTTTGTGAAGAAGTTGAGCATCTGCAAAGGAATTTTATATGGGGACCAATGGTTCTAGTAGGAGTTCTCATTCTATTGGTTAGGATCAAATCTCTCTTCCTAAAGATTATGGAGGATTGGGGATTTGGAGACTTTGTTCTGTCAATAAAGCTTGTGGTGTGAAGTTGGCGTGGAAATTAATCTCTGGAGCAAGGGCCTTTGGGTAGACATTCTCTGGAAGCGGTACATGGTGAGGGATAGTGAGTCGCTTCTGTCTTACATGCCTGGGGACTCTAAGCTTTGGAAATTTGTCTGTGATCAAACGGAGTTGATTGATCGTGGCTCTAGGTGGCAAATCAGGAATGGTTAGGTTGCTAACTTCTTTCATAATTGCTGGATTGGTGATGGGATTAAACTCATTGATTTTGGTCTTAGGCCGCTGAATGAGGAAGAGGAGAATAATGTGGTGGCTGACTGGGTGATGGAAGGGATTTGGGATATGTCTCGAATTACTTCCATTATTAGTACTTCTAGAATTAGAAGGATTTTGGCGATGCTACCCCCAAGACTTGACGTTGAGCCCGATTGCCTAGTGTGGGGTGTCGCTAATGATGGCTTGTTCTCTATTAAGAATGATTATTTTCTTATGGAGCCTAATGTCCCATCTCTTCAGGATAAACTCTATAAAGATATTTGGAAGTGGGGAGGAGCTGAAAGGATTCATGTTTTCCTTTGGAAAACTGCTCTTAATAGATTGCCTACAAATCTTTGAAGGAGCTCCTGGAGCCATTCCTTAGCCATATGCGGGGCTTGCAACATGTGGATTGAGGATATTTTGCATGTTCTGAGAGATTGTGAGTACGCCAAGACATTGTGGTTGGATTTGATTCAGCCAAATTTTGTCTCATCTTTTTTTTCATTGAATTTGAGAGAATGGTTGGGTTTTAAATTAAATAATCAAGCATTGGGGTCGCTTCTTTGGAGTTACCATTTGGAAGCTTTGGGGTTGGAGAAACCAATATCTGTTTGAAAGTAATTTTGTTAAACCTATGAATCCTGGTGTGGTCATTTCTTCGATATGGACTAGGTATGTGTCTTTAGATGAGGCGGTGAGCTCTTCAGAGGCTAATGCTATGATGGCATGTTGGGAAAGGCCTCCCTCGGGTGGCTTAAGTTGAATGTAGATGGTGCTTGTTCTCTGCTCTCGTCCAGGGCTGGGTGTAGGGGCGTCATTCGGGACTCTTTGGGCTGTTGGGTTGCTGGTTTTGCTAGAAGTATCGGTGATTGTTTGCCTAACTCTGCTGAGGAATGGGCGGTAGTGGAAGGATTGCAATTGGCTTCGGATCTAGGGCTTAAGAAAATTATCCTAGAATTTGATGCTGATGAGGTTGTTAATATGATTCTAGATAGTGCTTGCATTTCCTGTAGTAATCTAATTTTGAGAGCTAGAGATTTGCTGGGTCTAGATTGGCAGTTTGATATCCATGTTATCCTGAGGGATTGTAATTCTATTGTGGATGCCTTAGCTAAAAGAGGACTGTCCTCATCTGAGATTTTTAGTGTGTGCCCATCCTTCCTAAGGACATGGGTAGACCGTGAGTGTTTGGGACTCAATTCCCCTACTATGTAATCTTTATTTTAATGAAAGCTTATAAGCATCCTTTCTATCAAAATATATATATATATATATATATATATATATATATATATATATATATATATATATATATATTATCATGACTACACTTCTCCTTTGTTATATATGCTTATAAGAATGTAATAAAACTTGTCACCAATTTCCTCGGATCAATCGAATCCGTAGAACAAAAACATCTCTTTCGACCATTAACAAGTAAAAAATAGGTCGCTCTTGAAGTCCTTCTCAACATATATAACATAAAACACACAGGGAAATATCGACGTGACAATTAAAAATTACGTGGTTGTTTTATTTTAAAATAAATTCATGTTTGAATTTAATGCATTTGTTTGGACTCGACTTCAAAGCAGGGGCCAGGGGGAGAGGTTAATCCGGAGCAGGTGATACTTGGTGCAGTTATTTATGTACAGTAACTTTTATATATTGTCCTTTTAGATTATCCAAAAATAATATTCCCTCCTTTTTTTTCATATAATACATATTTATCTAATATAATTGAGTTAATAAAGTTAGTTAAGTTAGTTAATATGATATGTATTTTCTAAAATAATCTATTAATTATCTTTAATTTCCTCCTTTTTCCTCTTCTTTAATTATTATTAATAGAGCATCAATAGAGATAAATAAGGAAAGTATTGATAAATCTAAAAAACATATCTTATATTTAAAACTAATATTAACTCCAAATATATTATATATACTAAGGACTAAAGGGAGTATAAGTTTTTTAATATTTTTTTACTCAAAGTTATTGGTGAGATTGACTCAGTGACCTCCAAAGTTATAAATTCATTGGCATGTCTCATTTTATTATGCATATTGATATTGCATCATCAACTCAATGGTGCCTTTTGGCTGCTCATCGCTAAAAATATTGGATAATCTATTTGTCCATTTGTGAAAGTTGTCTGGCTTGGAGGTCTCTAAATAATTTTAAAGACTTTAAGACTTGGCCGAAAAAATGTTAATGAAATTATTTGAGGATAGATGGTCAAGATCTAATGTTGATTAAAGTCCTTAAGCTTCTTTATGTTATATGGATGAAAATGAATCTCATCGTTCATAAAGGTCAAAATGTTAGTCTTATTGCAGTTATCAGAGAAACTGAAACTGCCTCATCATTATGCTCATTGGCCTTTTCTTCAGAATCTTCTCAGGATATTGCAACTTACAGGGTTAATGGAAATGACTCATGTTTCAGATGAGATTGATTCTAATGGGTGGAGTATTTTTATGGAGAAATATAATCAGAGCCATACCAAAGTGTTTCAATCTTGGATCTGTTTTCATGGGGGAGCTATAGAATCAATCTTGTGGAAGAAATCAAATGGATAATGAGCTGCGGCCTTTTTTCCATCATCAGTCGAAGACCTGCAAGGAATTTCTCGCAATGAAATGTTTTAGATCTTCTCTCCAATGGATAATGAGCTGCGGCCTTTTTTCCATCATCAGTCGAAGACCTGCAAGGAATTTCTCTGAAGAAGCAGATTTTGCCGAAGAATGGCTACAAGGAAAATTTAGCAGACATTTTACACTCTGACATTTGTTGTATTTTGAAATCCTTTTCCTCTAAACATTTCACTAGAGTAGATCATCACATTCATCGTAATGTCTTTAATTGTCAACAATCATGTCCTATTATGATTGTAGAATTTATAATTTTTTATTTAATGGATAGGATTTTTTTTTTTTTTTTTTTAAAGAAAAAAACTCAATAGTATAAGGGTCAAAGCTTGGTAAAAAAAAAAGGGCATGGGGAAAGCTTGTTTCCTTTCCATTATTGACTTTTCTCACATAACAAATAATGGTATGGTTTTTCATATTCGCCTCTCAAATCATAATTTCAGTAGGAGCTAAGTTTAAGGATTTTTCATATACATGCCCCTCCAAATTATAGTTTGTAGAAATAAAATTTCATTTTTATATCTTAATGACCTGTATCCTCAAAAGTCTCATTAATTAATTGGCTTCTAAATGATAATCATCAATATTTAATTTACTTAATTACAGTGTGAGAAGTTAGATTGGATATCGATGCATGACATGAATTTGGGCCCTCCGGTACTTGAGAAATGAATGTCTCCACTAACATTCCTTTTCATTATAATATCTATTGGAGCATGTTTTAATGGGTGTGAGTTAATGTTGGGTAACATTACACAACATTAAATTCCACCCATTGAAACAAGGATCTGATAGTTGTAACATTAAAGGCCAGTTTGGGAAGGTGATAAGGGCTAAAAAAGCACGGTAGGAAGGAAAAAACACAATGGGAATAAAATGAGGTGTTTGGATTAACATTTTCTCAAACAAACTTTTAAGCCAAAAGCTATTTTTAAGAAGCAGCCACAATTCACAATGCAGATGGGTTTCTACAACTATCAATTTAAATATAAACCATATTTACAATATAATTTTATCCTATCTTAAGTTTACAAAAATCATATTAAAAAAATACCACTTCTATCATCGCTAATCCAAACAACCCAATAGAAAGGAAGTGGAGAGAAAGGTTAATGGAACATTCATCTCCCCCATTCTTAGTGGGTAGTGGTACACAACTTCTTTGGTCACTAGATAATCCTACTCCATCCGCTCTGAATATAGGAGCAATATGGAGGATTTATTTTAATTTTAAATATAAACCTTCAATTTATTTTATCTCCTAATGGTTAAAAAAATCATTTTATCTATTAAATTTATAATTTTTTTCTATAATTAACATGTATTAAGGGAGTTTTCCATCAAGGGTAACTCCAATGCTAATAAGTAAAGAAAGTATTTCAAGAAAATCAACACATAATTTTTATAAATAACTAACTTACCTAATTTCCTTTAAAACCTTTGCAAATTAATTATGTAAGCATCTACCTCCTACTTTATGGGTGAGATGCAATTATACACTTATGCATAACTTTGCTTTCTCTCTTTCATTAATAGACACGTATATTTTTTTTATTGGAGTCAATTTTGTTTAAGGCGCTCTCTATATTTAATACCCAACAACACATTCTTTTCTTGCCACTTCATAGGCAGCAAACAAGATCATGGAACAAAAGAATATGTTGAGTTTTAAAGATTGGCCCATAATGCCATTCAATCCTATAATATAAAAAAAAAAAAAAAAAAACTAATGGAAAATGTCAATAAAAGTAGAGTCAGTTGGTAAAAAATTGGTTCATAACTCATAATACAGTTCAAATCCTGTTACTAATGTAAGAATTTTGTTGGCAAGTGATTTATAAGTATATATGTAAATACTTTTTGAATCCAGAAATATATTATGATCTTGGTAAACCCCTTATCACAAATAATCTAATCTTTTATTAAAAACAAAATATACCACCAGTGAAAAGGGTATTTTTAATATGGGGTCATATCACAATTAAAACAACTAGCACAGACTTGTATAACTACTTATACTATCCATAATTTAAATATAAATCATATTATACTCCCTTCGGTCCTAATTATAAGACATATTTAACCGATTTTTGGAAAATTAAGGAGGAGAGTTAAATTGGTTAATTTTACTCATTTTCCTAAAATACCCTTATATAAATTAACGTCAACTCATCAATAAACAAAGTAAAATCCAATAATTTAAGAGTTTTATAAACTGAAAAATTCTATGCACCTAAATGCATATACTTACCAAAAACCAAATACACTTGAAAGAATAAAATACGGGTGTTTTAGGAAAAATTTGACAAAAATTTAAATTTTGTCCTATAATTAGGATCAAAATCAACTTCCAAATATTCTCCTATAATTAAAACCGAAGGGAGTACAGTCTGATGTTTATCAATCCTACTTTTAAATAAATCAAATTATAAATAAATAATTTTTCCTACTATTATCTTAAACATAACAATTGTCCACGCAAGAATGATAAGCACGCGTAGTAGGGCCCACATATGTGAAGGACACCATGTGGGTGGTGGGACCGGATTAGCCATCAGATACAAAGTAATGCATTTTCCAGTCAGGCCCACTTCGGTCCTTATCCTGCTATTTTAGGATTTGCTGAAAGATCTCAGTGGGGCATATCATAAGCTATGTGGAAAAAAGAATAATGCCCTCCAGAGTTGTGAAGCCTCACCAAAATCCTACGTAACACCCGATTCTTAAAGTAAAATTCATTTAATTTTAAAAAATTAGTGTTGTTGTGTGAAAGAGAGAGAGAGCATGCCCCATGTTGTTGTGTGCGTGAGTCCCAATTTGGACCATCCAAGGCAGCAGCCCCTGGTATAGACAGCACAATAGAGGAGACAACTGAAGAAGAGAATAAGTTAGGATCCTATCCACATGACTAAAAGATTCACTGTTTTTATCAATAGCTTTAAGCTTTAAGGATTTGGAGGTGAGGGTGGGAAAATTTTTTAGCTGAACTTTATAAAATAGTAGAAGTGGGATTACAAAATTTTTGTAAGGAGAAATTTTTTATTTCCTTCATGTGCTTATCTATTCTCAATCCATGCAAAAAAGGGGAAGACAAATTACATTTGAGAATAAATTATGGAAAGAGGATTATCTATCTCAATCCAGACACAAATAAACCATGCAAAACACTAAAACATTGTATTTCCTCCTGTTATTAATAAAATATCTATTTACTTAATTTGATTAATTAATATGATTTTTTTTTTCCCAAAACAATCAAATCATCATTTTTCTTAATTTCTTCCATCTCTCTTACTTAATTTTTGGTGAGAAAGCATTAATAGGGGTAACTAAAGAAAATACAAACAAGTATGAGAAATAAATCTTACATTTAACATTAAGCTCAATTCCCCATTTATGTCATACATTAAAGATTGGAGGAGTATCTACTTAGCATAGAACCAACATTAAAGATCAAATTCTCAAAATGTTTAGTTTTCTTCTCTCCTTGTGTTGTGAGGGAAAAATGTCCCCTCTCGTTATCGAAGTTTACTTATTTGTAATAGTAATTGGAACCTTTAAAAGTAACTATTTAATCATGATTTATGATATATAAGGTAAATATTTAAGAATAAGTTTATCTCGATTTATATAAATAAAAACTTTTTAGACCTCAAAAATGATACAGAGATGCAAATTGCAAATTAGGGTATTCAACCAATGTTGCTCATCGTAGTCACCTTGGGTATGTTTGGGATGACTTATAAAACCCTATAAGTAACTTTTCAATTGAAATTTAAGAAATACGAAATAAATATATAAGAGAAGTTTTGCTTCCACTTATATACATAAGTCATAAGTAATTATAAAGAATTTTTCAAAGTGAAAGCACTGACATTTCAACATTGCCATGGATAATAATGTTTAAAGTCTAGAACCCCACATATAGCACTAACGACCCGCCTCGATATCATATATCATAGAAAAAGGAAAGGGAAAAAAAAAATCTAGTTCATCCTTCCAAATGAGCTTATTAATATAATCTTCATTGTTGCCAGCACCACCTCCTTCTCCCTAATGATTGCTTTTCTTCTTCAAACCACCTAATGGAGATTTTAGCTTTAAAGGCCACATGAAGTTATTTGCCTCCCTGAAGTGATGTCCAATGGTAATTAAATCAAAGAGTTAAGGTGTAAAAATACACATGAGTTTTTTCTCCATGAGCGCCCAGCACCACGAACTTTTTTCGAATCAAGAATACACAAGTGGTTACCATTTTAGAGCAAAAGTCATATCCCACCGTTAAGCCACTGTTCATCGCCGTTATGTTACTGTTCACTTAATTTATTTTATTACGGTGAACAGTGACTTAACGATGTGATATGACTTTTGCTCCAAAATGGTAATTACGTGTATATTTTTTGTCAAAAAAAAGTTCATGGTGCTGGACGCTTATAAGGAAAAAACTTATATGTACTTTTGCACCTTAAACCTAAATTAAATAATCTAATGTTGACTCAATCTCTGCAATTAAGAGTCTTATTAGCAAAATCACTTAAGTCCTTTATTATAAGTCTATTTTAACTGATTCTCACGTATCAATAAATAACAATTAAGTCATTAAATACCACTTAGAATGATAAAACTTTCCAAATTTATCCTTACTAAAATTTTCTCTTATTGTATTTATAAATCATTCTTACCTTTCTCACCTTTTGTTATTTCTCTCTTTCCAATGATGACATCTAAACCATACTTCGATTGATAAAATTTTCCAAATTGATCCTTACTAAAAAATATTCTTTCCGTATTTACAAATCATTCCCACCTTTCTCACTTTCTACTCTCTCTCTCTTTCCAATGAGAATTAGAATAAGGGTAGAATTGGAAAACATTCATTAACAAACTCTAATGTCTTATATTTAAGGCCAAAAATTTCCCCTATAACAATGAACCGGGTAGTATACATCATGGCTTTCTGTTATGTCGGGCAAGAAACCAATACGAGTAAGCCCAAGCATTTCGTCATGGTAAACAAAGTGCACTATTCTGCTTATTTTGAATTAGAAGAAAAAAGAGAAAAATACATAAACTAAATCTTACATTTTAGGTCAACATCAACTCTTCGGTCAAGTCCCATATTATCAAACATAAAAGTACTATCTTATAAAAAGCATCTATTATAGGTAATTTAACTATGCAGAAATATTAAAATGTACATATTGTGTAATTAATCATGATGTATGGAAATATAATAAGATTAATTCATAGAAAATTGTTGCAAATGTCTAGTTATATATGTTAGTCTGTTCTCTTTAGAGTATATATATGAATGATCCACATGTTTCATGACCTATAGATAATATTAATTTTTTTTAACTTTGTATATTGATAGAATATATGTGATTAATGACATTATTCACAAATTATGGATAATTTAGTCATTTTTCAAACATTGAAAATCTTTGGCGAGAAAATTTGATATTGATATTTGTTATCTATAAGTGTTTTTTATCTCTTGCAATTTCTTTGATTATGAGGAGTATAAAGGCACCAAACAAGTGAAAGGCATAAATAAAACAGCTTTGCATTAATATTGTCAAATTAATCTTCTTAGCCTTTTCTTAGGTTGGGCTGGGTTGCCCGATAAAACCAATATTAGTAAGCCCAAGACCAAGCCCAAGCGGTAATGACCCTAAAAAAATAGGAAAAATGAGATCAAGATCCCTTAAGAAAAAAAAGTCTTATAACTTCTTAATGGTTATTTTATTATTTGTTATTCACAAACTATGACACTTTTCTGACATTATTTTCTTTAATTGAAATCTTGGTCTCATTTTCCTAAAACATAGGATAATTATATAATTCTTAGTTAATATTATATTTATTGTAGATTACCAACAAGGGTTAAAGGACAGTTTTGTTCTAGAAGTTTCTAAAATGAAGCAATTTTGCCCTAACCGTTGTTCAAATTATTTTTGACCGTTATTTGATCAAATATACTGAGTTGGCAGCCCACTTGTTATCCATGCCATTTTTATTAAGGTGCAAATTAACCACAAAAATTTTAA
The DNA here is from genome assembly GCA_037074495.1 of Acacia confusa. Classification (NCBI taxonomy): domain Eukaryota; kingdom Viridiplantae; phylum Streptophyta; class Magnoliopsida; order Fabales; family Fabaceae; genus Acacia; species Acacia confusa. The sequence goes on from CM073514.1 coordinate 11,399,033, forward strand.
ATCTATCTTTGAAAAAGATGAAGTAGATGACATATAAACTTCTAGAGCAAATTTGTACCTTAACAAAAATAATGTGTATAACATGTGGACTGTCAACTTATCATATTTAATTAATTAATAGTCAAAATTAAGTGAGACAATGGTTGGAATTGCCCCTTAACCCTTATAAACAGTGGCAAGTTGATGGCTTAGAGGTATTAAGACTGTTGTATATCCATTGTTTTTGGGTTTGAATCTAATGTTGCTGTTGTTTCCCTCTTTGATTCTTCCAATTTCTCCTTCCTCTATTTTTGATCATGTTTCTGAGGTGATATCATGTTATTGGAATTATAAGTTGACCAATCTAATGCTGGCAAAGATTGACAGTGATGAATGATGATGATTAAAGATTTTGAGCTTTAGAGTCTTATCCAATACACTGAAATCCAACTGTTACTTATAAATATACAATTCTCTATTATGGGACTTTTGTCTTGTGCTTTGTTCACATCAATGGCGGACCCAGGAATTTTAACTACGGGGTGTGAAAGAATTTTGCAAAAACTTTGCCAGGCATGACATGGTATCCTTAAAAGGAAGCATGTAGAGTTATAAGAGTTCAACTATCTATCTCTAAAGTAAAAACAATGACACTGAAACATAACATCTATTTTCAAGAGTTTTTACAAAATTTAAGATAAATTTGATGCATGTACAATAGGTGAGGAAGATGGATTTGATTTCTTTATGGATAAATATAGTCAGAGTTTAGTTCAACGTATTTGCACTTCATGATACCAGCAAGATCAATTGAAACATGGTGATAGAGAGCCTAATAACTGCCATCGATGCTTTTTTCTCATCATTGATTTTCTTTATTTCTAGATTATGTGACACATGTTCAATTTAGTAAACATATCATAGAACCAAGGTGAGAAATTCGTTATTAAAACTTAATCTGTGTCCTGGTTTCAATTCTCATTTGTTCAATAATCTTCCCTCCTTTGCCCAACAAGCAACCCACATGCATTTTGGACACCACCAATCTAGTGGCAACTTGACTGCTGCTCTATGTCTGTATTACAATGCATACCATATGTCCACATCTATCTATCTAATTTCATTTCAAGATATAGTGTACTATATTTCACACCTAGTGGTGACTCGTCTGCTACTCAAAGATAACATATTTGTTTGTACCTAAACCCACTTTTGGACATTATTTCAGTTTGGTGTCATTATCTTTAATGTGATGAACGAAATAGAAATGACATGAAATGGAAATAACATTGCTAAATATATGACAAAATTAAAGATTAAACAAAGATACTCTATTTCCAAGACTTATGTTGAAAATGGAGAAATTATAATATCAATCCACCTCCATGTCTAGTCTGAAATGTCTCAAATGATTAAAAAAAAAACAATTTACTTATATGAAGGAAAATTCTAAAAATCGTGTTTTAAAACTTGGCTAGTGAATAAACAAACCCTTTCTTGCATAAAACATGGTCAAAGAACAGTAATATATAAATAAAACTCAACAATAGAAAAGGGGAGGAGAGATGCTCTATTTTCATTTTTTTAAAAAAAAATTGGGGGTGGAGGGGGGGCAGGGGCCACCCCTAGCCCCCCTATGTCCGCCCATGGCTCACATAGTAGGATAGTTATATAACTATCACAGTTTATGAAACTAGGGAGTATTACACTCAGGTCCTAAAGACCAAAAATAATTATCAAAAGGTCTCATACCAGAATTTTATTACAAAAAAGTCCCTTGAGATTTTTTTGTAATTAAGTGAAAAATTCTCAATCGGTATTTACAACTAAAAATATTATATTTACAACTGAAAATGTTATATTAACAACAAAAGTTCTAAAGCCGCATTTACAACTAAAAATGTTATATTAACAACTTAAGTTGTTAATATAACATATTCAGTTGTAAATGTGCATTGAGAATTTTTGTTGTAAATATAACATTTTCAGTTGTAAATATGACATTTTTAGTTGTAAATACGGATTCAATTAATTATAAAAAAGTCCCAAAGACTTTTTTGGGATTTTTTTGTAATTGAATTTTGGCACGTGACCTTTTGGTAATTATTTTTGGTCTTTGGGACCTGAGTGTAATTCTCCCATAAAACTATTCCTCAGCTGAAGATGTGATATGTACGGTCGGGATCATTCTTATGTGAACCATTTGTTCAATTAGTTTTTCTTCATTTTTGATTAAAAGCAGTATTTGCAAATTTTTTGTTAAAAAATAAAAACACACATATTGAGAATAATTGCTGTCATTAATTTCACCAAGGTAAAAACGGATTTTGAGATAATCTATCACGAGTCATTTGATGACCTTGTCAATACTTTTTACTTCTTAAAATCAAACTTTAAAGGAGTAAAATAATATTCAATGAATTATTAACATTTTTTATTCTTTAAAACAAACCCCCGCCGTTTGAAATTGATAATTACAATATTCTTAACATTCTACATTATTATATATATATACATTCCTTGGGTGCTTAATGTACAACCTAATTAGAGAGTATGTGATGTTTTTAAATGTTTTTTATATTTTTTCATCATTTCCTTGTTTACTTTTATTGATATTTCTTCAAGAATAATTAATAGGAGAGATTGAGGGAATTGAAAAAGATTATCAGTATGTTTTGAAAAAATATGTTATATTAACTAAATTAATCAATTCATGATGAAATTATGTAAATACGTATTAGGGAAATAAGAAGTATTTGGTTACACTATATAGAATATATATTGATTTATTGAATACTATATTTTGATGACAGACAGCGTTTTAAGTTTTCCTATATTTCTATTTCACCTTTTGATTGTCGTTTTGAATTTGAGCTGCGGATAGACCATAGACGACATCGAAGCTGAGTAAACGCAAAGGTTAAACCCAGGAACCCTATCATCTATATCAACAGTGAAGTGATCGCAGAGAGAGGTCGGGTCCTTCCTCGTCGCCAACGCTGTGTGTTTGATTGTCATTTGTCAACCCCTGCACTATTTCAAGGAGTAAAACAGAGGTGGAAAAAAATGGTGGTAAGGATTCGATTATCGAGGTTTGGGTGCAAGAACAAGCCATTTTATCGGGTCATGGCTGCCGATAGCAGATCGCCAAGAGATGGCAAGCACCTCGAAGTTTTGGGTTATTACAATCCCTTACCAGGTTCGCACTTCTCTCTTATTCCCCTTTTTTGGTTTTGGAATGTCCGTTTGTGTTTTTTTTTTTTGTGTGAGGGATGTTTTGTTTTTTTAGCATGAGTGATCAGATTTCGGTAACTGCGGCATTCTTGTTTCTGTCTAAATTCCGAGAAAGTCGTCACCGTGAGGGGAATTTGAAGCTTTATGCAATTAGATTTCCAAATGCGAAACCTAAGTGCTCACAGCTTGTACAAATTAGTTTGTTGGGAATAAAGCTTTACTAGTTTCTTCTTTCTAGTGGTCAAGAGTAAATAATTATCCGCGCAAAGCTGTTTTTAATATCCATTGGGATGGGTTATGATGTTTTGGTAGGTGCACACAATGACACTGGATCAATCAGATGTTTTCACTTCACTCTTCTGATGATTAGTAAGGTCAACCTCCGCTTTCAAGAAGTCATTGGGAATAAGAATCTGAGTTATGAATGCCAATAGAATTTCCTAAAATGAAATTATAATGGAAAGGGTTAGCTTACTCAAACCCAGGCAATATCTTTGGTGGTGGTGATAATGGTTGTTCCTTCCCCTTCTTTTGAATTTAGTAGACTCTAGCCCCAGTAAAAATTGCTGCAAATGTCTAGTTATATATGTTAGTCTGTTCTCTTTATTATGTAGCGATGAGAAAGTTCATAGATGGTTCAAATGATGCCATTTAATTCTTTTCAACTTACGTTATTACTTCCGTACAGGGCAAGATAATGCAAAAAGAATGGGTCTAAACTTCGAAAGAGTGAAGTAAGTATTTTTATTTAATTTCTATCACACATTTCATAGTTAATTTAAGCAGTTACTGAGAAGAATATTTTGGTTTTCTTCAGTTGATTGGCTATTAGCGCAACTTCTTCTATATGAATTCTTTGGAACATAAATGTTCTTTTTGCCTGCTTCGGAACATAAATGGCAATTGCTATTCTACAGCATTGACATCTCTTGTCTCTTCGCCAGGTATTGGCTTTCTGTTGGAGCCCAACCTTCGGATCCTGTACAGCGTCTACTATTCCGAGCAGGGTTACTGCCCCCACCACCAATGGTGGCAATGGAGCGTAAAGGTGGACCACGTGATACACGCCCTGTTGATGCTCTAACTGGGCGTGTCCTGGGTCAAGAGAAGCCAGTTAAAGATGACACTACTAAAGATGATGGTGAAGATGAAACCCCCACTCCATAAAACCTTATTGTGTTGTTTTTAGGTGTTTTTTTTCTAATTATCTTTACCCTTCTATTCTAGGTATGTCACCAGAATCTATATTTTCAATCGGCTTACCGGTTCAGTGAAGAGAATAGTTTCTATTTGTTTGTTGAAAGTGCCTACTGGGAAAGGGTTGTCAGTTGTGAATCTGTATTGTGTCATCTAAAGCCATAGAAAGAGTCTGATGGCATTTCCACCTTGTCAACTATGAGATGAATTCAGATTGATTAGTGAATTGATGGTTAAACTTGGTGGCTAAATGCGTGATATTTTTGTATTTTGGAACTTTTGCCTGGGTGGAAGTGAAGGTAGCTGATTTTAGTCCTTATAATTTGAATATCATCGTGTTGATTTTCATATTTCTGCACTGCATTTTGATTCTGTATGCATTTTGGAGTATAATCTTTAGTGTAAATGTGAATGCAATTCTCGAAACAAAGGTATCTAATCATTTGGGATTGTTGATGTTAACTTAGTAGCATTTGACTGTTTGCTTATACTTGCTAATCAACTGCGAATTCTGAAAATTCTTTTGAAATATGAATTTTCCAATTATTGAAGTGTTTGAATGTGAAGCAACATAATTATACTAATGTGCTTATGCTATGAAACTTTAATAAAACATTGTTATGAATCCAATCTAATGATATGCCTTTAATCATCCATTTGAGGCAGTTGTTTGTTCTAAAAATACGCTTGGAAGGAACAATCCAGTCTCTTATGCTATGCTATTTTATTTCTTAAATCATGTTGGTTAGCAAGTGATTTGAGGAGAAATCATATTCAATAGTCCTCTGAAGTCTACATTGTAAAGCATTCTGAGTTCCGCCTAGAAATGTTGGAGTTTGTGTTCAACAATTATTTGCATGTGACCAACTGTCATTAGTCCTAATGAAAGGGGGTTTAGCCTTTCAAGCATAAGGTCTTTAGTCAAAGGCGAAAGAATAGTTCATTCTGTGCTCACTGCGTGGCTGTGTCAAGCTTGAGTATGAGTATGTATGATTGTAGAAAACGTTTCTGGGAGGGTTATTTCCAATTGGGCGTATTATGTTTAAATATCAGATAGTCACATGGTTAAAAAAGAATTATTTGCATGTAGGAGCTATGTAAACTGTTTCGTTAGCCATGCTGGTAAAATTAAATTAGAACAACTAATCTATGGGTGCAGGTTAAGATCTAAAAATTAACCTTAATATAGTAGCAACGCTTTAAAAGTATAAAGAGTGCTTCTACAAAATTTTAATTCTAGGAATTCAAATAGAAATAGATATACATTACAAAGATTTATTCATTTTTTTTTTTTAAAAATGATTAATAGGATGCACAGAGATTTGATAGTGTTTTAGAAAGAACTATGTTTATATCAATGTTTACATCAAGTTCCTTATATCCATTTAGAGTTGGTAAAAAGGGCGAGTCTTTTATAGATTAGAGCTTTAAAAGGTCGGCTTTTTTAAGTTTAGTTAAAGAAAAATAATTATTTTTCGATGCTCGACTCTATATGGCTAAAGCTATTTTAGCAATCTTTTACTATTTTTTCAGCGTGTTTTTAAGAAATAAAATTAGAACAATGAAAGTCCTAATTTAACACATAAATATTGTTAAAATTAAGGTGCAAACGAAACATATCATACAATACACAAATACAATCATTAAGTCATAATCAAAATTAAACTATTATCCACATACCACAGTTACAAATAATTAATGAGGAGACTTAACAAAATTAAAAATACTTTTTATAAATAAATCTTGCAAATTCAAGGCTAAAACAGACAGGCCGATTGACAGGCTTAGCCTATTTTGTCAAATTTTCTATCCATTACCTTAAGTTCTCCAATAATATGTGACCGCATGTCTTATTTTCTTCATATATGTTTATAGTTAAATGATAATAATTTAAAAATAGGACACATAGTTACATGTTATTGAAAAACTTGACGAAGTGGATATAAAGAACTTGAACCAAGCAAAGCATTTTCCTTTTATAAAGGGAAAATATATATGGGGTCATTTTAGTTTCATCTAGTTTTGAATCAAGTCCCTAGGCTATCAGGATTAAAGGTGTTAAGAATTCCGTTAGAGCGTGCTAATGTGGCGAAGAGTTGAACTATTTTAACAGTTTGAACTCTTACTCAGCATTTATGGAGAAAAAAGTTATCCACGTATGAAAAGAATTTAATTTTGAAATCAAATTATTGTACAAGATAGCATGTTATTTGAACTTATAAAGGTGGAGTTAAACAAGGATTGGCAGATCAAAATCAACCATACTCTGCGTGAGATCAATGAAGTTGGATTCGTGCCCAGCACATTTGAGAACGTGGCTGGACCAGGATGTTTTGGGATACCTTTCCCCTGGGTTTTTCTAATCTATTTTCTTATATAATGGGCTTTTAGTCTTCTCTGTTATCAAAAAAAAAAAAAAAAAAACTACGTGAAACTATAAAGAACCCCAAATTTGTTTTCGGTTTTAGAAACTATAATTCCATGGTTTACAATGTCAGCTAATGATGAATTGATGTGTATTGAACTTTATTCGTTCTCTCAATGGACAAGTATATAATCTGAATTCTAAATAGAATACACACACACACACAACAAATATGATACTTGCGCTCAACAATTTTGATCATATTTATAAGTTTATTTTGAAAAAAATTAATTTGGTCCTTATTATCAATCCACTTTTAGAGTATTAAATGGGATGTTACAATTTTGCCCCTATCAAAAGTTAGAAAGAAAAGAAAGAGGTGAAAAATAATTATTCATAAATGAGGAAAAAATGAATTTTTTTTTATCAATTTAGTTCATATTTTTTGAGTTGACTAACTATACTTGGTATGTAAAAATAAAGTAATTTGGACTTATAAATAGAATCGGCAATTTACACCCTCAAAATCTCATAACATTGATTTGTAGATTAGATAATGTAACAGAAGTATACATTCCTCTGATTATTTTTATAAAAAAGCCTTTAATCGAATGAGTTAAAATTAGTTGAAAAATTGTATTCTGTCAGATATAATTAATTGGAGAGATCTCTAAATTAATCTATATTCCTAATTTTTTTATCATCAATATAATTAATTGAAGAGATCTCTAAATTATTACGGGTATTTATGAAAATCACACATTATTAGTTATTCATTAAATTTTGTAAAGTTTCTTTATCAAGGGAAAGAAGCTTCCTAAAATTAAAATATTTCTTATACAAGTTACAAGTGGGCAATATATTGTTCTCGACAAGAAGAAAAAAAAGTAAAAAAACTTATTGAAGTTTGATACAGCAATTAAAAATCAAGATTAATTTACACCAAACACCTCCTCAAGTCGGCTTAAGCAAAAGGTTACAAGTTTGATCTTCCACGAATATGATAAATGCGTGAGTTCCTTTGTTTCTTTACCTGAACATGAGTTATTTGATAGGGTGAAGGATAGAGGGGGAAAAAAGTTAACCTTTAATACCAACTTTCAAATATGAAATGATTATATTATAAAAAGCATCAATTATAGATAATTTAAGTATAGAGAATTATTAAAATGTGCACATAGTGTAAGCTCTAATGTTAGCTCTAAGGAAACAGAATCCTAATGATTTGAAACTAAGGAGATTAAAGTTCCCAGCAAGAGTAATCATGGTGTATCGAAATATAATAAGATTAATTCGTAGAAATTTCAAGTCATAATTAACTGCCTATCACATATAGAAAAGATCGAGCCATTCATATAGAAAAAAATGATCAACTAAACATTTCTATATATTTCTGTGATATTCTCGTAAATTTTATGGAGGCATGACATCCTCAAGTCCAAGTCTTCATTCTCCTATATCTATCCTCTCTGTTCACAGGTCAATACGCGGATTTTCAGTAAATGACAACCTTAAAGGAAGTTACTTATCAAGATTTGAACACTTTGTTTCCCTCTAATCCTTATTATAAGGCACCAACTACTTTTTCTCATAAACTAGGAAATGGAAGGTAACTTATTAATTAGGTCCAAAATTAATAAATATTTCCAATTTCACCCCTATTTTAATGATGTAGATTTAAATGAGTTAGTTAAAAATGAGGCCATAATGGGAAAATAGTAATAAATGAGGTAGTTAAAGAAGTTGGTGCCTTATAATAAGGACTAAAAAATGTTGGTAGTTGGTGTCTTATAATAAGGATAAGAGGAAATAACTTGTAAGTTATAATTTTTTTTTTTGCCCAAAAACAGTCAATTTTATTACTACAAAATCAAGAGATACACACACCAATAGCCGAAGCCAAAAAGAAAAACACTCCAAAACACCTACATATACAACCTATCACACATCTTACTAGCAACTAAGCCTAAGTAAAGAAAAGCAATTAGTTTGTGTATTGCATGTAACAGTTAGCCTATACCAATCCTATCCGAATTCAAAACTGGCACATTACACTGGTCCTTCATAGTCACAGAGTCCTAAGCTAAAATAGAGCATAAAGAAGATGTGGGATGCACCAGCCAATCATGTTGATTCATCTTCTTTACCGCGTCTATTGCAAGAAAATCTGCAGCCTTATTTCCCTGTCGTGCAACAAGGGAGAGGGATACACCATTCATTGACTCCATGTTGTTTAGGATTTCTCTTAGTAAGTCCCAGCATCGCCAATCACAGCCGGCAAGAGATTTATTTTCTATTAGTTTATACAGTGTTTCACAATCAGTTTCAAAAACTATACAAGATTCTGGAAATTTACCTCTTAGCTCGATTGCCTCCAGCAGTGCCATGCATTCTGTCATAAAAGAGGATTCAGCTGTTACATTTTTTGCTCGTCCACCTAAGAACGTCCCCTTAAAATCTCTGCAAATCACTCCTACACCTACATTGCCTGTGGATGTTTGGAAAGCTCCATCCGTGTTAATTTTGATTGTACCATTAGGTGGTGCTACCCACTTTTTAAGCCGAAACAGTTCTGGTGTAAATATTCTCATTGCCTCCTTCTTCTCTTTACTTTTGGATCTCCAAAATTCTTCAACTTGAACATTTGCTAGCCGGACTACCTCCCTGGCTTCAGGCCACACACCAGAAAAAACCCACTCACATCGTTTCCTCCATATCCACCAACTTACCATTGCAAATATTGATTTCTCATAGTTTCCCAGAAGGTCATCTCCAATTAGCATATTGTACAACCATTATTCACATCTTTTCATTCCCCTTCTATCGAATTTGATCCCCAAAGGGCAGCCAAACCAACATAATTTGGTCCATGGGCATAGGAATAGCATGTGCTCAATAGATTTAGGTTCACTTAAACAAATCGGACACAGAGGATTCTGGCTAAATTTCTTTTTAAACAAAGCTTCCTTAGTTGCAATTGCTCCTACTCCAATCCTTCATAGGAAGTTCTGAATTTTTGGAGGAACCATTACTCGCCAAATATTCTTCCATAGGGCTTTAGGAATAGAAAATGATACTCCTGGATCTTTGATTGGGATGCTCTCCACATTCTCTCTTGCCATTGAGTATCCTGATTTAACAGTATAGCACCCATCAATTGTCTTCATCCAGACTACATAGTCTTCATGATTCATATTTGAGATAGAAATTCTCAAGATCTGTTATCTTTCTTCAACGCTAATTCTTGCATTAATCATGGTGAGGTTCCATCTACCATCACTAATCGGTTTACTACCTTCAACTTGTCATCGTTTGTATTTGGAATATGGTTCTGTAATTTAAATCCCTCCAGCCCCCTGATCCATTGGTCTCCCCAAACACTGATGCTTTTACCATTACCAATATTCCAACAAATCCCTTTCTGCAGTAGGTCACGACCCTCTAATAAACTGTACCAACCCCATGAAGCGTGTTGTCATTTTCTTGCATTAAGAAAGTCCACCTTAGGAAAATAAATCCCTTTAAGGATCTTGCATCATAGATCATCAGGTTTCTTCATTAATTGCCAAGCCGTTTTAGCAAGTAATGCCTTGTTAAAATTGAGTAGATCCCTGAATCCCATACCCCCATCTCCCTTCTTCTCAGTCAGATACCTCCAATTTTTCCAATGGATAGATCCCTTCTCCTCACGTTGGCCCCACCAGAATCCAGAAATAAGACCATCAATCTCTCCACCAGTTTTCTTTGGAAATAGAAAACATGCCATCAAATATGTAGGTATAGTGTTTGCTACTGCCTTGATTAGGACTTCTCTTCCTGAGAAGGTAAGCAACTTCTGTTTCCAGCCTAAAAGTTTTTGCCCAATTCGATCCCTTACAAATGCCATTGCTGCTGACTTCGATCTTCCCCACACTACTGGTAGTCCCAGATATTTCCCTGGTTGATCAGAGTGACTGATTCCTAAGAACACTGCCACCTTTTCCCTTAAATCCATCGGTGTATTAGCAGAAAAGAAGAGGCTCGATTTCTCAAAATTCATCAATTGTCCTGAAGCTGAACAATACACCTCCAAGATTTTCCTCAGTATTCTACAATTATTCTCCTCAGCATTAATATATAACATGGCATCATCAGCAAAAAAACAGTGGGTTAACACAGGAGCACCTCTAGCAAGCTTCACACCTTTCAGCTCCTTTAGTCCAGCATGTTTTATCAGCATAAGAGAGAGTACCTCAGATGCAATGACGAACATGTAAGGCGAAAGAGGATCACCTTGCCTCACTCCCCTACCCGGCTTAAATTCACTCACTTTTTTCCCATCAACTTGAAGTGTAAATGCTGCTGTTGTAATACAAGCCATTATCCAGTCTACCCATCTTTGACAAAAGCCCATTCTCAACATAGTTTCCATCAAAAAGTCCCATTCCACACGGTCATAAGCCTTGTTCATATCTAATTTTATTGCCATTTCATACTTATGGCTTGCTTTCTTGCGTTGGAGATAATGAAAGGCCTCATGTGTGATTAGGATATTATCTTGGATCATCCTTTTAGAAATGAACGCCCTTTGGTGAGGAGATATAATTCTACCTATTATCCCTTTCATTCTATTCGTGAGAATCTTAGCTATGACTTTATATGAGATATTGCATAAGCCAAGAGGTTTGAAATGATGTACTCCTTTCGGTTTATCCAATTTAAGGATCAACACTATGTTAGTGTGATTTAACCGAGATATTTCAGCCCTTCCTTCAAAGAAATCCTTCACCATGCTACATACCTCCTTGCCCACCTCTCTCCATGTTGTCTGATAAAATAGTGCTGAGTATCCATCAAGTCCAGGTGCTTTGGTGGCCCCAATCTGGAATATAGCCTCCTCTATTTCCAGATTAGTTACAGGTCTTATCAGATTTACATTGTCCTCCTCTATAACAACTTTTTCAACATATGATAAGGCTTGTTCCATTGGTTGTGTGCCCACTGAATTAAAAAGTTGCTGATAGAAGGAGTTGAAAGTGTTATTTATCTCCTCTCTTTCTTCTAGCCAAATTCATTTGTCATCTTTCAGGTGTAATATTTTGTTTCTCCGCCTCCTCTGGATTACACTGCTGTGAAAAAATCTAGTATTCATATCCCCACTATTCAGCCACATGATCCTAGACCTTTGCCACCAGTACACCTCCTCTTGAGCCCAAGCCTCTTCCAATTGTCTTGTTAAGCTTTCAGTTTCTGCTACTGTTTCCTCAGTTAACGAACCCCTGTTATAGCATTCCAATCACTTTTTCAGTTTGTCAATCAAGTGTCTGAAGTTGGGAAAAGCTCCTCTGCTCCATTTTACAAGCCTCTTTCTGCAAGCCTCTAATCGTCTTATTAGGTCAATTACATTATTTTCCACCTGGCCCTCAACTTTATTCCATCCTTTGCTCACCACTTGTAAGTATTCCTCGTGCTTTGTCCAATTTGCCTCAAACCGAAATGGTTTAGGGGTTTTTGTTTCATAAAAACAGCAATCAACCAATAGAGCATGGTGATCTGACCCAATTGGCTCAATATGAAACACCATTGCATGATCAAACTCCTCCCTGAATTCCACATTTCCAAGTGCTCGGTCTATCTTCTCCCTCACAGTATTTCCCAATCTTTTATTGCTCCAGGTGAACTTGGAGCCTTTGAACTCCAGATCTAGTAGATTGCAATCTAAAAGTAGGCTTTGGAAATTCAATATTTTCCTCATAGATCTTGGATTTCCTCCCTCTTTCTCGGATTGGGACAACAAATCGTTGAAGTCACCTACCAGTAGCCACGGCTCATGTATATTATATGCCAAGCTACGTAATAAGTTCCATACTATTCTTCTTTCTCCTTCTTTAGGCGGCCCATAAACAAATGAGATGAGCTTGGGAGCTCTTAGGCATTCAGATTCCAGAATTACATGTATCACGTTTTTGGATTTATATAGCACTGTCATATCAATACTACTGTGCCACCATAAAGCCAAACCTCCAGCTAGTCCCTTGGGTTCCACATACAGCTCCTTATTAAAACCACATCTGTCGCTAAGTTTCATAATCCTCTTTGATTGGATTTTAGTCTCCATTATGAAGATTATTGAAGGATTGTTCAATTTCACCAAATCCTTCAAGCTTCTCACTGTCAAGGCTCTCCTTAGGCCTTGACAGTTCTAGGATAGGATCTTCATGATGGTTCAGTGGTTGTTGTTAGCCAGCCACTAATGCCATCAGCAGACTCTACTTTCCTCTTCCCACCTTTAGCTCTAAACACGAAGTCATATCCTGTCATCTCATCTTTCATTTCATGATGCATATCATCTTTGTTCAGGTTAGGTTCCATCATTTGTAAATCTCGCTTTTTACCATTTCTTCTAGCTCTTGCCTTAGCTTTCTTCAATCTACAAGCTAAGTTGGAGATATTGGACAGGGGACTAGAGCATTCTGAAATGATTCTTCTTCTTTTCTGTTCTCCAATCAACCAATCCTCATCCGTATTCCTCTTCAAGACAAAACAATCCATCCTATTAATCACCTCCTTTACTCCACTGTCTTCAAAGAGTACCATAGCCATAGGATTCTCCATATCTGCATCATTCTCACTTATATGGTTGCACGACAAATCAGTCATTGCTGATTTGACCATCCCATTTTCCTTTTGTAGCATATCCCCCTTTTCCTCTGAAGTTTTGGGGATCTGTTTACCTTCAATAACTACAGGCTTATTATGCGTTTCCATCACAGTACTGTTTCCTTTTTGGATTCTGGTGGTTCTTGGCATCAGTGTGTTAGAATTTGGGGATACAGTAGCCTCCGCCTCTTTAGTGAGATTTTCTTTCTCCCTTTTACACCTCCGGGCATCCTTATCAAAGTTAGAAATCCTGATGGTGAGGATGTCTTCATCTGTGCTAGAATAACTTTTGCCAGAGTTTTGTTGCTCAGGTTTCTCTCGTTCTTCAGCATCCATAACTTGCTTTCTTCGAATATATTTAGCCTCAGGATCTTCATTGCTAACCACTACTAGTGTTTCATCCTAGCTACGACATGCATTTGTGGAAGTCCAGCTGCCAAATCGAGATTCATCCGGATTGCAATAGGACATCAATTTCTCATAATGGCAGGTTTGATTATCATGCCCTATTTTCCCACAATTGTAGCAGAAGGATTGCAGTTTCTCATATTTAATCACAATCCAGATCCTCTTTCCGTCTGGTTTGGGTAACCAGAAGCCATGTGCAAGTTGTTTCCGAAGATCTATCATTACAAAACTTGTTCGCATCGCAAGTGTACGAGTCATGCAAGTAATAAAGTGATAAATAGAGTATCGTTCTACGAGGATTAATGTAACAAATTAATCAAACAATAGGCTAAGCAAATTCAATTAAGTTGAGCTAAAACAAGCTTTGATGAGAAATGAAAATATTTAAAGACTATTCCTAAAAATAAAAATTAATAAAAGCAAATGAGTTTTGAATTTTCAAGGATTTAATAAAAGCCTATGATTCTTTTTCCCCTTATTGCATTTTATAATACTGAATTAATTTCCTCTCTTTTTCCATACATATATGTGTTAGTCTAAGGTTCACAAATACTTGACAAGCCTCTCAAGTCAATATCAAGTTTCTCTTCTCATTAAAATGCACAATCTCTTACTACAATTAATGAGAATCAATATTCAAGCAACAACCTTAATGTGACAATGCAAGATTGGTAAATATATCTCTATTTTACCAACAAAACATCCATTTATCAACTAAATTTCAAGACAAACATGATTTCAATCAAGTTCTACACCTAGATTAATTTTCTCAAGTCAAACTTAAGTGAATAAATCATTTAAATGGTGGCCAATCAATTAGAAGCATTAAGTATGGATTGAAATCAACACATATATATATTTATTTACTAAAAGAGAGGATTATCCAAATATTAATCCATACAAAAGGGTCCAAAGAATGAATCCTAGAATAAAAAGTTTAGCTACTCATAAAATCCAAATAACAAGAGAGTCTAATCCTAGTTACAGAATTCATGGTTTTAATCCAGAATAGCATCAATAAGGTCCAGATTCAGAAACACAATAAAAGCTAAAACTGGAACTAAAGTCAAATGAATTAACAAAACAAAGATTAAGATTAAGAACAAAGAAACCAGCAGCAGCTTCTTCCTTCCTCTGCTTCTTTGTTCTGATTCATTCACTAAATTTCCGTCTCTCAGCGTCTCTGTTTGCATCTCCAGCTGTCTGCGTGAAGCCTCTGCTGCTCTCTTCCTTGCTGTTCCGTTTCAGCCTTCGCGTTTCCCTCGGCTCTAGAAAATGGTCGCGTGTTCTGTTCTGTTCTCTCTTTTTTCAATTCGTCTCCCTTTTCATTGCTGAACGCATCCCTCTCTTGTGTAGCTCTCGGCCCCTCAAATTCAAAATGCCGCCTCTTCCTTGTTTCAA
Organism: Acacia confusa; assembly: GCA_037074495.1. Taxonomy (NCBI): domain Eukaryota; kingdom Viridiplantae; phylum Streptophyta; class Magnoliopsida; order Fabales; family Fabaceae; genus Acacia; species Acacia confusa. Next base: position 11,414,256 of record CM073514.1, read on the forward strand.
TTCATTTAGGTTTTCAGCAATTCTCCTTCTGATCCAAACCGTGGGGCCCATGTCCAATTGCCATCAATTGATTTAAGCCCAATTCTCCAAGTCTGCCGAATTGCTCCCTGGTCCTCTTTTTGATGTCTTCATTCAATGCCATCAAACCGTGGGCCCACCATGCTTTGTCCATTCAATTCATGTTTCAACTCAAATGCCTCCTGATGCCTTGCGAAAAAGAAGTAATGAACATTACATAGTATTCGACCAAAAAAAATGAACATTACATAGTAATAATAATAATAATAAAACTATTTTTTTAAACTTCTATTTATTATTATTTATTTCTTAAACTCAAAAACTTTTATTTTAAATTGAAACCTTCAATTTGATTTATCTTAAAATCTTAAAAAAATCTCTTTAATTTAGTATTAATGACTTCCTAAATATATCAAAATATACCTCAAATCTATTAAAATTAGGAAGTCATTACTCTGGATCTTAAAAAATTCCTTAGGTATCTTCCTTTGTAAAATGGATTCTCAGCGATCAATACCTCACCGACATGCGAACCTATTTTGATTGCATTCTCTAAACATAAGGCTTCTAGTGGTACATTATGAACTTGGATCCATATTGGACACTGACTAAAATCAAGTTCCTCAAATGTTTTGAACTGCAATCTTTCTCGTAGATTAATCAGACATCCATTTATTGACCATGGACGACCATGCAGTACTCTATTATACTCCTCCTCATTCGAGAAATTGAACATGAAAGCATTACTTGTGATCTTCGAAATCTCAAATCCTGTTTGAAGGTTCCACGCCTTTCGTAAGATCGTCTCAATTGCCGATCTCGTGTAGGATCTGTTCGTCAGAATCTTACCTACCAGAATTTTTGATTCCTCCACTTCTTTCCATATTAGCGGAGTCGAGATCTGAATCTCCTCCGGCCTTATATCCATTAGCAGTGTCTTCCAGAGGTTAACGCTTCTTCTCTAACTCAGTTGTTTCGATCTCCATCTATACACCTTCTTCTATCTCAACTCCTTCGATCTCCTACTTTCTTCCTTATACAAGGAAATCTCTGTTCATCAGACCTTCCATCGAAAGCGTAACTAGGTCTCTCTCGTCCTATCTTTAGTCTCTCTCACCACCACCTCCGATCTCTGTCTTTCGACACCGATCAACCACCGTACCTCCTAACAGCCACTCTCATGCTTGGCAGAGAGAAAAAGCTCCCACACGAGTGCGTGAGGAGAAAAAGATTTACTTGTAAGTTATAATTAAAACTACATATTGTACTTTTATTTATATGCGTGTAAGAGTTGGAGTGACATCTATTAAAAAGAAAAAGATAAGAATTTGTCTGGGTGATTTAGAAAAATTCAAAGAATGTCATTATTGAGCATAACAACTTATACAATAAGGAGGATAAGGAGTTCAAGAAAGGAGTCTTATGAATTAGATGATTACAATCAAGGGAAACACCCAATAAAACTATTGAGCACAACAACTTCGTACAGTCTATCTAGCCGACCCAAGTGAGATAATAAGGACTTGTTGTCATTGCATGTATGGTGGGCAAATGTTAACATTAAATGGACTAACAACATATATGGTCGTCTTTGGTTAATGATGTGCATCTATTTTGTTTTTGTTTATTACTACTTTAAGATAATATAATACTCAGTTGACTAATTTAAAAAGATTAGAGAAACTAAATAAATAATTTTATAGTATATGTTATATGATTTCTCTCTCAAATGCTTTTGTGTATTATAATATTATATATTAGTTTATAAATTAAGTAAATTAGTTTAGAGAAAAATGAGCTCAATTTAGAGACTAAAAATTAACCTTTAGTAACACTTTAAAAGTATATAGACTGCTTGTACAAAATTTTAATTATAGGAATTAAAATAAAAATAGATATAAATTACAAAGACTTATTTTTCTTAAAAAGAATGTTTCGGAGGATACATTGAGAGTATTTTAGAAACTATAATTTCTTGGTCTACAAAACCATTACATCAGCTGATGATGAATTTATTTAATTTTTGTTGAACTTTTTTCATTCTTTTAATGGATAATTATATAATCTGAATTCTAAATAGGAAAAAAAATCATACATAAAGTATAATAGAATTATATGTTCCTCGCATCATTTTTATATAAAGCTTTTAATCGAATCAGTTAAAATTAGTTGAAAAATTGTATTCTGTCAAATTTATTTTAACATTTTAAAAAAATTTCTTAAAAAGGTTAACCTTTATTCTTAATTTTTTTTAATTTTCAATTTAATTAATTGGTGACATAGCTAAATTATTAAGGGTATCGTGAATCACACCTTAATTTTTCATTAAATTTTATCAAGTTTTTTATTAAAGCAAATAAATATTTTTTAACATTTCTTATATAAATGATCAATATATAACGTGCTCGATAAGAAGAAAACTATTGGCAAGAGGGTTCAACATTGAAATTTGATACACTAATTAAAAATCAAGATTAAGTGACACAAAGTATACCTTTTTAAGTTGGCTTAAGTAAGAGATTGTGACTTCCACCTTTTCTAAAAAATTATGAGTGTATGAGTTCCTTCAATTAATTCAATTAATGTAGAGTGAGAAAAAGATTAACAATTAATGCCAACTATCAAATTTGAAATGATCATATTATAAAAAGCATCTGTTATATAGATAATTTAACTATGTATATAGAATTTTTGAAATGTACGCATAGTAGTGTTATCACAACCAAATCGCACTGATTGATTTGGGTCGAAAACGGGCCTACCAGTCTGGTCCGATAGGTTGCACCGGTTCAATCTTTTAAAATTAAAAATAATAATTAATTTTTTTAAAAAAAAATTTTTGTTCAGAATTCCATATAAACAATCCTGAAATCTCCACTTACTTACTAGTATAGTCCTAGATTAGTTCTAATTTGACTCCGATTTAACCCATTGACCTTTAATACAATACCTTGATCGATTCAGACGCTAGTTCAAATTTAATAGCCTAGACGCATACATTAAACTCTAATGTTACTCTTCAGAAAACAAGATCTTAACTAATGAAGAATTAACCAGTTTGAAAGTAAGAAAATATGATAAGATTAACTCATAGAAATTTCAAGCCATAATAACTTATCACATATTGAAAAGATCGAGACATATATTCATATGGAAAAATGATCAACCAAGCATTTATATATGTGTGGGTAATTTTCTTGTAAATTTCATGGAGGCCTGACATTTCCAAGACCCAGTCTTCATTCTCATATGTCCAGTTCACAAGTCAATTTGGGATTTTAAGTAATTGCAAACATGAAAGAAGGTTACTTATCAAAATTTGATTACCTTGTTGTCAATATTTATCAATGTTACAGACTCGGAACGGTCATCGACCCGGTTGGGGTACTGGGTCAATGGGTCACTGGTTGAACTAGTGGCTCACTTGTTGAACTGTATAACTATAACCTGGTCTCGAAAACCATACTATATTTGTAAATTATACAACCATACTTATAAATATATTAAAAAAAATGTGTTTACAAAATAAAAGTACCTAAAACATTTTTACAAGTTTAAAACATGAATAACTCAATTAACTAGGAGCAAAATTAAAAAAGATGGGTTTACAAAATAACCTCCAAACACAATAAAATCATAGCCAAGAATCTAAAGGGGGTGCATCAATGAAAGGCTCTCTATCATCATTAAAAAAATGCACCAATATAATGTGACTCTTCTGCAGTGATTTGTTTGCTGAAAAAGCTGCAGGATGAACAGATGGATGAAGCAAGGCTGTTGAGATTGATACGTGGGATGTTGCATAATCTCTTGATGTAATTTTGTTCATATATACAGGGAAGCTAACACATGTGTAGACTCTTTGGCTAATTTTAGTTTTGTGCATGAAGAGCCTTTTGTAGTGTTAGACAATCCTCCCAGATGTGTTTTGAGATGTCTGTATAGTGACTTTGTGGGTAGTTTTTACACACATGATGTGATAATACAAGAATGAGAAAGGGCTAATAGCCCCATTTGTTACCAAAAAAAAAAACGCACCAACCAGCTGGGTTTTACAAACGCAAATCCGATCGGTTCCACGGTTTTATCCAAACTTGGCGATTGGACCGGTTTTGACGCATAACCGATCCAATTAGTGGCTCGGACCGGTTGGGTGACCGGTTCACCGGTTTCCGAGTCAACCCGGCCGGTCTAAGCCGGTTTTGATAACACTGCAATATATGAGCACTTAATTGTAAGTTATGGAACAACATTTTGCATTTGCATTTATATACGTGAAAAGAGTTGAAGTGACAGCTCCAAAGAGAAAAGGGTAAGGAATTGTCTATGATATAGTTCAGAAACGTTTAAAAAATACAATTAGATGTGACAATAAAAAGGGCAGATTAATTAATATGAAGTCATATAAACTGAGTAAAAGCACAATCAGGAAAACACTCAATAAATTAAAGTTATTTAACACAATAACTACGTACAATCCATATAACCAATCGCCAATGAGATAATTAAAGCTTGTTGCTGTCATTGGGTGGATGGTGGGCACATGGAAGAACAACTGGACTAACAACATTTATGGTCTTTATTTAATGATGCGCATATTAATTCTTCGTCTTCCTCTAGTCGCATCAAGTTTTTCATTCCTGTTTATTACTATATCTTTTTACAAGCCATTCTGGCTTCCCCTCTTATAATATATTTAATTAAGAGAATTTAAATAAATGGGAATACTTTTTTTGCCAGATAATAAATTAAAAGGGAATACGTACACCTCATTAAAAGTAGACTTTGTTAACGAATTAGTGCCCCTTCATATGACGTTAACGAAAAGTTAGTATTATAAAATTATAAGTAACTTTCAGTGGAAAGCAACTATTGTTCCCCAAAAGATCAAGAAAAAAATATATGTGGGCGCGCAAACACACACATATATAAAATATGAAATTGCACAGTGTACCTCATGGAATATTTTATAAACATTTCCACAAATTATATATATAGTCAACCTTAAATATCGCCTCTTGGTCAATTTAAAACAAGTGGCCAATGAGTAGATATTGCTGAATTTTCCATAAAATTTGTATCTCTTTATATTTTTCGATATCTTTTTCAAAACTTTATTTAATATGAGTAAAGTTATTTTTTGAATTTAACACAAATTTAATGAATTAATTATTGTGAAAAAGGGGGAGTATTACAATTCATTGAAACCATACTCATTGGTACGCATATGGCCTAGTCTATATTAATAATTTTCTTTGTATTGATGATCATATAATAAACTCCAGGAAGTCTTGATTTATTTGGTTGTTATGAGAAAAACCACATGCAATGAAAGTCAAGTCACCAACTCATAGCCCATGCTGGCTTTGATATAAAGCATACTTATTCATTAATCATGCTGGCGTTATATATGGCAAAAAGAAAAGAAAAATGCATGTATATGTTAAAATATTATATAATTCATCCTATTGGATATTCATATTTCAAAAACTTGATAGGTAACTCAAAAAAATAATAATTACAGTTTATGCTTTTAGGTCTGCGGTATGCAAAGTAGCGATGGTAATCAATCATGACGTCGTAACTATATATCATATGGCACCTATTTGAGGACGAAAAATAAAATTGCAAAATTCCTCGTAGCTACGTTTTTTTTTTCTTTGGAAATAGGAGACAATATACACACACACACACACTAAAATAAAAAATTATCATAAGGATAAATAATAGGGAAATTCTGTTCAGATCCTAAGGATTAAAAAAATCTCAAAAAAATCTTGAGGGAAATTTAGATGTCAGAAAAGTTTCAAATAATTGTTATTCAGACTTATAGAGTTGTTAATCTCACATATAAGAGTTATTAATCAAACTGAAAGAATTGCTAATAAGACTTTATTTCTGATATTTGAATTTTCTTTGAGACTTTTTAAAGATTTTTTTGGTCCTTTGATACCTGAACATTATTTTCCTTAAATAATATCATTACTCATTAAATTATCGTTAAAATATCTGGGAGAAAAATCTCCCTAGCCATTTGCACGGGCAATAACTTCTGTCATAAGAGATCTGAAGACTTATCATGTCATATTTAGTTAATCCATGCGTGTCATGTTGCATGCGATGCTTGTGATCATACACCGCCAAGTGTTAGATGTTTTATTTATTACTCTAGTGTTTAATATCTGTTATAAATATATTTGTTATATGTGCATTTCCTATGCAATTTGTCCCAAGTTTCCATGCATAGCGATCCATTCTGTCAACTAGGCAGGGTAGAAATTACTTCTTATGGTCCAAGTGGATAATTTTTTTTTTTTTTTTGATATAAAATCCAAGTGGATAATACATCAAAGGGCCCATTTCCTATGTCTATAAATACCCACTTAGGGTAAGGCAGAAGATGTACATTGAGAAAACAAAGAAATTGCAACGAGACATATAGAAAGGAATAAGAATAGTTATCAAAGTTTCTCTCTAAATTCCTTACTGCTTTTATCTTATATTTATTCATAGTTTTATAACACGTTATCAGCATGAGAGCTCTACCGAAAGTATTATTTTATCATCATCCTTTTAATGATTCCATTTTATCTATCTGGGATGATTTTAACCAATATATGGAATTAAAAGATATATTTTTACCGAATGTTTTAAACATCGGGTTCCATGGTTAAGATTGGAGATCATTATTATTCCTTTTATATACTGGTTGCAGTGTTTTATTTATGCCTTGAATTATCATATTCTTCTTTTATTGATGAACTAAGTCCTGGTGAGGATTACCTCCGTTCCTAGTTCATTTCCTTTTACTAAGTTCTAGTGAGGATTACCTCCGTTATTAGTTCATTTCTTTTTACTAAGTCCTGGTGAGGATTACCCCCATTCTTAGTTCATTTCTTTTACAAAGTCTTGGTGAGGATTACCCCCATTATTAGTTCATTTCTTTTACTAAAACTTGGTGAATATTACCCCCGTTCTTAGTTTACATTTGATTTCTTATTTTGGTTATTTTATTATTAATATTGTTATTTTGTATAAGCTAGAAGCTATACACTTTTAAATTCTTATTTTGAAATTATATGACCAGAAGTCATATCACTTTAATTTCTTATTTATGGCCTGAAGCCATATAAATTTAATTTCTTATTATGAGAACTAAATGGCCCGAAGCCATAAAATTTTTAATTTATATTATAATAAATTACTTATTGTCTTTGTGAATTTACTGCTACTATCATTGGTATTTCTATATTAATAATTCTTTTTTATTTCTTTAATTAGTTTGAACCATGACAAACCTTGCAAAAATTGAATTTGTGGCTCTTGACATCACTGGAAAAAACTATTTATCTTGGATGCTGGATGCGGAAATCCATCTGAATGCCCATGGTTTAGAAGACACAATTAAAGAAGGGAATCAGGCATCCAATCAAGATAAAGCCAAATCCATGATTTTTCTACACCGCCATTTGCATGAAGATCTAAAAGTAGAATATTTGACAGTAAAAGACCCACTTGTTCTTTGGAATAATTTGAAAGAAAGATATGACCACTAGAAGATGGTCATCCTACCAAAAGCTCGTTATAACTGGATACATCTGCGTCTGCAAGATTTTAAAACTGTGAGCGAGTATAACCCAGCCACGTTTAGAATTACTTCTCAATTAAAATTATGTGGAGAAAATGTTACTGATGAAGATATGCTAGAAAAAACGTTCTTCACATTTCATGCATCCAACTTGCTCTTGCAGCAGCAATATCGTGAGAAGGGTTTTAAAAAATATGCAGAATTAATTTCTTATCTCCTCATAGCTAAACAAAATAATGAGCTTTTATTGAAAAATCATGAATCTCATCTAACAGGCTCAACTCCATTCCTAGAAGCAAGTGCAATAACTAATGAATTTTTTAGTAGCCGAGGACGTGGACGTAAAGGTGGCTATAGCTGTGGATGTGACTGTGGTCCAACTTGTGGTGGATTAGATACTCGCCCAAAGTGGGGGAAATTGAAAAGAACCCTAGAAGGGAAACCAGTGGGAATAATAAACATGCTAAAAATACATGTTATTGTTGTGATGTCAAAGGTCATTGATCACGTACCTGTCGTATGCCAAGTCACTTGGTTTACCTTTACCAAGAATCATTGAAAAATAATGGCAAAGGACTAAAGATTGAAGTAAATCATGTCGACAAGACTGAGAATTTTGAGCATAAAGATGTTGAGATTGCTCATTTAAATGTCGTTGATTTCTTAGTGTAAATTACCTTTTCATGTTTAGAACTGTCATGCTTTAGTATGTTGAAACTTTCTTCTATCATATGTATTTCTTTTAATTATGGTTTTATTTTTTTATTTTCATGTATCTTTTAATGAAGAATGAATCTTGTTGGTATTAATCCTGAAGATTTGTGTCTCGTTGATAGCGCAACAATGCACACCATACTAAGAAATAATAAATATTTTTCTTCCTTAGTAATGCAAGAAACTAATGTTCATACTATATATATTTGGTAGTATAAATTTGATTGAAGGCTCCAAAAGAGCTAATATTTTGTTACCTGAAGGAACAAAATTATGCATTAAAAATGCATTTTATTCTACCAAGTCAAAAAGGAACTTGTTGAGTTTCAAAGATATTCGCAGAAATGGATATCATATAGAAACAACAACTAAAAATAATCAGGAATGTCTTGCTATCACAGATATAATTTCTGGTAGGAAATGTATATTAGAAAACTTTCCTGCTTTTCTTCTGGTTTGTATTATACATTTATAAATATAATTGAAACACATGCTATTGTAAACCAGAAGTTTACTAATACAGACCATAAGCTTGCCAATGCAAACCAGCAGTTTGCCAATGTAAACCAGAAGTTTATCATGAATTTAATGTTTGGCATGACCGGTTAGGCCATCTAGGGTCAACTATGATGCGACAAATAATTGAAAACTCATGTGGACATACCTTGAATTGTAAGCAAATACCACAATCCCATGATTTCTCATGTGGTGCATGTTCCAAGGGAAAGTTAATTATTCCGCCCTCACTAAGCAAAGTAGAAAGTGAATCTCTGACATTTCTAGAATGAATACAGGGAGATATTTGTGGACCAATACATTCGCCATGCGGACCATTTAGGTACTATATGGTTTTAATTGACGCATCAACCAAATGGTCGCATGTTTGCTTATTACCTTCTCGTAACTTGGCGTTTGTGAGATTACTTGCTCAATTGATTAGATTAAGAGAACATTACCCTGATTATCCTATCAAGAAAATACGTCTTAACAATGCTAGTGAATTTACTTCACAAGCTTTTAATGAATATTGTATGTCCCTTGGAATTGATGTTGAACATCCTGTAGCTCATGTTCATATGCAAAATGGACTTACAAAATCTTTGATCAAACGATTGCAACTTATTGCAAAACCTTTACTTATGAGATCTAATCTCCCAATTTCTGCTTGGGGCCATGCCATTTTGCATGCAGTGATGTTAATTCGCATAAGGCCAACTAGTTACTTAAAGGTTTCCCCCTTACAAATCATTTTTAGTCAAGAACCTAATATTTCCTATATAAGAGTTTTTGGATATGCAGTATATGTGCCGATAGCATCACCTTAACGCACTAAAATGGGTCCACAAAGAAGAATGAGAATATATGTTAGGTATGAATCTCCTTCAATCATAAAATATTTAGAACCATCTACAGGAGATTTATTTAGGGCAGAACTTGCTGATTGTCATTTTGATGAATCAGTTTTCCCAACATTAGGAGGGGAAAATAAGCAGCTGGGTAAGAAGATTAGCTAGAATGAATTATCATTGGCTCATTTTGATCATCGTACAAAAAATGTGAATTGGAAATTTAAAAGATAATCCATTTGTAGAATTTAGCTAATTGAATGCCAGAAGCTTTCACTGACCTAAAGAAAGTGACAAAGTCACATGTACCAGCTGCCAGTGCTCCTATTCGAATTGATATCCCTGAAGGACAACCTATTATGAATGAATCTAAAGCACGCATGAAATGTGGCAGACCCATCGGTTCTAAAGATAAAAATCCTCGAAAGAGAAAAGGAGTCAAGAATATAGATGATCAAGTCAAGGATAATCAAGAAAAGTCAGTAGCTCCAGAAGAGCCATATCTTGAAGAAGTATTATCTCCAAAAAAGAATATTGTAGTCCTAGAAGAGACCCATGTACTTGAAAAGTGTGAAAATAATGAGATTTCAATAAATCATGTTATGAATGGTATCCGATAGGACCGAAATGAAGTCAACGTTGACAACATCTTTGCTTCTCATATAACATATGATGTAATGAATGATGTTGAGGATCATGATCCAAAATCCATTAGTAAGTGTCAATAGTGAAAGGATTGACCCATATGGAAAGATGCTATTAATGTAGAATTAAAATCTCTAGAAAAATGAAAAGTATTTGGACCTGTAGTCTGTACGCCTGATGTAACATCCCAATTTTCAAAAGCGGAATATTATTTTTTCCAACAAAAATCATTTAAAATCATCAGAGTAGTGCATTTGAGTGGAAGAGTAACTGATACTTATATTTCAAAATGCCGTAAGTCTGGCTGAATACAATAGCGGTGTAGTAACCGCGTGGTTCAAAAGGGATGTACAACAACAAAAGGAAGGCTTCCGCCAGAATGTCAAAGGAAATCTTCAGCCGGGTCTACTATGCGTTCTGCTTGCGCTTTCTTTTGTCCTCCGTCCTTGGTTCTTCTGACCCTGACGCTATGTTAAGAGCTGAGGTCCCATGCATACGGACCCCAGGTAACGGTTAACCTCATGTTTATATATACCATATATGGATCACAGATATTCACAAACATACACAGTTCATAAGTATCTAGACAAATGTATCTCTGGCATACAAGCCCCTTGGCAGATATGTCACACCTAGCAAGAGTTTCACACCTAGCAATTGTTTCACACCAAGCATTTCACACCCAGCAGGCGTATCCCAATACCCAGCAAGAATAATCATAACAATAGAACATGAACATATCACAGAGCAAATAGCTATCTCATATAACATAGCACATATACGCATATAATAACCATCAGAGTTAGTGTTACTAGTACGCGAACGTACATTAATTACCTTATACAAGCATACCATACATATAGCACATATACGCATACAGTAAACATCAGAGTTAAAGTTACCAGTACGCAGACGTACCTTCGTTGACGAGTTTTGTTCTGTCGGTCAGAATGTGGTAACAAATATCCTATAAGGGTAATATCATCTCTATTAATTCACAAATATTATTTCAAGAGATATCTTGGCTATATAAGACCATTTTACCCCTGGTGGATTTATTATTTACAATTCTGCCCTTACATTTATTCAAAAACGCAGGGCAGTATTTTCTGGGCAGATTTTCGCCTAACTTCGAAAAATCATAACTAATTCTAGAAAAATCAAAACGAGGATCCGTTAAATTTCTCGGAATCCTTGAGATGTCTACTTTTGAGAAAAAATACTGGAACTTACCCAGAACTCTTGGATAATTCCCAGATTTATCGTTTAAAATCGCTGCCCAGATTTTCGCTCAGAAAATATAGCTTAACTTCTGGAATTTATATCTTTTTGCACAGAGCTTCAAATGACTCAAACTCTATATATTTAGAAAGCCCTAGATGTCTAATTTCAGCATGAATTTTCTCAGAATTTTTGAACATCATCTTCTTCATAAAGTACCAACGTTTTTGCTACTGGCTCCAGAAATCGCTAATCGCTGAAATTTTGCCAGAGCTTCGCTATTTTGATCCTAATCTTCCAAATATTTTGCTATAACTTCTTCTTCATCAAATTTTCAAAATAAAGACAGTGGAACCCATAAAAACATGAAAATAAAACTATATTTGGAAGATTGAAGATCAAAACAACATTTCTAGGATTTTTACTTCATAACTAAGAACTTGAACTTATGAACTAAAAACTCTCTTACCTCTTGAAGAACCTTGCTTCCTACTTCTTGAAGCTCTTTCACTCTCTCCCACACACTCTAAAATTTCGGTTGTGCTTGGAGGACTTGGTGAGGAGTTTGTGTTGCCTCAAGCTTCTATTTATAGCAAAAAAAATGAGTAGCCTCCAAGCAACTTGAATTGATCTTGGCCCTTGGTATTTACTTGGAGAAGAGGGAAAAATCTTGCCCCTACAACTCACCAAAAACGTCCACCCTCCCCCCTTAGCTCTTAAGTTGTTGCTTCATCTCCTATTTACTCCCAAATGCTAATTTAGTTAGGCCTAAGTTGGTGTTTTAATTCAAAATCCAATTTCACTTTTGTAATCCTAGTTTTATGACTAGATTTATGGTGATTTTTAATTTCCCAAACACTTAGGTATGAATCTTAAAAGTAACCGAAAATAACTTTGGGAATAACCAAGTTGAAGCTCTTAATTCACTGATTCCAAATATGTATTTATATGTAATACTTAGTTCCAATATTTGAAGATATGATTTAATTTCTATGAATTCTCCTTGATTTGCATTTGATTAACAATTACTTGCTTCCCAAGTTTCTTTACTTGCTCCCCAAGTTTCTACTAATCTTCTCTCACAAGCAATTGACTTATGTGTTTGTATTATTATTACAACAATTTCCCTTCTTGTTTCCCTAGTAATTTCGTCCCCCTCCCCCTAATTTTTAATTATTAATTTACATTTTATTTGCCCTCACACTTTAGGAAGAAAAATCTTTTATTGATCCAAGTAATTTCACAAGGATTTAAGATTAAGGGTTTATATAAATTCTTTAATTAAATATTTTCGCTACTTTCATTAGTTAGAGGGAGAATTAATGAATCCTTGGTTACTATTGATAGTATAGTGTTTTAGGGGTTACTAAGCTTAATTACCAAAATTTGACAAGTTCCTAATTTAATCTCAGCTTCTAAATATCATTTGATCCTTAATTATGACCTTTATAAATTAATTATTAACTAATTTCAAAAATTAATAAAGTATCTCAATTATTACAATTTCAATTGCCCAATAATTGTTACTAATTTCCTCTAATTGATTTTACCATCCTCCGATGATTTTAAATGGTTATATTTTATGATCCTTAATAAGATTTAGGAAATTGAATTTTGGATTTATTAGAATCCAAAGAAAATTTCCCTAAATATGATGATAAATCAGTTAAAAATTTAGAGACAACATATTCTCCTATTTTAAGGAATATTTAGTTGCCTCTTAGGATTGCTCACAATATTCAGAATGTTTTATAAACCTTAACTTCACTTAGAAATTTCTAGCTCTTTATTCCTCCTAATTTCATGAGAAATCACCTTAGAAAATAAGGTAATTATTCTACTAATTTTGAGACCACAAATTCACCTATTTTCAGTAGGTATCATTTACTAAATTATGATACTTATCCTAAGTAGGATTTTTAGGGTATTACACCTGAAGATGTAAAGCCAGTTGAATATAAATGGGTCTTTGTAAGAAAAAGAAATGAAAGTGAAATTACAAGATATAAGGCACATCTTATAGCCTAAGGCTTTACATAAAGACCTGGCATTGATTTTGAAGAAACATATTCACCAGTAGTGAATGCAACTACTTTTCGTTATTTGATTAGCTTAGCAATAAATGAATGACTTGATTTGTATTTAATGGATGTCATGACTACCTATTTATATGGCACTCTTGACAGTGACATCTATATGAAAGTCCTTGAAGGACTCAAGGTGTCAGAAGCATCTAATTCAAATTCTCAAGAGAAATACTCGATTAAGTTAAATAAGTCTCTGTATGGCTTAAAGCAATCAGGGCGTATGTGTTATAATTGTCTCAAGAAATATTTGTCGAAAGAAGGGTACAAAAATGACCCAATATGTCCATACATTTTTATGAAAAGATCTAGCAAAGAATTTGCTATAATTGCTGTTTATGTTGATGATATCAACATCATTAGAACTCTTGAAGAGCTCCAAAAGGCAATGAATTGTTTGAAGAAAGAATTTGAAATGAAAGATTTGGGAAGAACAAAATTCTATCCTAGACTACAGATCAAGTACTTGAAAGATGAGATCTTTGTATATCAAAAAACTTGTTCAAAGAAGGTCTTAGACCGAATTTATATAGATAAGTCACATCCATTATGTACTCCGATGATTGTAAGATCCTTGCAAGTGGATAAAGATCCATTTCGACCTCGAGTAATTAGTGACGAAGGTGAAGAAGAACTACTTAGTCTAGAAGTACCATACCTCAGTGTTATTGGTGCACTAATGTATCTTGCTAATCACACACATCTGATATATCATTTGCTGTTAATTTATTAGTAAGATATAGTTCTTCACCAACACGAAGGCATTTGAATGGATAAAACACATTCTTTGTTACCTCAGAGGCACGATGGACATGGGATTATATTACTCAAATATATCCAAACATGAATTGATTGGTTATGCAGATGCTGGATTTTTGTCAAATCCACACGATGGTAAATCACAAATAGGCTATTTGTTTACATGTGGAGGAATAGCTATTTCATGGTGATCTATAAGGCATACTATATCAGCCACATCATCTAACCATACAGAAATTCTAGCAATACATGAAGCAAGTTGAAAATGTGTATGGTTAAGGTCAGTAATACATCACATACAAACAACTTGTCATTTATCTTCAACTAAACTGAATCCAACAGTTCTATATGAGGATAATGTTGCATGTATTGCCAAACTTAAGAAAAGTTATATCAAAGGCGATAGATAGAAACATGTTTCACCAAAATTTTTCTTCAGTCGTGACCTTCTAAAGGATGGTGAAATAAATATCCAGTAAATTAGTTCAAGTGAAAATCTAGTAGATTTATTCACCAAGTCCCTTCCAGGTACAATCTTTGAAAAGCTTGTCCATGGCATCGGTCTTCGAAGACTCAAGGATCTCAACTAATGTTGTCAAGAGAGGGGGTCAATACACGCTGTACTCTTTTTCCCTTATCTAGGTTTTGTCCTACTGGGTTTTTCTAGAAAGGTTTTTAAGGAGACAACATTAAAAAGTGTATCAATGGATGATGTACTTTTTTCTTTGGCTAGATTTTTATCCCACTAGGTTTTTCCAATTAAAGTTTTTAATGAGGCACATTCATAATTGGCATATAAGGGGGAGTGTTATAAATATATTTGTTATATTTAGACGCCCATATTCATCATTTCCTATGCAATTTGTCCCAAGTTTCCATAGATTGCGGCCTTTATCCATTTTGTCAACTAGGCAAGAAAGAAATTACTTCTTATGGTCCAAGTGGATAATTGCATCAAAGGGCCCATTTCCTTTCTTTATAAATACCCACTTAGGGTAAGGCAGAAGATGTACATTGAGAAAAGAAAGAAATTTCAACGAGACATAGAGAAAGGAATAAGAATAGTTATCAAAGTTTCTCTCTAAATTCCTTACTGCTTTTATCCTATATTTATTCATAGTTTTATAACAATATGATATATATTTAGAAAGTTTATCATGTGTGTGTGTGTATTAAAATAAAAAAGATCCATGAGGATAAATAATATCATTACTTATTAAATTAAAAAGTCTCCTTAGCCCTTTCTATGGCAATAACTTCTGCCAATAACTTCTGTGTAACCATGTATTTAGTTTGAGGAGAGGGGATGGACTTATTAAATTAAAAAGTCTCCTTAGCCCTTTCCACGAGCAATAACTTCTGTCATATTAGTGTGTTTGGTTTGAGGGGAGAGGATGAGATGTGATGACAGAGGCAAAACTGTGTTATGGTCAAGTGGGGCCTTGGTCCTAACTGGCATTCTCTTATCTTATGTATTTATATGTATATGTATTATATAATATTTTATTTTGACCAATAATTTGGCCCCAACTAATCTCTTATCTTTTCTATAATTATATTACTTTTTTTATTAGAACAATGTTTAATTCATTACTCATTAAGCTATGAGAGGAAAGTAAAATTCTTGTTTGAGATACCTATTGAAAATGTTAGTATCATCTTATATCTTGTTTTGAGTTTCTTAAAAAAAAACGTAGCCTATTAAAAAAAGAATGATAATAATAATTCAAGGGGGCCGTGGCCTTATGGCTTGCACTTGGAATGGGGTATTACATCAAATACACCCCATTTTCCTTTGTCATTTTCTTTGTGTGCATGAGACGGTCCAGACTCCAAAGACGTCAAACTTCTTCCACTTTTAGGCTCCGACGTCATTCATCTTCATTTTAAGTACTAAATAGATACTCAAAATCACTTCTTTTATGAGAGTTATTTTACATATTTTTCTCTTTATAATGAGGGAAATATTGTGCTGATTAGTGAAAATTTTGAGGTTATGATTTTAGGAGAGTGTTGAGTTTTGGCAATAGAAAATTATATATATGTAGAGGATAATTAATGACTAATTTTAATTGGTTTGAACTTATTATTTGGTTGTCTTATAATTTTATAATAAATTTCTCTTTTAAAAAATAGATTATAATAGGTTATTTGTTTAGCTGATATTGAATAAGATCTGTATATTTTTTAAATATTTTTTGGGGTTCATATTATATTTCTTTTATTTTTTCCAATCATTTTGTTTTTAGGTAGGTGGAATGTGCATTTAAGTGTTAATTTTTAGATTGAGTAGTACTATAAGTATTCATGTTTAGTGACAAAATATACTAATTAACACTGAAAATTATTTCTTTGTATTTTTAATATTATACGATATTATTTAGTAAATAGTTCAATATATTTATTTTTTGGCCCGGGTTAAAATATTTTCTAGTTCCGCCACTGTGTGATGAATGACTTTTTTCCAAATTGTCATTGATAAGAAGAATATTTCCTTTTGTTAAGAGTGTATTTTTAGAATATTAAAAAAAAATTATAAGCAATTTGGTCTATATAAGTGATGATTTCCTAATTTTAATAGATTTGAGGTATATTTTGATATATTTAGAAAGTCATTAATACTAAATTAAAGAGATTTTTTTAAGATTTTAAGAGAAATCAAGTTGGCACATCATTTGTGGGTTTTCAATTTAAAATGAAAGTTTTTGAGTTTAAGACATAAATAATAGTAATTAGAAGTTTAAAAAGAAAAAAATTAGTTTTATTATTATTGTTATTATTAATTTCTTTTATTTCATTTTCACCAAAAGCATCAGGAGGAGCACGTTTTGGGCTTTGGGCAAATGAATGGAATGAAGAATTGGGCTGATTGATTGAAGATTGAAGAGAGAATTGGAGCTGGGCCGACCAATTAAATGAATGAATGAAGAAAAGGGAGACACGCACAGGAATGAATTGTGGGCTGGAATTGGGCTGAAAGGAGACGCAGCTGGGCCCACGAATTGGAGAGAATGGGAAGACCTAAATGAAAGAGAGGGCTGAACGGCAATGGGGGGCGAAGCAGCTGGAGACGGAAATGAAAAGAAAGAAAAAGAAGAGGAAGCAGACGGGAGACGCGACAGCTGGAGCTGGAGGGAAATTGATAAAATCAATCAGAGACGCGCACGACTGGAGATCTCCACAGAAAGAAAAGAAGACAGAGGCGGAGACGCAGATCATTGATAAAACCTTGGTTCCTTTTTCTATTCTCTTTTCCATTTTTGTTTCTTCATGAGTTCAGCTAGGATTAGAGTCTCTTTGTTTTTAGATATGAATAGCTAAACATTTTATTCTAGGATTCTTTTGATGTAATACCTTAAAAAAAAATCCTATTCAGCTTAGCCACTAGATTTTGATAGAAAATACCTATTAAAAATAGGTGAATATATGGTCTCGAATTTTGATAATTTATTTCAGGGAATTTTCTTCCAAAATTAAATAAACCAAAAACCTGAATTTTTAAATTTCTTTTGGAGATCATAAAATATCCTAAGATTGTCAGATAATCTTAATTATACCATTTGAACAATTAAAATCATCAGAGAATGATGAAATCAATTAGAGGAAATTGGTAAAAGTTATTGGGCAATTGAAATTACAATGATTGAGCTACTTTAGTAATTTTTTTATAATTAAATTATTAAGGTTATAATTAAGGAGAAATCAATTAAGTCAAGGACCAAATGATATTTAGAAGTTAAGATTTGTATACAAGGAGTTTTTTATCATTAAAATTTAATTAGAAACTTATCAAAATTTTGGTATTGTATTCATTTTTATTTATAGTCAATTTTTCCTTAGATTTAAGAAGTCTAAAAATTTATTTAGCTTGTTAACATATTAAACAATATTTTAGTGATTAAATTAGGATTTAACTCATTATTCTCAATTTACTTCTATGTGATGGAAATTTCTTCAATAAAAGAATAAATAAATTTATATTAACCTTAAGTCCTAAAGTCCAAATGAACCAATAAGGGAATTTCCTTCTTAAGTCATATGAGAGCACTAAAATATAATTGCATAAGTAAAATTAAGGGGGAGGGGGACGAATTTAATGAGAGAAAAAGAAAAATAATAGGTCAACAAGTGTAAAGAGGAAGCTTTAGGACAACTTGGGGACCAAGTCAATATTTAATTAAATAGAATTAAGATAAGAACCTATAGAAATTAAATCATAACTTGAAATCTTGAAACTAGATCTTAAAGATAAATAGATATTTGAACTCAGTAAATTCTGAGCTTCAACTTGGTTATTCCCAAAGTTGTTTTCGGTTACATTTGAGATGCATACCTAAGTATTTTGGAAATTAAAAATCACCATAAATCTAATCATAAAATTAAAATTCCAAAAGTGAAATTGGATTTTGAATTAAAACACCAACTTATACCAAACTAAATTAGAATTTGGGATTAATTAAGATAACTTAATGAAGGAATAAGCTTTTCTTGGGGACAAAGTAAAATAATTCTAGAAGAGAGGGGGGAGGAGGACGGCTAGGTGATAGGTGGAGGGTGGAGATCATTCCCTCTTCACCAAGAAAATCCAATGGTTGAATGCAAGAGGGAAAAATTTACCAACATGCCATTCCCTTCAACTATAAATAGAGGCATTAGGCAACACATTCTCTTCACAAAATCCTCAAGCCAAGACCGAAATATAGAGAGAAAGGGAGAGAGTGAGGAGCTGCAGAAATAGGAGGCAAGTGATCTTCAAGAGGTAAGAGAGTTCTTAGCTTTTAAGTTCAAGTTCTTAGTTCATGGAGTAGGAATGCTAGGAAATGTTATTTTGATCTATAATCTTCCATATATAGTTTTAATTTCATGTTTTTATGGTTTCCAATAGCTTTATTTCGAAAATTTGATGAAGAAGAAGTTATAGCAAAATTTTTGGAAGATTATGATCAAAGGAGCGAAGCTCTGGCAAAATTTCAGCAATTAGGAATTTCTGGAGTTAGTAGTAAAAATGCTAGTATCTTATGATGAAGATGATGTTCGAAAATTCTGGAAAAATTCATGATGAAAGTAGACATATAGGGCTTTCCAAATCTATAAAGATTGTGTCATTTGAAGCTCTGTGCAAAAAGTTAAAAATCTTAGAAGTTGAGTTACCTTTTCTGGGCGAAATTCTGGGCAGCGGTTTGAATTCGGGAAACTGGGAATTATCCATCAATTCTGGGTAAGTTCTAGTATTTTTCCTTGAAAATAGACATCTCAAGGATTCCAGAACATCTTACGGATCCTCATTTCGATTTGTTTGGAATTAGTTATGATTTTTCGAAGTTAGACGAAATTCTGCCCATAAATGTTGAATTAACGTTTTTTCCGAAAATTAAGTGGAAATAATTAAAAATAAATCCTTCAAGGGTAAAAATGTCAAGTGTGGCGAAGATGTCTTTTGAAATAATGTTTGAGAATTAATTGAGACAATATTACCCTTTTAGGATAGACTGTGCACGCGTACCGACGACGAACGTACCTAAAACCCGACAAACTCAGGTACGGACGCGTATTGTAACATTAACGCTTATGCTTATGGTATGGTTATATGTGAAAGTTATTTTCATTTGTTAATACTTTATTATGAAAGTTGCTTATGATATACTGGTTTGAATACGGGTTATAGTCTTGATAACACCGTTGAGTTTTCCTAACGCTGAGGACACGATAGGCCATCGTGGCACTGGTTATGTGCAAACTTGGGTAACATACATATTGCAGTGGCTGTGTTATGTTACTTGCTGATATGATTTTAAAAGTTGTAATGGTAAATTATTATTGTGATACCTGTCATATACTGTTTACATAAGCATGAGGTTAACCGTTACCTGAAGTTCAATGAAAATTGAACCTCAGCCCCTGTTATAGCTTCAGGATTTCAGGGAGTCAGGATCGAGGACAGGGGTGAAAAGCAGGCGTGGGGAACCTACGGAGACGTTGTCTTTTTGATATATAGACTTAGGTATATTAAACCCATGGATGAGTGTATAGTTAAATGTTTGGTTAGATACATTACATACAATGTTATTCAGTTACTCTTTGTTTTAAAATATTTTCAACTCTCAACTCTGTATGGAAACGTTTATGAAAATGGGATGTTACATTTGACTCTTTTGTATGGATTAATATTTGGATAATCCTCTCTTTTAGTAGATAAATATTTATATGTGTTGATTTTAATCTAGGCTTAATGCTTCTAATTGATTGACCACCATTTAGATGATTTATTCACTTAGGTTTGACTTAAGAAAGCTAATCTAGGTGTAGAATTTGATTGAAATCATGCTTGTCTTGAAATTTACTTGATAAACGGATAGTTTATTGGTAAAATAGAGATATATTTACCAATCTTGCATTGCCACATTAAGGTTGTTGCTTAATATTGATTCTCATTAATTATAGCAAGAGATTGTGCATTTTAATGAGAAGAGAAACTTGATGTTGACTTGAGAGAGCTTGTCAAGTATTTGTGAATCTTAGACTAATACATATATGTATGGAAATACTAAGAGAGAGAAAATTAATTCAATATTATGAAATGCAAAAAGGGGAAAAAGAATCCTAAGCTTTTATTAAATCATTGAAAATAAAAAAAATCATTTTCTTTTATTAATTTTTATTTTTAGGACTATTCTTTAAAAATTCTCATTTTTCATCAAAACTTTGTTTTAGCTCAACTTAAACGAAATTGTAAAATCAATGCCTGATCAAGGTTGTGGATATTAAGTCCTCGTGGAAATGATATTTTACTTATCACTTTATTACTTGCACTACTCGTACACTTGCGAGGCGAACAATAAGATAAAGAATTTCTCACCCATCCCCTTCAATCAAACACACCGTGAAAGATCTGAAGACTTATCGTGTCATGTTTAATGGATCCACGCGTGCCATGTTGCATGCGACTCTTTTGGTCACACACCTCCAAGTGTTAGATGTTTTATTTATTACTCCCAGAGTTTAACGTCAGACATATTTTGAAAAGTTGATTTTTAAAGTATAAAACGTAATTTTTTAATTTTTTTAAAAAAATTTAGCCTTATTGATGAGAATGAACTTTTGGAAATTGAAAATTTTCCATAGACAATTTAATCTCTTTTGTTTAGAATGTATTTTTGAAATATTAAAAATTTTTCATAGACAATTTGGTTCATATAAGGTAAAAAATTTATCATCCCTCCCCTCAAACCATACACATCCTAAAAGATCTCAAGACTTCTCGTGTCATGTTTAATTGGTCCACACATGTCATGTTGCATGTGATGCTTTTGATCATACACTTCCAAGTTTTACATGTTTTATATATTGCATGCGATGCTTTTGATCATACACCTCCAAGTGGTGTTAGATGTTTTATTTATTACTCCTAGAGTTTAACATCAGACATATTTTGAAAATTTGATTTTTGTCTTAAATATAAGATTTTTATATTTGTTAATCTTTTTTTAATTTGACTTTATTAATATTCTCTGAACAATATATAATCAATGACGAAAATAAATGAGAGAATTAAAGAAGATAACTTGGATGTTTTAGAAATTATATACCACCTTAATTAATTTAACTAAATTATTTGATCTAATCAAATTAGATAAATATGTCTTATCTTAAAGGTGAGAGAAGTATATTTAAAATATGTAAGTTATTACATTAGATATTATAATCCAAACAAAAACTTAGGTTAAATTAGTTATATCCATTAGATTAACTGATTGAGTTTTTCAATTACACTTGTTATTTTGCCATTATTAGTTATTAAAATACATACATGTACTTGTTAATTCACGTACAAACACTTGTAAATTGTTGAATAAGCTCTTATAATGTAAATTAGGTTTTTTAAATTTTCCTTTGCACACTTGTTATTTTGCTACTCTTAGTTGTTAAAATGCATACGTGCCCTCAAAAATTCACGTATGAAATATGAAAATATGTTATTTTTCTGTTATTAATGATTAAAATGTGGATGCATACTTATAAATTTACCTATAAAATTGATATAATGGATATAACCACCTTTCAACGTAACTCACTTTTCTTTCCTTCTAATATATCCGTTACCATAATTTGTATTGCATCCAACCTCCAACCAAGAATTGCAGGAGAGGAGTCCACTTTATTATATATATAATTATTATTTCTTAATTAAAAAAATAACTGGGATCTTTAAGGTAAATTTATATTTTTATAATCATTAAAACCAAACATATCAACTTCAAAGCTCATGTCCTATTTGATTACTCTATCTATCTGGTTTGCTTTATGAGAAACTGATTATATACCTTCCGACGATTTTGAAAGTTGGGTAACCTCTATGTATGTTGCTTTTGCCTAATTTATGAAGTTTCTTGTTATTTATTGTTATCAGACTCTTACACTCACAATGATGTGTTTATTCATAGGAAAAGATTACACTTATATAAGCTTTTGGAGAGCTATCAAAGGCAAAATTAAAGGGATTACAAGTAAAGAGAAATAAATGACTGACTCTTTCCGAAACTGATACAACTAGAATCAAAGGATATGATAGAGCTAGCATCATGGGTAATAATCTGATTTCCAACATTTATGATTATTAGTCCTTCAATATTTTTTTAATATGCACAATTTGGCTAGGATCAAGCATTATTAGGCAGGTAGCTCCCCAAACAAATCAAATTCTAATTATATAATTCAACATATTGAATATGTTTTAATTCAAAAGTTTAATTAAAAATAAATATGTATCACTCATTAATGATATATTTTTTTATCCAAGAAAAATAAAATAAAATAAATACATGGTCTAGAGATTATAATGATATACCACTATATCACGAAAAATATATCATATCAGTATCAATATAAAAATAAAAGCATAATGCGTATCAAATTCTTTTGACTACTCGTCACTAAACCTTTTCCGCATTGATCGGTGGCTTATTATTTATGTATTGCCGCCAAGGTGTCCTTTAGATTTGCTCTCCCTTTACAAGATTCATATATCAGCATCAGATACTATGTCGTTGAAATTAAAAGGATGTTGGGAAAAAATGCAACAGTCATTAGTCAAAGCAATATAATTAAAGCATATTCATTCCCCTTAACCACTCATATTAACCTTTCACTTCATGGTGTATTATACTCTTCGAGTTTTTTTTTAATTAATTAATTAATTTTTATTTTTCATAAAGTAGTTCCAGCACCATCACGTAATTAATTGGTCAATTTTACCCTATGATGCTTTATAAAAATGCTTAAAAAATTTCTCTAAGTACCTTATAAAAAGGATAGGAAAAATTACGTATATATATTTTGTTATTCAGAGCGTGAGAGAACGAGTCACACACACACTCTGTTGCTTAGCATCAACAAGAGTGTCCGGTTTTCCCCTTTGACATTGATTAACCTGTCCCGGGTGTTTAGTACTACCTTTTGTTCAACTCACTTGACTATAAGACACAATTTCACTAAACTTTCGGTAACTAAAAAAAAAAGGAAAGTTGAAACTTGCGAAGCAAGATCTTGAATAAAAAAGGAAAATGGATAATGACAATTAAATAAGAAATTAAAACTGTGGAAAAAAGTTGTCATAACCAAGATTACAGAACAAGTTACCCGGCACTTGGTTCAATAGTGGACTGGTTAGACTATAAAGTGGGGTAAACTGGATTTGAATCCCACCTTATTCAAAAAGACCCTGATCAAATCAAAGAGAGGCATCGTAGTCGTAAAGTCTAACCAAGATTAGTCAGAAATTCAATAGCTGACAATAAAATTAAAGAAACAAAACACTGGATGACCCAAAGGTTATAAAGAAAATTACAGGAAAAGATAATGATGTGGGACAATCCCATGTAGAATCTCGAAGAATTATTGTGTCAGTTCATGCATGAATCTGCTCTCATCTCTTCTCTTCTCTTCAATTTACATGTAATTTCCTTCAGAGACTTTTCGTTTGACTGAAACGTTTACTTTGCATTATATATATATGCTCGTACACACACATACAGAGACTAAAACTGGACATATGAACAAAGAGAATTGCTTGTACTAATATGGAAAAGCTTCTTCTTTGATGGTGAGAATGGTGTGAAACTGATTGTGTTTCTCTCATGCAGCAAGCAAAGCAACCATCTTTTTCTTTTTCACTTCTCACAAGTGAGTTACAGCTTACTACTTTAATTTTCGGTGGTGATTATCTGATGAGGACGACGTACGTGGCTACACGTTGCTGACAAGAAGCTAGATACTTTCTCTCTAGTTAGACTCCTCAAAAGCCAAAAAGTAAGAGTAAGACTACTTTACATTTCATGCATCTTTATCTTCTTTTTGGTCATCTTTGATTTAATTATATCATGTTGTATTTTAGTTAATATAATCTCCGTTAATTATTCCTCATTACTTCTTACCCTCGTGGATATTGACTAGGCATGAGTTTACAATTATTTTCTTGTGTTGCATTTACACGCTTTAAATGGAAAAATCGGTAAAATAGTGAGAAATTTTAATTTATTGGCCCAGAGGGTCTGATATGCTTTTACTCAAAGAGAGGAGTGATATTCTAATCGATGTAATTTTCTAACAATGATTTGTCATAGGGTTTCCGCTTCGGCTTGGATTGTCATCTGTTTGTTATGCGTGTATGCATTATTTATACTTGGTAACCTGCTTTAAGTTATGTTAAATTAAATTATTAATCATTCAAACTATAATAATTTTCTAAAATATTAAATCTCACGTACAATGATAATGAAAATACTCTATCAAGTTTTTAATATAAAACTTAGTTAATATTTTTTGTGTGTGTAGAGAATAAGAAAATAAAATAAATTACTTAATCATATCAACCATATATTAGTTTATAAGCTAGATAAATTAATTTAAATAAAATTTATGTAAATAATTTATTTAACTTTTTTAACTAATAAAACTAAGAAGAATATGGAAAATCTGGCTTTCCTCCGATGCCATTAAGGTCCACTGCACTCTTTTTCTCCAATATTTGCCATTTTGGGGCAAAACAGTGCAATTTTTGCCCTCCCCCAAAAAAAAAATTTGAGGTAAGACATTTCATAATACTAATCAGTATCAAAATATATTTTTTTTTAGTACTAAAAAAACATTTCATAATACTAAAAATATTTTAAAGATCATAAAATATTTTTTAGTACTATCATAAATATTTTTTTTAGTACTCATTAGTACCTAAAATATTAAAAAGAAACAACAGCTGCACTATTTCATGCCAAAATGGTGCACTATTGGAAAAAATAAGGGCAATGACATTCGGAGGAGAGCCAGGTCCGAATATGACATTGACTCCTGACGCAGATTCCACGTAAACACACACCACTACGATCAACCGATACTTCTCGAGTGGAATGTTTCTGTAGACTGTACTTTGTCTTCTATTCACACTAATTACTTTTTTTTTTTTTTTAATTGCCGATTCACATTGTTCGTAAGCTTTTATATTCCATTTATTTTATTTGTTAATTTTTTTTTTAATATTTTTATGTTTTCTAGTAGTATAAGTTTTGTTTCATTCAGCAGTTCTCAAACATATAATGTTTCATCAATTTGTTGGATATGGCAAAGTTATATATAATTAAGGTGAGGAGAATATCAACATTTGAACGTGTTTCCAATATCATCGTGAATATCTATCAAAATATTATTTTTAATTTTCATTGTTATATTAGGTGTTGGGGGGAGATTTTGATTCTCATAATATTTATTATTTAATAATGTTTGTTTTCATTGTTTTACAATCTTAATAAAAATTGTCAGCCCCCGCACCGTACTCAATGATATATTTTACTCTATCTGCTTTTTATTATAAGGCACTAATTACCAATTCTCACAAATCAATAAAATTAGTTAAAAGTATTAAAGTTGTTATAAAATTCAAGTTATTTACAATATTATTCTAATTAACTACTCTAAACTCAAATATAGTAATATCTTACACTACCCTTATTAAATATGGGTAGACATGAAAAATGAATTAATTACACTTTGAAAACTTACAAGTTTCTTATAAAAAAAAGACAAAAAAACACTTATTAGCTAGTGCATTATAGTAAGAATATGAGAGAGTATTATTTTACAAAGCATCACAGTGGTTCCTCTAATCTGATCTGATCTGATCGGAAAAAGGATCCTCGGACTAATGAAAAAGGACCTCGGACTAATTGAAACCTTAAAAAGTTGATAGTGACTGACTCAATTATTTATATTAAAGGAAAGTGAACTGGAACAAGGAAAAATAACAGTTGCAAAAATGAAAATGCTTAGTGTATCGCACTGTTATTCCATACGCCTTGCATTATTTGCTCTTGACAATAAAAATAAGTTATCATTTTCAAATTTACACCGTATTTGGCTTAGCGTCTGCGTGGCACGAGAATAATGGAGGAGAGAAAAAATTAAAGGAACAACAGATAATTACAAGAGAATTGATTGACATACACAAGGCAAATTAAACCGTGTGGCTTCATGCATTCGTACGTCATAAATATATTCTCACACAATTACAGTTCTTTTTAATAAAAGGACAAAATGATATTAACTTAATTAAAAGGTTTACAAATAGCCAAAACATAAAGTGCAACTTCACTACTACACACCACTACACCATTGCATATCGTTGCTACTTATCATGCATGGTTTATAATTTGTTAATGTATTTTTGATAATTTGGATTGAGTAGTACAGTTATGGTAGTTTTAGATAGATTTATGTAATTGTGGCCTATTAGTTTGTTTGAAGTATTAAAAAATACAATATTTTTTAACGGGTTTTATATAGGTCAAGTTTAGGCTAACTTGTTATAAGACAAGGGCTTGACCTGTTAACGATAATGTCTGCCTTGACTTGTTTTCACTCATTTACTAATATATTTTAATAAATATAATTTTTTGGTAGAGATAATTAAACATAATCTTATATGCTTGATTTGTGGTAGTTTCTTATTCATTGTATTGATTGTATAGTTCTTTTATTGTTGTTTAATTTTTTTTATATTATTATCTAGTATCTAGCTCAGGGTTTATGACTGTCCCTTCCAACACAACGACTTTTTTTAGGACTCGATCAATTTGAGATTTAAAGAGATCTAGTGGGGCCTTACACTGATAAACCAACATACATTTGTTATGATTGTTATTATATATTAATATTTTATATTATCGATAACGGTTTTCTATGAAAAGAATTTAATGACAATCTACAATTAATTATACGATATGTGGAAATATTCTACAATTAATGTATTCAAGATATAAGAGTTTATATTAAAAAACAAAAAAGAAAAGAAATAGGAAACCGTAATAAAAACGAGAGTGGTGTATGTGTGTGTATACGATCTTTTTTATTGAATGGCTTCATCCCTTTTTATAAGATCTTATTTCACTTTATCTCAATGTTAAATATATTTTTTCTCATTTTACCCTCATTCTTTCCCATCATTTATTTATCATACATTGTATTTTTTTTTTTTTCCTCTCATCAATATTACCCGTTCACTCTTACTCATTTATAAATAGGGACTTTTTTGAAAAAAAATTATATTTTCTATATATTTATTACTTTTAAATAATTTCAACTACTTTTTAGAATCCTGATCTAGGTTGAAAGGATCTTATATATAGGGATGGAGAGAGTACCAAGGTCCTATCTCTTTTAATTCCTAAAGCTGCATATGAAATATTATAACCAGAGGTGTGGTAACCACTACTTAGTAAAAGATTTTGTTGTTTATAAGAAAATTATGCATACTATAAAAGTATAACTCTTCATATATTTTTTTATGAATTAATATATGGGACTTTTTAATCTAACAAATAATATGACTTTTAATTGAATATATACTGTTTCAAGAGGCACCACTTTAGATCTTATAAATACCCATAATCGTTAGTCCAATTTCACATATTACATTACATAGTAAGGGGTCAAACTCATTTCTTTAGTCTTTGAGTGCAGTTAGAAATAAAATCTAACTATTATTTTATAAAAGTCGTTGTTGTGATGGCTTAAATGTTGGGAGTGAAATATATACTCTAGGTTAACCTCCGCTTTCAAGAGTCATTGGGAATAAGAATCTGAGTTGTGAATGCAAATAGAATTTCCTAAAATGAAATTATAATGGAAAGAGTTAGCTTACTCAAACCCAGGCAATATCTTTGGCGATGGTGATAATGTTGTTCCTTCCCCTTCTTTTGAATTTAGTTGACTCTAGCTCCAGTGGAAATTGCTGCAAGTGTCTAGTTATATACGTTAGTCTGTTCTCTTTATTACTTAGCGATAAGAAAGTTCATAGATGGTTCAAATGATACCATTTAATTCTTTTCAACTTACATTACTTCTGTACAGGGCAAGATAATGCAAAAAGAATGGGTCTAAACTTCGAAAGAGTGAAGTAAGTGTTGGAATTTAGGAAGAAATCTCATGGTTTATGAATAAGAATGATGGAAAAGAAGAGGAAAAATAAGAAGGATTGTGTGTGTGGTACTAAGTCCCACATTAGTTAGATGAAGGGAAGTTGGAGGGTATATAAGCCCCAACTTGGCTCCTACTAGTTGGGCCCTTGGGCCTACCCACTTTTGTGGAGAGATGAGGACTTAGGCAACCCTTGGTCCACCACACGCGCGCGCCGCTGCCGCCCACCCGGTCCGCGCGTATGAAATAAAAAATAATTTTTTATTAAATTATTTTTTGAATAAAATAATCCTTTTATTTTTATTTCCGTTGTGCCTCTTCGATTTTTTCCACCAACGACTACGTACGACTCGTTCAGCTTCGTCTGGTCGAGTTTGTTCGTACAACCCGTCGACCCGTTCAGCTCCATCTAGTGCGTCTGTTTGTGAGACGCACCAATTCGCCGGCAACAGACGCAGCTCGCCTCTATTCGTTCCGTTCTGGTGTGTCTTTTCGCACAACGTACCAGTTTGCGCAACAGACGAGTCCATCTGATCGTGTTTTTCCGGAGTCTATAAATAGGGGCCCCTAGTCACAGAATTTTATACATTCTTTCTTCTCTGCATACACTCTTTTTGCATAAACATTCTGTGCGTTCCGAAAGCAGACTCGTTGGATTCGCTTGGGCTTCAGACAGACAGAGCCATCTTTCTGGAGACGAACAATCCGCTCTATCCTGAGAGGCAATTGCCCAGAAACCTGTGGCATCCGTAGAGGGAGCAAAATTGTCTTAAGGAAACAACGAAAGTTAGGCCCGGATTTCTGCATAGTTCATAACCATATTCGGTAGTCTTGTGAGTTCGTTTATAGCTTTTTCATATGATACAGACTTGTTGTATGCTCTCTGTATGTTATATTTTGTTAAACACAGATTGTTGTTATACTATTTTGTTTACTACATATTCAATTTCTACCTACTCTATACGTTAGAAACAACAATAAGTACTTTTATTTAATTTCTATTACACATTTCATAGTTAATTTAAGCATTTACTTGGAAGAATATGGTTTTTTTCTTCAGTTGATTAGCTATTAGCCCAACTTCTTCAATATGAATTCTTTGGAACATATGTTTTTTTGCCTGCTTTGGAACATAAATGTCAATTGCTATTATCCAGCATTGACACCTCTTGTTGGAGCCCAATCCTGTACAGCGTCTACTATTCCGAGCAGGGTTACTGCCCCCACCACCAATGGTGGCAATGGAGCGTAATGGTGGACCTCGTGATACACGCCCTGTTGATGCTCTAACTGGGCGTGTCTTGGGTCAAGAGAAGCCAGTTAAAGATGACACTACTAAAGATGATGGTGAAGATGAAACCCCCACTCCATAAAATCTTACTGTGTTGTTTTTATGGTGTTTTATTTTTTCTATTTCTGTTTACCCTTCTATTCTAGGTATGTCGCTAGGGGTGTTCACAATGTCTAAGGCCCGGTGCGCTTGCCCATGCCCATGAAAAAATCGCCCTGCTCAGCCCGAAAAGAAAGAGGCCTAAAAAAATTTGGGCATAATTGGGCTGGGCATTTTGCAGGCAGGGCCGGGCATCGGACAAGGTATGCCGCCTTGCCCATTTGGCCTTACCCGGTGTGTGTGTGTGTGTGTGTGTGTGTGTGTGTGTGTGTGTGTATTATCTTTAATTTTTTTATCCTTCCATTTTTTGATTCCATATGCTTCTTTCTTTTGACAATTTGGGGTGTCGAGGCAACCTCTTGGAATTTTGGATGACTACAAGGCTTTGATTACAATTTTTTGATGCCTTGCATTGTTGTATTATAGATGTTATTTAATTGTTCACTTATAGATATTAACTATTTGTTAAGACATATGATTGTCTTTTTAATTTCAAGACCTAAGTTGTAGAATTATGAATTTTATTTGTAGTTTGTAATATTATTTATTAGGTATGATTTAAGCTTTTTTTTTTTATATATATATATATAAGGTGTGATAGGGTATGGTCACTTGGGTATGGAAGACCCGCCCTGTCCTGCTCAAAAATGTTATGGCTTTTATCGGGTAAGGCCGGGCATTGGGCCTCATTTTGCTAACTATTGATTTTTCAGGCAGGGCATCAGGCAAGGTTCTCGCCCTACCCAGCTCTACCCATAAACACCTCTAGTCGCCAGAATCTATATTTTCAATCGGCTTACCGGTTCACTGAAGAGAATAATTTCTATTTGTTTGTTGAAAGTGCCTACTGGGAAAGGTTTGTCAGTTGTGATTCTGTATAATGTGTCATTTAAAGCCAGAGAAAGAGTCTAATGTCATTTCCACCTTGTCAAATATGAGATGAATTTAAATTGATTAGTGAATTGATGGCTAAACTTGGTGGGAAATGCCTGATACTTTTGTATTTTGGAACTTTTGCCTGGGCAGAAGTGAAAGTAGCTGATTTTAGTCCTTATATTTTGAATATCATCGTGTTGATTTTCATATTTCTGAACTGCATTATGATTCTGTATGCATTTTGGAGTATAATCTTTAGTGTAAATGTGAATGCAATTCTGGAAACAAAAGTATTTAGTCATTTGGGATTGTTGACGTTAACTTAGTAGCATTTGACCGTTTGCTCATACTTCCTAATCAACTGGGAATACTGAAAGTTGTTTTGAAATATGAATTTTCCAATTATTGAAGTGTTTGAATTTGAAGCAACATAATTATCCTAACGTGCACATGCTATTAAACTTTAATAAAACATTTTTACCAATCCAATCTCGAATAATATGCCTTTAAACATCCATTCGAGGCAGGTGTTTGTTGTTCTAAACATAAACTTGACGAAATAAATACAAAGAATTAACTTCGCCTAAGTATTTTCCTTATAGAACTTGACCTAAGTAGATTCATCTAGTTTTGAATCAAATCCTTAAGCTTTTTTCTTTCTTTTTACTGGATTCTTTTAGTTTGTACAATTTAGTCCCTCATCTTTAAAACGGTTAAATCAAGATTAACGGTACTAAGAATTCCATTAGAGCGTGCTAATGTGGCACAGAGTTGACTATTTTAACAGTTTGGATTCTTACTCAGCATTTATGGCGAAAAAACTTATCCACGTATGAAAAGAATTTAATTTTTTACCTGAACATTTGAAATCAAATTATTGTACAATATCTGAAAGTTCATTAATTTATTCACATGACGCTTATAATCTGAATTCTAAATAGGAAAAAAAAAAATCACACATAACAAATATGATACTTTTGTCCAACAACTCTGGTCCTATTTATAAGTTCACTTTAGAAAAACCAATTTGAACTTTATTATAATTCCACTTTCAGAGTAATAAATAAAACTGTTATAATTTTGCCCTTATCAAATGTTAGAAAGAGTAGAAAGATGTGCAAAGAAAAAAAAATCATAAATGAAAAAAATTGAAAAATTTTATCAATTTAGTCCATATTTTTTGAGTTAAATAACTTTACTTAGTGTGTAAAAATTAAGTAATTTGGACTTACAAATAGTACTGATAATTTACACCCTCAAAATCTCATAGCATTGATTACTGATCATTTTTATTAAAAAGCTTTTAATCGAATAAGTTAAAATTAGTTGAAAATTTGTATTCTGTCAGATTTATTGTAACATTTCAAAAGTTTTCAAAACAAAAGTTAATCTATATTCCTAATTTTTTATTATCAATATAATTAATTGGAGAGATCTCTAAATTATTACGGGTATTTGTGAAAATCACACACTATTAATTAGGTCTTCATTAAATTTTGTTAAGTTTCTTTATCAAGGGAAAGAAGTTACCTAAAATTAAAATATTTCTTCTACAAGTCACAAGTGGGCCATATATTGTGCTCGATAAGAAGAAACCTATTGGCAGGAGGGTTCTTATTGAAGTTTCATACAGAAATTAAAAATCAAGATTAACCTACACCAAGCACCTTTTCAAGTTGGCTTAAGCAAAAGGTTGCAAGTTTAACCTTCCAAGGATATGATAAAAGCGTGAGTTCCTTCGTTTCTTTACCTGAACATGAGTTCTTTGGTTGCGCGAAGGATAGATGGAAAAAAAGAGGTTAACCGTTAATTAATACCTGCCAATATCCAACCATGACAGACATAAATCTGCTTTGGTAAACATAACAGACTATACAACTTGGCTGTCGGTTTTTCTAACAAACAGACATAAATCTGCTTTGGCAGCAACAAAATTTAGAGTCATCAAATAGGTACTCAACTTTATAAACCATGCTCTAGGAGCTTGCCTCAACCCATAGAGAGCTCTCTTAAGCTTGCAAACAAGAGGTTTTCCTTCTGCATCATGCTGAATAAAGCCTGGTGGCTACTCCATGAAGACCTCTTCTACCAAATCTCCATTCAAGAAGAAGGCATTATTGAAGTCTACTTGATGTAATTTCAGTTGTGTGTGACAACAACTGTTAGAAGTGCATGAATGGTAGGTGCTTTCACCACTGGACTAAAGGTATCACGATAATATGTACTAGCCTCATGAGAATATCCTTTTGCTACTAATATGCCTTTATACCTTGCAATAGAGCCATCAGCATGAGTTTTCAAGCAACATAACCATCTGCAGCCAATAATTTTCCTGTCAGGTGGCAGATGAACAAGATCCCATGTATGAAACTTTTGAAGAGCATCATATTCTTCTTGAATAGCTTTGGTCTAATTAGGATTAGAGAAGGCTTCATCAATAGTTTTTGGAATAAATACATCCTCAAGTACTGTAAACACTTCAGGTTTGAACTACCAGTTTTACTTCGAGTGAGCATGGAGTGAGGATTGGCACTGATGGGAGAGATGTCACACGAAGAGTTGGTGGGAACAGGAATAATAGTAGTACTGATAGGAGATGTAGCAACGAAAGGTGAAGGATTGAGAGGGACAACAGAAGGAGATGATAATGTATGAGAGATACGGGGATGTAGAAATGAAGAAGATATAGATGAGGTACAATTGGGATATTGAGCTACTGATAGAGATGGTTTAAACTTTGTGGATGCAATTGACTGAGAGGAGGCATAGCGGCTACTAAATTGAGCTTGAGCAGGAAAAATGTTTTCATGGAATATGCATGCCTAGTAATGTAGACATGGCTAGGAGTTCTATTTAAACATTTGTAGCCTTTGTGATGTGAACAATAGCCAAGGAACAAGCAAGGGGCATACTTGAATTCAATATTCCTAGAAAATGGTGAATTTGCGCAAATTGTTGGATTTTGCGACAGAATCAAAAATTCCATCGCAAAACGCACAATCCGGTGAACAAAAATGTTGCCGCCTTGCGACGGAATCCAATTCCGTCGCAAGCCCCCCTTGGGGTTGCGATGAAAAGCGATTCCTTGGGCGTTGTGACGGAAAGTGATTCTATCACGGATTGAGAATTTCTGACATTTGCGACGGAAACCATTTCCGTTGCAAATTTCAAAATCTACGACGGAATTATCTTTTTCTGTCATAATTGCGACACTATTTTTTATGACGAACTAATTCCGTCGTAAAACTGTTTTGTGACCAAAAATGCTTTTTTTGCGACGGAGTTTTTCCGTCACAAAAAATGTTTTTTTTTTTTTGTAGTGCAAGTTTGTGTTTATTTTAAGGATGCAAGTAAGGAAAACACTTACAGCCAAGACTCTAAGTAGGGAATAGCTTAGTTTAGCATTGAGGAGTTTCTCATAAGGTGTAAGACCTTGAAGAGCTGAGGTAGGTAATCAGTTTAGCAAGAACACAACTGCAAGAAATGCATCTCCCTAATAGAATAGAGGAAGGGAAGTAATAGCAAGAGAGTTAGACCAGTCTCCACAATGGATCTGTGCTTTCTTTCAACAATGCCATTTGTTCATATGTGTAGGGGCATGTGAACCTGTGTTGAATGCCACTTTGCACAAGAAAAGGAGTAAATGACAGGAATTCTCCACCATTATCACTCTGAACCTGCTGAATCTTGGTATTGAATCTGTTTTCCGCAAATTTTTTGAATTCTTTGAACTTTGCAAGTGTGTCAAACTTTTTATGTAGTAGATATATTCAAGTGAATATGCTATATGCATCCACAAAAGCTATGTGATAAACAAATCCTTTGGAAGCAAAAGGAGCAGGACCCAATAAATCCATGGTAACCAATTCCATTGGCTTATTTTATATAGTAAAAGATGCTACAAATGGAAGTCTATGACTCTTTCCCATTTTACAAGCAATACAACCATCATCAGTATGTGACTTAGGTATAGAAACATTGATAGACTTTAGTATGCTTTTTACAATGTTTACATGGGGATGACCAAGTCTCCTATGCCATAAAGCAAATGTATCTACTGTGGTAGTGAGGTGACAGAAACCAGATTGGTTACTTTGAATTCTTTGAGCTTGTGAGTTTAGCAAGCAGTTGGGTATTGCTGCAACATTCAGCTTGTACATGCCAGCAGTCTCAACACCAGTCATGAGGGTCTTCTTGGTCTGTAGATCCTTAACAACACACGTATGAGGAAAGAATTCAATTGAGACTCCATTATCTTTAGTGACTTGAGCAATATATACTAAGTTCTTTTGCATGGTTGGCTGTTCAATTGTAACTTAGAAGCTGATAGAGATTTACTCAAGCATGTGGAGCCTATATACAACACAGGTAAACTTGTACCTCCAACAACTGTTATTTTGCTCTTACCTTTCGGTGGTGTTGCAGCCTGAAGCATATTAGGTGTGTTTGTGATATGTTGTGTGGCTTCGGAGTCAAGATACCAAGCCTCATCGGTTATATTTCAGGAGAAGCCACAAATGCTTGAGGAAATACTGAATTAGATGCATTATTATTGTTCACAGGATTATTAGTGGCTGAATCAGATATATGCACATCAATAGCATTCAGCTTAGTACTTAGAGTAGTATGAGTAACTAAAGTTGCAGCTTGGTTATAGGTGATGGGAATATCAGTATACTGAGATGGCCAACTAACACGATTATCAGACTCATATGATAGCATATTATGATGACTACTTGAATCAATGTAATGTACCTAAGACGACTGTCGGAATTGATGGATGGTGCAGAGGAATCATACCTGAAGAAACACATATCTACTAGATGTCCCACCTCGTGACAAATTTAACAAGAGGTTTTGTTCTAAAATGGAAAGCTGCGACCACGACCTTTGCCTCGACCATTAACAAATGGAGGCTGATAAAATGGTGTAGAGTCTCATCCAATTAAAGTAGGCGCACCATGACTAGCTTGAGTAGCAAATGCTAACTAGTTTTCTTGTGTAAAATCAACATATATACTGGTTTGATACATTTGAATAATGAGCTTGAGCCACAAAATTAGCAATAAATGATTTTTGTCGAGCTGTAGAGTCAAGAAGCATTGTATTGACTATATCTAAGTCAAATTTTTGTTTACTCACATTGATCTCACATTGATAATAGCAATAATTGATTTATTCTCCATGGTGAGACTATTCAAAATGTGTGAAATTCTACTAGTGTTAGTTACTGGTTCTCCTAACAATGCCAAGTGATGAGAGATAGATTTCAAGTTAGCTAAATCATCTCTCATACTTAATTCTCCTTTACGTTGATTAGTTAGCAGATTCTTGTAGTGTAGGATCTTTGAATTTGATTTATAAGAGTACAATCAATTTAGTTTTTGCCAAATTTGAGCAGCTGTTTCCAAATCAATAAGATCATGAAGAACAGAGGGAGTTACGAACACTAATAGCCATGAAGCAAGCACAGAGTCAAGTTGTTCGTAGACTGCAAATTTTGGATTATCAACTTCTAGGCTTGTCTATGAGTCTCGAACACGTTGAGCTAGTATTTGAACAGATCCGTCTAAGTAAGAGAATAGACGATGCTACTTTGCCATAAAATATACTTGTTGTTTCCATATGAGATAATTGGAATCATCAAGCTTCACCATAATCTTCTTGTTGGTAAAGCTCTGACTATTGAGTCTTGGATCTATGGACACCGAAAAAGCTGTGGACATTGTTTTAGTGACTTATCAATCCAGAAGGTTGGAGATTAATCACTACCAATGTCTCTGTATTTTAGTCTTGAATTTGATAGGAAACAGAGCTTCATCGGCATGGTTGTGGCTCTGATACCATGCCATTATCTTTGAACGTGAAAACATATTTATGAGTTTCAATCAAATTAATTGATAATGAGTTCATGCTTCACATTATATAGACCAATTGATATGCGTGATATGATAAGAAACAGAAAAGCATAAACATAACTGACTATACAACTTGCACAGCAACTTGCATGACACGTCATCTCAATAACTGAACTAACAATAACACGTGATTGACTAATCTATCTAATCTATAAAAACTTGTAATCAGTCAATAATACCAAGTATCAAATATGAAATGATTATATTATAAAAAGCATCTATTATAGATAATTTAACTATAGAGAATTATTAAAATGTGCATATAGTGTAAGCTCTAATGTTACCCCTAAGGAATCAGGATCTTAATGATTTGAAACTAAGGAAATTAAAGTTCCCAGCAAGAGTAATCATGGTGTATCGAAATATAATAAGATTAATTCATAGAAATTTCAAGTCATAATAACCTATCACATATAGAAAAGATCGAGACATTCCTATATCCTCAAGTCCAAGTGTTCATTCTCCTATATCCTCTCTGTTCACGAGTCAATACGCGGATTTTAAGTAAATGACAACCTTAAAAAAAGTTACTTATCAAGATTTGAATACTTTGTTGTCAACATCTGAGCGCTTAGTTATAACTCGTAAGTTATAAAACCACACCTTGTACTTGCATTCATATACGCCTAAGAGTTGGAGCGATAACTATTGAAAAGAAAAAGGTAAGAATTCATCTATGATGATTCAAAAACATTCCAAGAATGTCATTATTGAGCATACCAGCTTCATGCAATAAGGAGGGTAAAGAGTTCAAGCAAGAAGGAGTCTTTGAACCAGATAATTACGATCAAGGGAAACACCCAATAAAATTATTGAGCATAACAACTTTATATAATTATATAACTGACCCAAGTGAGATAATTAGGGCTTGTTGTCATCGCGAGTAAGGTGGGTACGCATAACAACAAATGGAGTAACAACATATATGGTCTTTGGTTAATGATGTGCATATTCTCTGTCTTTAGTTGCATCAATTTCGTTTTTGTTTATTGCTACTTTGTGATATTAATATAGTACTCAGTTGACTAACTTAGATTAGAGAAACTAAATAAATAATTTAATTATAATATATGTTACATGATTTCTCTCTCAAATACTTTTATCTATTATAAGATTATATATCGGTTTATAAGTTAAGTAAATTAGTTTAGAGAAAAATGAGCTCAATTTAGGGACTAAAAGTTAACCTTAGTATAGTAGCAACGCTTTAAAAGTATAAAGACTGCTTCTACAAAATTTTAATTGTAGGAATATAAAAATAGATATAAATTTCAAAGACTTATTTTTCTTTCAAAAAATATTTCGGAGGATACATTGAGATTATTTTAGAAACTATAATTTCATGGTCTACAAAACCATTACATCAGCTGATGATGAATTTTGTTACAGACTCAAAATATGGCCCAGATGTGGAGTCAAAACACTTGGGCTTGGAGGCACATGATGCCCAATTGCCCAAACTCTAAACCATAAGGTACCTCTATAAATAGGACCTAAAACCTTAAGGTACACAGACTCTACTCTCTACCTCTTTACTATTCGGTACACATAGAACATACACTCCACTCCATTGGGTGAAAACCCTTATGTTTGTGCTCTGTGATCTCCTTGCTCTTAGGTATCTAATCCATGGATATTTAGGAGACAACTACCAGATCCTATATCAATATACTAGTCTATTAGGGCTAGACACTTATGTTCTACAATAGAACAAATTTATTTAATTTGTGTTGAACTTTATTCGTTCTTTCAATGGACGATTATATAATCTGAATTCTAAATAGGGGGAAAAATCATAAATAAGGTATAATAGAATTATATATTCCTCGCATCATTTTTATATAAAGCTTTTAATCGAATCAGTAAAAATTACTTTAAAAATTGTATTCCGTCAAATTTATTGTAACATTTCAAAAAATTTCTTAACAAAGTTAACCTTTATTCCTATTTTTTTTTTCAATTTAATTAATTAGTGACATAGCTAAAATGCTAAATTATTAATGGTATCTGAGAAAATCACAACTTACTTTTTCATTAAATTTTATCTAGTTTTTTTTATTAAAGCAAATAAATATTTTTAAACATTTCTTCTACAAATGGACAATATATAACGTGCTCGATAAGAAGAAAGCTATTGGCAAGAGGGTTCAATATTGAAGTTTGATATACTAATTAAAAATAAAGATTAAGTGACACCAAGTACCTTTTAAGTCGGCTTAAGTAAAAGATTGAGTTTGACCTTTCATAAAAATTGAGTGTACGAGTTCCTTCAATTAAGGTAGAGTGAGAAAAAGATTAACAATTAATGCCAACTATCAAATATGAAATCATCATATTATAAAAAGCGTCTGTTATATAGATAATTTAATTTTATATATATATATATATATATATATATATATATATATATATATAATTTTTCAAATGTAAACATGGTGGTGTTATCGGATCCAAACTGGATCGGTCAGTTTAGGCCAAAAACTTGCCAACCAGTTTGGTCTGATAGGTTGGATTGGTTCAATCTTTTAAAATTAAAAAAGTAATTAATTCTTTTCTTAAAAAAAATATTGTTCAGAATTCCATATAAACAACCCTGAAATTTCCACTTACTCACCAGTATAACCCGAGTTAGCTTCAATTAGACTCCGATATAACTCGTTAACCTTTGACACAATACCTTGACCGATCAATCACTAGTCTTAATTTAATAACCTCGACCCATGGAGTATATAAGCTCGAATATTACTCTTCAAGAAACAAGATCTCACTACTAGAAAGTAAAGAACTTGCGATGGAAATATTTCCGTTGCAAATTGGTGAATTTTGAGATAGAATTACAATTTCGACGCAAATTTTTGCATTTTTGCGACGGAATTATTAAAATTCCGTCACAGATATTTGCAACAAAAAATGAAATTCCATCGCAAAACGCGCAATCCGGTGAAGACAAATGCCGTCGAATTGCGACAGAAATACATTTCGTCGCACCCCCCAGTTGGGGGTTGTGACGGAATCTCGATTTCGTCTCAACCCCCATGGGGGTTGCAACAGAATCAACATTTGGTGGCGGATGCCACAGGATGGACTTCCAAACCTAGAGCGTCATACACATTCAACAAAGAGCAGAATTTGGAATTGTTGCAATAGGTTAAAGATCTAAAACTCCCAGATGGTTATGCATCAAACATGTCAAGATGTATCAACATGCCTAAGGCGAAGTTATCTAATATGAAGAGTTATGATTGCCATTTTTTTTCTAGAGATTGTTGTCGTGGGTCTTCAAAGCACTACCAAAGCATATATGGAGTATTCTGACAGAATTTTCCATGTTCTTTAGAGAAATTTGTGCTTTTGAGCTTAATGCTGATAAGTTACAGCAGCTGGAGGAGAGAGAATGTCAGTGACGCTATGCAAGTTAGAGATGGTGTTTCCTCCTACCTTATTCGACTAAATAGAGTATTTGCCTATTCACTTGGCCTATGAGGCAAGGGTCAGAGGTCCGCAATAGTATAGGAAGATGTATCCGTTTGAGAGAATATATGTGTGTGTGTGTGTGTTGTTTCATGATGTTGTTAATTGACCCACATGATGCTAAAGTTTATAAATACCATGTGATTGTCTATTACAAGTTTTTATACACTCTTAATTACAAGATCAAAAATCAAATGTACATTGAAGGATCTATCGCTGAAGCGTATCTAGTTGAAGAGGTCACAAAATTTTTGTCATACTATTATCTCTTTGAAATTATATCAAGATGGAGAGGGGTAGCTTGCAAAGATGATGGTGGTGATACAAGTGATCAGATATCCGCATTTAATTATCCAGGTCTAGTCGTGGGAAAATAGTAGAGGTCAACTCTAGAAGGAAGAGACAAGTAAGTAGCGAAGTGGTACATTCTAAACAACTGTGAAGAGCTTCCCTGTACTTAACGTAAGATTTCCTATATTTTTTCTGTTACGGTAAGTATTAATTACATTTTTTTTTTTACAGTTATTTCTCCAATTGGGTTTAATCCACAAATCCTTTGATGTCGATTCCAAACTTGATCAATTCAAGATTGCTGAGTTTCCTCAATGGTTCCAATCCTACTTCATGTGAAATCAATAAGCTCCCTATAATATTGCGTGGAGTTTACCTTACGGAGCCGCAATAGTTGTTACCCGGTGTCATAAATATGTAATTAATGGGTATCAGTTTGCAACTGTAGAAGAGAACAAAAATACACTAATATGTCATCTTCATCGTCCACTACCGACTCTGTTATGGGCGGTACAGGTGTGCCTTTCAATCCCC
Source organism: Acacia confusa (assembly GCA_037074495.1). Taxonomy (NCBI): domain Eukaryota; kingdom Viridiplantae; phylum Streptophyta; class Magnoliopsida; order Fabales; family Fabaceae; genus Acacia; species Acacia confusa. Next base: position 11,455,574 of record CM073514.1, read on the forward strand.
CTTATCCACAACAAGGGGCAGAGCATGTATACTATATAATTTCTGATTGATTTACATTTTTAGTTTTATTTAAGCAACTATGTACTAAAATTTTGCAATACATCACATTTCTTCCTTCAGTACATTGTGCCTCCTCGAAGCTAAGTCAGGGAAGCTAGTTCCTCAATCACACCAAGTGTGAGGATCAATTGATCCTGAGATAGGGCTGCTCGGATTCGTCCTCTTGGCAACCTAGAGTAAGTCATGTAAAGTTATTGATAATGTTACGATTTTCTACCTTTAGTTTGTATGCTAATATTTACGTCGTTTTCTCTGTATCCAGATTTAATTTGAGCCTTATAATCAGGTCACGAATTTCGTGTCGGCCTAAATATTCTGTAATTTCACTCATCCTTGGGCCCATTGGAAAGAGATTCCTAAGGAATATTGGGAAGCTTGGTTCAAGGAGTTCTTGGTAAGTTTTGTAAATTATGATTATTAATTTGTTATCCAAATGCAAACTAATTAAGTACTTTTATAATTTGGAGCACTAATTGTTCGTAATTGATTTTCAGCGTAACTTTAGGTGGTTGCCTGACCATCGAGAAGATTTGAGAAAAGCTTACAATCACAAGGGAAGCAAGTGGTTGTCTGATAGGTTTTATAAATTGAGATACGGTTTAGGCAAGACTGATTGGATTCAACCTGAGACTGTAGAGCAATTACTTCAAAGATGGGTTGTCGATCCCAAATTTAAAGAGAAGAGTGAGAAAAATTAATCAAATGGGGCCCATATGGATGGTCCATCATATACTGGCGGCTCCATCCTATACAGTGAGCATCGATGAAAAATTGTGAGTACAGTTATTTTCTATTTCAATATTCAATATTTTGTACTTTAAAGTAATTAACTAGCGGTCATCATTTGTATTTGCAAGCAATGTATGGGGAAGTTCTTGTAGAATCGGTTGAGTGGGCTACCTTTGAGCGTACTTATTCCCAAGAGTCTTTTGATGGTAGTGGGCGCCACTAGATCAACGCAAAGTCGCAGCAAGTAGCGGTGAAACATTTATTGCTTTTACTATTTGTTTCAAGCACCAACATATTTATTTCATTTCGCATGCGTTATTTGTGATGTAATTTTTTGCTTGTAGGAAACGTATCAGAAGCTGACGCAAGAGAGAGACTCCCAAAGTGAGGGCGACCCCGCATCTTCCAGTCTGATAACAACAGTCTATTCATTCAGGGCATAAAAGAATTTGACAAGAAAGGTAGACTCTTCGGGATGGGTGCGTCTGCGAGCCGACTGAAGCCTACAAAGCGCTCCTCATTGGGTAGTGAAGGTGTTGTTGCAGGTAAATGTAATACATTTGCTATAGATTGTTATGTTTTCATTCCCTTGTCCATTTAAATGAAGTACAAAAAAAAAACTCACTCTCTAATGTTGTTTTTTCAGATTAGCTTAAGAGGATGAAGGCATTGGTGTAGGAGCAAGCATCTCGTATGCAGGCACAAGAATCTCATATTAGCATGCAAGCATCTAGTATGCAGGGGCAAGAAGAGATGATATGGTGGCAAGCACAAGACCTGCAACGAACACAAGACATGATGAGGCAAATACAGCTTATACTCCAGTCCTTAACTCAGGGCAATGGTACCTAGCCGGCTCCTGGTGGTGATGACAGTCCTGGTGATGATTACCATCCTGGTGACAATGACGATGATCATGCTACTGCATTTTAGATTATTTTTTAGTCACAACATTATTATTTATGTTTTACTTTCTCTATGTAAAACTCTTTATGATTGTTATTTTATATTTTTATCATATATAAGTTTTCTTTATTTCGAAACTTTTTGTTGAATTTTATTTATTTTTTTAATCATTTTTATATTTTTAATGCAATTTTATATATTTTTTAATAATTTCAATTTCAATTTTTTATATTTTCAATATTTTTGTGATTTTTTTAAAATTTTAATCGAAATTTTATATATTTTTTAATGTAATTTTATGATTTAATAATTTATTTTATTTTTAAACATTTTTAATAATTTTTTATTTTAATTTTATATTTTTTAATATAATTTTATGATTTTATAATTTTTTAATAAAATGAATTTTTTGACAGAATTGAATTCTATTATCTTTTTCTATCGCAATTGCGACGGACGAAATCCGTCACAAATTTCCTTGCAAAACTGTTTTGCGACGGAAAATTCCGTTTTTGTGACGGATTTTTTCCATCACAAAAAAAGATTTATTTTTGTAGTTTCTCAACTAATGAGAAATTAACCAGTTTGAAAGCATGAAAATATGATAAGATTAACTCAGAAAAATTTCAAGTCATAATAACTTATCACATATTGAAAAGATCGAGATATATATTCATATGGAAAAATGATCAACTAAGCATTTATATATGTGTGTGTGTAATTTTCTTGTAAATTTCATGGAGGCCTACCACCAAGACCCAGCCTTCATTCTCATATGTCTTGTTCGTGAGTCAATTTATGGATTTTAAGTAATTGTCGACATGAAAGAAAGTTACTTATCAAAGATTAAATACCTTGTTGTCAATATATGATCAAGCACTTAGTTGTATGTTATGAAACAACATTTTGTATTTGCATTTATATATGGAAAAGAGTAAAAGTGATAGCTACTGAAGAGAAAATGGTAAGAAATTGTCTAGGATGATTCAAAAACATACATTCAAAGAATGCAATTAGATGTCACAATAAAAAAGATAGATTAATTAGTATGGAGTCATATAAACTAAGTAAAATTAAAGCACAATCCTGGGAAAACACTCAATAAATTAAAGTGATTTACATTTATACCAAAAAAAAAAAAAGTGATTTAACACAATATATACGTACGATCCACATAACCGATCACCATTGAGATAATCAAAGCTTGTTGTCATTGACACATGGAACAACAACTGGACTAACAACATTTATGGTCTTTATTTAATGATGCGCATATTAATTCTTCGTCTTCCTTAGTCGCATCAAGCCTTTCATTTCTGTTTACTATATCTTTTCACAAGCCATACTGGCTTGCCCTCCTATAATATATTTAATTATGAGAATTTAAATAAATGGGAATACTTTTTTTGCCAGATAATAAATCAAAAGGGAATACGTAGACCTCATTAAAAGTAGAATTTGTTAACGAATTAGTGCCCCTTCATATGATGTTAACGAAAAGTTGGTATTATAAAATTATAAGTAACTTTCAGTGGAAAGCAACTATGAAACGTGGGTGTCGCGATATTGTAATTGTTCCCCAAAAGACCAGGAAAAAAAATTATATGTGCATATATATATATATATATATATATATATATATATATATATATGAAATTGCACCGTGTACCTCAAGGAATATTTTATAAACATTTCCACAAATTATATATATAGTCCACCTTAAATATCGCCTCTTGGTCAATGTAAAACCAGTGGCCTAGCTATGAGTAGATATTGCTAAATTTGCCATTAAATTTGTATCTCATGCTATATTGGCCTATTTATGTAGAATATTAACTTCACAGAGACTCCATAATATATACTATAAATCACTTTTATCTCGTTCACATGTATCAATAAAAATAATAAAAACTTTTAATTTATCATAAAATTCAATTGATGTTCAATATTAAAATATTTTTATTAATTACATCAAACTCTTACTACCCTTATCAGATATGGTCATCTATGTACACAAAATGTTTAATGTATCTTAAAACTAGCATATGCCTTATAAATAAGATCAATAACATATTCGAGAAGGTTTCCAATTATACAGTGAAGTGTATGATATTTTCTATTGATGTGATTCACAATATAATCATTTTTAGAAAAAAAAAAAATTAGGTTCACAATATAAGTTATTTGAAGAGTAATTAATGCTTATTTGTCAATTTCATCCTTAAAATTAATGCTTCAATGTGACTCTTTTTATTTTTCAATCTCTTTTTTAAACCTTTATTTTTAATATGACTAAAGTTATTTTTTGAATTAAAGACAAAGTTAATGAATTAATTATTGCGAAAAAGAGGGAGTATTACAATTCATTGAAACCAATACCCATTGATAACGCATATGGCCTAGTCTATAGTAATAATTTTCTTTGTATTGATGATCAGATAATAGATTGAGGAAGTCTTAATTTATTTGGTTGTTACGAGAAAAACCACATGTAATGCAAGTCAAGTCGCCAACTCATAGCCCATGTTGGCTTTGATATCAAGCACAATTATTAGGGAAAATCACACTGCGGTCCCAAAAACCAGAACTAATTACAAAAAGGTCTCAAACCAAAATCTCATTAAGGAAAAGTCTAAAAAACGTCGCTGGGACATTTTTTTAATTAATTCAAAATGGGAAATAACTCTTCTGCCCACTATTTCAATCGTTTGAATGAATCACTCATTACAGTTTCTGCTTCACCGACTTATCCGAGCAAAGCGACGTGAGGAGAGGTGAGAGAACGTTAGAGAAGCCAAAGGAGTGAGAGACAACCCAACCGACATTAGACGAGAGTGAGTTAAACTATGAGATGAGAGGAGGAGATCGCAATCGGCCATTTGGAGGAGAGTGAAGGGTGTTTGGAAGAAGATGAAACAAATGAGGATAAGAGTTGAAACGAAGACAGAGGGCTCTCTGTTGTACAGAGGGCTTAATATCATATAGTTGTCCATGAAATGCATTTCATGTTCTTAATATAGCATTTCAGTTTGTAATATGACATTTCATGTTGTCAAAACCCTCTATCATCTTAGGGGCCATGAAAAAACACATCTCAAAATATGTCAACAGTTACAAATTTTTGTTGTTAAAAATAGCATTTCTAGTTGTTAATATAGTTTTTCCTGTTATTAATACAACTTTTCCTATTGTGAAAATTGTTGTTGTTAAAATAGCATTTTCAGTTATTAATTTGACTTTTCATGTTCTTCAACCCCTCTGTCAACTTGGGGGCCATCAAAAAACACAAATTTCAAAATGTGTCTATGTTACAAATTTTTGTTGTCAAAAATAGAATTTCCAGTTGTTAATATAGTTTTTCCTATTGTTAATAAGGCTTTTCCTATCGTGATAAATTTGGTTGTTAAAATAGCACTTCCAGTTGTTAAATAGCTTTTCTTATTGTTAATATAGTTGTACTCGAGTATTAATTTATCATACTCAAGTAACGGTGTGAAAATTCCTGTGACAAGGTTTTTAATATATTTATACTCGAGTACAAATGTTGTTACTCGAGTAAATTCATGTGACAGGGTTTTTAATTGCAATCTCGTCATTTCAACTCTCATCCTTATCTGTTACATCTTCTTCCAAACACCCTTCATTCTCCTCCATATGGCCGATAACAATCTCCTCCTCGGGCATTCTCTACTCCTTTTGTCTCACGGTTTAACTCGCTCTTGTCTGATGTTGGTTGGCTTGTCTGTCACTCCTTCAACTTCTCCGTCGTTCTCTCACGTCTCCTCGCATCGCTTTGCATGGGTAAGTCGGTGAAGTAGAAACTGTAATGAGTGATTCATTCAAGCAATTGAAACAGTGGGCAGAAGAGTCATTTCCCATTTTGAATTAATTACAAAAAAGTTTCAGGAACGTTTTTGAGACTTTTCTTTAATGGGATCTTGGTTTGGGACATTTTTGTAATTAGTTCTAGTCCTTGAAACCATTGTAATTTTCCCTACTTATTAATTAATCATGCTGGCCTTATATTCGGCAAAAAGAAATTAAAAGAAAAATGCATGTATATGTTAAAATATTATATAATTCATCCTATTTGATATTCATATTTCAAAAACTTATTATGTAATTCAAAAAAAATTTAAATATCATTTTTGTTATGGAAGTTCATCTTAAGGAGTACTAGTCACTAGGAAGTTTTTTTAGTCTTATTTTTGCTCCGAAAATTTAAAAACGTAACAATCTTGATTATTTGTTAATCTTAACTATTGAATTGTTGCTCTTATTTATAAACTTTAGTGGCAAAATTGCTCATAGAAAAAGCTTTCAAGGTAAATTTGCTTCGTTTTTAAACTTTTAAAGCTAAAATAAGTCTAAAAAAACTTCAAATGATTAATACTTAGAGTAAATTTTCATGGTAAAAATGATATTTAACCCTTAAAAAAATAATAATTACAGTTTATGCTTTTAGGTCTGCCGTATGCAAAGTAGGGGAGGTAATCAATCATGACGTCATAACTAACATATCTTATGTCACCTATTTGAGGACGAAAAATAAAATTGCAAAATTCCTCGTAGCTACGTGTTTTTTCTTTTGTTTTTTTTTTTGGGTAATAGGAGACAATATACGCACACCGTAAAATATAAAATATCGTGAGGATAAATAATAGGAAAATTTTGTTCAAGTCCTCAGGGATTAAAAAAATCTCAAAAAATTTTTGAGAAAAATTTAAATATTAAAAAAGCCTTAAATAATTATTAATCTGATCGATAAAATTGTTAATCTCACAAATAAGAGTTGTTAATCCGAATGAAAAAGTTGTTAATAAAATTTTTCTTATATTTATATTTTCTTTAAATTTTTTTGGTCCTTTAAGACTTCCTTAAATAATATCATTACTCATTAAATTATGGTTAAAATATTTGGGAGAAAAGTCTCCCTAGCCCTATCCACGGGCAATAACTTCTGCCATAAGGGATCTGACGACTTATCATGTCATATTTAATTTATCCATACGTGTGATGATGCATGCGATGCTTGTGATCATCCATAAGTGTTAGATGTTTTATTTATTAGTCTAGTGTTTAATATCATATATATTTTGAAAATTTTATTTTTATTTTAAATATAAAACTTTTTTTTTATTTAATCTTATTGATGAGGGTGTATTTTTAGAAATTAAAAATTTTCTATAGACAATTTTTTTTTGTACTCTTGGAATATTAAAAAAAAAAATTATAAGCAATTTGATCTATATGAGGTAAAAAATTCATTACCCTTTCCTTCAAACCAAACACGTCCTAAAAGATATGAAGACTTGACGTGTCATGTTATCCACACATATCATGTTGCATGCGATCCTTTTGATCATACACCTCCGAGTGTTAGATGGTTTATTTTTACTTCCAAAGGTTAATATCAAACATATTTTGAAAATTTGATTTTTATTTTAAAACATAATTTTTATATTTGTTAATCTTTTTTTTTAATTTAGCCTTATTAATATTTTTTGAACAATAATCAAATACAAAAATAAATGAGAGAATTAAAGAAGATAACTTAAGTGCTTTAGAAATTATACATCACATTAATTAATTTAACTAAATTTTTGATATAATTAAATTAGATAAATATGTTTTATATCAAAGCTCAGAGGATTATATTTAAAATATGTAAGTTATTACAGTAGATATTATAATACAAACAACAACTTAGATCAACTTAGTTATATCCATTAGATTAACTAATTGAGTTTTTCAACTACATCTGTTATTTTGCTATAATTAGTTGTTAAAATACATACATGTACTTATTAATTCACAAATAAACACTTGTAGTTGAATAAGTTCTTATAATAGAAATTAGGTTTTTTAAGTTTTCTTATGCACACTAGTTATTTGTCTACTCTTAGTCTATTAAAATGCATAGGTGCCCTCATAAATTCACCTATGAAATATGAAAATATGCTATTTTGCTATTATTACTGATTAAAATGTGGACGCATACTTATAAATTTACCTGTAAAATTGATATAATGGATATAACCACCTTTCAACGTAACTAACTTTTTTTCCTTCTAATATTTCTGTTACCATAATTTGTATTGCATCCAACCAAGAACTGTAGGAAAGGAGCCCACTTTTTTATATATATAATTATTATTTCTTAATTAAAAAAATAACTTAGATCTTTAAGGTAAATTTATATTTTTATAATCATTAAAAGAAAACATATCAACTTCAAAGCTCATGTCATTTTTTTGTTATTTTACCTGTAATGCCCCTATTTCTTAGTGATATCCAATTATGATCCTAGATCTTTTATTAAACTAATTCATGTATATTTATCAGAGTAATAACGTTAACAGATCAGAGTGAGACACAACAGAGAGCGTGCCTAATGTTTGGACGAATGAGTGACTGATAACATATGCCCATACATATGCTGGTTAATTAAAATTCCACAGATACAAAAAAGGCTTTTAAAACCGGACGAAAAAGGCATCGTAAGACCGGATCAACGACCGGTCTTGTTCCAGGCGGTCTTAAAAGTCTGTTACTTTTAAGACCGGATACGCAACCGGTCTTAAAAAATACTTTTAAGACTGGACCTTTAAAATATCCAGTCTTAAAAGTCTCATTCTATCACACAAAAAAGGGACTTTTAAGATCGGTTGTGAAAACACATCCAGTCTTAAAAAGTCCCTTTCTATTAAAAAAAACTGGAAACCAGAAATTTGTCCGGGTGAGCTGCATATTAGGGATGAATTTGAATAATCTTCTTTGATACAAATCCAACACCACCATCCCATCCTTTTGGAAGCTGTACAAATTGCATCATTTCATCATTTAAGTTAGACTATTATGATTCAATGAAAGATGAAAACTTCAGTTCTCTTTGAAATGATATAGCAAGTGAGAAACTAACTTGATTCACGACATAGTATACTTTGAAACAACCGGGATAATTAGCAACAAGACGGTTCAATTCTTCTTACATATATATAAATATGCAAATTACTATAAATGAAAAGTAAACAATCATTGTGTACCTTAAACAAAGACATACTTGGAACGCTACAGTGATTCCAGACCCTCCAACAAGCATCCCAAAGATAAACTCATCCAGCAGCCCGAATTGGCCTCAATTCATAAATTCTGGCTTGTAAATTTTCCAAGTCATAAAAGCAAAAATAAAATAGATCGAAGAAGACAAAGTAAAAATTGCGAACCTGAAGAAGCTAGAACCAAAACAAGAAACCTTTAGAGTAAAGAAGGCGAGAGCAATTTTCGTAGCATTAGAAAATTTGTGAGTGAGGTCCTTGAGATAAGATGAGATAAGTTGAAAAGAGTGAGGTAAGATTTAAAAGGTCGAAGAGAGGTTTAGAGAGCGAAATTCAATTTTCGAAGCGGGAAAATAAAAAATTCATTTTTTAGACTTTTTAGACCGGACTTTTTAAACATCCGGTCTTCAAAGTATACTTTTTAGACCGGACTTGTTAAATATCCGGTCATAAAAGTCTTTTAGAGAAGTTTAGAGAGCGAAATTCAATTTTTAGAGCAGGAAAATAAAAAATTCATCTTTTAGACTTTTTAGACCGGACTTTTTAAACATCCGGTCGTAAAAGTATACTTTTTAGACTCACCTTTTTAAATATTCAATCTTAAAAGTCTATCTTTTAGAGATTTAGAGAGTAGAAATCAATTTTTGAGGTGGAGAAATAAAAAATTCATCTTTTAGACTTTTTAGACCGAACTTTTTAAACATCCGGTCTTAAAAGTTTAAGAGAGTGAAATTCAATTTCCAGAGCGGGAAAATAAAAAATTCATCTTTTAGACTTTTTAAACCGGACTTATTAAACATTTGGTCTTAAAAGTCTAAGAGGGTGAAATTCAATTTTCAGAGCAGAAAAATAAAAAATTCATCTTTTAGACTTTTTGGACCAGACTTTTTAAACATCCGGTCTTAAAAGTATACTTTTTAACCTGGACTTTTTAAATATCTGGTCTTAAAAGTCTATTTTCTAGAGATTTAGAGAGCGAAATTCAATTTTTGGAGTGGGAAAATAAAAAATTCATCTTTTAGACTTTTTAGATTGGACTTTTTAAACATCCGGTCTTAAAAATCTAAGAGAGCGAAATTCAATTTTTAGAGCGGGAAAAGAAAAAAGTCATTTTTTAAACTTTTTAGACCGGACTTTTTAAACATCCGGTCTTAAAAGTGTTCTATATATTTATTGGAAATTCAGATTTAATTAGTTAGCATATACAATTATATTATGCAATTATCTTAATTAAGTTGTTAGAGAGATTTTCGTAATTAAGTTAGCAGATTATGATTTTTTTAATTTCGTAATTATATTCTTGATTGTAATCCCTATATTATATTATGCAATTATCTTAATTAAGTTGTTAGAGAGATTTTAGGAATTAAGTTAGCATATAATGATTTTTCGAATTTCGTAATTATATTCCTGATTGTAATCCCTAGATTATAGGAGTTTTCTAGGTCAAAAGATTATTTACTTATTAGCATATGTATATAATTCCAATTAAGCGAATGATTAAAGCATCGCATTCTCAGACTCATCTCTGATCGGCGTCTTCTCAAAATATTTACGAAATTGCCACCGGTCATACTTTTAAGACCGGATCTTTTCTAATACAATCTTAAAAGTGTTCTATATATTTACGAAAATGTCACCGGTCATATTTTTAAGACCGAATCCTTTATAATCCGGTGCAAAAAGTTCTTTATACTTACAAAACTGTCACCGGTCATACTTTTAAGACCTGATTCTCTATAATCCGGTCTAAATGAGGCGGTCTTAAAGCATTTTTTTGCACTAGTGTTCCTGAAGGAATATAATATAAGCGTGATACAACTTAAATTATTTTCGGTGTATCCGATTGGCACTTTAGTGGTACAGTTATCAGAATACTAAAAAATTATACATAATATTATCACAAAATAAAATTCTGGATGAGTTCTCATGCATGTTGTTTACCCTTTTCTCCGGCTCCCGATCCTCCAGATCCTGAAGTTAGGGTAAATTTTGAGATTCAATGCCTATTGAATCTCAGATAACAGTTAACCTCATGATCAGGTATAAACAATATATGTAAGACAAATATTCATTACATTTCAGCATTAACCATACATAGCACACAATCAATGTAAAGTTCACAACTCAACAATATATAGTACACAGCACATGTAATGTTCACAATGTTTGCACTCACCAATGTCACACCCCCGCATGTCCTCAGCGCTAGGAAAAACATACATACGACATTATCATGATTATAACCCGCACAAAGCTGAATGTATGTGAACAGGTGACCTAAGACCGAGTCTTAACCACAGTACACGACCAAAGACTTAGTCTTGTCCATGACTCTATGAACCATCTAATCACATATAAGCATACAAGACAACATGAGAGTTAGAGTTACAGTACGCGTCTGTACCTTAGTCTCCATCGCTAGCGGTACGTTCACCTTTTGATACTGGTTCCTAACTTTCCCGGATATCCTATAATAGTATCACCGCACCTTATAAATAACATCTTAAGAGATATCATTGCCACTATTGACCTTTCTACTCCTGGTGAATTTGTTAATTCATTTATACCCTTTTTAAATTGTTATTAATTAATAATAACACTTTCTATTAATTAATAATTCCCTTTATTATTTATTATTAATTTCTTTTTAATTTATGACTTATTTCATTTTCTAGCAATAACATTATTTATTCCTTTTTCTCTTAATAACCATATTTATTCCTTTTTCTAATAATAATATATTTTATTATTACTACTACTACTACTCTAAAATTAATTTAAACTTCCTGATTGTATTTCAATATTTAACATGATATCCATATTTTAATAATTATAGACACCACACAAAATAAATTTTGTGTATATATATAAATAGCAATTTGAATTTTATAAGTACTAACAACCATATAAAATAAGCTTTAATGTGATATATATTTATATATCGCAATCTTAAGATAATTATATATTTATATATTTTAAATATATGGTTAAGATTTCTACTCATATTTAATATATATATATATATATATATACCTAAAATATCTCAGTATATTTCCTATATTCCCTGTACTCACGTTTGAATATATTAGTTTTATTAAGAATATAGGTAATATAAATTATTAACTGTTACAACACTCTCCCCTGTTTTCAAGCTCTTGCACGATGAGATTTTCTTTACAACGCTCTCCCCTGTTTCCGACAGCAACACGTAGTGGAAGAATGGACAAGGAAGCACGGTTTGAATCTATCTCTCCCCTTCCTCCTCTCTTTTTCTCGGTCTCAGATTTCACTCTCAGACTCACTCCTACTGATAAAGCATGAATGGGCAATGAATGAAGTAATATATAAGGACCTAAGGTCCTGACCAAGGAGGAGCAAATGGTCCGAGAAGGAAGAACCAATAGGTATCCAATGCTAGGCTCGAGAGGGATGGTGGTGTCTGATTCTGGCTGATCTTTTACTGCCTCCTGTGGTTACGTGATCTTGCTGCTTCTCTGCGTTTTTGGAGAATACGCTGGAGATATCTTTCCTTGATATATGTTGCGATCTGGTTTTATTGATCATTATTATTATTATTATTATCAGTTTGCTGTTGTGGTGTCTTCTTTTTGTTGTCATGGGTTGGGGTAATTAGGCCCACGAAAAAATACCATATGGGTTGGGGTAAGGTCATCAACTGTTGGGCAAGAGGAAATAATGAGTTGTGGTAAAATCAAAGGGCTTATATACAATGAGTCTTTTATTCTTTTTATTGAAATTATTTGATAATAAATACTTAATTTCATAGGCAAAAAATATAAATTCTATAATTATTTTCCTAAAAATAGATTTAAGGAGAATAGACCTTAATTTTCAATATTCTCTCTTATAATTATTTTCCATGATTTTATTTCTAAGGAAAATAAATTCCTAATTTTCCAAATAATTAATTTACAACATTTGGCTAACTTTCAAAATTTAATTTAATATATTATTCCAAATTTCTATATCCTAAATTTGGGATGTTACATTAGCTATATTAGGTATCTGGTTTGCTTTATGAGAAACTGATTATATACCTTCCGACGATTTTGAAAGTTGGGTAACCTCTATATATGTTGCTTTTGCCTAATTTCTGAAGTTTCTTGTTATTTATTATCATCAGGCTCTTACACTCACAATGTTAAAGATTACACTTATATAAGCTCTTGGAGAGTTATCAAAGGCAAGATTAAAGGGATTACAAATAAAGAGAAATAAATGACTGAGTCTTTCCTAATTAAATTAATAGAACTAGAATCAAGGGATATGATAAAGCTAGGATCATGGCTAGGATATTCATGGGTAATAATATGGTTTCAAACATTTATGATTATTAGTCCTTCCATATATTTTTAATATGACTATTTGGCTAGAACAGGATCACGCATTATTAGGCACGTAGCTCCCCAAACAAATTAATTTCTAATTATATAATTCAACATATTCAAGATGTTTTAATTCAAAAGTTTAATTAAAAATAAATATGTATTACTCATTAATGATATATTTTTTATCCAAGAAAAAATAAAATTAAATAAATACATAGTCTAGAGATTATAATGATATATCACTATATCACGAAAAATATATCATATCAGTATCAATATAAAACTAAAAGCATAATGCGTATCAAATCCTTTTGACTACTCGTCACTAAACCCTTCTACATTGATCGGTCGCTTATTATTTATGTATTGCCGACAAGGTGTTTAGATTTGCTCTCTCTTTACAAGGTTCATATCAGCATCAGATACTATGTCGTTGAAATTAAAAAGTTGTTGGGAAAAAAATGCAACAGTCATTAGTCAAAATTAGAGTCGGGAAATCAGGCTAAATCCACCGGACCGACCCTTTTAAGCCCTGACTTTTTAAGGGTTGAACTTGAAAGTTAGATGAGCTAAATGAAATAAGCCCTGGCTACAGGGCCAGCCCTATAAGACCTCAAACTTAAAAAGGCTAGCTTTGCAGGGCCTCGAGCCGACTTTACAAACCTTTTTAATGGATGTGTTCATGATGCGAAAGAAAAAAGTCATAATATTCTTACTCATGAAACAGAGCATACTACTTAAATTGAAGCACGATTAAATGTCTTTGAAATTGATGATAATGACAATGATAGTCATCGTACTAATGTTGCTTAGTGGTGTGTTTCTTATATTTTATGAGTTATTTATGGATAATAGTTTGCTTTTGATTATGAATTAGTGAATATAATTATTTGTTAGATGATTCATGTTGTATGGATATTTATATTGATAACATTTATTTGATAAATTAGAACTTTAATTTTTGTAATTTACTAATTATTTCTTTAAAAAAACAGAAGAAAAATAGTTAAAATTTATAATAGTAATTTTTTGATTCTTGTAGGACCAGCCCTGGCCCTAGTGCTCTTTTAATGCATACTATAAGAAATTATAACAAGAGGTGTGGTAACCACTACTTAGTAAAAAATTGTGTTGTTTATAAGAAAATCATGCATACTATAAAGGTATAAGTCTTTATATATTTTTTAATGAATTAACATATGGGATTTTTGAATCTAACTAATAATTATGGCTTTTAATTAAATATATGTTGCTTCAAAAGGTACACTTCAGATCTAATAAATACCCATAACCATGAGTCCATTTTCACATATTACATTACAAAGTAAGGGGTCAAACTCATTGCCTTTCTCTTTTAGTGGATATAGAAATAAAATAAAATTATTATTTTATAAAAGTCATTATTATTGTGTTAGCTTGAGTGTTGGGAGTAAAATTTATAGTTAAGGGATCGATTTCATTGTATGAAATTCGATTGTGAATCAGATTGCATCTTACAATATGAGAATAGGTGAGGTGAATTACACCCCCAAAGGAAAGTGTTGCCCGCTCTTTAAAAATACTGTGCACTATTTTATTCTCTATCTTTTCTCTTTATACTCCAAAGTGAGCTAATCTCACTAACAATATGTGATCACCTTTCATTTCATACGTGGAAAAAAAGCCCAATATTTAAAATTTATTTGGGTGTGATTAAGGTGAGAGTACGAGGTCTTATCTTATTCATAGTGTAAGGGCAGCTATTTGAGAGAAAATAAACGAGAAAGCTATTTTTACTTATATGCAGAATAGTTATAGGAAATCGAATTTTACATATTCATGAATAGTTAGATCGGGCTTAAATTTGATCAGCAAGTTCGAAACATCTGGTTCATTTTTAATGGTTGAATCGCTAATTTGTTACATGGTGCTAGAGGTTATGGTGCGCAGTGGAAATAAATTATCATCAGGACACTTCTCCTTCGTTATATATGCTTATACGAATGTATTAGTACTATCATTAACATAATTTCGATATTTGAACTCCAGCTTTTAAATTAAAACATTACAACTACAACTCTATAAAATTATTGATTAACAAAATGACATGTTTCCTTTGAATCTGCATGTTTCAATCTTCACCATTATCTTCAAATTCACTTGAAGAAGGGACTATATATAGCTCTAAATGTTAAATATTTTTTAACAGTGGCGGAGCCAGAAAATTTTTTTAGCCTGAGCCAAAAAACAAACATATTGAACTATTCCTTTTGATTCTTATTATAAGATAGCAACTAACAAGTATATTTGGTTCTTTTCATAAAGTATTTGCTTGTTTCCAAAAAGTATTAAATATTTGTTTCATGTATACCCATAATTAAAAAGGGTAGTAAGTGAAAGTAATAAATAATATGATATATAGAGTTTAATGTAATTAGTATGGATAATATTAAAAATTACTTAAATTTTAAAACAGATTTAATGACTTTAACTGTTTTATTAGCTTGTGAGGATTGTTAGTTGGTGCTTTATAATAAGGACTAGAGGAAATATTTACTAAATAGTATCACATAACATTGAAAATAAAAATAAATAATAACTAACAATTATAAATCAAAACAAAATATAAGATGATACTAATCTTTTCGGTAGTTATCTCAAACAAGAATTTTACTTTTCTCTCACAGCCAAATGAATAATGAACCAAACATTATTCTTATAGAGAAGATAAAAAATTAGCTGGGGCCAAATTATTGGTCAAATAAAATATTATATAATAAATACATAGATATGTTAACAAATTTTAGAAGGTCAACTCAGGCCAGCTGGGGCCAAGGCCCTAGCCGGCCAACATATAGATCCGCCACTGTTTCCTAACAAAATAAATGAAGAGAAAACTATCATTAAGATACTGTAAATATTGGTATAGCCAACAAATCACTTGCCATTAGATTTAGAATTTGAGACTTTGAAGCATTCACTTTCTGTCATGCCAAAACATTAAATTTTGGATAACGAAAACCAACTAATTTCAGTTTGAAGATATTTATCCACTTTTGAAATCTTCTCTACATTACTTGTAGAGTCAAATGGCAACTCACTAGTTCAAATAAGTAGAGCCCCACAAGCGCGCGTGCGCACACAAATGGCAACTCACTAGTTCAAATAAGTAGAGCCCCCCCACAGAGAGAGAGAGAGAGAGAGAGTATGGTCATTATGATTAGGGATAAAACGGTAAAATACTTGAAATCTTGATTAAAGAGAGTTAGCTAATGCCTTTACCTTTACGAGGGAATGCAAAATAAAATGAGTAGTTAATAAAAAAAAATTACACTAAATGAGTGGGTATGTGAAGTTAGGTGTACCCATGACCTGCCTATTTAAATCTTAAATGGCAGTTCTGACTCAAAATCACCTAATTACACTTGTAGACAAGCTTCCAGGTTATGATTTCTTGCTCAGCCCTATAAAACACAGGAAAATATCGACTTGACAATGAAAAATTACGTGGTTGTTTTATTTTTAAATAAATTCATGTTTGAATTTAATGCATTTGTTTGAACTCGACTTCAAAGAAGGGGGAGAGTTCGATCTGGAGCAGGGATACCTGGTGCAGTTATTTATGTACATACTTTCATATATTGTCCTTTTAGACTATCCAAAGTTAAGATTGTCAACCTGCACAATTTCAAGGAGTAAAACAGAGGTGGAAAAAATGGTGGTGAGGATTCGATATCGAGGTTTGGGTGCAAGAACTAGCCATTTTATCGGGTCATGGCTGCCGATATCAGATCCCCAAGAGATGGAAAGCACCTCGAAGTTTTGGGTTATTACAATCCCTTACCAGGTTCTCATTTCTCTCTCATTCCCCCTTTTCTGGTTTTGGAATGTCCGTTTGTGTTTTTAGTATGAGTGATGTTTTGTTTTTTAGCTTGAGTGATCAGATTTCGGTAGCTGCAGCATTCTTGTTTCTGTTTGAATCCGAGAAAGTCGTCACTGTGAGGGGAATTTGAGGCTTTACGCAGTTAGATTCCCAAATGCGAAACCTAAATGCTCATAGCGTGTACAAATTAGTTTGTTGGGAATAAAGCTTTACTAGTTACTTCTTTCTAGTGGTCAAGAGTGAATAATTATCTGCGCAAAGCTGTTTTTGATATCCATTGGGATGGTTTGTGATGTTTTGGTAGGTGCACACAATGACACTGGATCAATCAGATGTTTTCACTTCACTCTTCTGATGATTAGTGAGGTTAACGTCCGCTTTCAAGAAGTCATTGGGAATAAGAATCTGAGTTATGAATGCCAATAGAATTTCCTAAAATGAAATTATAATGGAAAGAGTTAGCTTACTCAAACCCGGGCAATATCTTTGGTGGTGGTGATAATGGTTGTTCCTTCCCCTTCTTTTGAATTTAGTAAACTCTAGCCCCAGTAAAAATTGCTGCAAATGTCTAATTATATATGTTAGTCTGTTCTCTTTATTATTTAGCGGTGTGAAAGTTCATAGATGGTTCAAATGATACCATTTAATTCTTTTCAACTTACGTTATTACTTCTGTACAGGGCAAGATAATGCAAAAAGAATGGATCTAAACTTTGAAAGAGTGAAGTAAGTATTTTTATTTAATTTCTATTACACATTTTATAGTATATTTAAGCTGTTACTAAGAAGAATATGTTGGTTTTCTTCAGTTTTATTGGCTATCAGCCCAACTTCTTCTATATGAATTCTTTGGAACGTAAGGCCTTATTTGTTACAGGGAAGTTGGGCTTAAGGAAAGGAAGATGACAATCTTCCACCCGAAAAGGCCTATTTGCTAGCAGCATGTTCCTTCGACTAGCATTCTAGTGAGGTCCAAAGTTCCAGCGACCGTATAAGAATTGGTTCCCTTCAAAACAAGCGGGAATGTTGAAAGTTGCAGGGAGAATGAAAAAGACCCCGGACAAAACTTTAGCTCTTTATAAAAACACGATGAAGGCACAAGCTAGGAGACGCGAGCTGGAAGACGCTTTTGGTGAAGAAGCTTGGAACTGTTGCTACTGTTGGAGTCGAAGGAGAAGTTAAACCCAGGTCGAAGAAGTTGCAATTGAGGTCAGTTTTGTTGAAATCAATGTTAGTTATGACAATTCACATGGCATGACATATGCTTCATTGTTTTTGACATAGGTTCCATGCTTTCTTGGGAGTTCGAACTTTGTTGTTTCGTTCAAACTTCAACTATTGTATTTTTCTGTCATGTGAAAAGTGATGAATTATGTATAGTCTATTTGACCAGTATGAATATCTTTTGTATATTCAAAACTTCTTGTCTCCAAGTCTCCCTCACCAGCACTTGTGGATTTGAGGCTACTATTTTTGGGTGCATGAGGGACCTTTGAGAAGGCAAATTTCCTTCATTTCATTTCCTTTCACCCTACAATTCACTTTGTATCACTGATGTCCGTTTATCTGACTGTGCCTTATGTTGCTGCCATGTCCAAGGTTCTGTTTCGTTTTCTACCGCATTTGACAAGTCCAATTTCTATGTATGTTCTTCCTTTGTGTTTGATGCAGCGTTTGAGAAAGCCAAATGGCTTCATTTCAATCCCTTTCACACCCATGCATTGACCCCATCTTATTATATTGTTTTCCCCTTTTTTTCCTTCCAAGGGCATTGTGGGAATTTCGCCTCATCTTCCTACTTAACCAACACCCAATTCTTTCTACCAAATATTTTATTTTTCCTCAACTTACGTTTCATTCCTTGGTATACCAAACAGTTCAACTTTTAAAGTTCCTTCCTAATCTTCCTTTCATTTCCTTTAGTTTCCTTTCCTTCCTCAAATCTTCTTTGTAACAAACAAGGCCTAAATGTTTGTTTGCTTGCTTTGTAACGTAAATGTCAATAGCTATTTTACATCATTGACATCTCTTGCCTCTTCCCCAGGTATTGGCTTTCTGTTGGAGCCCAGCCCTCGGATCCTGTACAGTGGCTACTATTCCGAGCAGGGTTCTGTCCCCCACCACCAATGGTGGCAATGGAGCGCAAAGGTGGACCACGTGATACACGCCCTGTTGATGCTCTAACTGGGCGTGTCCTGGGTCAAGAGAAGCCAATGAAAGATGACACTACTAAAGATGATGGTGAAGATGAAACCCCCACTCCATAAAACCTTACTGTGTTGTTTTTAGGGTGTTTTTTTTTTTTTTATCTATTTCTGTTTACCCTTCTATTCTAGGTATGCCACCAGAATCTATATTTTCAATCGGCTTACCAGTACAGTGAAGAGAATAATTTCTATTTGTTTGTTGAAAGTGCCTACTGGGAAAGGTTTGTCAGTTGTGAATCTGTAATATAATGTGTCATGTAAAGTCAGAGAAAAGTCTAATGGCATTTCCACGTTGTCAAATATGAGATGAATTCAAACTGATTTGTGAATTGATGGTTAAACTTGGTGGCTAAATCATAAATGCCTGTTACTATTGTATTTTGTAACTTTTGCCTGGGCAGAAGTGAAAGTAGCTGATTTTAGTCCTTATATTTTGAATATCATCGTGTTGATTTTCATATTTCTGATTTGCATTTTGGAGTATAATCTTTAGTGTAAATGTGAATGCAATTCTGGAAACAAAAGTATTTAATCATTTGGCATTGTTGATGTTAACTTAGTAGCATTTGACTGTTTGCTTATGCTTCCTAATCAACCGGGAAATGGGAATACTGAAAGTTCTTTTGAAATATGAATTTTCCAATTATTGAGGTGTTTGAATGTGAAGCAACATGATTATACTAATGTGCATATGCCATGAAACTTTAATAAAACATTGTTACCAATCCAATATCGAATAATATGCCTTTAAACATCCATTTGTGGCGGGTGTTTGTTGTTCTAAATATAAGCTTAACAGAATGGATATAAAGAACTTGACCAATATTTTCCTTTTTAGAAAGGGAAACTATATTGAGGTCATTTTAGCTTGATCTAGTTTTGACTCAAGTCCTTAAGCTCTTTTCTTTCTTTTTACTGGATTCTTATAGTTTGTACAGTTATATCCAGTAGTCCCTCATCTTTAAAACCGTTAAATCGAGATTAACGGTATTAAGAATTCCATTAGAGCGTGCTAATGTGGCAAAGAGTTGACTATTTTAACAGTTTGGACTTTTACTCAGCATTTATGGCGAAAAAACTTATCCACGTATGAAAAGAATTTAATTTTTTACCCGAACGTTTGAAATCAAATTATTGTACAATATGTAATACCTTGGAATTCTAATTCATCATAAATATTTTATTTAAATGAATAATTACTATAAAATGAAGGTGAATATGTGTCTCAAAGAATTTAACTCATTAGATATTTGTACAGTGAAATATGAATTTTCATATTCAGGTGAAAATTCTACCAACTCTGAGTTATTGTACAAAAATGAAAGGTAGATGGTTATGAGGTGGATACACATGTGATATTTGATCGGTAGATAAGTTTTTAATAGATGGACTTATGTATGGTAGATGGGTAGTAGATAGACATGTGATTTTTGAAAAGTGGTTGAGACCCAAAAACTCTACAAATACGTCATTTCTCCTCTTCATTCTTCACAACAAAAACTCATATCAAAGCCAATTGAGTTAGAGAAAAACACAAAGGAGCAAGGTGAATAAGGAGTAAAAATTTCAAGAGGTAAGTTCTTGGTCTTAAGTTTTTATATTTTTGAAGTTAAGACTTGTTTCTTGATGTTAATCTGAACAGTGGTTGTTATGTCTGGATTTTGGCCATTGAAATTGTGTCTAATAATCCTGAAATTTTTCAGCAATATAGTAGACATGAAGAGCTTTCTATTCATGTATAACATGTAACTTTTAGGATTTGTGTAAAAAAAAAAGATGTGAATTTTCCAAGTTAGCCCGTGTTTCTGGACTGGGAACTAGAATAGTGCTTAAAGAAATTAAAACTGGTAATGAAGTAGGTATTTCGAGTTAAAGACATTATTTTCCCCTAAAAATAGACTTGTCAAAGGAAATTTTGGCTTTGAAATTACATCATTTCAATTTTTTTACAATTAGTTATGATTTTTCAAAGTTAGTAGAAAATCTGGGCAAAAATGTTGAAATTTCGTTTTTAAGGAAATGTAAGGGTAAAAAGGTCAATAGTAGCAAAAATATCTCTTAGGATATCATTATAAGTCACATTGTATTTATTATAATATCATAATACAGTAATGGTATTATAGGATATGCGGAAAAATCGGGAATCGATACCGAAAGAGAATTGTACCAAGTGGAGAAATGTACGGACACGTACTGTAACTTTAACATTGATGTATCTTATATGCCTATATATGATTGTTTAATTCATGTCTATAAACAAGACTATGGATTCAGTCATTTGTTTACATTTAGTTTGATATGCATTATAGTTATGATAATGCTATATAATAGTTTCCCTAACGCTGAGGACACGTAGATTTGTGGCACTAATAAGTACAAACTTTGTTGACATGTATTTGTTGTGTTCTATGTATTGTTATTTTGAATACAATAAATATTTTTCATTATACTGTTATTATTTAAACATGAGATTAACTGTTACTGAGATTTAATGGGCATTAAATCTCAAACTTGACCATAGCTTCAGGACCAGGAGCTAGTAAAAAGTGTAAGGTGCACGCGTGAAGACTCAACTGGAGTTTTATTTTGGACTATATTTATACTATCAGATATTCAATATTTAAAAACTTGGATTATTGTACCATTATTATACAGACAGGATATGTCGCATTTAGTTTAATTTGTATCCACATTGGCCACATATGTGTATCAGTTACTCATTTATACACTCTATCGCTCCACTATGATGATATTCATATATATTACATGTCTATAAACATAACAAATAGTAAGGGGTGTTACACAATATCTGAAAGTTCATTAATTAATTCACATGACGTATTTATTCAGGCCCCAATCGACACATTAAAAGCCAACCAAAAAAATCAATAGATTAAAAGACATAGATACATAATCAACCCCAAGAAGCATAAAATTAAATTTAGAAATAGACGTAAGAGAAAAATCCAAGAAGCATGAAATCAAATTAAGAAGGAAAAAAAGTAATTATTCCCAGTTTTTCATCTACGAAGCATATCTGCAAATCAAAAGGTTAAACAATATATGAACCAAAAGCTTTGTAAATCCCTTAATCATATCTTCGAAGGTTGAACGATGATGATGGCTAATTTTTTTCCTCCATAAATGCTTAGTAAGAGTCCAAGTTCTTGAAGTAATTCAGCTCTTTGCCACGTCAGAACACTTCAACAGAATTCCTAACACAGTTAACAGCTTTAAAGGAGAAGGAGTAACAGATATAACAGTAGAAACTGCAAGGATCTAGTAGAAAGAAAAAAAAATTAGGGACTTGATTCAAAACTAGGTGAAACTATGAAGAACCCCAAATTTGTTTTCGGTTTTAGAAACTATAATTCCTTGGTTTACAATATCAGCTGATGATGAATTGGTTTGTATTGAACTTATTCTCTCTCTCTCTCTCTCTCTCTCTCTCTCTCTCTCTTTTCTATTCATAATCTGAATTCTAAATTAAAAAAAAAAATTCACACATACAAATATGATACATTTGTCCAACAACTTTAATCCTATTTACAAGTTTATTTTGAAAAAATCAATTTGGTCTTTATTATAAGGGTTTAATGTTTCTGCCTTTAAGGCAGAAACATTTTATCTGTCTTATTTACATAAAAGTGAGTGAATTCCATTATTATTTTTTCTCTCTTTTCTTGATAGTAGGACCCACTCACTTTTATGTGAGTAAGGTAGAAAAATTTTCTACCTTAAAGGCAGAAACATTAAACCCTTATTATAATTCCACTTTCAAGGTAATAAATGAGACTGTTATAATTTTGTGCCTATCAAAATTTAGAAAGAGAAGAAAGATGTAAAAAATATTTATTCATAAATGAGAAAAATTGAAAAATTTTATAAATTTAGTCTATATTTTTTGAGTTAACTAACTTTATTTAGTATGTAAAAATTAAGTAAGTTGGACTTATAAATAGTACTAGTAATTTACACCCTCAAAATATCATAACATTGATTATTGATTATTCTATAGATTAGATCATATAACAGAAGTATATATTCCTCTGATCATTTTAATAAAAATTCTTTTAATCAAATAAGTTTACATTAGTTGAAAAATTGTATTCTGTCAGATATAATTAATTGGAGAGATCTCTAAATTATAACGGGTACTTGTGAAAATCACAAATTGTTAGTTATTCATTAAATTTTTTAAAGTTTCTTTATCAAGGGAAATAACTTTACTAAAATTAAAACATTTCTTATACAAGTCACAAGTGGGCAATATATTGTGCTCGATAAGAAGAAAACTATTAGCAGGAGGGTTCTTATTGAAGTTTGATACAGAAATTAAAAATCAAGATTAACTTACACCAAGCACCTCCTCAAGTCGGCTTAAGCAAAAAGGTTGCAAGTTTGACCTTCTACGGATAAGATAAAAGTGCCAGTTCCTTCATTTCTTTACCTGAACAAGAATTCTTTGATTGGGCGAAGGATAGGGGCAAAAAAAAAGTTAACCGTTAATAGCAACTACCAAATATGAGATGATTATATTATAAAAAACATCTATTACAGATAATTTAACTATAGAGAATTATTAAAATGTGCAAATAGTGTAAGCTCTAATGTTACCTATCAGGAAAGAGGATTTTAATTAATGACTAGTCAGTTTGAAACTAAGGAAATTAAAGTTCCCAGCAATAGTAATCATGGTGTATCGAAATATAATAAGATTAATTCGTAGAAATTTCAAGTCATAATAACCTATCATATAGAGAAAAGATCAAGACATTCATATGGAAAAAATGATCAACTAAACATTTCTATATATTTCTGTGATATTCTTGTAAATTTTATGTAGGCATGACCTCCTCAAGTCCAAGTCTTCATTCTCCTATATCCTCTCTGTTCACAAGTTAATACACGGATTTTAAGTAAATGACAACCTTAAAGAAAGTTACTTATCAAGATTTCAACACATTGTTATCAACATCTGAGCACTTAGTTATAACTTGTAAGTTATAATTAAAACCACATCTTGTACTATATGCATAAGAGTTAGAGCGACAATTATTAAAAAGAATAAGGTAAGAATTCGTTTGGGGTGATTCAGAAACATTCAAAGAATGTCACTATTGAGCATAACACCTTCGTACAATAAGGAGGGTAACGAGTTCAAGAGAGAAGGAGTCTTCTGAACTACGATAGGGAAACACACAATACAATTATTGAGCATAACAACTTCGTAAAGTCTATGTAGTCGACCCAAGTGAGATTTAGGGCTTGTTGTCATCACGTGTATGGTGGGCACAAGTAACAGCAAATGGACTAACAACATATATGGTCTTTGGTTAATAATGTGCATATTCTTTGTCTTCCATTATTAGTTGCATCAATTTCGTTTTTTGTTTATTGCTACTTTGAGATATTAATATAATATTCAATTGATTAACTTGAGGAAATTAGAGAAACTAAATAAATAATTTAATTATAGGATATGTTACATGATTTTTCTCTCAAATACTTTTGTGTATTATAATATCATATATCAGTTTATAAGTCTAATAAATTAGTTTTGAGAAAATGAGCTCAATTTAGGGACTAAAAATTAACCTTGGTATAGTAACAACGCTTAAAAGTATAAAGACTGCTTTTAGAAAATTTTAATTATAGGAATTAAAAAAAACTAGATATAAATGACAAAAACTTATTTTTCTCAAAAAAATGTTTCAGAGGATACATTGAGAGTATTTTAGAAACTATAATTTCTTGGTCTACAAAACCATTACATCAGCTGATGATGAATTTATTTAATTTGTGTTGAACTTTATTCATTCTTTCAATGGACAATTATATAATCTGAATTCTAAATAGGAAAAAAAAAATTCATACATAAGGTATAATAGACTTATATGTTCCTCGCATCATTTTTATATAAAGCTTTTAATCGAATCAGTAAAAATTACTAGAAAAATTGTATTCTGTCAAATTTATTGTAACATTTGAAAAAAAATTCTTAAAAAAGTTAACCTTTATTCCTAATTTTTTTATTTCCAATTTAATTAATTAGTGACATAGCTAAATTATTAAGGGTATCTGAGAAAATCACACCTTACTTTTTCATTAAATTTTATCAAGTTTTTTATTAAAGCAAATAAATATTTTTAAACATTTCTTCTACAAATGGACAATATATAACGTGCTCAATAAGAAGAAAATTAGGGTTAAATATAATTTTTGCTATGAAAGTTTACCTCAAGGAGTATTGATTACCTGGAAGTTTTGTAGGTCTCATTTTCCCCCCGAAAGTTTAAAAACGTAGCAATCTTACCCATCCGTAGATCTTGACCATTGAATTGTCGCTCCTATTTGTAAACTTCCAGAGGCAAAATTATTTTGAAAAAAACTTCCTGGGCAAATTTGCTTTTAAAAAAACTTATTGTACATATTTGCTCTGTTTTTAAACTTCCGGGATAAAAATGAGACAAAAAAAATTTCCGGGTGAACAGTGCTTCTTTAGGTAAACTTCCTTGGCAAAAATAGTATTTAACCCAAAAAATTATTGGCAAGTGTAACATCCCATTTGAAAACAGCGTAAAATTTTTTTTTAAAACCAGTTATCAGAGTCGAGCATTCTAGCAAGTGAGTAACTGAACCTTAAAAATATATAACCATAGTGTAATTATTCTAATACAGTCATCTAATATCCAAAAGAAGGCAAATACATAAACTAGAAACATAAAAACTTCGTCTTGCATCCTACATCGTCTATTTGCCCCTATCTTCACACCTTGACCCTCTCGAACCTGAAGCTACAGCTGAGATCCAATTTCCATTTGGATCCCAGGTAACGGTTAACCTTATGCTCAAATAAAACAGTATATGGACAACAACAATCATAAACACATAACAGCAGTAAATCACTACATAAGCACACAGCAGATGCATGATTACAGTATTGACAGAACATAAGCACAAAGCAGTATGTAAAGTCCCACAGCATGTCTACACATAACCAGTGCCACGACGGCCCATCGTGTCCTCAGCGCTAGGAAAACCCAACGGCGTTATCAAGACTATAACCCGTATAAAGCTGTATGTATAACTGACAACCCTAGGCAGAGCCTCAGTATATAAACATGTCTATCACATATATGTATATGAGCAGCATAAGTGTTAAGGTTACAATAAGCGTTCGTATCTCCGTTGATGATATCTGGCACTTTCGTCGAATTTTGGCACGTTTGACAGCGGTATTACAACGGTACAACAACAGTGACAGCGGAAACAGCGGTTCGTGATTTCGGATATCCTATAAGGATAATATCACCGATATGAATATTTAAGATCATAACAGGCATTTTAGGTATAAACTACCATTTTGCCTCTAGTTTGATTACTTGGTGGGATTTTGCTAGAGCTTCACTATTTTGACTCTAAATTCTCAAAATTTTGCTATAACTTTTCCTCTAACCTATTTCTGAGATAAATATCATATTTGCTCCTAAACATGATATCTAAGCTCACTTGAAAAATTAGAAACTACCTTAGCAATTCTACTATAACTATGAAAGAACTACTGAAACTAAAAACTAAGGACCGAAGAACTTACCCAAAGTTTTGCTATGAACTTCTTACTCCTCCTCCAGAGCTTCTCTCTCTAACTTCTCTCTAAGATTGTGTGTGAATTGGTGAAGAATGAAGAGAAATGAAGGGGCTATTTATAGAAAAAACAGATGGCGTTTTCGTAATTTCTTTGAACTTAGTCTGGACAGATTCTGACCGTTGGATCACATTTTTTGAAATGGGTTGATCTTGGCCATCCACCTATTTGGCCGACCTCCCCCTCCCCCAAGAAGATAAAATGATGACATTATCATGCTTATGTCATCTTGCTTTATGGGCTTTTATCTGATAAAGCTCCCGGTTCGGTGTCCTAATCGTGTAATCGTGGAAAATCTCAAAATTCCGGAAGCAAGCCCTGAAGGTCTTTTCTTCCTCTTTCAAGATACTTGGGTTATCTAAATTTTTTATCCCATTAAGTACATTCCGTTGCCTGCCGAACATTTTCAAACAAACGCTGTTGGTTACGAAAATTTTGTTTGCCGACGTCAACTTCTGGATAAAAATCCACTGATCAATAATATACTCTGGTTTTTCTCAACTCATCCCTGAATTCTAGTTTATGAATTATTTTCTATCGGTTCTCATTTTAACTATCTGCTTTAATTCTGCAAAATATCTTCTTATCCTGATCTCCAAATCACTCCGTCAGTTACAGAAATGACTTCGGAGACAGCCTATTTCGAGATAAAAATTCACTTGTCTATAATATACTCTGACTCTAGGAACTTAGTTCATGGTTTTCTAGGTAGCATTTTATTTCTATCCGTGGTTATTTATCCTACTTGCTTTTACCATTATAATATTATTTAATTGCAAAATATCTTAGATATTTTTCTTAATTTCTATTTTAATTTTTTTCTTTATTTTTCTTCATAATTTTGTTTTTATTTTTATATATATTTATTTTAATTAATTTCCACCTTTTTCTCTTTATCTTATGTCTAAACAATTAGCCATTAATTATCTAATTAATCACTTTCTAATTGTTGACAATTTTCTTAATTAATAATAATTATTATCTCACAACTATTTTACTGACATTGGTATTTTATGCACCATGCATAATATTAAAAATCATAGTGTCAATTTTGGTTCCAGAATACTTTTTAATTTTTCTTCTTTTTATTTTCAAAGGAAATAATTTATTAAATTATCTAAATGAAGGACAATACTCTTTCTAATTTTTAATAATTATTCTCATGTCCTTTAAAATTTCTCATAATTCTTTTTAGAATGTTTTATGGCCCTAAAATGCATTTTTCCACATTTTTAGCAATAAATTCCATTTAATTTTCTTAGTATTTCTCTTTGAAATAGACTAATTATACAATATTTTGATACCATAATCATCATTGATAGACATTTTTATTACTATAACATAATATTCCAGATAATAATTATCCAGGTATTACAGCAAGAGGGTTCAATATTGAAGTTTGATACACTAATTAAATATCAAGATTAAGTGGCACCAAGTACCTTTTAAGTCGGCTTAAGTATAATTTTTTTAGTCTGACATTTCATAAAAATTATGAGTGTATGAGTTCCTTCAATCAAGGTAGAGGGTGAAAAAGATTCACAATTAATGCCAACTATCAAATATGAAATAATCATATTATAAAAAGCATCTGTCATATAGATAATGTAACTCTACATATACATATATAAAATATAATTTTTGAAATGAAAGCATAGTACTGTTATCAGAACCAGACCGGATCAATGGGTTTGGGTCAAAAACTGGCCAACCAGTTTGGTTTGATAGGTTGGACCAGTTCACTTTTAAAATTAAAAAAAGTAAATAATTTTTTTTAAAAAAAAAAAATTGTTCAGAATTCCATATAAACAACCTTTGAAATTTCCACTTGCTCACCAATATAATCCTGGGTAACTTCGATTTGACTCCGATCTAACTCATTGACCTTTAACACAATACCTTGATCAATTTAGTCAGTAGTCTTGATTTAATAACCTCGACCCATAGCGTATATAAGCTCTAATATTACTTTTGAGGAAATAAGATCTCAACTAATGGGGAATTAACCAGTTCGAAAGTATGAAAATATGATAAGATTAACTTAGAAATTTCAAGTCATAATAACTTATCACATATTGAAAAGATCGAGATATATATTCATATGGAAAAATCATCAACTAAGCATTTTATGTATGTGTGTGTATTTTTCTTGTAAATTTCATGGAGGCCTATCACCAAGACCCAGTCTTCATTCTCATATGTTTTGTTCACAAGTCAATTTGTGGATTTTAAGTAATTGCCGACATGAAAGAAAGTTACTTGTCAAAATTTAAATACCTTGTTGTCAACATATTAGCACTTAGTTGTAAGTTATGAAATAACATTTTGTATTTGAATTGATATACAGAAAAGAGTTGAAGTGACGGCTACTAAAGAGAAAATGGTAAGAAATTGTCTAGGGTGATTTAGAAACATTCATTCTCATATGTCGTGTTCACAAGTCAATTTGCGGATTTTAAGTAATTGCCGACATGAAATAAAGTTACTTATCAAAATTTAAATACCTTGTTGTCAATATATGAGCACTTAGTTGTAAGTTATGAAACAACATTTTGGATTTGCATCTATATACGGAAAAGAGTTGAAGTGATAGCAACTGAAGAGAAAATGATAAGAAATTGTCTAGGGTGATTCAGAAACCTTCATTCTCATATGTCATGTTCACAAGTCAATTTACGGATTTTAAGTAATTACCGACATGAAAGAAAGTTACTTATCAAAATTTAAATACCTTGTTGTAAATATATGAGCACTTAGTTGCAAGTTATGAAACAACATTTTGTATTTGCATTTATATATAGAAAAGAGCTGAAGTGAAGTGACAGCTACTGAAGAGAAAATGATAAGAAATTATCTAGGATAATTCAGATACATACATTCAAAGAATGGAATTAGATGTGACAATAAAAAAAGGTAGATTAATTAATATGAAGTCATATAAACTGAGTAAAAGCACAATCTGGGAAAACACTCAATAAATTAAAGTTATTTAACACAATATATACGTACGATCCACATAACCGATCGCTAATAAGATAATTAAAGCTTGTTGTTGTCCTTGACTCATTGCGTGTATGGTGGGCACATGGAAAAACAACTGGACTAACAACATTTATGGTCTTTATTTCATGATGTGCATATTCTTCGTCTTCCATTAGTCGCATCAAGTCTTTCATTTCTGTTTACTATATCTTTTCACAAGCCATACTGGCTTGCCCTCCTAGAATATATTTAATTATGAGAATTTAAATAAATGGGAATACTTTTTTTTGCCAGATAATAAATTAAAAGGGAATACGTACACCTCATTAAAAGTAGAATTTGTTAACAAATTAGTGCCCCTTCATATGATGTTAACGAAAAGTTGGTATTATAAAATTATAAGTAACTTTCAGTGGAAAGCAACTATGAAACGTGGGTGTCGTGATATTGTAATTGTTCCCCAAAAGACCAGGAAAAAAAATATAAATGCATATATATATATACTTAGACACACACACACATACGAAATTGCACCGTACGTGTACCTCAAGGAATATTTTATGAACATTTCCACAAATTATATATATAGTCCACCTTAAATATCGCCTCTTGGTCAATTTAAAACCATTGGCCTATGAGTAGATATTGCTAAATTTGCCATAAAATTTGTATCTTAAAACTAACATATGCCTTATAAATAAGACCAATAACATATTCGAGAAGGTTCCCTATTATAAAAACCACATGAAGTATATGATATTTTTTATTGATGTGATTCACAATATAATCAGTTTTAGAAAGAAAAAAAATGAAGTTCATAATGTAAGCTATTTGAAGAGTAGTTAATGCTTATTGGTCAATTTCATCCTTATAATTAATGATTCAATGTGACTCTATATTTTTCAATATCTCTTTTAAAAATTTATTTAATATGAGTAAAGTTATTTTTTGAATTTAACACATATTTAATGGATTAATTATTGTGAAAAAGAGGGAGTATTACCATTCATTGAACCTAATAGCCATCGGTAACGCATATGGCATAGTCTATAATAATAATTTTCTTTGTATTGATGATCATATAATAAACTCATCAGGAAGTCTTAATTTATTTGGTTGTTACGAGAAAAACCACATGCAATGCAAGTCAAGTCACCAACTCATTGCCCATGCTGGCATATAAAGCATACTTATTAATTAATCATGCTGGCGTTATATTTGGCAAAAAAAAAAAAAAATGCATGTATATGTTAAAATATTATATAATTCATCCTATTTGATATTCATATTTCAAAAACTTGATATGTAATTCGAAAAAAAATAACAATTACAGTCTATGCTTTTAGGTCTGCGGAATGCAAAGCATTGATGGTAATCAATCATGACGTCATAACTAATATATCATATGGCACCTTTTTTGAGGACGAAAAATAAAATTGCAAAATTCCTCGTAGCCAAGTGTTCAAAATAAAAAAGATCATGAGGATAAGTAATAGAGAAATTCCGTTCAGGTCCCAGGAATTAAAAAAACATCAAGAAAATCTTGAAGTAAACTCAGATATATATCTGAAAAGTCTCAAATAATTGTTAATCTAACTGATGGAGTTGTTAATTTCACAACTAAGAATTATTAATCTAACCGAAGGAGTTTTTAATGAGAATTTTTTAATATCTAAATTTTTCTTAAGACTTTTTTTTTTAAAAAAAAAAATTGGTCCCTTAAAACTTAGAAGAGAATTTTCTTTAAATAATATCATTATTACTCATTAAAATATCGTTAAAATATCTGGGGGAAAAGTCTCCCTAGCCCTTTGCTCGGGCAATAAGTAACTTCTGCCATGATGCACGCGATGCTTGTGATCTGAAGACTTATCGCGTCATATTTAATTCATCCATACGTGTCATGTTGCATGCGATGCTTGTGATCATACACCTCCAAGTGTTAGATGTTTTATTCATTACTCTAGTGTTTAATATTATATATATTTAGAAAGTTTATCTCGTGTATATATATTAAAATAAAAAAATCCATGAGGATAAATAATATCATTACTTATTAAATTAAAAAGTCTCCCTAGCTAGCCCTTTCAACGGGCAATAACCTCTATCTGTCTAGCAGCTGCGTGTTTAGTTTGAAAGGAATGATTGAACTTATTAAATTAAAGAGTCCTTAGCCCTTTCGTCGGGTAATAACTTCTACCATAATAATATATTTAGTTTGAGAGGAAGGGATGCGATAAGATGAAGAATTCTTACTAAATTATCATTAATAAAAAAAAATTTCTTTTTGTTGAGAGTATATTTTTAAAATATTAAAAATTTTTTATAGACAATTTGGTCTATATGAGATAAAAAATTTCTCATCCATCTCTCAAACCAAACACACCTGCAAGTGTCATGTTTAATTGATCCAAACATGTCATGTTGTATGCGACGCTTTTGATCATACACCTCCAAGTGTTAGATGTTTTATTTATTACTCCCAGAGTTTACTATCAGACATATTTTGAAAAGTTGATTTTTATTTTAAATATAAAAAGTAATTTTTAATGTTTTTTTAATTTAGCCTTATTGATGAGAGTGTATTTTTGGAATTGAAAATTTTCTATAGGAAATTTAATTTTTTTTCGTTTAGAATGTATTTTTAGAATATTGAAAAGTTTTTATAGGCAATTTGGTCCATATGAAGTAAAAAGTTTTCTCACCCCTCCCCTTAAACCAAACACATCCTAAAAGATTTGAAGACTTGCCATGTCATATTTAATTGATCCACACGTGTCATGTTGCATGTGATGCTTTTGATCATACACCTCCAAGTGTTAGATGTTTTATTTATTACCTCCAGAGTTTGATATCAGACATATTTTGAAAAATTTATTTTTATCTTAAATATAAAATGTAATTTTTATCTTTGTTAATATTTTTTTTAATTTAACCTTATTAATATTCTTTGAATAATAATTAAGGACGAGAATAAATGAGAGATCATTAAAGAAGATGACTTGGATATTTTAGAAATCACATATATATCACATTAACTAAGTTAACTAAATTCTTTAATATAATCAAATTAGATAAATATATTTTATATTAAGGCTCAAAGGAGTATATTTAAAATTAAATATGTAAGTTATTACATTAGATATTACAACACATGCTAAGCAAAAACTTAGGTCAAATTAGTTATATCCATTAGATTAACTAATTAAGTTTTTCAATTAAACTTGTTATTTTGGTATTAGTAGTTGTTACAATACATACTTGTCCTTGTTAATTGACATATAAAGACCTATACATCGT
This sequence comes from Acacia confusa, assembly GCA_037074495.1. Classification (NCBI taxonomy): domain Eukaryota; kingdom Viridiplantae; phylum Streptophyta; class Magnoliopsida; order Fabales; family Fabaceae; genus Acacia; species Acacia confusa. The sequence goes on from CM073514.1 coordinate 11,488,678, forward strand.
ACAATAAGCTCTTATAATGTAAATTAGGTTTTTTAAGTTTTCATACGCACACTTGTTATTTTGCTACTCGATCTTAATTGTTAAAATGCATACGTGTCGTCCTAAATTCACCTATAAAATATGAAAATATGTTATTTTGCTGTTATTAATGATTAAAATGTGGATGCATACTTATAAATTTACCTATAAAATTGATATAATGGATATAACCACCTTTCAACGTAACTCACTTTTCTTTCCTTCTAATATTTCTGTTACCATAATTTGTATTGTATCCAACCAAGAATTGTAGGAAAGGAGTACACACTTTTTTACATACATAATTATTATTTCTTAATTAAAAAATAAATTAGATCTTTAAGGTAATTTATATTTTTACAATTATTAAAAGAAAACATATCAACTTCAAATCTCATGTCATTTTTTGATTACTCTAGCTATCTGGTTTGCTTTATGAGAAACGATTATATACCTTCCGACGATTTTGAAAGTTGGGTAACCTCTATATATGTTGCTTTTGCCTAATTTCTGAAGTTTCTTGTTATTTATTGTTATCAAGCTCTTACACTCACAATGATGTGTTTATTCATAGGAAAAGATTACACTTATATAAGCTTTTGGAGAGCTATCAAAGGCAAAATTATAGGGATTACAAATAAAAAGAAATAAATGACCGACTCTTTCCGAAACTGATACAACTAGAATCAAAGGACATGATAGAGCTAGGACCATGGCTAGGATCATGGGTAATAATCTGATTTCCAACATTTATGATTATTAGTCCTTCAATATATTTTTAATATGACTATTTGGCTACAGGGTCAAGCATTATATATTAGGCAGGTAGCTCCCCAAACAAATTAAATTCTAATTATATAATTCAAAATATATATTCAAGATGTTTTAATTCGAAAGTTTAATTAAAAATAAATATTTATTACTCATTAATGATATATTTTTATATCCAAGAAAAAATAAAATTAAATAAATACATGGTCTAGAGATTATAATGATATATATATCACAAAAAATATATCATATCAGTATAAATAAAAGCATAATGCGTATCAAATTCTTTTGACTACTCGTCACTAAACCTTTTCTGCATTGATCGGTCGCTTATTTTTTATGTATTGCCGACAAGGTGTCCTTTAGATTTTCTCACCCTTTGATAGATTCATATCAGCATCATATCAGATACTATGTCGTTGAAATTAAAAAGTGGTGTTGGGAAAAAATGCAACAGTCATTGGTCAAAACAATATAATTAAAGCATATTCATTCCCCTTAACCATACTAACCATTCACTTCATGTTATATTATACTCTTCGTTCGATAAAAAAAAAAAAAATACTCTTCGAGTTTTTTTTCTTAATAATCTGAAATCAAACTCTTCCAGTTTTATTTTTCATAAAGTAGTTCCAGCACCATCTGGAAATCAAATAATTGATCAATTTTACCCTATGATGCTTTACAAAAATGCTTAAAATTTTTTCTCTAAGTACCTTATAAAAAGGATAGGAGAAATTAATAAGTATATTTTGTTATTTAGAGCGCGGGGGAACGAGTCACATAAAGCAGGGAATAATATTCGCTAGAACTTGGAATATGTATATGAAGGTCGTAGAATATTATATTCTTAGAAGAGTTTATCATATAAAGCAGGGAATAATATATATGTGTGTGTATCAGTATATATATATTCCACATTCTTCTTTTGAAGAAACCGAAGGGTAGTGTTTGACTTAGCCGTATACATAAGGTTCCTGGATTCCTAGGTTCAGCCGGTATTACTAGTTTTCTATATCACGATGGCCTGTTTTTGGTTCAGGGAATCAGAAAGTAATGAGATGGAATGTAATATAATAATAATTATATGAATTTGTTTAATTTCTTATTAGGAAAATTAAAGATGGTGCATATGTGTAAAAAGATTTGGTTGGGATTATATTCAATATGAGAATAATATAATAAGAAACAAAATTATCGTTGCCTACACATGTACACATAATGTACACGTTGTGTGGATGATATTTAATGTGGGAATATTATGTAATGGGGTATTTTAATTTTTTTTTAACAGTAGAATATAACTTGTTTTAATTTTGTAATAGGGGAGTATTTTTTTAAATTTCTGTTATTAAATAAATTTTTAATATGTAATAGTGGTAATAATTTAATACTTAGCCATGTTTATGCGTGGCCACTTTGATCAATTTAAAAAATTATAATGCTGGCAATATATTGATGGGTGTACAGTTAAGAGTTTTGAACTTATAGACTGTTCTGGTGTAAGAACGCAAATATATAATCTCGAAATACCTTGGTATACGTATGCAGAAGTCCAATGGACAACGACGGATCGATACAGGGAATCAGTATAGTTACTGAGAGTATCTTAACTGAACGTCTATAGATCACTGCGTCATACATAACCAATAAGAGAGTGGGGTATGTGCTCAGTGGAATTAAATATAGAATAGACGAACAATGTGTTTACCTTATGAGTAGTCTCCTACTTATAAATAGAGAGCATTTGAGGTTGTGATCCACTCCCCTGTCTACTGGTAGTGCACCTAAATGCCCTGATTTGTGCCTACTCCACTACCTGCTTCATGCATTGTGGTGAGCGAGATTTTAGGAATAGCATCTTACCAAATAATGTGGGCTCCGCCCTTGGACTCCCTTGGTACTGGGCCGGCTATCGGGCTTGTTGTCATAAGACCCATTTTGCTAATCCGTAACATAGGCCATTTTAGATTTTAGATTTTTTATTGATTGAGCATCAAACGACATTGTTTTGATCATATATATATTTTTTAATAATTATGTTTTGTTAGATTACGTGTGGCTTATATATACATGAATGTTTTGTATTAATATCTTTTTTATTTAAACATTATATTATCTTAAGTATGACCATTTTGATCAGGATTAACTCCGGTTCGAATCTTAACCCATGAACTACTTCAACCAATTAATTTACCTGTCCAGTTTTTTTCTTTTCGTACTTTCTGTTCAAGTCAGTTGACTATAAGAAACAATTTCACTCAAATTTCGGTCCCTAAAAAACCGTCTGTAAAGTTGAAACTTACGAGACAAGTCCTTGAATACAAAGGGCAATGATAATGAAAATTCAATAAGGTTTTCAATAAAAGTTAAAGCCTAAACTTACGAAGCAAGGTTTTTAATAAAAAGGGAAAAGTATAACAAAAACCACATAAAGTACATGTTTATTTTGAATTTGTGTTTCTCTTATACCGTGAACCATCATTTTCCCTTCTTTTCCTTTTTGTATCGTTGGATTAAGGTTTTAACAGTCCAAATTTATTATATACTTAAAATATTATTATAAGGGAAAAGGAGGGAAAATGATAATAAAAGAAGATAATAAATCTAGACTATTTAGCTCTTAATCCAATGGTACAAAAAGAAAAATGAGGGAAAAGATGGTAAGGGATATAGGATGAAAGCCACATCCGTTTATTTCATGGTACTGCCTTTCGGTTATTAATATAATATTCACTTTAATAAAAAAAAGTTAAATTACAAAATGAACCTTATATAAAGAGCCGGAAGTATTATTAAAACCTAACTCGATTAGGCATATATATGTCGGACAAGTGAACCTTTAAACAAACTGTCATGATCTATCGGTCTAGTCATCAAGAGTTTTGGAAGCATGAACTGTTTTAGGTTTTTTATTTTCTTATTAAGCCTGAAACGACATTGTTTTAAGTTTAAAAGATTAGCAGCCCATCAGATTTATGCTTTAGTAACCGTTTTTTGTTATATTATGTGTGATTGATATATATAAATGGGGTGCGGCTTTCCTCCGATGCATCGGAGGATCCGCTGCCCTTTTCCAGGTAAAACTTTTAACTTTACAAAAAAAAATGACATGACAAAAAAAAAATCAGAGGAAAAAGGGCAGCGGATCCTCCAATACATCGAAGGAAAGCCGCGCCCTATAAATGGTCCATGTACTTGTGGATTAATACATTTTTATTTAAAAAATATTTTAATTATGACAGGTCTGATTCAGGATTAACTTCAGCTTAAACCACTAATCCTTGATCACTTCTTCAATGACCCAGTTCTGGTGGTTATCATCATCAAGAGTGTCCGGTTTTCCCCTTCGACGACCAATTGATTAACCTGTCCCGGTCGTTTAGTACTTTTTGGTCAACTCACTTGACTATAAGACAATTTCACTAAACTTTCGGTACTTAAAAAACAGATATGTGGATTTGAAACTTGCGAGGCAAGATCTTGAATAAAAAAGGAAAATGGATAATGACAACTTAATAAGAAATTAAAACTGTGGAAAAAGTTGTCATCATGAAGATTACAGGACAAGTTACCTGACCTGGCACTTGGTCTAATAGTGAACCGGTTAGACTAAAAAGTGGGTAATAAACTGGGTTTAAATGTTCAAAAAGACCTTGATCGAGGAAAGGCATCCTAGTTGTAAAACTTGATCCAGTTTAGTTGGGAACTCAATACTTGACAATAAAGTTCAGAAAAAGCATTGGACACTAGATGACCCAAAGAGTTATAAAAAAAAATATTACAGAAAAATTTAATGATGTGGGACAATCCCGTACAGGATCTTGAAGAATTATTGTGTCAGCTCATGCATGAATCTGCTCTCATCCCTTCTCTCCAATTTACAGGTAATTTCCTTCAGAGACTTTTCGTTTGACTGAAACGTTTACTTTGCATTATATATATGCGCGTACGTACAGACACAAACTGGATAAATGAACAAAGAGAATTGCCTATTCTGAAATAGAAAAGCTTCTTCTTTGATGGTGAGAATGGTATGAAACTGATTGTGTTTCTCTCATGCAGCACGCAAAGCAACCATCTTTTTCTTTTTCACTTCTCACAAGTGAGTTACAGCTTGCTACTTTAATTTTCGGTGGTGATTATCTGATGAGGACGACGTACGTGGCTACACGTTGCTGACAAGAAGCTAGATACTTTCTCTCTAGTTAGACTCCTCAAAAGCCAAAAAGTAAGAGTAAGACTACTTTACATTTCATGCATCTTTATCTTCTTTTTGGTCATCTTTGATTTAATTATATCATGTTGTATTTTAGTTAATATAATCTCCGTTAATTATTCCTCATTACTTCATACCCTCGTGGATATTCACGAGGCATGAGTTTACAATTATTTTTATGTGTTGCATTTACACGCTTTAAATGGAAAAATCGGCGAAATATTCAGAAATTTTATTGGCTGAGAGGGTCTGATATGCTTTTACACAAGAGAGTAGTAATACTCTTCAAGATTCCACACTATAGATACTAGAATTCAGGTTGTTCTAACCAATATAATTTTCTAACAATGACTTGTCGTAGGGTTTCGGCTTCGGCTTGGATTGTCTTCTGTTTGTTATGTGTGTGTGCATTGTTTATACTTGGTAACCTGCTTTAAGTTATCTTAAATTAAATTATTAATCATTCAAACTAATATTATAATTTTCTAAAATATTAAATCTCACGTACAATGATAATGAAAATACTCTATCCATTTATTTTAATTGTTACTTTATATATATATATATATATATATATATATATATATATATATATATATATATATATATGTTTTCTAGTAGTATAAGTTTTGTTTCATTCAGCTTCTCAAACATAATGTTTCATCAATTTGTTTGATATAGCAAAAATAAACATAATTAAGGTGAGTAGAATATCAACATTTGAAAGTGTTACCAATATCATTGTGAATACAAACATCTATCAACATATTATTTTTAATTTTCATTGTTAAAATTATTAGGTGTTGGGGGAAATTTTGATTCTCATAATATTTATTATTTAATAATGTTTGTTTTCATTGTTTTACTTTTACCCACTTAATAAAAATTGTCAGTCACATGCAGCACCGTACTCAATGATATGTTTTATTATTTTATAAAGCACCACAGTTGCTCTAATCTTATTTGATCCGAAAAAGAATCCTCGGACTAGTGAATGTGGAAACCTTAAAAAGTTGATAGTGACTGACTCAATTATTTATATTAAATGAAGGTGAACAAGCCAAGGAAAAATAACAGTTGCAAAAATGAAAATGCTTGTATCACACTGTTATTCCATATGCCCTTGGTTTATTTGCTCTTGACAATGAAAATACGTTATTATTTTCAAATTTACACCGAATAATTGGCTTAGCGTCTGCGTGGCACGAGAATAATGGAGGAGAGAAAAAATTAAAGGAACAACAGATATATCAAACAAGATAGGAACAAGTACAACAGATAATTACAAGAGAATTGATTGACATACACAAGGCAAATTAAAGCGTGTGGCTTCATGCATTCATCATAAATATATTCTCACACAATTACCGTTCTTTTTAATAAAAGGACAAAACGATATCAACTTAATTAAAAGGTTTACAAAGAGCAAAAAAAAAAAAAAAAACAACTTAACAACTTCAGTACTACACACCACTACACTATTGCATATCGTTGCTACTTATCATGCATGGTTTATAAATTTTTTAATGCATTTTGGATAATTTGAATTGGGTTGTGGTAGTTTTGGATTGATTTATGTAATTATAGGCTATTAGTTTGTTTGAAGTTTTAAATAAATGCAATATTTTTTAGCAGGCTTTAGAATAGCAGGTTAGGCTTAGGCCAACTTGTTAAAAGACAAGGGCTTGGCCTGTTAAGAATAATGTCTACTTTGACTTGTTTTCACTCATACGGCTAACATATTTTAGTAAATATAATTTTTTGGTAGAGATAATTAAACATAATCTTATATGCTTGATTTGTGGTAGTTTCTTATTCATTGTATTGATTGTACAGTTGTTTTCTTGTGGTTTAGTTTTTATTTTTATTTTTTATATTACCATTCGGTATCTAGTTCGAAGTTTGTGAATGTCTCTTCCAACATAATGACTCTTTTAGGATTTAAACTCAAGGCCTAAAAAGATTTTACATTTATTATGATTGTTATTATTAATATTGTTAAAAAATGATTGTTATTATTAATATTTTGTATTATAGATTACGATTTTTTATTAAAAAAAAGTTAATGACAATCTACAATTAATTATACTATATACAGAAATCTTCTACAATTAATGTATTCAAGATATATGAGTTTATATTTAAAAAAAAAAAAGGAAACTGTAATAAAAACGAGAGTGTACATGTGCTATATGCATACATATGTGTGGGTGGGCACGCGCGGGGACATATGTATGTGTGTATGTATATATGTTTTTATATGTGTGTGTGTAACGTGATCAAATATATTTAATGCTTGATTCTTTTGTTGTGATACGAAAAAGTTAAAATAGGAAATGGTAATGAATACAAAATAGATGTGAGTCATTCATATTTTGTCTTGACATAAAACAGAATATAAAAAGAAAAAAATCTTTCAATAATGAATGGAAAAAAGGAATTTAAATTAAGAAAAGTTTAAAATTTACACCATTATTTTAGGCTAAATATCAACTGTTTTTTTTTTATTGAAATAAATATCAACCAAATTTTCACCAACGCTTTCTTGCTTGAGTTACACCTTATCTTAAGTGTGTGTGTGTGTGGAAAGTGAAAAAGGAAAATTCCAGGAAGTTTCCGGGTTTTAATTCCAAGAACCAAACAAACGTTTTTTATTATCACACCTAGTGGTGGAACTAGAAAATTTTTTTAGTCCGGGCCAAAAAAGAAACATATTGAACTACTCCTTTTAGTTCTTATTATAAGATAACAACTAATTAACAAGTGTATTTGGTTCTTTTCATAAGATATTTGCTTGTTTCCAAAAAGTATTAAATATTTGTTTCATGTATACCCATAATAAAAAACGGTAGTGAGTGAGAGTAATAAATAATATGATATTAGAGTTTAGTGTAATTAGTATAAATAATATTAAAAATTACTTAAATTTTAGGATAGATTTAATAACTTTAACTGTTTTATTAGCTTGTGAAAATTGTTAGTTTATACCTTATAATAAAAATTAGAGGGAGTATTTACTAAATAGTATCACATAACATTAAAAATGAAAATAAATATAACCAACAATTATAAATAAAAACAAGATATAAGATGATACTAATCTTTTTGGTAGTTTTTTTAAACAAAAATTTTAGTTTCCTCTCATAGCCCAATGAATAATGAACCAAACATTATCCTTATAAAGAAGATAAAAAAATTAGCTGAGGCTAAATTATTGGCCAAATAAAATATCATATAATAAATACATAGATATGTTAACAAATTTTAAAAGATCAACTCGGGCTTTTGACTGGCCAACAAGTAAATCTGTCCCTGATCACACCTAATCAGAATTTCCTAAAAATGTGGGTCATCTTCTGTAATTTTAGGGCCCCGGGGCTCTGCATTTATAAGAATCTTGTGCTTCTGCAACAGTAGATCAATTGTTTGCACTGCAGGTGAATTTCAAATTCTCTCAGAATCTTTTGATTCTTACGTGAGATTATTTGCTTTCTTTTCTCCCTATTCCTATTCCTCGGGTTTACTTTTCTTCTTCTCCTCCTTCTCCCTTTTTGATTTTGAATATCTGTTCGGCGAAAAGAAAATAGAAGGAAATTAAAATCTGCCCTCCTCAGGGTTCTTCTTTCCATCCGTCTCTATCTATATATAAACCATCTCATCAAGTTAAAGTCTGGTTTTTACCCCACATCTCTTACGGTTTCGTTAGTCAGGCAAAAGATCGATGAACAATACCATTTGTGTCCTTAATCCTCCCCCTTGTTCATGTAAATATATGTGTGTAAACACATTATTCCTAGATGGTTAAATTATTTGCGTTTGATAATTAGTTTGAACCAATCTTTTTTGGTGTTTCAGAAGTTATACTGTGATCGTGAAACTGCTCAGGCAAGAGCGTTCGTCAGGTCTCCGATCGATCTGTTCAACCACTACTCTTCTGTACAGGTACGTCATTACTTATTAAAGTCTCTTTAATTTATTTACTTATTGTATGCTTTTACTTTTACTGTTCTTTCTTGTACTACGTAATTAATATCAGTTTCCTAGGGTAGTTTGTTTAGTGTCATTGGGACCAATGTTTGGTGCACCCAACGCAATAATGTAAGGATAGCAGGCACAAAACTAACCAAACAAGAAAAAAGATGGAAGAAAGCAAAATTTCTATTCTGAGAAACGAATTAACGTGGGAGACGGTAGTTTCTCTCTCCCATTCTCATTTTGAAAGCTACGTATACTTACACACGTATACCCAAAAAACCAACAATCCCACAAGCCTTATTTTACTAGGTGTGGTTGGTTTTAAATAGATTGTGATGTCATTCTACTCCATTAGAGAACAAAATCTGTTAGGTAGATCTTTAAAGGCTTTCGTTCAATAGCTTTATTATATGTTCTCTTCGATTTTAAAGGATTTTATATCGATATACCATTCATTCTTATCATTCTTACTAGCATCTACAACGACATTTTTTCTATATCCAAACTACTTCAAATGATTCTTCTTCTTTGTGTGCGTTCTTTGTTAATACTTCTCTAATCCGTAATAAAGTCTAATTAACTAATTTGATCAGATTAATAAAGTTTGTTAAATTAGTTAACATGATATTTTTTTTCCTGAAACACCATATAATCAACTTCTTTAACTACTTTCTCTCTCCTAGTTGATTATTGTTGAGGGAATACCAATCAAGGTTATTAAAACCGGATCGGTCACTGAACCGGTCGGGTACTAAGTCAAGGGTCAGTGGGTCAGACCGGATTCAAACTAGAACTAAACCGGAGCCAAACCGGTGAGAAAATTAAGATTTCAGGATTATTAATATGAAATCATAAAAAAAAATCTCTTTAATAACTTTAACTGAAATAATAATATTAGTTTAATCTATTTTAAATTTTATGTTTTGCCACCATTTTGTTATTTTCGAGACTTTTTGTGATTTCCAAGACATTGAGCATTCCAAGTCTGCTCCTAGTACTTCATCTATTCCCATGTTGAAAGTCTTTTTTTCCTTCTCTCATTCTTCAACCTGTTGCCTTTTTCTGTTTGTTCAAAGTTCAAATTTTATATACATCTCCTTCTCTCCTTCGTTTCACTCTCTTGCTCTCCTCCACATTTTCTTGTTTCCTTCTATCGTTCTTCAGTCATCGCTAGTTTCCCCCGCCTCTAGTGCTCTTCTCTGTCATGCCCAAAGCCCCCAAACACCCTTTCACAACATTAAAGTCTCTCGCAATCTTTAGATCTGAAAAATAGAGCTTTATAGCTTAACAAATGGAGAAACTGTGGACAAGTAAAGGTTGGATCTATTTCCCATCTACTTTACCGGATTTGTTTCTCCATGGTTTCTCTCCATCTCTCTCTCTCTATAAGATGCTTAAAAAAAAAACCTAAACTCCTACCCCGTTTATACGACAGATCAGACTGGTTTCGCGGCTGGTTCACCGGTTTCGGGTCCGAATTGGCCGGGCCGGGTTTGATAACCCTAATACCAATATCATTATTAGAAAAAAAAATTGATAAAAATGTAAAATATATCCTACATTTAATATCAATATATATCAACTCTTTAATTAGGTATTACATTACAAACAAGAAGAGATTTTTCCCCCCTTATAAAACCAAAACTTCAAAATCATTCACTATCATGTCGTGAATTAGATAAAACATTTTTAAAAGTACTTTCGGATTATTAATAACAAAGGAGCAGACAATAACAGATTATATTACTAGCAAATTCAATCGATGGACCCATCATTTGTAGGAGAGTTTCAATACAATTAGGCTAGCTACAAAACTGCCTTTGGAGTTATCTCTAATTCCATAAACTAACGCAACCTGTATAAAATTAATTAATTAATTAATTAACCCAACCATGACATATGGTCCCACCAACAAACTTTGAGCTTAACTTAGTAAAAAAATCAAAACTATCAACTTATTCGTGTCTAACACGCACGCACATTTAATTTCAAGAGAGTGCGTGTGATGGGATCGTGCTATACTAGCTCCTGTGTGCGCTGGTAAGTATATAAAATTTATTGAATTTAGGAATATATGCAAATTTTGTCATTTTGTGTTATCTTTCAGAGGTAATTTTTTTTAAAAAAAAATTGATTAATTAATTCTCTTCTTTAATTAAGTTATAGTTCAATCCATTATTGAACAAACTTTATCCACGCATGGGGAACTGGCTCCAGCGTGCCTAACTGAAGATAATTGTGAAGAAAAACTAAAACCAGCCTGGTCCATAGCCTAAATTTTCTTACACGCTAAGATAAGTGGCTTATATATAAGCATTTGGTGTTGAAAACCTTGTGCGTGTGACTGTTCAAAAGGTTTGAAAATATAATGGAAATTTCAATATCCCCATATTTCAAATGCCGACACAAAACGTCTTTGACACCATTTTATGACGAATATTTTTTCTGTCTCAAAAATTGGCACAATTTACAACGGATTTTTTTTCGTCACATTCTATCACCAATTTACTATTTTATAGTGCCGTGTGTAGTCCAACCATAGAAATACCATAGAGAAACTATATACACAACCATAGAAACTATGTATACACATACTCCAAGTGTCCAACCATAGACCAACCATAGAAAAAATTAAGTCGGAAATTACTAACTGATCAGAATTCTATTGGTAATGTCTTCTTGCCATGGTTTTTCTTTTTTTGTGGAGGATGTTTTGCGTTGAAAATCAATTTTCGAGTGTCAGCAAATTTAATTACCAATAGAATTCCATCAATAATCCAACGTTTCTTTGTAGTGTATGTATTGGTTTTCTTTGTAGTGTATGTATTGGTTAATGCCAGCTTCAACAATGGAACTAGCATAGGAATGGTTCTTGTTGTCTATTGATGGTGTTCATAGGATATCACGTAGAGTCTCCCCATTTTAAAAAGCAGGCCAAAATATAATGGGTTGAGAATATTCTAATGTAGAAACTCTACTTCTCTGTTATGCAAAATTATTTATTAATTTAATATCATTATAAATTTTCATAAAGCAATAGAGATTGTTTTACAAAAAAATAATAATAATTTCCCTTAATTAATTTTGAATTTGAATTTATCTTTAATTTTTAACATATTTTTATATTTATTTCATATATGTGAGCTTATCTTACACGTACTTTATGCTTTGATTAAATTAAATTTATCTAAAATTTCCTTAGGTTTTCCGAGAAAAATTTCAGTTAACCCCCACATTAGCAATATTATTTCAGTTTATTTCTAAGAAATTCTTAAATTTTGTTGCATCACTTGCTTCCATCGCTGCGAGAGCTCCGGCTAATTTTTTTTTTTAAAAAAATACTTGGATTGACTTTGTTGGGTGTTTGTCAACTCCACGACCCTCCAGTTGGTGTAATGATGATGCCAGATGGATAACCCCCCACAAAATGGGATAGTGGACCCCACTCATGAATTATGTTGCCTAATGTCTATGCTACACTGAAATTAAACACCTACCATTTTGTTGAATTTGGCTTCGTTTCACACTTTTTTTTTTTAAAGTAATATTGGTGAAAAGTTCATATTTAAAAATTGGGTTAATATATAGAGTTCCTGTCCCTCAAATGTGTTTTTATTTTAATTTTAGTTTTTTAAGTTTTTCAAATTATAGGCTTTAGTTCCTTAAGGGATAAAATGGTTTTAGTTCTTATTCAATTATAAGGACTAATATTTTAAATAAAACGAAATTTGAGGAGCCAAATATTATATTAACATGTTAAAATTTTATTGGTCTGAAAAACTTAATGTAAGATTTTATATACAACACTCGCATTTAGGTCTTGACCAATTATATTTCTCAAACAATAAGTTCTTACTGATTTCCCTAATTTTTATTACATTTTTACCACAATTATAAATTATTAAAATCCAGTTTTTATATATTATAAATGAATAAGTATATTTAAAAATAATTAAACTTGAAATTATGAATTTCAATTCAAGAGTTGATAATTTTAATGATGAGTGGAGGTTTACTAAGTGGAGAGAGGAAATTTCCCATTTTATCCCCGGCAGCAGTAGTGCCGAATAACACGCTTTGAACACAAAAACGGAAAGTCGGGGGAAGGCCTGCAGTAACCTGAAAGAGACATTTTCCTACACACACACACAGCCAATATGCATAATTACATGCACTCTCGCGTGTACCTCTGACCCCGTTATTACTTTCTTAGTTTTATCGCGTGAGGTTTTTCTCATTTTACATTTTCTCTCTGACAATCCCCTATAATATTTAAATCATCTATATCCAATTAAATCTTAAAAAGTAAGTCATATCATCAAGTTATTACTACTTTGATTTTTCTCAATCAATGAACTAGATGATCTTTTTTTTCTTAATTAATGGTGTAGATGTATTAACCAGGATGATGAGAAACTAAACCGATGAGAAGATCCTCTTTCAGTTTTATCCCATCATTTCATTTATTATTATTTGAAATATTGTTCCAACTTCCAACCTGTCACTCTGATCCATTTATAAGTTTACTTTGACTAAATCTCATATACTAAGGAAAAATAGTTAACTCAATGATTATGTAGGTAAATTTTTAACTTTATCCTCATTTATGATTGAGTAATTTTCAACTTGTTTTTTCTCTCTATTTTTATGGGTATAATTAATATGAGTAAAATTGTCATAACCTCGTTTATTATATGAAACAAAACTTATAAATAGGACCAAATTTTTTTAGTCAAGATAGACTTATAAATAAGATTAGAGTGATAATTAAAGGGACTCATCACTTGAATCTAACATTATTTTATTGAAGACAATCCTATTTTATCATGACAACGCTAGCTTGAGCGCTTGACCAATCTCCCTGATATTTGTAAAGATTAAGAAAACTGATAATTGGTTTTTCTAAAATATCATTTTAAATTACTAACATTGAAAACCCTCACTTAATATAAAGAATTTAGGAAAAGAAAAACTTATATATTCAAAATAGAAAATGGTTGAGGTATATATTATATATACGTAGTATTAAAAAAAAAAAAAACAAGTAACCTTTTATATTTAGGTCGACCACAAGCATATATTATATATTTATTTATTCTGTGCTTAGTTATACTTAGGTCGACCACCAAAAAGCATTATATATTTTATTAGGTGTTAACGATAACGCGCACAAAGCGTGTGGATGGAGTTAGAAATTATGATTTCAGGCAAGGAGCGTGAACCCATATATATATATGGGTGAGGATTTAGGTTTAGACACAGGAAATGTGGTCAGGTGTCATCATTTTGATACCTAACACGACATCAGATTTTGAAGTTCAAGGTGTGATTCTTCCTAACTTCTGGTTTTGTTAGGTGCCCTTTTAATTTCTCCCTTCCTCTCGTAACTATCTTCATTTTGTATATTTTCTTAATTTCAACTTATATATATATATACTCATAAAACTTTATATTTATATTTTTGGATATCTGACCTAAATTTTTGGAGAGAAATTAGGTCCATTTTTGCCTGATTTAGTTAAAATTAGCTAATTCTTATAAAATATTAAAGGTAACCTTGATAAAAGTCATTAGTAAGAGTAATTTGTTTACTTGGTTATAAAGTTTTGTAGTTAGTCAGGAGTAGGCAGAAGAAAGAGAATTGTTTGCTTCTAAGTTTTACGCCTTTCAGTTCCAGATTTGTAAGTCTAACCTTCCACAATATACATCTTACAACTTCTCGAGTGCCACGGAGAGGGATTGGGCAGTTTGGCCTCAACTCAAGGTGTGATTTCTGTTTTTTTTTTTTTTTTTTTTTGATATAAGGTGAGGGGAGGGGGGATCGAATCTAAGACCTAAATGAGGGAAATGAATCCCAATACCACTGCACTACAAGTCTCAAAGTGTGATTTCGATAGTACCTTAGGCTATACAAACAGCCTAAGGTCCGGTATGATACAACACCAACTCGAGTTGACCAGATTAGTCTAGTGGACCACTTGAATTAAGCGTATTTGATGTTTGTTTTTATGTTCTTTGAGATGCAGTATTTGAACTTAATAAGTAGGTATTACAATAGGCCAAGCTAAACTTTAGCTAAATATATTTGAGCCTATAATGGAGGTACCTAAACCTGGATCTGAGCCTAAATGTAAATTTTTTTTATGCTAGGTTTGAGAGCCTTTATAAGGCCTATTTATAATATATGCCTTTGAAAATGCATTATATCGCATGCTTTGAAAGTCATAAGTAGACTTTGTGTATTTTAAAATTATAATATAATAATTAAAAAAATAAATATTGTGTTATTTATAATATATAAATATAATGACATTTACTTAATATGTAAATAGATATGCCCTTAAGAAAATAGGTTGCCCTTAAGAAAATAGGTTTGACCTATTTACACATTTAAGCCTTTAAATAGGTATTGACTTAATCTTTTTAACAAATAGGCTTAATTAGACTAGACTCTAAATAGGCCAGGCTGTAGACCACCTGATAGAGGCTTAGCCTATTCTCATCCCAATTAATAAAACAATAACCATACCTATAATCATAAAACACATCACAAAACTTTAAAATTCAATCATAAATGTATAATAATCTCCAACAACATTAAACAACGTTTAAAAAATATTTGCACTAGAATAGACTAAACCAAGAAGTCTAAGTCCTTGGTAGAAGTATGGTCCAACCCAGGAAGACCAGTCTAATTTGGTTTACCTAATTATTAGAGTAAAAATAATTATAGATGTTTTTTTTTTACCTTTCATTATTATAGATGTTTGGAGATCAATTTTTTTCCTTTGATAACCTACTAATAATAAACTATTTCATGTCCCCATCTATAATTTTGCCCTCTTGATACTCGACGTGTGATCGCTATTTTTTGTCCCTAGATAATTATAGCATCTCTTCGTGGTGGCAATAATTTTTTCTTTTTTTAATGAAATTATAAATAAAGAAATAATGGGTCGGAGTGGGAGCTTTATAATTCCACTCACACCATATACCTCTATTACAATTAATGAGTCATGAGTCATGACAACCACAAAAAAGAAGAAAGAAACAATGAAGATTTTTCATTTAAGCTTTGAATTAAGTGAGAATATAGTTTAGGCACTAGTCAAGATAAATATATATTAATATGTCTCATAATTTATTAATAGTAACTCTTCACTTATGAATAGATTTTTTCTGACCTTAACTTTTAAAATAAATATTTATTTATAAGTTCTATAATTCATTAATAGTAGTTCTTCGCTTATTAATATAGATTTTCTGACATTATTTTTTTAATGGGTGGGACATGATATTCTCCTTTAAATTAAATACTTTCTTGCTGGCCGACCTGCACCTTCTTCGAAATTTCCTTGCTTAGGAAATCAAAAATATATTCCTGTTTTTGGTGGGGATCCGGTGTTTAAAAAATATATATAAGCACACGCATCTTGTCCTGAGGGAAAAAGATGTGAAAATCTAAATGGAGGTCCCTCAAAATAATTTTTTTTTTAAAAGGCCTAAAAATTCTAAAAATACCAGAAAAGATCTTGAGGCTTTTTCTGGTATAAATTCATTAAAACTTTAGTTGTTAACGAGGTTGATATAGTTGTTAACGACGCTACTAATATAATTGTTAACGTTTTAATGAATTAATACTAGAAAAGGCTCTAGGGTTTTTTCTGGTATAAATTCATTAAAATTTTAGTTATTAACGGGGCTGATAAAATTGTTAACGACGAAGCTAATATAATTATTAACATTTTAATGAATTTATATTAGAAAAGAAAAGGTTTTAGAGCTTTTTCTAGGGTTTTTAGAATTTTTGAGTTTTTTCTATTAAAAGGGTTTTATATAGATTTTCCTAAAAAAAGATTCCGTACAAGACTTGTCGACTCGGCACCTTCGTCGAAATTTCCTGTCTTTGTGGTGTACCCTCTTTCCGGGGCCTTCCAGGTGCGAGGGCAACGCGTCTCGATGTCACCTTTTATTCACAAGGCAAATAAAAAAATAGAAAACCAATGAGTTAATAAATAAAATATATTAAGATTTAGATTTAGTGAGGAGTATTAAAATAAATCTATCTAGTTGCTAGCCTGTTATTCTTTCAAAGTTTCTTTTGTTGGAATAAACATCTTTTGCCTAGATTCGTCCTCGATTTTATTTAACAATCTTCCTCACCTTTCTCGAAACCACCGACCTATAGATTATTTTTTCCCCTTGTGCTTCCCCATGCCTAGAGACTCCAAATTAGTATTTATTTTTCTTACATAAATCTATTGCTTAAATTATTTATTCATAATATATAAATTGATTTTCCTACACTCAATTGATTTTTTTATATATAAATTAAGTAAACTAAATATATTATTTAATCATTAATATAACATTATGAGATTTTATAACACTTTATAAGCTAGTAGCATTGGGACTTTTAAGGCTGTTTTGAATTAGCTTTTGAAAATAACTTTTGAAATTTAGAAAATAAGTATGTAAAATAAGTTTTATCTTGACTTATATAAAATCTAACTTTTAAAAGGTTTCCAAATAAACTCTAAAGACCCGTTTGGTACATGGAATTAGTGGGAAGGGAAAGAAACATCAGTAAGTTTTTTCGTTTGATAGGCAATTTGTATAAATCTTCCCACAAACTTGGGACCTAAGCCCACCAATTTTCTCATATATGTGAGAAGATCAGATTCCATAAAAAATTGGTGAGATCTCAAGTTCTCATGTTATTGTTAATATTTTTTGACAAATTTACCCCTCAAATTTAAAATTAGCATAATATTCGAATTTGACGGGAAAGTTTGAATTTAGCGAGATTTTTTTTCTCACAAATTTGAACTTCATAAGAGCATAATTTTTAAAAATATATTTTAGCAAAAAAAAAAATTTTTATTTTTTATTTCGAATTAATTACTTTTAAGGGTAAAATAGACATTTTCTAATTCTTTACCAACTACCCCTTTATTTTTTTTTTCTATCAAATAACCCATCTTCCCTCAAACCATTTTCTCTCATCCTTAAAAATCTTCTTTTCCTTTCCTTTCATTTTTTTAAGTTTCCTTATACCAATCGGACCTAAGGACCTAAGGGTGTGTTTGGTTTTGGGGAAGTAGGGGAGATAATTTTTTTATGTCATATTGACCAAATTATCCATTAAAATTTTCTAATTTTTTAAAAATACATTCTTAATAAACAAATATTCATTTTATTAATCACAATTGGATAAAAATCATCCCATCTCCTCGCACCAAGATAATAAAATCCATGAGTCAATAGGCAGTAATGTTGTTCACCAAACAAAAAAATAGGCAGTAATGCTACCAAAATCCTTTCGCTGGTGTTAAAACAGTTTGATGGTATGATTCCTTTAGAGCAAATTGGTTCGTTTCACACGAATCCATGAGTGAATAGAGACCAGGCGTGATATGCATGAACTCCGTTGTCTTCTTCGTCCAATCTCGCCGCGCCATTTTTACCTCATTTTCACCTTAACTTATTCGAATATATTTTCAGAAGCGTTGATGGCAATTAATCTTCAGAGAGTCGCTTTCGCTTGCTTGTTCTTTGTGTCGATGACACTTCGTTCCCTCCACCTTGCTGCATCTGTATGCATCAATGTGGCACACCTGTAAAATCTCCACCTACCGAAGAAAAAAATAAAGTTCGAAAGACAGCGAAAACAAGCTAAGCAGTCCACGTTTGTCGCCCCCCCCCCCCCTCTCTCTCTCTGATTTGGTTACGCAAAGGCTCTGGAATACGGAAGATTAATATAACTATAATTACAAGCAACTTCTCTTTTAAATTCTAGCCTCCGCATAATCAGATCGGGACAGATCGATCTCACTGTTTGGGAACGCGCTTGCTTGCGCGGAGCTTGATTCAGATGGGTGCTTGAAGAATCAGTTATTTACTGGAAAAAGTATAGAAAAAGTAAAGCGATAAACAAACATAAAAGGGAGCGGAACATATTCTCGCTTACTCTGACTGTGTACGCGAGTGATGAGTGAATATTAGTATTAAATTTTTCCAAAGGGAATGTATTTAAAGCTGCAACGTGGAAGTGCATTTTCCTTCTCGTGAACGTTTTTCCTTGCTTTTTGTGGAGATAATAAATGCTGTGAACTGAAATACAGAGAGGTTTCGGGTTTCCAATGTAACGCTTCAGGATCGAGGAAGAAGACGAAGAGGAAGGAGAAGTCAAGAGCCTGAAGACTAGAAGACTCGTGAGTCGTGAATTCCTACACGCGCATTGGGCATTCTTTGGTAACTTTTCCCCGGCGATATGATTACGCGGACGGTTAATTTTTAATTTTTTTTATTATTATATTTCTTATTACTTATTTTTCTTGGGCTGGGTTTCGCCTCTTTTCACATCTTGCCAAAAGGGGTGGGTATTTATCGTCTTTGGAAATAGAAATTGAATGAATGTGTAGAATTACAGTCTCAGTGTAGTCTCTGAGGGAGGATTTGAATGAGTGTGAGTGAAGTGAAGAATTGTTAGATATTGACGGTGCCATCTCTCCTGCGACAGTTTTCCATAAATGAGTTATCTGAAGGGTTCACCTCGCCGTCAAGACGACATAGAGTCGGGGAATAGTCGCTCTGTCGACTTTGATGACGGAGAGGGTTCGTCCGATCCGTTTGACATTTCCAGTACTAAAAATGCTTCCATTGAACGGCTCAGGCGGTGGAGGGTACGTCTTCTGAACTCAATCACTCAGATTATTTATCTATTTATTTTTGTTTATTTTCAATTTCATGTGAGTGTATTTTAGTTTAATGTTGATGACTACTGCTTTAGTTGCCTTTAAGGTTAACTTTCTATTTCTGTCGGGAATAGTGAACCAGAATTATTTAATCCGGTTGATGGACAAGTCAGGATATTAGCGTCTGCTTTCTGCTTGCGCGCAAGGAGACTTTATTGTTCTGGGGTTCTGAAGCACTGTATAAGAATCAGTAAAGGGAAAGTACTTTGGAATTTGGATGAATTGGATGGACAGTGTATTTTATAGAGAAATTATGGAAACAAAGGAGTTTAAAATTGCGATAAGAAGACTTTAGTTTTACATTTTCCGGAGTGGATTTTCTGTTACAACTGATATTACTGAGATAAGCGATGAATGGGTTGCTGGGTTTCATCTGTCTGCTTACTGGAAAATTATGAATTGATGAACTTTATTGGTGTTGAGGGTGAAGAGAGGGGAGGGAAGTTGGGGAGTCTTGACATCATAGAATATTCAATATCAACATACCAGAATGCCCCTGTAGAGACCAGTACGAATTGATGAACTTTGATTTGACCACTGAGTGGGATAGAAAGTGGGAAAATGAAAAATTTTATGTTAAGAGGATTGGTGTTGTTTTGGGTTGGAGATGACTTGGAAGTTATGGATATAAACGGTATTTGACTTTCCCTCACTCAGATTCTTATTGCCACGAGCCTTGCCTTATATTTATTCATACTACCATTTGAATTGTATATTTTGGTAAAGACCCATCTGCAACCCATTTTTTTCTTTTCCATAGGGAGAGCAGTGATTTCCTAAGTTTTATTTTTCTGCAGCTCACGAATTCCTCATTGATGGCTTCCTCCGGTTAGGATATTACCTCTTGGAAGGTCTTTGGTAGTTTTTCACTTAGTGTATATTAAGTCCTTGCCTTTCTTACTCAGTATTATATCTATTAATGACTCAATAAAGTTCAGGTATCTGGGATCAATTACTCATAAGGATGGGAATATTGATGGAGATGTTTTAAATAGAGTACAAGTTGGCTGGTTCAAGTGGATAAAGGCTATTGGAATTATTTGTGAAAAGAAAGTACCTAGTAAGCTTAAAGGGAAGCTAAATCGGACTACTATAGGACCAATAATGGTATATGATAGTGATTGATGGGCTCTAAAGACAAGAACATAAAGTTGGGAATGTTGAGATGGATATGTGGTCATATAAGAAAATATGAGATTTGGAATGATAATATTAGAGGAAGAATAGAAATCTAGGTGTGAGGCCTATTGAAGAGAAAATAGTGGAAAATCGTTTGAGTTGATTTGTTCATATACAAAGAAGGCTATTTGGAGGCATTGAAGAGGAGGATAGGTCAAATAGTATGGGACCTCTAGAAAGGGATAGGGGAGGATTGAAGAGAATATTGAATGAAGTCATTGAATGGGAATTGGTTGACAATCTATTTAAAGATTTGGTCGTTGATAAAGCACAATGGCTCTATGCAATTTATGTAGTCGACTCCACCTAGTGGGATAAGACTTGTAGTTCTTGTATGCCCCTGTCTTTATTAATATCTTTTATGTTCTTGCCTTCATTTTTTTTATACACATGTTTGTAACATATTAGGACTTTAATTAATTGAGTCTGATGCATCTGCCTTGCTTATTCATGAAAATATATAGATTACAAAGCAGTGAAATCTGTTGTAACAGATTGAGGACTTCTAGGGAATTTAAAATTCAAAAATTAGAATCTAATCTTGACTAATCTAACTAACTCCTACATTATCTCACTGATCTAACTTACTCCTTTATTATCTCACTAATAATACTATTTACAAAATAATATAATTACCACACTCCTCCTCCAGTTGGATCATAGATACTTATTATATTCAACTTGCATACAAAGCCTTCAAAGATGTCCTTGGGTAGTGCTTTTGTGATTATGTTTTCAAGCTGTAATTGTGTAGGTAAGTAAGAGAGAAAAATAATCCCTTCTTCAACCTTTTCCCTAGTAAAGTGGCGATTGACATCAACATGCTTGGTTCTGCTGTGTTGTACCAAGTTTAATGCCATGCTCAAGGCTTCCTTGTTGTCATAGTATATTTTTAGTGGAGATTCTATCTTGATGTAGGTCTCATTAGCTACCTTCTTTAGCCATATTAGCTTCCATAACTCCTTGAGATAATGACCTCAATTCAGATTATGTATTGCTTTTGGATACCACTCGTTGCTTTTGACTTTGCTAAGTTACTAGTTTTCCCCATACAAACGCGCAATAGCCTAAAGTAGATATGCTATTCTCTTGATCTCTTGCCCAATCTACATCTGTATATATCTCAATAAGCATTAGATTAGTTTTTTTTTAAAGAAAAGTCCTCAGCTGGGAGTTCCTTTGAGGTACTTCAGAATTTTATATGCTGCCTTCATGTGTTTTTGCCTTGGTGAATGCATCTGTTGGCTTGCAACACTTACTGCAAAGCCAATGTCTAGCTGAGTATGAGAAAGATAGATGAGCTTTCCAAGTCTGCTCGTTTTTCATCTTGTTCTTGTTTCTCCTTTTCTGCAACTTCTTGTTCACTCGTTGGATGTTCCACTTTGTTCTTTTTCTTCTTGCTAGTAACAGGTGTCTTGCTTGGCTTATACCCAAGCATGCTCCGTTCCTTCAATAAGTCAAGGATATACTTCCTTTGTGAAATGTGAATTCCTTCTTTTGATCTGGCCACTTCCATCCCTAGAAAGTATTTCAAGTTACCAAGGTCTTTGACTTCAAATTCTTTGTTTAAAGTCACCTTGATTCTGCTCATTTTTTGAGGATTGTTTCCTGTAAGTATTATGTCATCTACACATACAATTAGGATAGTAATCATACCTTCATTGTTCATAGTGAACATAGTGTGATTAAAGAGACATTGGTTGTATCCTTCAGCCTTTAGGACACATGAGAATCTGTCAAACCAAGCTCTAGGGGACTGTTTTAGTCCGTATATGGATTTGTTCAGCTTGCATACTTGCTTGCCGTGACCATTTTCAAAGCCAGGTGGTAGTGTCATATATACTTCTATTAGTTCCCCATTGAGGAAAACATTTTTGATGTCTAACTGTTGTGAAGACAATTTGAGATTCACAGCAATGGAAATGAGAATTCTGACAGTGTCTAGCTTTGCTACAGGGGCAAAGGTTTCATTGTAATCCAAACCATAAGTTTGTGTAAAGCCCTTGGCAACTAGTTTGGCCTTATACTTGTTCAAGGCACCATCAACATTGTACTTGGCAGTGAATACCCACTTGCACCCTACTGCCTTTTTACCTTGGGGTGGTGAATCAGTAATAACCCAAGTATGAATTCTCTCGAGCATTTATTTCCTCCTATACAACATTTTTCCATTCAGGAATTTTTAGTGCCTCATGAACATTAATGGGAATTTGAACTTGATCAAGATTGGTTACAAAATGGCAGTATTTTTGGGAAAGATTACCATATGATGTGATTTTGAATAGGGTGTTGTGTATAAGAGCGTGCCTTCTTCCTCAATGCAATAGGCATGTCTAATAGTTCAGGAGTCCCTCTCGGTTGGGAGAATGGCTGAGCTACAGGCATAATTATTTCTCCTAGAGTAAACCTTGTCATATTGTTTTGTATATTTGTCTCCCTTTGTTTGTGATGGCATAGTTGGTGGATCTAAGGTAGGAGATATGACCACAGGATAGGAAGGTGGTATAGGTTCAGGTATAGTAAGATTAGGCTAAGAGTCACTCCAATTCTCCCCCTGACTCGAAGGTGATGGATAAAAGGGTTTGTTTTCAGCAAATGTGACATCTTGGCTAATGAACGTTTGTTTGGATTGAGGGTCATAATATCGATATCCTTTTTGGCAATTGGAGTAGCCAAGAAAGATACAAGGGATAGACCTAGGATCAAACTTAGAAGGAGGGTGATGAGCATGGACATAGACCGTGCAACCAAAGACACAGAGAGGAAGGGAATGATCTAGGTGGGAGGTATTATGGGTGGAATGTAGTTTATCTAGAGGTGAGATGTAGGAAAGGATGCGAGTAGGGAGTCTATTGATGAGGTGAGTAGCAGTGAGGATTGCATCACCCCAGAAATATTTTGGGACATTGTGAGTGAACATAAGGGCTCTAGCAATATGAAAAAGATGACGATTTTTACGTTCTGTAATACCATTTTGCTGAGGAGTGTTAGGACAACTGCTTTTGTGAACAATTCTGTGAGATTTTAGGAAATGGTTGAAAGTATGGTTGAAGTATTTAGTACCATTGTCATAATGTAAGACTTGAATGGTGGAGTTGAATTGGTTTTGACCATAGTGAACAAATTTTGCAAAGATATTGAATACATCAGACATGTCTTTTAGGAGGTTCAACCAACATATGCGAGTGTGATCATCGATTAAAGTGACAAAGCATTTTGAACATGTGCGATTAGGAATTCTAGAGGGTCCCCATACATCACTATGGATGATGGAGAAAGGATGAGTAGAGTGATATGCAGTGTGGAGGAAGGTAGTATGATGATGTTTTGCTAATTTACATGTATCACAATGAAAAATAGCGTCTTTATTGGATGAAAAAAGAGGAAACAATTTTTGTAAATACTAAAAACTTGGATGACATCCTTCTGTGCTATAACATCAAATTATTATCTAAAGTAGGGGAGACAAATGTCTTTATTTGTGATGACAAGGCACTTGCAGAAGAATCATCAAGATAGTAGAAATCGTCACGCTCTTTAGCCGTGCCAATCGTCTTCCCTAAGGAGAGATCCTGAAATATACAATGAGTGGCAAAAAAGTGAGTAGAATAGTTTGTATGTTTAGTCAACTTGCTGATGGATAGGAGATTATATGCCAAATGAGGGACATGAAGAATAGAATCAAGTTTTAAGGTGTCTGTAAGAGGAACTGTACTTGTACAGCACTAGTATTGGTGGCTTTGCGTATTTGGTGATTACCAGTTAAAGGGTAATAAGATGAAAAATTTCTAGATTTTGAGGTCATGTGATCAGAGGCATCAGTGTCTATTATCCATTTTGGCGAAGAGGATGATGATATGAGAGTAAGGAAATCATTACCTTGTTTGGCAATGGATGCAACTAGTCCTTGAGAGGACTTCAAATTTTTCAGCACTTCTAGGAGTTGACTTATCTATTCGTTGTTTGATGGGCAGAGGATAAACGTGGTTTGCGAGGTTTCTAATCAGGTGGCTTACCATGTAGTACCTAGCACCTGTCTTTGGTATGTGATCACAGGTCGGACGAGGCTTATTGGAGGCAAGACTAGAGGAAATATTCTTACTGATAAAGCTGGACGCTTCTGGACCGAAAGATGTAGTCTTAAGAAGCATAGTGTGTCGTCGTGACTCTTCTCGGCGTGTCTTGGAATAAACTTCTTGTAGAGGAGGAAGAGAAGAATGACTTAATATCCTTGCATGAGCATCATCAAATTCTAGGTTAAGGCCGGCGAGAAAAATTAGCACCTGGTCGGTGCTGACATTCCGTTGATGTCAAGTAGCATACGGTGGGTGATGTCCATTCATTTTCTGCCATTTGATCTTCTTCTTGGTAGAAGGCGACGAGCTCGAACCAAAATTGTGCAATGCACCTCGAGCCTTAGGATGACTTCTAGATGCGACGGCGAAGGTTGAACAATTGAGACAAATCCTTGGCGTCAACGAATGAATCAAGAACAACATCGCAAATATCCTTGGCCTTCGGATGATACATAAAGCTATGTTTGATTTGTGGAGACATGGTATTGATAAGCCAGGAACAGACGAGGGAACTATCACTTTCCCATTGAACCAGGCCGGTAAGTTTTGGTCGGTTGGCGGCTTAATTTGGCTAGTTAGGAATTTTCTTTTGCCGCGTCCATTGATAGCCATTTGAACGGCCCGCACCCAATCATGATAATTATGAAAATTTAATTTGTCCGACACCAGGTGATTGTCAGTTGAATGGAGAGGGGTGGGATTGTCGCTTGGTTTGGAAGGCAACGGTATATTGGATGATGACTCCATTGATGCAAAGTTTTCAGGTGGATTGATCCTGCTAGTACTGTTGGAGCTATAGTGCTCTAATACCATGTAGCATATTAGGACTTTAATTAATTGAGTTTGATGCATCTGCGTTGCTTATTCATGAAAATATATAGATTACAAAGCAGTGAAATCTGTTGTAACAGATTGAGGACTTCTAGGGAATTTATAATTCAAAAATTAGAATCTAATCTTGACTAATCTAACTAACTCCTATATTATCTTACTAATTTAACTTACTCCTTTAGTACCTTATTGATAATACTATTTACAAAATAATGAGTACCACAATGTTCTTTCCTTTATTACTTAATGGTATATACATCTCTTTTCAATATTTTTCTTGAGTGGGGATACATGTGTTGTTTCATATCATCCGTTCCCTCCTTTCAATTCTATTAGAACTTAAAGAAAATAAGAAATAAAGATAATCTAGAGCCAGGATTTGTAAACTCTAGCCAGCACACAATACACAATAATTTCAGATAATATTCTTCACACCTTCATAAAACATAGTTACACATATTTATAAGGGTTAGTCATCTTAATTCCCTATTAACTATCTATAATAATTGTTGTATAAACTGACAAACAAGTAAGATAACAATAACTACTCTAAAATAATAATAACTTCTCTTGAACACGTGTCTTTCTTCAAAAGAGGACACATGGACCCCTAACAATATCCTCCCCTTGAAAATAAGCCTTGTCCTTAAGGCAGATGAATGAAATTGAGCTGCAAAAAGAAGAAGTGACTTGTTGTGGAAGGCCTTGTGGTTTGTAGTGCTTCCCATCAACCCAGAAGATCATAAACATCTTATGCCAATTTGCTGCCATTGCATTTAAAGATGCCAACCATTTATGATATGTAAAGATAATAATATGCATTTAGGGATCTAATTATAAGATAAACCTAGGGACCTAATTGTAAACTAGATAGTTAGTAGGGTAATAAGTCATAAATCATAATCTAGACATTAGTTAGGAATTGAAGGAGGCTATATTATTATAAATAGCCATCCTCCCATTGTATATTCAGATTTTCAGATTTAACATGGCTTTGCAATAATAGAATTGTGAGAGCCTAGGAGCTCTCTACTCTATCTCTCTTCTAGTCTCTTCTTCTTCTTGATCTTTAATCTCTTCTTCTATTCTTTCTAAACCTAAATACCTAAATACATAACAGTGGTATCAGAGGTCTTCTTCTTCCGCCTTCTTTTGCTGTTATGTTCTCTGTTCTGTGATCATTCTTCTGATTCTGTCTCTATCTTCTCTGTTCTGTTGTCTATTCGATTCTGTTGTCTCTGTTGGGTTGGGACAGAAGCAAGAAAACGCAAAAAGAAGAGTCGGATTCTGGGATCATTACCTAGTACTCCGATTCATCTGTGAAGGCCCAGAAACGAATGGGGCATCAAAGATTTAATAAGAATTCAATAAAAAGATCCAAGAAAGTAGCAAAAGTGAAGAACAGAGGAATTTCCTCTGCTTCTGGGGGTCTACAGCTCTGTCAACCTTTGCAAGGTGACAGAAGGTGATAAGGAAGTGCAAGAAGGTTACAAGAACCGATCAAGGAACTTGGGCTAATTCATTTGGGTTTAGTTCGGACCATCAAGCAGCAGTCTTGACACCATCGGATGGCTCAAACTCGGTACAGCAGTATGGAAGGTCGAGTGGCAGCCATCGAAGAGCAGCTTCAAAGATTGAATAAGATAGATGAGATTGAAGGAAAGTTGGGGCTGGTCGATGAATTACATGCTACTGTTCAAGGCTTTCGACAGGAATTCAGATATGAATTAAGAAATTTAATCCAGGCAACGTACACCCAGAACGATGATCACCAACGACGTGCTCGTGCCAATGATAGAACCAATGTGCATGGCGATACGCATCACAGACCAACCCAATTCACCAAGATGGAGTTTCTGAAATTCCATGGGACAGAGGTTGACAGTTGGATAGTGAAATGCGAGCGCTTCTTTTAGTTGGATGGGACGACAGAAGTCGAGAAAGTGACGATGGCTTCTATGGGTCTGGACGAAGCGAGTTTTGCATGGCATGTGGCCTCGGAACGGAGGTGGAGATGTTCGATGTGCTGGAATGAATACGTGGTGTTACTCCATGACACTTTTGGACTACCCATTGATAAACCCATGGGAGAACTGTCGCGGCTACGGCAGATGGGCTCGCTGATGGAATTTAACACAAGATTTGATTCACTAGCCGCTAAGCTGGACTTGTCCGAGGATTATCTCATCGAGATATACTTGACTGAACTGAACGAAGACATTGCCGATGCAGTACTCATGTTCAATCCTCGGACGTTGGGTGAAGCTCGATGCTTGGCGAAATTACAGGAAATCGCTATTAATCGTCGAGATGCGAAGGCTGTGGGTGATCACGCTGTGCGGTATACTCCATCATCTTCGGGAGCTTATAAGGGAAATACCTCTTCTTCGGTGTCTTTAGGAGGGCAAGACACGACATACACACATAAAGCGATGACTCAAGGGACTGGGTCCCACCAACAGCCCACTTCAGGTCATTCTTTTAATACTTTGTCACATACTTCCACCTGAGACTCCCACCCAACCAAAAACAGAAGACAGGAAGCCTGGAAAAACTCACGAATTCTCTCGGCGGAAGATGAGGCAGAGCATAGGAGCAAAAATCTCTGTTTTTACTGTCATGAACAACTCTCACGCAATCATAGCTGCCCTCAAATACAGAAAATGAGGTTGCAATTTATGGAATTAATTGAAGATAATGAGATTATTCCGGAAAACGCAGCTGAACCAGAACAAGAGGATGAGTTTACTTCTCTGATTTCCTTGCATGCCATAAATGGGATTGATACAAATGATTCTATAATAATACAAGGGCAGGTGGGCAAGAAACCGATTCAAGTGTTAATTGATAATGGAAGCACACATGATTTTATGGATTACGATTTTGCTGGTCCATTGGGGTGGGTAATTTCATATGAGTGTTTGGGCTTTTCCTTTGAAGAAAATAGCCCAAGCTTGTTGCTTCAATTGGGTCTTAAAGGGTCTGAATATATAGGTGACATGTTGCTGCAAAATTGGCTCTCATTTTTTCAGTGCTCTCCTACCCAAAGTCTGCTACATACTTGGTTCAGGGGATAGCTGATGAAAATGCTATTTGGGTTTGGATTGGATTTATTGCTGCTATTTGTTCCAGCATAAAAGAAGTTAATTGTACTTGTGGGGAGCAGCATTCAGGAAAGAGGATTCTACACTGTCAAGAAGTTTTTCAGAATTATAAGTCTCTATTTTGTTGATTCCAGTTTGCATGTTTTGTTGTAGTCAATCATCCTTGAGGGCAAGGATGTTTTGGGGGAGGGGTATTGATATGTAAAGATAATAATATGCATTTAGGGACCTAATTATAAGATAAACCTAGGGACCTAATTGTAAACTAGATAGTTAGTAGGGTAATAAGTCATAAATCATAATCTAGACATTAGTTAGGAATTGAAGGAGGCTATATTATTATAAATAGCCATCCTCCCATTGTATATTCAAATTTTCAGATTTAACATGGCTTTGCAATAATAGAATTGTGAGAGCCTAGGAGCTCTCTACTCTATCTCTCTTCTAGTCTCTTCTTCTTCTTGATCTCTAATCTCTTCTTCTATTCTTTCTAAACCTAAATACCTAAATACATAACAATTTAATTCCAAGAACCATATCTTCATCTTGAGCGTCAGGTTAATTTAAGTGTTGAGGTTTTGCAGCCATGACCAGTGACAAAATGTTCAACAAATTTGAAACATAATCCTTTTTCCCTTTGATATTGGCGTTTGGGGTCAGTAGTTGCCAAGAATTCCGTGATCGAATGCTGATTTTGATTAATTGTAGATAATGGTTTATTAAAATAAGCACTTGAGTGATTATTGTTGGTGGAATATTCTCAAGGCTAACGTGGTGTAACATTTTTAATATCTTGCCAATCATTCAAATTATCTGTACCCCATAAAAACTGAT
The DNA here is from genome assembly GCA_037074495.1 of Acacia confusa. NCBI lineage: Eukaryota > Viridiplantae > Streptophyta > Magnoliopsida > Fabales > Fabaceae > Acacia > Acacia confusa. The sequence continues at coordinate 11,518,442 of CM073514.1, forward strand.
CTGAGACACGTGAAGACTGGGTACGTGGAATAAATCGTGGGTTTGGTTGAGATTGAATTTTTGCTTTAAACTCGAAAGCCAAACTCATCACTTTATATACGGTTCGAGATTTTTTAATCTTGACATCAGATTGTAATGCCTCCTTTAACCCATTGATGAAAATGCTTAGAAGGCAGTGTTCGGGCCCTGACATTGCTGACGTATAAATTCCCGCTTATATGCACCCATAGTACCAATTTGCTTAATTCCATAAAGGTGAACGTCTGGGTTCTAAAATTCAGCAGAACCAAAGTGTTCTTGGAAAACCTGTACCAATTCATCCCAATATCTTATAGTTCTTTCTGAAGAAACCCTAGTAAAAGTGACTAATGCGTCACCCTCTAAATTCATTGCGGCTACATCAACTTTCAAATGTTCGGGTGTTTGGTAATATCGAAAATATTTTTCTGCTTTTAAAACCCAGCCTCTTGGATCGCCTCCTTCATATTTTGGAAATTCAACCTTCGAATAAGGTCGTTTAGAACAGGGTCATTTTGAGGATTGGAATTGGGTACGATTTCTAGTTTTGGTTTGGGTGTAATGGGGAATTGTTCTCATAAGAGGAATTTCGTGTATTAACCATGGTATCTAACAAGTTCAAAGATTCACAACTCTGATACCAAATTGTTAGAACTCAAAGAAAATAAGAAAGAAAGATAATCTAGAGTCAGAATTTGTAAAGTTTAGCTAGTACACAATACACAATAATTTCAGATAATATTCTTCACACCTTCATAAAACGTAGTTACACTTATTTATAAGGGTCAATCATCATAATTGCCAATAACTATCCATAATAACTGTTGTATAAACTTACAAATAGATAAGATAATAATAACTACTCTAAAATAATAATAACTTCTCCTAAACATGTGTCTTTCTTCAAAAGAGGACACATGGACCCCTAACAAATTCCGTTTCATTCCTTTTGACGGTATCAAACATGCCCAATGCTTTGTAATAAGAAACCGAGTAGCGAGTTGTACCCCAGTACCCAAAAAAAAAAAAGCTTTTCTCTGATGCCGTACTTGAGACCAACAATCATAGGATTTCCTTCATCATGAATTCATCATTGGCCATTTTGAAATATCTGTGTTGTTTGGTTATTAGGAGATTAATGGCTAATTGATTATTTATTTGGGTTCATCTTTTGAAAGATAATATTTTTCAATGACTACACAATGATTTCTTTTCTTTTTATTTGTCAGCAAGCTGCGCTTGTACTTAACGCTTCTCGTCGATTCCGTTATACCTTGGACCTGAAGAAAGAGGAGGAGAAGCAGCAAACATTGAGGAAGATTCGAGCGCATGCACAAGCAATTAGGGTATGATTACTGTTGCTGAATTTTCTTGATTATTACTGGTGGCTTGTATGCAGTTTACTAATTATTCATTTTTCCTACTAGGCTGCATATCTTTTCAAAAAAGCTGCTGTGCCACCTGTGAATGGTGAGTTAATTTTTCTCACTATTTTTTGTTCATATTAGTGGTTTTTTTAATTATAAAATATAAAATATAAATTCTATGACAAGGCTGCAATGTTTAGAAATTACAAGTGATGATATATGGCTGATTCTTTAGATTCTGTGCAATACATGTGAGACTCACTTATTTTATATTGATGTTAGAGACATTTACTAGTGTGGCTTTATAATTTAATTTGCATCTAGGATATGGAATTGTCACTTTTTCCCCCGTTTCTTTTACCTTTTTTCTTTTGTTTTTGTTTTTGTTTTTGTTTTTTTTCCTGCATTCCCTTTCTGCTGAAATGTACATTTTAGAATTGGTTGCTTATCTTCTTAAATCACATAACATCCGTAGTTGGTCATTTACCAATGGTCCCATATCATATTTCATCATTTATTTTTCCAAGCGAAAATGACATTTCGTTGTTTAGTTTTTAGAATATCTTCTGCTGAATTTAGCCGCTGTGGAATTATTTGTTGATAGGGCCTAATGGCATTGTGTAATACTTGTAACCTGACCTCATTTAGTGGGAGAAGACTTGTTGCTGTTGTTGTCTATTTGGCCCTTATATTTAATTTTTGTCATCTTTTGAGCATCTAATTGTAGCTCTTCTACTAATAAATAAATTTTTTGAATATATTTAATTATAAGACTTCTAATGGGTGTTTTGAATGTTTGGAAGTTTTTCTCATTTTCAATTTTTGGGATAAGGCTGGTTGTTGCCGTTGTTGCCTGATTGTCCAATGGCTTGGTTGCCTTGATCTGATTGTTATGCATTATGCAATCTTGTCTATTTCTTTTTTTAATGATAAAATATGATACATGATATACAAGCCTGCTAGGTATCTGTTACACTCTTGTATTCATTAGCAGTTTCCAGGTTATATTCAATTTCGATTGAAACAAACTTGTTTGACTGGCTGTTACCTTGTTAATTGAGGTGGATATATATTTTTATTTTTCCATTGCTGATTATTAGTGCTTTCAAGTTTCAGGGACTCTGGCACCACCTCCAGCTGCTCCTGGGGACTTCCCAATCGGACAAGAGCAGCTTGCTTCGATTTCAAGGGATCATAACAGTGATGTCCTGCAGCAATATGGAGGGGTGAGTTTTCTGTGAAAATTCCAAACTTTGTAAAGGCACTGATTATAGTCAAATATGTCGTGCTTATTCTGAGCAATTTTATCAGGTTAGAGGGCTTGCAGAATCGTTGAAAACCAATTTAGAGAAGGGGATTCATGGTGATGATGGTGACTTAATGAAGCGGAGGAATGCCTATGGGTCAAACAATTATCCTCGGAAGAAGCCCAGGAGTTTTTTGGTTAGTTTTTCTGTAATTTCATTTATGTTATTGGCTGCTTTTGTTTGTATATTAACTTTTCAGTGGGGGCTCTTGTAATGATCACGTTATTGTTTTAATTGATCCTTTCCACAGATGTTTGTGTGGGATGCTTGCAAGGATCTGACCCTGGTCATATTAATGGTAGCGGCGGTGACTTCATTGGCACTAGGAATAAAATCTGAGGTGAGACTGGCTTAGATAGTTAGAATGCAATTCTCTGTGCTTATGCTTAAGAAAAATGTTGGACAACGGCAAACAACCCACAGATAATAAATTAGTATGGCTAGATGGATATTTTTAATGAAATAGCGAACAAGTTGATGTTTCCAATACCGAGGAACAGTTAAATTACTATCCCTCCAAACTACACAAAACTGATACAAAATTTGATCCTTTTCTTCTAAAGTTCAAACCTCTCATTTCTAGTCCCATTTTTACACGCATTATTGTTTACTTTGATCTGAATCCATGTATTTAGTTGTATGAATTCATTTAATTTAGAAGAAAGGATATGTAGAGTTTTAAGATTTGGGGCCTATTTATGGCTGCTGGTAATAAGTTCTGTCTCTTGCATTTTCACAAATGTTCCTAGATCAGAAAAGTTGAAGTTTTGAAAACTTGTCAGTTATATGTTAGTGAAGCAAATGCCCGGGTTTCAGCGATGCCCATCGACATTCTTATTCTGAGTTGTTCAGCAAATATATTAAGACAACAAGCTTGCCTTCTTCGTCAAGTTTTAACCCCAGAAAATATGATATCAAGAGATATTGTGTATCTAATTATCTAATCTTCTCTTTACTGATTTAAATAAACAAAATAGATGATAGGATATTGTGAATAATACAATCTAGCAATTAAGAGCATAATAAAAAATCACTTGCTCTCGTGGTGGCTGCCAAAACTTCACGTGCTTTTCAACAGTAAGATTCACTATATTCCTTAGGTTCTCATGCTGTTTTCCTTAGCCTTGCTAAGCTTTATATATATATATATATATATTTTCCCCCCTTCGTAGTCTTTAATATGTCATAGGTAATAATAAAAGTTAGGCTTCTTCCACCTCAATGTTAATTTTCTTTTTCAGGGTATCAAGGAAGGATGGTATGATGGAGGGAGCATTGCATTTGCAGTTATTCTTGTTATTGTTGTTACAGGTGTGTACCTTAGTTCTTTTTGGGGGTAAATATCAATATATCATAATGCGTTAGTTTTTTGAACTCTTTCAAATTTTCTTGCGTACTTTTTTTGGGTGGAGTTTTTCATATTGACCTGCTTTGTTTCCCCATGGATGACATCATAACAGTTGTTGTCTTCCCATTTGAGGAATTCCTGACTATTTCTTTTTTCCTTCTTTTGTAGCTGTAAGTGATTATAAGCAGTCTCTTCAGTTTCGAGATTTAAATGAGGAGAAGAGAAATATACATCTAGAGGTCTGCTTTTGTTTTCATGTTTTTGGGGGCTTAAAGCCTACTATTTTAATGCTTTTTCATATCTTTGGCCGGTTTTTTTATCTTACATTCAAATTGGGCCATGGGCAGGTTATAAGAAATGGTAGAAGAGTTGAGATCTCAATCTATGATATTGTTGTTGGTGATGTTGTACCTCTGAATATTGGTGACCAGGTTATTGAGCATACCTTTGATAATTTTAATGTTCTCACTGGTAGATTTTTGCTAATTGTTATTGAGTTCTTAACTTCTTTGTCGTAGGTACCTGCTGATGGAATTTTGATAACTGGTCACTCTCTAGCAATTGATGAATCAAGTATGACTGGCGAGAGCAAGACTGTACGTGATTTTTTACATCATTTGGGGATTGAGTGTGTTTGTTATTTTTAGATTTTAGTAACTCGTTGCATTTCTCAGGTTCACAAGGACTCGAGGAATCCCTTTTTGATGTCTGGATGTAAAGTTGCAGATGGCAGTGGCACTATGCTGGTGAGTGTTGACTAACCTCTTTCTCTTAATATGTTTGTAATCACGCTCTATTTTAGTTACTAATACAAACCTTTTCAAAGGACTATTAAGTAGTTAGTAACATACTTAGCAGCTGCATTGATAGCAGTTGTGGGCAACATCTACCCCAAGGCATAAAGACTTCGCTGTTCACTGGGAGATTATTTTGTAATCTACCACATATTTATTCCATGTTGTTTAGAACTGTGTTGTTTCTAACAGTTGTTTATCAATTGAGAGAGATCCGGAGTTTGATAGTCTGAAATTCTTATTGCGTCAGCTTTGTCAAGGAATGATTAAAGAAAAGAGTGTTGCACAATATGAAGTGTTGTTTTGTATGGTGGTATCTGTCCTTGTTTTTCATAATAAATAGCAAATACATACATTAAATTGATAATATTTGTCTAACTTTTTCTCTGTAGAGATTTTTTTTTTTTTAATTTTTTGGTTTGCTTACGTGTTGTTTGGTTCAATTTTCTTGCCAGGTTACAGGTGTTGGTATTAATACTGAGTGGGGGCTTTTGATGGCTAGTATATCTGAGGACACTGGTGAAGAAACACCCTTGCAGGTCCTCTATCTACATGTGGTCTCTAATAAAGCTTTTCTGTATACATCGTTTGGTCACTCATTGAGTATTGAAATAGGTACGCTTAAATGGTGTCGCCACCTTCATTGGTATCGTTGGACTAACCGTGGCTGCTGTTGTTCTGGTTGTCCTACTGGTCAGGTAATTTAGCTGTTGAATGATGGTGTTATGGACCTTTTGTCATTCAGTAATAGTTTTTATTATCTGAAATGCTTTGACTTGTGAACAGATATTTTACTGGGCATACTGAAAACTCAGATGGAAGACCTCAGTTTAAGGCGGGCCATACGAAACTCGGTACTGCTATTAATGGAGCAGTCAAGATAATCACAGTTGCCGTATGTATATTCATTTCAATTGGATTTTCATATTTATGAGGAATATGAAATTTCTTGCATTCATTTTCATACACAGTAACACAGTTATGGGGTTTGAATAGAAGTTATATAGTGATATTGACTCATCATATCTGGATATGCAGGTCACCATTGTTGTGGTTGCTGTACCTGAAGGGCTTCCTTTAGCAGTTACCTTAACGTAAGTAGGCCAGTTTTGGTTAGAATTGTAAATTTTATTTTGGTTTTTCTGATTGTTACAAGGTTTCCAGTTTACTTCATTCTACTCATCTTTGGTGATAGTTCTTGTAATTCCATATTGCATAAAACAATCAATTGACGTCATGAGTGGTCATACCTTCAATAGAGCTTTATGCTTTACTATCATATATTCTTTTTATGCGGTTTCATATTATTTATTTATTTATACTTTAAGCATTATCTATACAACAGCAACAAGAATTCTCATCCCATTAGTGTAGTCGGATTTATGGATTGTACGATGCTATCATGTTCCAGCATTATCTATACTGATTTTTTTTAATGTGCTCTTATTACAGTGTTACATTATATAGTAAGTAGACATATATATTTTTTTAACATCATTTTGCTAACATTTTTCTTCAACTATGTGTAGACTTGCCTACTCAATGAGAAAAATGATGGCAGATAAAGCTTTGGTATGCCAATTGCTGCTTTTATTTTGATTGAATTTTTGTATATCAAAATGAAGAAATCATTTTAGTGTAGCTGAATGAATGACAGGTGAGGAGGCTTTCGGCCTGTGAGACAATGGGTTCTGCCACAACCATTTGCAGTGATAAGACTGGAACATTGACTTTGAATAAGGTTAGTTGTAATGCGGCATGTGAACTTCTGATCTAGTTTTGGGTTTTTTGTTGTAACTATTTCTTAGACCCTAGTTGTTGTAAGTGTTTTAACTTTACTATGGCGTCTAGTGCACTAGCTTATGTAAAGTAGGCAACCTTTTAACTTCTGAGGTAATTATGAGTTCCAAATTTTGATTAGCCTTGCTATTTGAGGAATGTGACAAATCAGTACTGTTTAACTTGGGGAATGTTGTTTTTGAAGAAGGGCGTGTCTGTTGGCTGTGTCCGGCAGTTTCTAGTATTTTTGTCTGTGAATTTAATAAAATATCATTTATTGACAGATGACTGTGACAGAAGCTTACATTGGGGGGAAGAAGACTGATCCTCCTCACAACAAATCTGAGCTCTCTGATATGTACTGCTCTTTACTTGTTGAAGGCGTTGCTCAAAACACCAATGGCTGTGTTTATGTACCTGAGGTATACTAAGAGTGATTTTCCTACATTCACAATTATAACGTAGGAGCTGAAAGTTTAGTATTGCAACTACTGTGAGTTTTTTGTTTGTTACAGGGTGGTAACAATGTTGAGGTCTCTGGATCACCGACAGAAAAGGCAATTTTGAACTGGGGAATTCAGGTATGTTTTGAAGCTTTTACGCTGAAATATACTTTTTATCCTTGTATACTCTCATGAGTTCCAATTTGGTCCCCCTAATTTCATGACAGTCGTTGTCATCCTAAATTTTTTGAACAATCCAATCTTTTCCCATTTGTTAAAATTTAATGCGAAGTTTTACAGCATGTTTTCTTGAACATCAAATTTTAGCCTGAGTTAAGGGAATCAATTAAATAAATAATGTTGAAATCAGCAAATGTGAGTTTGATATTAAATTTTTATGGTGGATTACAAGACAGAGGAGCAATCCTGGGTCATTTTAAAATATAGGATAAGTAGATTGTCAATTTTTAAAACAAGATGAAGCAAATTGAAACTTCTATGAAACCATAGGGACCTAACATGTTTTGAAGAATAAAATTGTTAACTAACTTTTTTCTTTGAAATTGGAATTATCATTGATGTGTTTACAACTTATTGTGATGGTTATGTAAATCTCAGCTGGGGATGAATTTTGAGGCTGTCAGATCAGAGTCATCAATTATACATGTCTTTCCATTTAATTCGGAGAAAAAACGTGGGGGAGTTGCAGTGAGGAAGGTAATGTGTTTTTGGCTTTTGCTTTCTCATTTTGTTTGCTTATTATGTTGGATGATTAAATATGTAGTTTGTGCCATGTTATTTACTCAAGAATATATTTTCTCATTTGATATTTGAGAGTTGAGATATAATGTATCATGCATTGTGTCTAACATAAATTTTGGTATCACTCATAAATGTAATGTGCTCGTTCCTTCTCTTCTTTCAAGTTCAAATCTGTTTTGGTCCTATCCAAGGTTGTCAAAGGGTGAAGGCACCCTTAAGATGCCATTTTTGCAAAGTGCCTTAGGCGATTGGTGCTAGAATGGATTAGGATCCTATGATAAGAAAATATGATACTCCCTCCAATCCTTTTTTATAAGGACCATTCTCTCTCATAGGGGTGGTCTTTAATATAAGGAACAAATCCTATTTGTCTGAAATTTTATACTGGTCTTTTCAATTTTACCCTCATTAAATATATGTGACTCTATCTTTTTGCAATAGATTTCCACTCACTATCTCTAATGTACATTCTTTATGGGCAAGATTATAATTGGAAAGAAAGGTACATAAGTTACACATTTGTTGATTTGAAGTAACATTTTAAACTGCATGATTTTGGTAGTTGTCCCTTATAAAAATGAGTGGAAGGAGTATATAGTCAAACAATAGTTAAAACAAAATTTGAAATAAACCTTCACAGCATTGTTGAAAAATTATGACATATGAACAAAGACTGAATAAATGTAGTAGCCATGTCAATCATATGTAATTAGCAGAATGCAAAATACACAACTCAAGTTCAAAAAATGGTTTGCAGACATAGTTGAACAGCCAAAAAAGCCCCTCATATTAGTTATTTGAATCAAAAGTAAAAACCTGAGAAAGTATAACCTAAATGGTATTTTAAATTTATAACCTGCAAAAGTATGCACTCCTCAAGATCCTCTTTGCTTTTTCAGCTTTGTTTACAGAACACTTAGAAAGTAATAATCTAAATAATATTTTAAATCTTTAATTTCTTTTTTTATTTTATTTTTATCAAGTAACTATTTACAGTGTCAAGTGACTACTTCCCTCAGGAATAGTTTGAAATTCTGGGAAGGGTTGATCAGCTGATTATGTACCTTGATGTATATCAACTTCTTGTGATACCTTTAGATGCTACTGGGGAGAGAGAGAGACTAAAGCCTAACTTATGAAGCTTTATGGCTGTTTGTATTAGGTTGGATAGCAATGCAGACATCTTTATGGGTGCATTTTTGCTCCTTCAAATTTTATAGGATAGTATTATGTCTTCTCTTGGCAGCTTTTCTTCTTGTTTTCAGCCTTACTTTTTTTGAAGCCATTGTAGTTCTTTGTCTTCTCATGCTTCCCCCTACAAAACTACAAGAAGTATAGGGCTGGTTATTGGTTTTTGCTTGTGCGGGGTTGAGTTGTGAAATTTTTAGCTTGTATTTTGTAACATGTTGGAAAATTTGCTAAAAAGTAAAGTCTACATAGAAGTTGAATGAGATCCAGTTGCAACCCCAGATTTTTCAGGCGTGGAAGCAATATTAGTTGAGGGCTTTTGGGAGATTTATGCATTTAATTTTAGAAGTATAAGATAGGCTAAAGTTTTGTGTCCTCTGATGGCTTTACTGACTTGATAATTTGTTACTGATAATTTAACTTTGTCCTGCAGCCTGACTCTCAAGTTCATATACATTGGAAAGGTGCTGCTGAGATAGTATTGTCCTGTTGTGCTGCATATTTGGATGCAAAGAACCAGTCAGTAGAGATGGATGAAGAGAAGGTTTGAGAAAGTAGCTTTATATTTAGCTGTCAGAATGAGGTTTGATAAAATTGGTTCTTCAACTCCATTTTGAAAAGAGGTTTAAATGGAACTTTCGTGGTTTGCAGATGACATATTTTAAAAAAGCTATTGAAGACATGGCTTCTGAAAGCCTTCGCTGTGTTGCTATTGCATATAGATCTTATGAAATAGAGAAAGTTCCAAATACTGAAGAAGAACTTGCTCGCTGGTCATTGCCTGAGGACGATCTTGTTTTATTGGCTATTGTTGGCCTGAAGGTATTTAATAACTAATAGCGGTCTTCTATCCTGATTATTATGTTGTCTTGTCTTATATTATGCTCACTTTGGAGCTAAAGCTTCCTATTGTGGGATATGTTTATATCTGATTTGAAGTTAAAGCACTGGATAGCAGCATTACGTACACTTTGGAGGAAGTGAGAAATTTATTTATTTGATGTATTTTTATTTACTGTCTTTTTCTACTGTGTCATACTAAATCACTATGCTATGTAGCACTTCTATCTATAAGGTTCTTTCTAATTAAAGGGTTGTGTTCTTTTAGACTTGAATTTGTCGAAAGTTGAAAATCTGTAACTTGGTGGCATGCGTCACTTGAAATATGCTTCCACATGTTAACTTTTGCCATTTTGTTTGTTGTTATTTCTCTCATCCTTCATGCATGGAATTGTAGGATCCTTGTCGACCTGGCGTCAAGGATGCAGTGCAACTTTGCCAAAAAGCTGGAGTGAAGGTATTATGTTTATGATGTGATCATGAAAGCATGCCATTTAAATAGTTAATTGTCAATAATGTTCTATTGAACATGATTTAAATACAGTAGAGATAATGAACTAGATGAGATAATAGAGTTCTCTTGATGGAAACATGAAACTAATAGTTTGCTAGCCTCTGACCAATTATTTGTACAAATTGAGTAGTTGTTTATGAGAAATTTGGTATTTAGCATCCATTCATTGATAAACCAATGTTTTCTCAAAATAGGTTGAATGTGGATGGATATTCATAATTGTATTTCCTTGTATTGTTGGCAATTCAGATATATGATTTCATATCATGGTATAGTTGATAATTGAGATATATATTTTGATGAGACTAAAGGAGTAAAGGTTGCTTTGGTCTTACATTGAGTAGTATGATGCTTTTTTGGTGGATTTAAGTGTTTTTTGGCAATCCCACGAGTGGCTAGCATATTTTGATATATTTAGTATGGAAAATTGAGATTGAATAGTTGATCCTAGATCCTTGTTAAGATTGATGTAGTTTTATTAGTAGACCTATTTCTTTCTTGATCCATGTCACTTGAAAAACAGTTGGTGAACCTTCGTGAATTATTTCTGCTTAACTAAAAATATGTTTCGTCAGAAGTTTTGTGCATGCTAGTTGTAGTCAAAATGAGTAGGTGGAAAGTGGTATTATATCCTGATTTTATTGCGTCGAAATGCGCCACTTTTTTCAGCATGTTCATTTTTACCAAGTATAGCTAGTACCGTTTCTTTACATGCCTCTAAGATTACAAATGCTGAAATTTTAGTATTATTCTTATAAGCTTTATTTTATTATCTATATCCCGCCAAATGAGCAATTGGTGTGAGAAATACAATGTGCTTTCTAATCACTATTTTGTTTGGCCATCTATTGAAAATTTACAAAAATTATATTGGATGAGATTTATATTAAGAATAGATTTTTTTTTTGTTGTTGTTGCAATTTCTGTTTTATTGACTTATCACTCGTTCAATTGGTTCTGGTTATCTGGATCAATTTTTTTGTGGGTAGAGTTTGAATTTTGATACCCCACTTTGAGTAGTTTAAGTCTAGATATTGGGTTGGTGTTGATCTGATCATATTCAGTTTCTGTATTGTAAACCTTGTTGATATTTTGGTATTTGGATATAGTATTAACTGTGATTCCTAGGTGCGAATGGTCACCGGGGACAATGTACAAACTGCAAAAGCAATTGCTCTGGAATGTGGGATACTCGGTTCATCTGCAGATGCCAGGGAGCCAAACATTATTGAAGGCAAAAGATTTCGGGAGTTATCAGACTTAGAGAGAGAGGAAATTGCAGATAGGATATCGGTATTGTCTAACTACTGTGACAACCTTTCTTACCCCGCGTTCTCAATAATGCCTAGTGTGTTCCATTGGTAATATGTAGGTTATGGGGCGGTCTTCTCCTAATGACAAGCTTTTGCTTGTGCAAGTATTGAGAAAGAAGGGGCATGTTGTTGCTGTAACTGGGGATGGAACTAATGATGCTCCTGCGCTGCACGAGGTGTGCTTAGCTTTTTGTCATCATCTTTGGGTTTGTCCTTGTGTTGTCACGAGTCTTGTTACTGGCTATAATGATGGCAACGCTTGTTATATTGTACTAGTATTGTTTATTGTGTCTGTCATTATGGTGTCTACATTATCTGTGTTTTAGTATTATGTAATTATATTATTTTTCACAAATCCTTATATACAACTACAAGAAGCCTTTTCCCACCTATTAAGTGGTCATTAAGTGGGGTTGGTTACATTGATCACGCCAATCCAGTGTGCACTATCCACAGTCAACTCTTTAGATATACCATTAAGCAATAGGTCGGCTCAAAAATCCTTAAATGATGCTAAATATTTATGTTACAACAATAACAAGCCTTATTCCAGTTAGTGAGGCTAGCTAAAAAATTCATGTAGGGTGGTTTCTAATTTCATATTTGCTATCATGCTTTTAATAAGAGAATTACTTTCATGGGAATTATGTAAAATAGTTTTTGTTGTCCTAATTGTTTAAGGTTTATGCCTTTTGGTGTTTAGGCTGATATAGGTCTTGCAATGGGTATCCAAGGGACAGAAGTTGCTAAAGAGAGCTCTGATATCATAATTTTGGATGACAATTTTGCTTCAGTTGTGAAGGTTAGTCTTTTTCTTTATTAACTTATTCAAATTTTGTGGTAGTTATCTTTCCAATCCCTATGAATGCGCTTCTTAACATATACCCCATACTTGTGAAATGTGGAATTTAAAGTTTCGAATAATATTGTGTTTAATCTTGAATATAGGAGCATTAGGTAGCTGACATATGATCTTTGATTAAATAAGTACTAAAAGTGATCCTTGAAGCATAACTAGTTATGGCTAATGTCCACAAATCACAGGTTGTTAGATGGGGGCGGTCTGTATATGCTAATATCCAGAAATTTATCCAGTTTCAACTTACAGTAAATGTGGCAGCTCTTGTAATTAACGTTGTTGCTGCAATTTCTTCTGGTGATGTCCCACTGAATACTGTCCAGGTTTGCTTTATTTATCCCTTTCTCTCTAGCTCTTGCTCACTTGTATTTTTAAGAGATGTTGCAATGCTCTCGGTGCTTTCTCTACAGCTTCTCTGGGTAAATCTGATCATGGACACACTTGGAGCACTAGCCTTGGCAACAGAACCACCAACTGATCACCTAATGGATCGGTCTCCTGTGGGCAGAAGGGAACCTCTCGTAACAAATATCATGTGGAGGAATTTGCTCATACAAGCATTTTACCAAATATCTGTTTTGCTTGTACTCAATTTCCGAGGAAGGAGCATACTGGGTCTAAAGCATAAAGATTTCACCTATTCTATCAAAGTGAAGAACACTCTAATATTTAATGCTTTTGTGTTCTGTCAAGTAAGCCCTTTTCTCTATTAATTACATTTGATATCCGGCTCTTGTCATTGATGGGGAAGGATTAGAGTTTACTTAACTAGCAATAGTTGCAAAGAATTTGAGATTTTATAATATTGGTTCGACAAGTTTTGTTTTGGACTTTCTAATGAATGACAACTTTTACTTAGAATTACAATTTTACAGTAATGCTTATAATGTTGGCAATTTAGATAATTATTAAATGGGTTACTCTCATTTGAATCAAAATATGAAGGGAAAAGTGGTTACTCTTTTGTTTTCTTCTTTCGTTATTTTCTATAATTGAAATTGTGGAATTTTTTCTTGGTTCCCCTTCCCTGAAAAAAATAATGGTGATTCATTCTTATGCAACAGTTAAATATTTCCTAATGTCACAATGTATTTGGATACAAGTTCTTTTGATTTATGTGTTATTAATGGTCCTCTAATTAATAGAAGATCTTGTACCATTGGACCCACTAGTAGTTCGCAAAGGAAGTTGGAAGTGGCTTCTCTCTGCCTTAAAGAAGCTCCACCACTGCTCAATCTTCTGAACGCATTTTATCTCCTAATTTGCATTAAGCTGATCATAAAAGAAGTATACTTTTGCTTATTGCAGATCTTTAATGAATTCAATGCTCGAAAGCCAGATGAGTACAACATCTTCAAGGGAGTCACAAGAAACTACCTGTTTATGGGGATCGTGGGAATAACTCTTCTGCTTCAGGTTATTCTCATCAATTATCCTTTCTCGTTTTGCAATATTATTACGACATCCCAAGCCGCCGCCATAACATTGCGCTATTATTTTTACTACTTTTAGATTATCATCATTGAATTTTTGGGAAAGTTCACCAAGTCAGTCAGGCTTAATTGGAAGATGTGGATCATTTCCGTCATCATTGGATTAATCAGGTTAGTCGATAAGCACACCCTGTGAAAATGCTCAAAAGCCTATTTTATAAGATGTTTGAATAAAACAAACATCAAAAAATTTATGCGAGCTCAATTCTTTACAAGTTCGTGGTTACTAGATTGCATCTGGCCAGGTCAACATGCTGGCTCAATTAGCCTTCTCATTTGAATAGGTTTGAGCTGGACATTTGGCCCGCGAGTGGGTCAGTACAAATAGATTTGATGGTATACACCAAAAAAAAAAAAAAACTGTAGATAGGATATGGTTAGAGGTTTGGGTTTGCCTAATGAACAACTAACTGTATTTTCCTGCCACCTCTTTCTCTGTTGTCATTATTGCAGCTGGCCTCTTGCTGCGGCTGGGAAGTTGATACCTTTGCCTGAAACCCCCTTTCCCAAGTTTTTTGTGAAATGTTTCCGGCGACGACGACAACAAGAGTGTTGAGAAGAGAAAGTGATGATACTCCCGGGAAATTTTGTTGGCATACTACTACTCGATCTCTCACAGGATAGGCTACTCAATCGCGCCGATGCAAATAGTTTAACTAACCTAGTTTCACTTGTTATTCTAGGGCTTTGGATATGTTTTTTGTTTCTTCATATATGGATAAGGAATTGCTCTTATTTTGAAGTACTTAAGGCTTTAGGTGTGCATGGAATTTTAGCTGGTTTCTTTTTGTTCAGCGTAATCGATGCTTGCAGGACAGGTAAGCTGTTCATATTTCTAATTGTCGATACAGTTGAAAGGACAAAGTCAAAAACTGTAAATGGATGGATCATTCAGTAATGGTTTTCCTATCTTTCACTTGCGTATATCTCCCTTCTGTTTAAACATGCAAGGCCACTCGTCGAATCTGTCTCTTCGTGGAAATATTGGGTACAAATTCCTAGGTTCCACTTCCAAACACTAGTAACAAATTGGGTACATATTTTCCCGTTTATTTGATCTTTGTGCGATTGGCCTTTTTTTTATTTTTAATTTTTACAAGAGAAGGATGGCGTATTAGAAGTTAAATTTCGTTCGTAATTAAGTTTACCTAATAGTACCATGGAAGCACTTGATTCTCTTCTGGCTACGAAGCCCTCTTTTCTTAAGGGTGAGATGGAAGAAATTAGTAGTAATATTGCTCGTGTGGCAGAATTTTTTTCCTCTATATAATGAAAAATCAATAAATTATACTATTTATGAGTTATCAACAACTTATTTGTTGAGCATTATACGCTTATTTGAATTGATATTTAAAAAGTTATTTTTACGTAAGTTAAAACAATTTCTATTACATACGTATTCTGTGTTATTATAAATCACATCAGAAAAATAGTTTCTACGATTAATCTAAATAAGAACATATCAAAAACAAAAAAAATGAACATATCAAAAACAAAAAGACGGCAGTATTTATAGTGATTATGTGAGGTTGATGCCCTTTCTCACTAATTCACCGTTAAAAACTTAATTACTTTACTTCATATCATAATCTCAAAAAGTGCTTTTTTAAACATTTTTGTAGGTTGAAATAAAATTTTTCTTACATATTTATCACAAATTCCATAATGTCACTTGTAAAAAGTTAAACCAGAGCAATTGTTTCACAAATTTAGTTATTTAAAAACACTCAAGTATTCAACCCACGCAATTGCTATTAAAATTTGGGGATTTTTTTTTTTTTGGGGGGGGGGGGGGGTTGGGGGATCCCATATCCAAATTTTATTAGTAAAAATGACCTGAAAACTTTACGTGCAGGGCGACATTGCTCTGGTTTAAGTCATCCTCAACAATAAAATACCACTATTTGATATTTTAACAAATCACCGTATATTAAATCTATTTTGTGTGTGTGTGTGTGATGCGACTACATAGCATTACAAGGATTTTTAAGACTTTCTGTTCATTATGTTTCACAAAGAATGGCATGGAAACTTGAAGGTCCATTTAAAAAAAAAAAAAATCATGTTTAGTGGTCAAATGTCCTATAATTTTTCCCCCAAAGTCTTTTGGACCTTAATTATCTACTGCAATAACATTCTGCTACAATGTAAGTAGACACACAGGGTGAGTGGGCTCCACCTATCTATCTCTCCTTGTAGCATGATGTTACTCAATGGTAATCAAATTATTTGTTGTTGAATGAATGTATCCTATCTAGTCCGTTGGATTATGTTATTTCACAAAAAATAGGTTACATTAACAGTAAAATAAACATTTCATTAAACTAATACAAACAATCCAACTTAGGTTAAATATTATCACTATTCATAAGTCATAAGCACCTCATGTTGTAAATATAAAATCTACTTTATATTTCAATTTCTTCATTGATATGAATCTTATAGTACATGATTATTAATATTGACAGTGGATTATTGAGTAGTTAGTACATAAAATGATGCTTATTGCTTTTTCATTGGAAATATGTCACCAATGGAAACTTTGACACATTTGAATTTGAACATGATTAATATGAAACAAGATGTGTTGGTTTCAGTGTATGTGCCTAAATCAGACGCTGGCAATGCAGGAAGGAACATGACTACTTTGGGTTACATATAATCACTACCACAAGAAGTTAGATCAGTAGCACACCTTACCTTTTGTAGGACATCCTTAAGAAAGTGCTACAACTTCTACATTTTTTCAATTTTCTAAAATATTAAAACAGATGTATTGTTTAAATTTTAAAACACTTTTTATAGTACTTTCTCATGAAACAGCTACATAAGACTCTTTTTTTAAAAAAATTTATTCTTAAAACATTTTATGAGAAAGCGCTACAGAAACTGTTTTTTTTTTTTTTTGGAAATCTGAAATATTAATATATTGTTCCTCCTTTAATTTTAACTTGCTGACACATTTGGCTCTAACCTCTTCCTTTCTTCAGTTTTTCTCTCTTTCCTTTGAGTCATTTTATTAGATATACTCCTTTTTGGTTCTATTTTATCTTTAAAAGAATTTCTCTCTTTCCCTCATATTTTACTTCATCGACATGCTATGTTGGCTACTGTACTGATTGATTTTGGATTTTTATTTTCTTTTTAAATGTTACTTTCCTCTCATTCTTCAGATCTCCAACGATGCAAGTCAACGAAGATATCTGGCTCTACTTCTTTTGAATCATTGGGACTTCAAGGGTAATTTCTTGTTGTGGATTTTGTTCAGTGTACAATACAGGTATGGTGTGCTTTTGTCCATAATTTTATATTTGTATTGTTTCTTTATTTTTGTTATTGTCGATTAAGTTTGTTGTTTTATTTAAATTTTCTTTTATATTTTGGAAACACTTAAAAAGATAACAAGCGTATCGTACTAGTAATTTGCATATGATTTGATTTAATATTGACAAGTGTTATCATGTTGTTAGTTGTGGTTTAATTTATTGTAAAATTGAAATAGATTGATTTCACTAAAAAGAGAAGTTTGTTAGATATTTATGATAAGTTAATTAGGATGTTCTTCGGTGCTGACGGTCTGTAAATATTTTCTGAATTTTACTATTGATAAGAAAGATTTATAGGTAAAGCTATGACTGATTTAGTTGTAAGAAATATAGGGTTAATGTGTAAATTCACTATAGAAATTTTCACTGATAAGCAATGTAATTTTGGAAGTTTTTTTATAGATTCAATGTCACACGAGATCTTAGAGCTAGGAATTAGAGTACACTACCCCATATGGTTAAACACTAATATTGATGGCGCTTTCCCAAGGAAGTGCTTAAGAAAGTACACACTTAATGTTAGAGGTAGGAATTAGAGTAAGATTTTGAAGGGTCAAGTCTAAAAAGGTCGGCCCTTTTCGACCCTTTTAGACCTAGGGTTACAAAAATATCTGTTTTTCAAAGCCTGGCCCAAGAATACTAAGGTCAGGGCTGACCCTATGGGCCCTAAAGTTATTTCCAAATTTTAACTACTTTTCCTCTGTTTTTCCTAAAGAAATATAATTAGTAAATTACAACAACTAAAGATCTAGTTTATTAAATAAATGTTGTCAATATTAATATCAAAATAACACGCATCATGTAACAAACAAACACATTCATTAATTCATAATCAAAAGCAAATTATTGTCCACAAATAACTCAAATTAGGCTGCATCAAATAGATACTGAACAGGAAAATATTCATGAATGACAAAATAAGTGGTGGAAAAACAAAACAGAAGATATAAGCTTGTGGAAAAATAAAACAGATTGAACAGAAGTACAGAACAAATACTGAAAAGATTAACAATACAGTATACCAACGGATTATAACTGAAATGATCAACAATACAGTGTAATGAAATGATATAAGCTTTTGGAAAAGCTCATTCGAACATATAAAACAAAAGTGTCATGGGTTTTTTTGGGTGACGGAAAAAATGTCATTTTTATTCTCAAAACAAATAACCATGAAGTTCCTTCACTCCCCCCCCCCCCCAAAAAAAAAATCATTTTGTGGCTCGGTCAAGTTGATGGGAAAAAATTAAAATTAAAGGGCCTTACAAAATGGCTTCTCTCGACTTTTTTAAGCCCTTGGCCTATAAGGCAAGCCTTAAAAACTAACTTCATTTAACAACTCCAATTTACAAGCCCAGCCCTTGAAAGGCCAGGACTTAAACAGGCTGGCCCGACGGGGTTAGCCCAATTTTCCGGTTTTACTTAATGTAGCACTTTCCTAATAAGGTGTCACAACTAATATTCTTTTAAGAAAACAAATCTTCTGTAGTGCTTTTCACAGTGCTACAGCTTCTTTTTATAGTGGTAGCATATGTAGCGTTTTGAAAATGCTACAAAAATTAACAAATAAGCATATTAGTTCATAAATTGTCGCTTCCTTGTGGTATTTTCTTTACCTTCAGATTTTATTCTCAATCTTGTAGGCATTTTTTCTTTTTTGGATTAGCTTATGTTAGATTTTTCTCATCATTCCCAAGTAATCTCGTCCCAACACAATAATTTAAAAAATATATAATACTGTAAACTTTATCCGCATGATCATAACACCCAAACATATAAAATATGACAAGTAATAACTGCCTCAAGATTCTCCACAGGGACACAAACCTGGATTAACAATTTTACTTAATCCACATACATCTTAGTCTTTGTTCAGAAAATGAGTTTCTTATTCAACGTAATTACTAAGAATTATTTTCTGATTTCTTCAGCAAAAGCATGAATCAGCAAAGTGGGTCTTGAGGGACACATAAGGAGAGATGAAATCATCAGATGCAGCAATCTGATTATTTTCTGCTATTTCATGAGAAGGCACAAGTATCTGATTCTTTCCTGAAGCAATTCTCAATGCAGCCACATTGGTATAGAAGAGACCATCATGTGAAGGCACAAACACATCGCTCTCTGAGCATATGTTGAAGTCAATCACTTTCTCATATTCACCCATCTCTGAACTCAGAAATATTCCCCTCTTGTCTTCTGGGATTATGCTTTCCTGTATCAATGGCTCATGCTTGTAAATTAACCAAGAACTTAACAAGTTGACCCGTGTTTGTATAAAGTAAAAGAGATAGTAATTTTGTTGCATAGTTTGTCATAAGAGTTGCATAAACTTAATAGATAACTTCAAATTTAGGTAAAGTTAATCTTCTCATCCCTATAGTTTTAGTTTTGACTAAGTTGTAATGCAGTATTGAAACTTTGACTTGATACAATTCAGCTCTTATGGTTTAACTAATTAAAATATTAATCCCTATAGTTTAGAAAATAAAATTATACATATGAAGCTTAGGGGGAAAAAATTTAAATGGTTAACATTATAGGGACTGAGTTACAATGAGTTAAAGTTCGGAGACTGAGTTTCAACTTTCAACTGAATTAAAACAATAGAGACTAAATTGCATTGAGAAAAAGTTTAAGGAAAAAAAAAAATTTTGAAGCTCATTTGTTCTAGAGTTGGGCCTAATATCTTATGGTCCAACTACCCCTAAACAACTATAGAAAGAAAAAAAAGTTTGAGAATATTGTAGTCATAGATAAATACCTTAGTATATGTATGTGGGAAGATATTTTTAAGTGCATCAAGATCAGAATGCCATCTTGGTTGAGTCACATAAACCACAATCTCTTGATTGAACCCTAGCTTCTTCAGAAACTCACCCACTTCCTTTGCATTATAACAACTCTTTCTTCCTCTATGAGCATTCCATATCTCAGTCTTCAAATCCACTGATATGAACTTTCCATTCAAGTACTGGCTCCAAGTTCTGAGCTTTTGAACCATGGAGGCCACAACTTCCCGTACCTCTGGTTGAAGCTGAAGAAGAGATCCAAACATGGCCTCACATACAACTGGGTTCATCTTCCCCTTGTCTGAAGAAGCCATTGTTGTTGAGTTGATTAATGAAGAGGGAAAGGTTGTTTCAATCCTTAAAGTTTCTTTTGTTTGGTAGACTGGCTTCACTATCCTCTCAATGTAGTCTTCAGTTACCCTGTTTGGGACCTTCACAGTTGGCAGGTTTCCATTGGAAGCTTGTGGAGACTGAGTCCTTGTCACCTTCACTATCCCATTTAAGCTGTCTAAGAATTTCTGAACATCATAGATATCTCCAAAGTTCCTAAATTTTAATTGATTCAGAGTTGGTTACTGCATGAGTTTTTCCAAGTGTAACATGAAATCTATTTTCAAATATCCAAGACTTATAATGGCTCTTTTTCAATGTGTATGTGTTTCATAATATGGAATGATTATAGAAATCCACAACCAATAGCCTGTAGTGAATGAAGATAGTGGAAATGAATTTGATAAATGAATATAGTTCTTATTATAAGTCACCTCCAGCCACTTTACTAGAATCAAAGAAAGATAGTTAAGTCAATAATTTGTTTGAAAATGATTTTTTCTTCCTCTGAAATTTACCCTTATATAACACCATGAATTACATCTTGAGAAGTGGGAAAAAATTGCTTCAAAACTTAAATAGGGGCAATATTGGAAAAATGTAATTAATATCCTACTTGGACGACTTATAATAAGCACCACACACATTCCTTCTAGAATGTGACTTGGGAAATGGAATAAATTAAAGAAAAGAGAAAGGAAGTCACATTCTATATCCTTGGGTGGTGCTTCTGATATCAGGAAGAACAAGAGTAGCACCCAGGTATCTGGCTACCACTACAGCATCAGCAATCTGTGCAGAAAAATCATCCAAGAAAATGATGACCCAGGCAAAAAAGAATAAAAGCATAAACAAATTGGAAAAGCTTGAAAAAGAAAATGAACCTGAGAGGGATGATACTCAGGCCCATTTGTTAAGGAGAATGTGATGAAGCCTTTAGACTGCTCTGATTCTTCTGCAGCTTTGTCAAACACACACACACACACACACACACACATGTATAACTTGAATATTGGTGCAAAAATGGAAAGAACAAAGTGTGAGAATGAGAGAGAAGCCTACTGAGCAAAGGACGGCTCCAGCATGGTTTGAGGGGTTCTCCAGTTTTTGTAGAAATCTCTTTGCTGAGATGTGAAACAGTGGCTAGGCTTTGTCCAGTCGCTGATGCAGTTCCTGAACTTGAAAGTGTTGCATCAACCTCAACCTAATTCTCACCATTAATCGTCAACAAATACTTCATTAATTTATTCACTTTCATTTATGTGTATATATTTGCAATTCATAATTATATATATATATATATATATATATATATATATATATATATATTTTAGAATTTACTGTTAGGAGTACAACCCCATATAGGCCATGCTTCCCTATTGTGAGGAGCAAATGTTGTCAAACTGATAAGTTTAATCAAATTCCATAGGGACATAAAATTGTGTAGTAGATTTAAATTGTAAACTTGTAAGAGTTTTATTTGATCAATAAATAGAGATTAATATTGTATAATTAAATAATTAAAATATAAAAAATGAAAACAATTTGATTTAAAAATATTTTAAATTCAAACAATTGAAATTAAAAAAAAATCTATAAAATTCATATAGAAAACCAATGAGTTTAATCAAATAAAAAAAGTTAGTATGAGCTTAAGAGTAAGTTAATACAATTTTGTAAGTTATAGATTTAAAAACAGTAAACTTAATGTGTGGATTCAGTATTTAAATTGAGTTTACAACTAATATGAATTTAAGAATACGATTAAACTCATAAAGTCATCTTATAAGTATATAAACGATGGTCGTAGAGTTAGAAAAATGGGTTGGTTCGCCAAAAACGGGTTAGCTCGTTAAGGGTTATGGGTCAAGCAAGGCAGGGTGAATTGACTTGCCTCTTGACTGATTGAAAATTTTTCCAACCCTCCCTGTCGCACGGGTTGACAAACTAACCATCATCTCAATTTCTTTTATATACTTTCAATTGTTTTATTTTAATTTAAAATTGAATTACAAATTTTAAGGTATGGATCATATAAATGCATGTTGTTTCCGAATTTTTATAAAGTTATATAATTAAATTGATCCCAAAATTTGATACAAACATACGAAAGCAATTTTACATAATTATCTTACCAATATACGAATGATAAGGCAATATAAAAGTAAGAAAAAAATAAACAAACATGGAACTAGGCCAATATTAAAAAAAATGCTATATATCTAAATCAAAAGTGTTTATAATTAGAAATTAATTAAAAAATATTTTTTTAAAAAAAAGGCAAGGCAGACTGTGGATTAGGCATGCTGGAGATGGACTGGAATTTGTAGGCTGACCCACTAGGCTTAACCCATTCTTTTCTGTTTATTGTGGCAGGCATTTTTGGTTGCTCTTCACCTTAACAGAAAGTTTAAAGTCATCATGTTAAACCCCAAAATAGCAAATCTACCTTTTTGGGTCTGTAAAATGTTTTCTTTCAAATATTTAAAGAAAGATTAATCAAGAATTAAATATCTACTCAATTAACGTATTAGGGTAAAGCAAGCAAATTAGAGCATCAAGATGTGAGTGAGACTTACAGCAAAGTATGGATCGAAATGGTCTTTCTTGACCATATTCCCCAACATTATGAACATTGAGAGAGTGAGAAGCCCTGCTAAAGCTTGCCTCAACTCCATGCTCGACATTGTTCCCCCCCCCCCCCCCCCCCTCTCTTCTTCTTCTTCATCTTCTCTGAAACTGTTTATATGAACCAGAAAAGGGTGATCATAATAAGTGCATATATATACACGCAAAAAGGGCTTACATTTGGCGACCCATCCAGGTGGAAGAAAACCAAAGCTCAAAGGATGGATCAGACGACGCAGACTAAAATTGAGACAACCTTACAAGCGTTTCCTTTGTGGAATTACATGCCTTAAAAAATAAGACATTATTGCTTTCACGACAAGATCCCTTTAGCTTTTACTCTCTTTTATTCATCCTTTTATTTAAATATCTATCAACAGCTCACAAAGTGAACACACAACTCCACAAGTTAAGTACTTGTGTACAGGGTGGACCTAGAAAATAATTGAAGGGAGCCCGAATTTTTTTTTTTAAAGTAAAGTCTTAAATATATTAAAAAAATAAAAGAATATAAAGAGAAAAATAAGGTTAAGTGCTGTTAGAAATAACAAAGCTGAATACTGAATAAGTTCAAATGCATATATTATAATAACAAAAATATATTATAATAATTACAATGTTATCATTCTATGCCTTATTTTTTAGAATTCTATCATAATTGTTTCATTATCATTGCTATCAAATACATCTTTTTAATATAAGACACTATGTAATCAGGGGGCACTTACGTGTGTTGCTAGGTCATAAAAGAGTAAAGGGCAGAGTCGGGTGCGCGTGTTGAGGAAGGCACAGAAAGGGGTTTTTTTAAAAAAAAAAAACATAAAGGGTCAAAAATCAAGGGTCTCACATACCTAGGTCCGTCATTGCTTGTGTACATCGTATGCTAGTTAGCTCTCTCATGGATTTGAACGCAAACAACACACACACGCTATATGCACATTTAAGTCTTCAAAAGAAGAATCATATTAGCCTAATTAACACTATTTTATAAACTTGATTTAGATACTTTTGCAATATGAGAAAATGGCATGGTTATACAAGGGTGTTTGGTTTCATGTCGAAAACCATCAAAACCATGGTTTAAAACATAGCCATGATTTAATGAGAGGGTATTTGCGTATGTAAATTTTTTTTTGTTGGGGGGGGGGGGGGTGGCGGGGAGGGGGAAGAGTGATGGCATATATATAACGTGCTGTCTCTTTCTTAAGAACTTGCCTTATGGGACTTAACTTACTTAGACGACTCTCTATGTGTTCCTAAATTAGGGAAATTTCCACGTCACCTTCATTGTATCTATTGTCTTCTAACTCTTTTCTTGGCGGTCCAATCATATCTAAGACGGTTTTAATTTCTCTCCGAGTGATTCTAGCCGCCCAATAATCTTTTTCTTCAACTTGTAATTTACCATTCACTCATGTATAAATGCTTCACAATGGCTTTATGATGTAAATCTTTAAGGCCGGCCATCAAATGTCTATCTTTTATCTACAAAGACAAATTTAAATTGCACAAGGCTTCCATTAGACACAATAGATGTATGTAGTTTTGCTTTTGGGAACGAAGTGATGACTATTTATGGGATAAAAACTTGTGACTTTGATTCGACTCACTCTTAGTCGCCTCGGGGTCGAATCACTATTTACTACGAATTAAATGCAATACAGTGCAATTAACTCGGGATCGTTCTCTTAATCAAGGAGCAAAATTTATTTTGAATTTCCTAAGATAAACTAAGTGATATAAACATGGTTAGAAATTTGGGGTTCCTAAATAAGTTTTCTCTAATTAAAATGCATAGGAAAAATAAAGAAACTATTCCTATATTTTTTTGGTCTTTTTGGAGATAAGGAAAAATACTTTGGATAGAAATAAGATTAAATGGTTAATGCTCTTGGTAATGAAGAAATGACTATCCTTGCTCTTAAAAGATTATGGGAGTTAAAATTCATTAAGTCTTAAGAAAAACCTCAAAATACCACTTGAGTCCAATACTCCCAATTAATAGTAGCTCCTATAACCATAGCTAACTACTATCCCTTGAGAAATTGTTTGAGCCCACTTAATGCGTAATTGAAATTAGAATTATGCAACATGAGACTTCTAAATTTGAGTACTAAACAGTCACTCGAAAGGGTACAAATCAACCACATTAATTAGACAATACCACGCTAATCAACATAGCTTCATTGAAACCACAAAGAAATTCATTTACATATAAAAATCACACTACAAAATCCAATCTCAACTACAAATATCAAACTAACAGAGATAATTACCATTAATCTCAGTTCCAGAATCATATATAAAAATTTAGCAATTCAAATATATAATCCTAGACCTATAGTAAAATAGATAAAACTCCCCTAATGTAGTCCAATGAGCTCAAGAACAAAACTTCATCACCAAGATCAGAGAAAATCAGCCACTCATGGTAAAAAGAATACTCGCCGGAATCTGGGAATTGTTCGCCGGAAAATTCAAGGTTCTCGCCGGAAAATTCAAGAACTCGCCGGAAACTGGAAAAATCTCGCCGGAAGGTGCAGAAAAACTTCAGCCAGCTCCAGCTCAGTCCGACGGTGGAGAAGAAGACGATGCCTCTCTGATTTCCGGCGCTCTCACTCTCCCTTTCTTCATTTTTTCGTCGCCGAAATCTTCTCTCTACTCCCTCCGTTTTCCTTCATTTTTCTCCTCCCCCACAAGCCGCCACTGTTTGTTTTCTCTCTTTCAAACTCCAGGCCTCCTCCCTCTCCTGTTTCGGCTCTTTTCAAAACTCACGGCCTCCTCCCTCAAAACTCTCGGCCAGCCTCCTCTTCCTCTTTTCAGCCAGCCTCCTCTGTTTTTCTCCAACTCTTCGCCTCTCTGGTACAGTCCAATGACGGACAACAATCTGGAAGCTGTCTTGAGTGAAGGAGGACGAAGAAGATGGTCGGCGCCCAAGCTCTCTCTCCGTCCCGTCTCTCGTCCTTCGTTTCTTTTTTTTCTTTTCTTCGTCCAGAACTCTCGCCGCCAGCCTCCCCCCGTGTCCACTCAAAACCAGACCTAATTAATTGGTTCCTGGTCAAAACGCAAGTTTTGACCAGGGACCAATTTGCAAAGTTAAAAAGTTTCAGAGAGGGACTAAAGTGTGAAATTTTGAAACATGTTTGGGGTAAAACTGACATTTCTGAAAATACTGGGTCATTTTATGTAATTTTTCTCTGTCTTCAAAAAAATATTAATTTTGACCCAAAGGACATTTTTCCCAAATTCTTCCATTTAATTCTAAAATTCCTATAATGCAAGATTAAGCACAATAGCATCAAAAATCTAAGAAATCATTTGTATGAATAATTAACAAATATTGACCATTTTACCCCTAATTTCACTTAATTCAATACAAATGTCCTTAACTCAAATTAATGCTTAATCATGCAATAATGTCTCAAGAAAATGCATTAAGAACCCCAATTTAATCATAAAATATCATGTAAAAATATGGTTCAATCAGACTTCTATATGACTTCGGCAACTTTGACCATTGCTACAAGCCTCATCCTCTTTTTTCTACTCATGGTTTAGTTTTATTTATTAATTATAATAATTGAAGGGTTAAGGTGCAAAAATACAAATAAGCTTTTTTCCTAGGAGCAAAAATATACGTAAGCTTTTCTTTGGAGTAAAAATACACACATGGTTACCATTTTGGAGCAAAAGTCACATCTCATTGTTAAGTCACTATTCACCACCTTTATGTTACTGTTCACTTCATCTTTTTATCTCTCATCATGGTGGACAATGACTTAACAGTGGGATGTGACTTTTGCTCTAAAATGGTAACCATATGTGTATTTTTGCTACAAAAAAAGCTTATGTGTATTTTTGCTCTTGGGGAAAAAACTTATGTGTATTTTTGTACCTTAACCCTAAATTGAAAACATTAAATTTCAACTATCAAATTGAGACAAAACTACTTTCATATACTTACTTTGTACACTATATATTTCTTTTTGAAATTGTTAATCCAAACACCCTCTTAATTAATGAGGATGAAAATTTACATATTGAAGATGGAATATTACCTAGAGGAGGGTGAATAGGTGATTTAAAAATTTATTTGCTTAATCAAGATTTTCACGAATTATGATCAAACACTAACTAAGCAGAAATTTAAAGGAAAATAGACACAAAACAATTTATCCTGATTCGGTCTAATCCTGACCTACATCCAGTCCCCAAGAACTCCTTGGGATTTCCACTAACTCTTCAAAGATTACAAATACAACTTAGGGATGATCCTCACACTCACGGACTCACTCCCCTTTACTACTTGTAATCGTACACCCACAACTTAAGGTTCCACAACCTTAAGTT
Organism: Acacia confusa; assembly: GCA_037074495.1. Lineage (NCBI taxonomy): Eukaryota > Viridiplantae > Streptophyta > Magnoliopsida > Fabales > Fabaceae > Acacia > Acacia confusa. The sequence continues at coordinate 11,545,893 of CM073514.1, forward strand.
TCAACCAAGAATAATGTAAGTGTTTACAACTCCTTATGAGCGAGTAATTAATGAGCTATGAAGTACATAAAATATCCGAAAATATTTGATAATGAATGAAACTGATAAAAGTAATTAATCAGAGTTAAATGCGCAGAGTTTCCGGTAGGTGACAATATTGAATGCTTGGGCTTTTATATTCTTTGCCATTGATGTCGTTGGGAGGAATTGGAAGATGGCCGTTGACACTTAATTGAATTTCCGTTAGGCACAGGTTCCTCGTTAACCAAAATCGATCGTTGAATCTTCATTAAATGAATCTGCTTCTTTTATTAAATGTGATGGTCGTTGGTTGTACTTGATAGCTGGAATAAGTATGTCTTGAAGAATGTTTTGTTCTGCTACAGTGTTACATTCCGAATGTTGCTCTGTTTCTGCTGCTTCGCATTAAATGCTAGTGACGTGAGCATTTGCTTTATTATGCTTTTTGCTTAACAGTCATCTTAAAACTTGAAAATCACTAGCAAATGGGTTAAAAACATCTTATAAATGATTCCTAACTGTTCTGAAAAGTATTGGATAAAGATCAGATCATCTGGAAAATTACAGACAGCGAATTGCGATTTTTGTTCACAAGAACTCTAGTTCTTAAATAAGAACTCGAGTTTTGAACTAGAGTTTTCTTCCAAGAATTAGAGTTCCTTTGACTTCTTTTCAACCAGATCAGTTCTGAAAGTTAAGAACTCGAGTTCTTGAACAAGAACTCTAGTTCTATGTTTTGCGCAGAAACTGAGTTCTCAAAGAACTTGAGTTTTTAATAAGGAACTCTAGTCATGAACTCTAGTTCTTATAAAACTCGATGAGCATAGAGGTATGAGTAATGAAGATGTAATACCCCAATTTTCATAATACATGTAAATATTAAATTTTGATAAATGACACCTATTACAATAGGTGAATTTGTGGTCTCAAAACTAGTAAAATAATTACCTTATCTTTTAAGGTGATTTCTCATGAAATTAGAGTAAATAAAGAGCTAAAAATCCCTAAGTGAATTTATGGGTCATAAAATACCCTGAGAATGTTATGATAAATCCTAAGAGATAACAAAATATTTATTAAAATTGGAGAATATGTTGTCTCCAACTTTTTAGTTGATTTATTATCATTTTTAAGAATTATACCATTTTCTAAGCAATTAAAAACATCGGAGGATGATAAAATCAATTAGAGAAAATTAGTAACAATTATTGGGCAATTGAAATTGCAATAATTGAGATGCTCTAGTAATTTTTGAAATTAGCTAGTAACTAATTTATAAAGATCATAATACCAAGACCAAATGATAAATAGAAGCTAAAATTGGCACAGAAGGAGTTGTTAATTATCAAAATTAAATTAGAAACCTTGTCAAATTTTGGTAATTAAGCCTAGTAACCCTTAAAATACTATATTGGAGATTAACATGGGATTTAACCAATTATTCCTAATTAATCTCTATGGGACGAAAATTCTTGTTTAATGGTAAATAAAAGGAAGAATTAAATTATATTAATCATAAATCCTGAATTTAAGTGGACCAATGAGAGAATTTCCCTCTTAAAATTGTGAGAACATTAAAAATGTAATTGAATAAGTAAAACAAGAGGGAGGGGACGGTTTTCAAGAAGGAAGAAGGGAAAATAATAAGTCAAAGAGTATGGAAGAAGATTGGACAAACTTAGGGACCAAGTTTTTAAAACTTGGGGAGCAAGAAGTGATGTAATTAAATACAATTAGATAAGAATCCCTAAGAAATAAATCATAACTTGAAATATTGGAACTAAGTATTTAAGATAAATACATATTTGAGATCAGTGAATTATGAGCATCAACTTGGCTATTCCCAAAGTTAATTTTGGTTACATATAAAAGTCATACCTAAGTGTTTTGGGAATTAAAAATCACCATAAATCTAATCACAAAATTAGGATTTCAAAAGTGAAATTAGATTTTGAAGAAAAACATTAGTTGATGCTTAACTAAATTAGCATTTGGGATTAAATAGAAGATAAAGCAAAAATCTAAGGAAAAGGGAGAGAGAGGAACGAATTGGGGAGGTGTAAGGGGGAGATCTTTGCTTCTTCACCAAGCAAACCTCAAGGGCTAAGATCAAATTGAATTACTTGGTGCCTACTCATTTGATTTCCTATAAATAGAGCTCTTCCCTTCACAAGTTTCTCACAAATTTCTCAAGCCTCAACCGAAAAACATAGAGAGGAGGGAGAGAGTAAGGAGCTGCTGGAAGTAGGTAGCAAGTGTTCTTCAAAAGGTAAGAGAGTTTTTAGCTTTTGAGTTTAAGTTCTTAGGTTATGAGATAGAAATGCTAGAAATGTTGTTTTGATCATCAATCTTCCAAATCCAGTTTTATTTTCATGTTTTTATGGTTTCCATTGTATTTATTTTGAAAAATTGATGAAGAAGAAGTTATATCAAAATTTTTGGAAAATTAGGATCAAAATAGCAAAGCTCTGGCGGAATTTCATCAATTGGTGTTTTCTGGAGTCAGGAGTAAAAACGTCAGTATCTTATGAAGAAGATGATGTTCAAAAATTCTAATAAAATTCATGGTGAAAGTAGACATCTAGGGCTTTCCAAATATATACAGATTGTGTCATTTTAAGCTCTGTGCAAAAATATAAAAATCTCAGAAGTTAGGCTATGTTTTCTGTGCGAAATTCTGAACAGTATTTTGAAACGTGAAATCTGGGAATTATCCATGAGTTCTGGGTAAGTCCCAGTATTTTTCCTCGAAAATAGACTTCTCAAGGATTCCGGAACATTTTACGGATCCTCATTTTGATTTTTCTAGAATTAGTTATGATTTTTTCAAAGTTACCGAAAAATCTGCCCAGAAAATGCTGCATCACGTTTTTGAAGAAATGTAACGGCAAAATTGTAATAATAAAGCCATCAAGGGTAGAATGGTAAATAGAGGTGGAAATTTCTCTTAGAATGTTATTCTAAGTGATATGGTGATATGTTAGGATATCCGGGAAGTCCAAAGCCGAAATCAAAGGTCGGATGTTTGACGACTATGCGGTAAAAGGTACGGACGCGTATTGTAACATTAACGCTTATGCTTATGGTATGGTTATATATGATAATTGTTTTCACATGTTGATACTCTGTTTTGAAATTGCTCATGGATTTGAGTTGTATACGGGTTATAGTCTTGATAACACCGTTGAGTTTTCCTAGCGCTGAGGACACGATAGGCCAACGTGGCACTGGTTATGTGCAGACTTGGGTAACATACATATTGCAGTGGCTGTGTTATGTTACTTGCTGATATGTTTTTGAAAGTTATAATTGTGAATATATCATTGTAATATCTGTCATATATTGTTTACATAAGCATGAGGTTAACCATTACCTGAGGTCCAATGGCCATTGGACCTCAGTCTTAATGAATAGTACAGGAAAGAAACCGGGATAGAGAAGATGCCAGTGGGTAGAGCCGTGAAGAGGCAGCAGTCAAAGGCAAATGTCGTTAGAAGTTATTAGGACTTAGCTTCTGGCTCGAATTTAACAAAGTTACTTTGAACAGTTTGGTGTCTAAGGCTGGGTTAATCTATGTGGGAAGCCAATCAGTCGCCGTATAAGTCGGTGAGGCCCCCATGATAAACCCCTACCTGGCCAATCTGTTTAATTAACTGATGTTAGGTTCCAAGTCATGGGTTTAGTTTAAAACTTTCTTTATCAGAGGATTGTATTTAACCTTTGTAAATTGTATCACATGAATATTCCTTCGGGATATTTAATATATCAGCTTATGTCGGGCATCATCATATGTCTGGGCATTTTTATATCAGATACTTGTTGTCCGGATCTTAGCGCACGCTATCAATTTCCGCAGTACTTTAAGCTGTAGCATCTCAAACTCTGTTGTTTTTCTTAAAACTAAGTGTCGATCGACACGATTTTCGAACCTGGAATTTGGGATGTTACAGAAGAACTCGAGTTTTATAAGCAGAACTCTAGTTCTTCACTAATGAACCCTAGTTCTCAGAGTTTTTTTGATGTTTGAAAAATCTGCACAAGACAGGACTCACGAACTCGAGTTCTCTTACCAAAAACTCTAGTTCTTGAGACTTTTTCTGAAACACAGATATGTTAGAAATAAAGAACTCGAGTTTTCAAAGAAGAACTTTAGTTCCAAACTCTAGTTCGTTACTTAAGAATTCTAGTTCCCAAAATCCTTTCTGGTTCTTGAAAGATTTGTGCAAGGCAAAGGCCGCGAACTCAAGTTCTACTACCAAGAACTCGAGTTCTCACTTTAGCTGATTTAGAACCAATCTAATAAACCTCTCCAGAACTTGAGTTTTAAAATTAGAATTCTAATTTTCGTTAAATCAACAACTAACAAGTGTTTAGTGTTTAGTTATCATCAAAACTTAAATTGAGAACTAACACATATACTCGTTTTATTTATAGTTACTACTAAGTAATCTCTGTAATATCCATTATATACCTTCGGTCAAACAAAGAAAGAAAGAAAAAAAAAGAAGTAAAAAAGGCAATGGCATAGTGTAATTAAGTATAAAGTGCAATGTTTTATTCTATGACCATGCTCCACCGACTTTGACCAAGATAATATCCATTTAATCACCTCTTACTACATTCATTTCGGCCATAATCAGATGGAAAAGGGAAGAGCTCAAAAAATGATTAAAAAAATGGCGTATAAAATAGGGGAGGAGAGAGAAAACTAACTTAGCCGAAATCTCCTATCAAACCACCTCCAATCCAAAAACTCGCTTCACTAATATTGTTCTACATTTCGAGAGCTTCAATTCTACAGTTTCGGTTTTTTCATAGAAGGAGTTTTGAAACATCCCAATTTTCGAAAGCGAAATAATTTATTTTTCATTTAAAATTATATAAAATCATCAGAGTAGTGCATTTAAGCGGAAGAATAACTGATACTTATATTTCAAAATGCCGTAAGTCTGACTGAATACAATAGCGGTGTAGTAACCGCGTGGTTCAAAAGGGATGTACAACAACAAAAGAAAGGCTTCCGCCAGAATGTCAAAGGAAATCTTCAGCCGGGTCTACTATGCGTCCTGCTTGCGCTTTCCTTTGTCCTCCGTCCTTGGTTCTCTTGACCCTGACGCTATGTTAAGAGCTGAGGTCCCATGCATACGGACCCCAGGTAACGGTTAACCTCATATTTACATATACGGTATATAAACACAACAAATGAATCACTCCCAACATGTCACCAACTATGTCATTCTCAGTGAATGCAAATGTACCGCTCCCAACGAAATATACCACTCCCAGTGAAAGCAGAAATATCACTCCCAGTGCATGCAGATGTACAGTTATCCTTTAACAACAACATGTATTCAAACATCACATCACAACATGCATACAACACACATACCACATATACACATACTGTAAATATCAGAGTTAAAGTTACCAGTACGCGAACGTACATTAATTACCTCATACAAGCATACCATACATATACGCATACAGTAAACATCAGAGTTAAAGTTACCAGTACGCGGACGTACCTTCGTTGACGTTTGACGGTATTTTTGGCGGAAAACGGTGCGACAGTTGGTCAAAATGTATTCAGGGATATCCTATAAGGATAATATCGCCTCTATTAACTCAAAAATATTATTTCAAAGAGATATTTTGGCTATATAAGACCATTTTACCCCTGGTGGATTTATTTTCCAATTCATTCCCTAATTTTCGGAAAAAACGCTGATCCAGCATTTCTGGGCAGAATTTCGCCTAACTTCGAAAAATCATAACTAATTCTAGAAAAATTGAACCAAGGATCCGTAAAATTTCCCGGAATCCTTGAGATGTCTACTTTCAAGAAAAAATATTGGAACTTACCCAGAACTCATGGATAATTCCCAGTTTAATCATTACAAACTGTTGCCCAGAATTTCACCCGGAAAACATAACTTAACTTCTGAGATTTTTATCTTTTTGCACAAAGCTTCAAATCACACACTCTTTATAGATTTAGAAAGCCCTAGATGTCTACTTTCATCATGAATTTTCCCAGAATTTTTGAACATCATCTTCTTCATAAGATACTGACGTTTTTACCTCTGACTCCAGGAATCGCTAATCGATGAAATTTCGCCAGAGCTTCGCTATTTTGATCCTAATCTTCCAAAAACTTTGCTATATCATATTCCTCATCTAATTTTCGAAATCAAGCCATTTTTAACCATAAAAACATGAAATCAAAACTACTCTTGAATATTTAAGATCAAAGCATAAAATACTATGAACTTAAACTAAAACTTCAAGAACTAAAGATTAGAACTTACCTCTTGAAGAACCTTACTCCTTGCTTTTGGAGCTTTTCCTCTCACTCTCCTACCTCTCTAGATTTCGTCCCTCTCTCTAAGAACTCACCTTTGTGGTTGAGTTTTGTTGTGAGAATTTATGAAGCCAAGGACTCCTATTTATAGTGGAAAACATGAGTAGCCTCCAAGCAACTCCTCTTGATCCTAGCCCTTGAGTTTTACTTGGAGAAGAGGCATAAATATTAGCCCTCCACCTCACTAAATTTCGTCCCCCTCTCTCTCTTCCCTTAGATTATTGCTTTATCCCCTATTTAATCCCAAATGCTAATTTAGTTAAGTATCAACTAATGTTTTTCTTTAAAATCTAATTCCACTTTTGAAATCCTAATTTTATGATTAGATTTATGGTGATTTTTAATTCCCAAAACACTTAGGTATGAATCTTAAAAGTAATCGAAAATAACTTTGGGAATAGCCAAGTTGAAGCTCATAATTCACTGATTCTAAATATGTATTTATACTTAGTTCCAATATTTCAAGATATGATTTAATTTCTATAAATGCTCATCTAATTTTATTTAATAAAGCAATAACTTGCTCCCCAAGTTGTCTTGCTTCTCAAGTTTCCCAACTTGCTTCTCCCATACACTTAGCTAATTATCCCATGTGCTACTCTTTATTATAAATTCTTTCTCCTTTCTTCAAAATGTTGACCGAAATCCCCCCCAATAACCATTAAATGTGCCTTTGAATACACAAACAATATCCTAAACCACTAGGCTTAATTACCCAAAATTTAACAAGGTTTCGAATTTAATTTTGATGATTAACAACTCCTTGTATGCTAATCTTAGCTTCTAAATATCATTTGATCCTTAATTATGACCTTTGTAAATTAATTATTAACAAATTTCAATTATTAATAAAGTATATCAATTATTGCAATTTCAATTGCCCAATAATTATTACTAATTTCCTCTAATTGATTTTACCATCCTCCGATGATTTTAAATGGTTATATTTTATGATCCTTAATAAGATTTAGGAAATTGAATTTTGGATTTATTAGAATCCAAAGAAAATTTCCCTAAATATGATGATAAATCAGTTAAAAATTTAGAGACAACATATTCTCCTATTTTAATAGGCATTATTTGCCAAAATATGGTTCTTTAGGAGAAATATAAATTTTAGGGTATTACAAGTTTCAAGTCATTGGGTTAGCCGAGCTACTGCCAGGATTCCAAACTGATTGCAAAATCGTGATAAGGTAAGCGTAAGCTTCGATTTGAACCGATTGATTTGAAGTTTGGTTGAATTTTGAGAATGTTATGGAATATTTTATTTTCATCCAATTAGGTATTTTGGAGACTTATGGTAATTTATTCATGAATATATGATTATATGATGATTTGAGAGCATAGGAACCTAATTTGGTGGATAAATTGTGAATTGGTAAATTGTTACTATTAAATGTAATTTCGATCTGAACAGGGCATGGTCAAGGAGTGGGAATTTCGTCATTTTAATGGTTCTATTGTGTTCAAAACGAAAAATTGTGTAGGGTAGAGGTTTGGTAAAAATTACAGAAGCTCCAGGATTGAATTATGTTGAAATCCTGAAATTTTCCTTGAAAACCCTGTGCAAACAGCGAAATTGTGGCATATTTTTTGGGTAGTGAATGATGTTGGATTACCATGAAATTTTACAGGATAAAATAGACATCATAAGCTTTAATTTTATATGTAATACGCATTTTTCTGAATTGTGTGCTAAGAGAAATTAATTTGTGAAAATGACCCTCTGATTATGGGCTTAGTTTTGGACAGGAGAGGTATTTCAAGCTATAAACTGATTTTCGTTAAAAGCTGGCCCAAGATAGCATTCTTGGTTGAAACTAGACATATTAAGGGTCATTTAGGCTTTGGAATCAACTCAAAAGAAAAGAAGGTTCCTAGATTTAATTATGAATTTTTGAAGATTAGTCACTATTTGTTGGGAAATCCTGAAAAAATGACAAAAATGAAGAGAATATGAGCTCATATTAAATTCCTTAATAAGAAAAGGAATTTGGGAAACATCAACATATGAAATGGGCTTATTTTAATTTACCAAAAGGAAATATTTACTGAGGAGGAATTAATTATATTTGTATTTTGCTATTATAAGGCTATTGTGATATTGTGCACCGGAGAAATTCATTTATATTCATAGTTGACTATCAGGTAGTAACCTTAATCCTCATATACTCTATGTGACTTGTGTATGTATGTTTTGCCTTTTATAGTGTATACATTTGGTTATCATTTATTTCCGAGTACTCTGGAACCAGAACATGCCATGTGCAATAAGGGCCTTGCTGTGTGCCATGCCCGGTGGTTTGTGCTGTATGCTATTAGGATCACTGCAGTCTATGTTGTGTGCTATTAGGATTGCTAGTTTCGGATTTGGCTATGTGCCTTGCTGTGTGCATGATACTGAATGTGGTTTGTGCTTTTATTCTTGGTTTTACTTACATGCATAGTTATATATTTTATATGAGATTAATGGTTACTCTAGGATTCCCTTATGAATCCCAACCCCTTTTAAGTCCTCTGGCAGCATTTTTAGAGTGGAGCAGGGTGATAGAGGTAAAGCCCTGGAGCAGGACCAGTGAGAGGATGGATGTTGATGATATTTCTTTTGGATACTTATTTTGATTACTAGATGACTGTAGTATTTTATTTTGGCCTAGCAAACACTATTATCTAGATGACTGTATATTTTGATCCCTTCAGGGAAATGTTTATTCTTCTATATTTTTATCAGTATATTATTGTCCAAACCAGTGTATGCTCTGTTACTTATACTTTGATATGTGACGTAAATTTACCTGAGGAAAATGAGCTAGAATTGAATATAAGTAAGAATCACAGTACTCGCCATCCGAAAGGGCGAGACCGATAGGTGTGTAACAATCTTTACACATGGAGTGGAATTTTTGTCAATGGACCTTCATATCTGCTCATTGTAATGGAAAGTAAGCAATCAAAATAAACAATATCATATATAGTTTGATAAAAACCTTATCAATACATAAATAGGATATGAATTAAAGTTAATCTCAAAGATATTAAATTTTCATATACATATTTTATTATAAATGGATAATGGAATTAAATAAAGCAACTGTATTTGCATTCTATTCCTTGTTAGGCCTATGATGGCTAGAGAGTTCAATTGTATCGACCTGAGAAGTAGGCCCAAATACTGATAAGAGTTCATTAGCTAGTGTATTATATAAAGGGAAAATCTGACCAGCGGAAGTTGGCTCAAGTGGAAAGGATTTGGGTCGTTTAAGCAAGGGTTTCGAGTTCGAGTCCTTGTGGATGCAAAAAACTTTCCTAGGAAAGGTTCCCGTGTATGCGCTCGACAGAACCCCTATCCGGACTAGTCAGGGTAAAGCTCAGGTGAACCGGGTGCAATAGCAAAAATAAAAAATAAAAAAAATAAATAAATAAAGGGAAAATCTTCATCAGAGCCCAATGTATGAAAATATTGTCAAAAAAGTCACATGTCAAAAAAGACCCTAGGCCTCATCTGATATTATTAAAAAAAAACGCAGTTGTTAACGAGCACTGATATAATTATTAATGAATACTTATTTAATTGTTAATGGAACTCATTTAGTCATTAATGGGTATTTGTTAATTAGACTGATATAATTGTTAATGTAGTTCTGATATAGTTGTTAACGCTTTCTAAAATAATAATAGAAAAGGCCTTAAGGCATTTTTTGACATTTGATTTTTCTTAGGGCCTTTTTTAACGATATTTTCATACTTTGGACCCTGATGAAGATTTCCCTATTATTAAATGTTTCATTCTGACGGAGCTAAGTACTTCACTAATTCCATTTATAAGACGATCCTAACATGTTTTTTTTTTTTGGTCATAATCAAGAATAATATTAAATCTTGTTAATTCTTCTCCAAAATTCAATAATTCTACAACTTCACCCTTAATTAAGGTGAAGTAATGAGTTAAAACTGAAAAGTCCAAACATAAATTAGAGGTAAAATTATATATTGGCATCATAAACTTAATAAGGTGACATATATTGACGGTAGAAAAATACCCACTCTCTCTACCCTACTCAATTCAATCTGATGGATATAGCATTTGGAGTCTTGCCTCAACGTCTCTGGCTTTACACGCCGAATAAAGTGTTAAGCCAAAAAAAGAAAAAAAAAACGACAAAGTGCGACAAAATCCTGAACAATCTGTCTATTTTTTTTTTCCTCTTATTGAAACTCTTAAAAATTATAAGAGATAGTAAATGTTGACAATATTTATTTAACTTTTATAAATATTGCCCTAGGTCCGCCACTGCTTAAATATGTAACACGATCGATAGTTTTAGTCTGTGGTCAGAAAACTCAATCGATGGTTATATTATAATAATGCTTCCTCCGTGCTACTTTGTGTTTAATATTATTATTTAGATTAGATAGTTAAAGTACATTTAAACTAATATATACATCAACTCATCTAGTATATAGCAATTTATACTAGTAGAAGATGTGTGATGTCTCCACCCAGTAATTTTTTGAAAAAAATTAAATTTAAAAAATATAGTTTAATGAGATTGTGAAATGTAAATGTGGGGATGATGTAATCCCTAAGATTGATAAGGGAAGTATGGAAGGGGATAAATTTGCATGGGGAGAATTGGTAGAAAGGTAGGTGATAGTTCGCGTACTCGGTTTTGGGAAGATGTTTGGCTAATTGGCTTCCTAATCATGACAAACTGAGTAGATGTGCAAGTGTGAATGTTGACGAGAGCCAACAGAATGTGAGAGTTGCAGATTTTTTGACTGCGTTGGGGGAATGGGAACAGAATAAACTGAGGGGTATTCTTCCTAACTCGATTCTCAAGTGTACGGAGGTGGCTAGGTTGTCTTGGTATAGGAACCTGCAAGATATACCGGTTTGCAAGTTAGCGAATCATGGTGACCGATTGTTTAATACAGGTCCTGGAAGAAACAACCTCCTTGTAAAGGAGCTATGGGCTGTATTGTGGTCTTCAAATGAGACTGATTGTTAAGTTGATCTCTACTGGTTAGTCTGATGTTCATTTGCTGACACAAGTGGTAACGGACGTTGAACTGGTGCTGTTGAGAGTCGAATGGTGTTTTGGATCGTCTCGCAAGGGAAGCACGTACGGTAAACCGGGTCTGCAAGTTCTTACTACTGTTCCTCATTATCTAACATAATTACGGTGTGGTATCGGGTTTTTTCTATTTGATCGAAAAAAAAACAATAGGAAGCTTGAAAGGGACTTGGATCGCTTAAGCAAAGGTTTTGAGTTCGAGTCCTTGTGGATGCAAAAAATTTCTCTGGGAGAGGTCCCCGCGTATGCGCCCAACAGAACCTCGATCCGGAGTAGTTAGGGTAAAGTTCTGATGAACCGGGTCGATAGTAAAAAAAAGAAAAAAAAATTAAAGAAACTACATGTAAAACTAAAGAGGATGATGTGTCATCCAACAATTAAAAACAATTTAAATTTTTCCATTAAGAAAATTTTAATTTTCAAATGTTGAGGATTATATATAACTCTCTTAAAATTAAGATGTTTTGTATATTTTAATCTAAATTTCTTAATTCATGCATCCTTATTGTTTAATTGTTGGATGACACATCATCCTTATTCTAAATTTCTGTCAGTGGCTTAATATCAAAATTATGTCTAATTAAAACACGAAAGAGGTTTATTTTAAACTTTCAAATGTCAAGGGTTATATGCAAGTGGCATAAAATTCATGATTTTTTTAATTTAGATTTTAGTTAATATAATAATAATAATATTAGTAAACAACATAATCAATCTGACGAAGTGTTTTTTTTTCTGGGTTTCTTGTCGTATTAACTTTGTTTATATGCTCCTTGTTAATAATGTCATCATTCCCACTCAACCATCACACTATTTTCTTTTAAATAAAAATCGACTGCTACAGATTAATTTTGATTTAAGTGTTGGTGGAGTGGGTTCTACTCCACCCAATAGCCATTAATAAGTAACCATTTGAATAAGTCCAAATTAAATATATTTAAATTAATTAACGGATAAGAATGGACAACAAACCAGCAGCTCAGCACCTAATTGATCAGTTTTCATCACAAGTTTATAGGACACTGCTCTTTTCGGCCATCACTAAACGAAATGCTTATTTTAAAGAAAGGTCTTTTTCTAGTCAGAATAAACAAAATACACATTAATATAATATAATTATTATGGAAAAAAAATTAAGCAGTGTTTGAGTGGTTAGGGTTGTCTAATAATGGCAGCCAGCAAGGACTATTATTAAAATTATGATTTTTTTTTTTGTGGCCATTAATCGAAATTAACATCATTGACAAATTACGATATTTTTTCCCCTTTATAATTAAATAGCTTCTCAAACTTGGAAGAGATAATTTTTCTATATGGGGATATTATATATATGTGCCTAACTTCACCAAAATAAATTTCAATCAAATCGGATATAATTTAGAGATTTTCAAATTAAACATCAGTATATTTTATTGTAGTAATATATACGTAAAGACAAAAAACAATTATATTCAAAAGATGATTTTAAAAAATTAAAGTCTGCATAATTTTTTAAGAAAAATTGGAATCTTGTGAAGTTAAAATTGATAGCCATACCTTCCCAAAAATATAAATATTTTTAATTATACACATACACACATTTTCTGTTATTTTTTTATTTGCTGAGTAATAGATTTTGAAAAGTGAAAACGTTGTATATCACCATATGCCAACCCCATTTAATGTAATGTACCGTGTAACGCCCTTATTTTCTAAGTCTATTATGAGGTTCAGTTATGATCTTAGATCTCTTATTAAGCTATCTTGCATGTATTTATTTGAGTGAAGGCATTAATAGATTAGAGTATGTTACAATAGAGAGCGTACTTAGGTGTTTAGACGACTGAGTAACTGATTTCATATACGTAAACATATGCTGGATTAATTAAAATTCCTGAAGGAATAAAAGTGTGATACAATTTAAATTCATCGCGTTGTTCTCAGTTAACGCGTTAGGTTACAGTAATCCGAAATGTTCAACAACTCATACATAATCTTATCCAAAATATCACTCCTTCCGAGTTTTCACGCGTGTTGTTTGCCTTTTTTTTCCTGCTCCTGATACTCCAGATATTGAAGCTAGAGTACATTCTAAGATTCAATGCCCATTGAATCCCAGGTAACAGTTAACCTTATGCTCAAGCATAAATAGCATATGTATGACAGATATTTATTACATTTCAGCATATAACTATACATAGCCACAACACATGTATCAGTTCATATCTTAACAATACTTCTACATAACACACAGCCCTTGTAAGGTCCACATAGTTTGCACATAAACCAGTGCCACGCCCTTGGGCATGTCCTCGGCGCTAGGAAAACATCCATATGGCATTACCAAGACTGTAACCCGTTTTCAAATCAAAGCTAAATGTATTTAAAAAGGTGGCCTAAGACCCAATCTTAGCCATAGTTTATGACCCAAGACCCAGTCTTATCTATGACTATATGAATCATCTCATCACATATAGAGCATATAAGCAATATAAGAGTTAGAGTTACAGTATGCATCCGTACCTTAGACCTTGGCGCTAGTGGTACGTTCACCTTTCGGTATTGATTCCAAACCTTTCCGGGTATCCTATAATACCATCACCGCATTATTTCCAATACAATTAACATCCTAAGGGATAGCCTTACCCCTATTGACCCTTTCCGCTCCCCGGTGAACTTTTATTTTATCTACATCCTTTTTAATTTATCATTTATTATTTACTAACTTTTTCAGTTAATTAATAATTCCCCTTAACAATAATAATTTTATTATTGTTATTGTTATTATTATTATTATCCCCAATAATCATAATAAATTCTTTACTCCTTATTTATTATTTTCACCCCTTCTCAATAATAATAACATTATTTGTTATTATTATCATGACTACCACCACCACCACCACCACTATTATTATTAACCCCAATAATAATTATTCCTCATTTATTTATTATGATTATCACTCCTTAATTAATTTAAACTCTTATTAATTACTCATCAATACTCCTCATATGTTTCCTTACTTTTTATTAATTAATAATAATCCTTATTGATTATTAATTAATCATCCCCTTTACTAATGATAATGATAATTTATTATTATCATCATTATTATTCAATTCACTTAATCTCCTATTAATTACTTTTCACAATTTACTTATTTATTTATTTTATTATTAATTAATTAAAATTAATAATAACCAACTATTATATGAGAATATAATTAAATGTATTTATTTAATAATTCTCATGGTTTCCTTTAATTGACCATAATATAATGCTAATTATGGTTTCCAAATTTTTAACAATGTATTTCTTAAATTAGGCTTTAATAAACAAACACCATATAGACTAATTTTTACTTAAGAGTTTATTAATATTTAATTATTCATATACCAACAGATTATCCAAAAGTCCTTCTTTTCTTTTCTTTTTAATCTCTCTAGATTTACAAATATATATATACACCTTTTCACTCTATTATTTATTATTAATCACATTTATTTATTTTACTATATGAGTAACTTCATGTCCATATTTTCATAACATATATATAAAATAAGTAATAAATATATCTGCATTATTACTTAAATATGGAACTAAACTAACTCAACATTTATACTCAACCATTGGACAAAGTCTATATTTTTCTTCGTAGTCAGGTCATGAGGTTGCCAGCATTCTTAATAAAATCAACTAAGCTGAGAGTTTTGCTTAAACCACAACCAGATAATGTCAATATTTAGGTAAAAATTTGCCTTTTTCAGTTTATGACCTTAAATAGTTTTTCATATGCCCATTGTGTAGTAGTTTATGCAGAAACACAACACACTAATAGCCCCCCCTGATTATAGTTTCATCATTTTTTTCTTTTCAGCTTCCACGGTTTTGATTACACATACACACATATATATTTCAAAATTTTTTCTCTTTTCTCTTTCTTTCCTTTCCCCGCGGCATGCATACACATATATATTTTCAGTTTTTCATTCCTTCTGCCCTAAATAGTAACGTGTACACACACACCCATACATATGTCTCTGTTTCATTTCCTTCTTTTTCTTCGTTCTCGACAGCAACCATAGCATAATATATATATACATACTATGAGCTACCCATGCCAAAAACAACATAAGATATATTAAAGAAAATGACAGCAAGTTTCAGCGTGTTCTTGCTTAACTGAGCAACATGTCTCCTATTTTTTCATGCCTAATCTAGATTCTAAAGTGATAACAGCAAAACATTCACTATCGGGAAATTTGCAAAAATAAGCTAAAAAAAAAACTTATGAAACTAGACCACTGTGCAAATAATTTGTGGAAATAACCTAGTAGATGGCGTCACGTGGGCACCCTACAAAGTGGCGCCGCCACTTGTGGCGTGCCCACGTGGCACGCCACACAAGAGGCGCTAGCAGTAAAAAAAATTAAAAATTAAAAATTAAATAAAAGCTGCCTTGGGGGAATCTTTTCTAAAAGCGCCCCCCGAGGCAGCTGGATGTAGGGGGCGTGAATAATTTACACCCCCTACAGTGATATTTAAAAAAAAAAATTAAAATTTGGTGCAATTTGCAGCATGTGTCACATGCTGCAAATTGCAGCATGAGGCAGGGGCGCAGAGCACGCCCCTGCCTTTCTTTAAAAAAAATAATTTTCTTCCCCTATTTAACACACACACACACACACACACACACACACACACACACACACACACACACACACACACACACACACACACACACACACACACACACACACACACACACACACACACACACACACACACACACACACACACACACACACACACACACACAAACTTCACAACCTCAAAGACATACACACGTTTCTTCTTTCATCCGGGAGAAGTTGGGAGCAGGGCGTGAAAAAAGAAGGAAAGGAAAAGATAACTCTTGGTAGCTATTTTAAGGTATGATATGTATTTTATAAGATTATTTAGGTAGCTAAACTAGAATATCTTCAACAAGTCTTCTGCATAACATGATTTGCCCATATTTTTGTCTCTGCAATGATGGTAGCATTTCGTCAGTTAGAAAAAATGTTAGAGTTAGAATTTTTTAGAAGTCGTAAGTTCTAACAATAGAAGATTGTATTTATGTAGTAAATGATTAATACTAAATTTAAGGTGATTTAAATGTATTTTTTGTTTGTTTGAGAAATTTAAAACAAAATTTTAAATTTAAGAAGTTTAAGATTGTTGTATTATAGGATATTTTGACTGATTAAATGTTGTGCAAATAGTATATTTTGGTTCATATAGATATTATGCAAATTTTAATCGGTTTAGTTTTCAAACATCAGGGGAAAAAACCAAAGTAGAATGATAAAACATGATTACAAATAATAATTCAATATATATGAGTCATAATATATATATATATATATATATATTATGAATTATTATTTGTCTTTTAATTATCCTTCTTATTGGTTAATTTTGATTTATTCTACTTAAATGAATTTGTATTTGTTGAACAATTGTCACTATCATAATAGAATTGTTATTATTTTCGTTATCATTTTATGTTATGAATTTTAATATATTAATTAAGTATTGTTGTTAGTATTATATTATTTTCGTTATTAATAAATAATTTTGAAAAATTTTACTAATTATGAAATTTGATTTTTTTATTAATTTTTATGATTATTAAATAAATTTCATTTTTTTATTATTGTCATATAAACTTTGTGAATTTTATTTTTTAGATTAATTTTTGTTAGATTATATTATATATGTTATTTTGATTAAAATTATTATATATTATGAGTTTTCTAATGTTTTCTTTAATTTTTGTTCATATTAAATAATTTATATTTAAATTTTTTATTTACATATTATGAATTTTGAGTTTTTATTTTATTTTATTTATTATTATATACATTTCATTAAATTTATTAAATTTATTAGTATAATATATTATATATTTTAATTTTTAGATTAATTTTTGTCACATTACATTATATATAATATATTTTGTTTATTATTTTCTCACATTACGAGTTTTCACTTTTTTTATTAATTTTATTTATTATTATAAAATTCTGAATAATTCAACTTATGAATAATTCTGAAATTTTTTAATTTATTTTCATTGTTATTATATAAATTTCGTTAATATAATTATTACTACTAAAGATTACGAATTTTGATTTTGTCGTTAATTTTTTTCACATTATATGATATATGTTATTTTTATTATTAGTATTTATTTTGAATTTTAATTTTTTGATTAATTTCTGTATTTATTATTATCATTATTATATATTATGAATTTGCACTTTCCATTAATTCATGTTATTATTACACAATTTTTATTTGTTCTTATTCATGTATTTGGTAGAGAATACACAATTATTCATCAGTTGAAGCAAACGGAGGAACAGGAAGAATTCAATTTCCATAATTTTCATCTCCATCCGCTGCTTGCACTTTCATTTGGTCTTTTTAATCACATTTTATTTCTTCATTTCTTTGTCTTATTGCTTATATACATTGAGTTTCTTCTCCTAACTAGTTGCAATTTGTGTTGTGGTTTGATTTATCTGTAATTTTGCATTCTTCTTCATTCTATAGTATAAGAAAAAAAATGAACAAGATTCGTGCACTTGTATATTATAATGGTTCAAAAAATATCGGCACAAATGGGTTGACCTTTGAAGGTGAAAAACAAGCAATATATATTGTTCGAAGTATGTCATTTGCAGATTTTACTGAAAAGATATGTCAGAAGCTAAAGCTGCAACAAGAGCATGTAATATCCTGTGTGGCGGTTAGAGTTCTCATTGCGGACGGCAAATATACCGGGGTTGAGTTGGCCGATGATGAGGACTTGGACATGTTTTGTGAAACATTTACGAAAAGTCCTACAAATAAATTTACTGAGTTCTATGTGGATATCAAAACGTCAGAGGATGGTGTACCAATACCGTTTGATAGACTCCACCTCGGTAATGAGTCATATCACATGACTTATTCTAGTACACGTCATCCAACACATTCTACCAATGCGCACGGAGAAGAAAACGAGTATCTGGTAGATGAATCTGACAACGAGTATGAGGAAGAAGAAGAAGATGAAGACACATTATTGGCAAATGACGCTGATGGAAATGATAGTGATACAGATGATGAAGACCATGGTAGTGTCATGTCACAACATACTAGCATGTTACCATCATCAGGTTAGTTATGAAGCTGTATTAATTTATATTATAATTTTTTATTAGTTAACATGTATTAACTTAAACGGTATTATTTGTGAATTTGCAGAAATTACACCATTTTGGAGCCAGATTTTGCATTATGACGCTATTCATGATGATTACCCGCATGAGGATATACTTGATGTAGAAGGCTTGGGCTGGGGACCGTGGGCGAGAGGGGACGCATTATATGTGAAACAAGAATTTGAGTCCAAGAGTGATGTCCAGGCCGCAATAAAACATTATTGCATGAAGGTTCATCATGAAGGAATGGTGGATAAGAGTACTACAATGCTATTCTCAATGAAATGTCGGAATCACGAACAAGGTTGCCCTTGGAGAGTTAGAGCAATAAAGCCGAAGAATGACAACGCTTGGATTGTGACTAAATGGGGGTGGGAACCACACTTGTGTGAGCACAACTCTCTCCCAGGATCACACACAACTTGATTCTAAAGTAATATCTGAGACTATAACCTGTACGATGCACAATTCCATTTATCCTCAAGTGAATTTATTATTGTTTTTTAGTGAGCATAAATAACATTCATGCTTTGCAATTCTTATGATTGGTTCTGTAGACATGGTCAGGGAATCACCTTCGGTACCTGTGTCACTGATATAAGAAAGGGTAACCAGAATGTATGGTTATCATATTTCTTACACAAAGGCATGGTGGACAAAACAAAAGGCAATGGCTAAGATTTACGGTGATTGGGAAGAGTCATATGCATTTCTGCCGAGTTGGTTCATGTACATGTGCTTATTTTCCCCGAGAGCCTCTTACCATATTTAACATGGACCGTATATTGTTGACCGGCGGGTTGTCAATGGGGTTGGTGTTTTTCACCTAACCTTTTGGACCTTTGGTCAGCGCGTGCGGCGTTCGACTGGTGCAAATCGGTCATACAAGTGGATGGTACACATCTATATGGTAAGTATAAGGGGACATTACTGATAGCCACCGTCCAATATGGAAATAATGAGATCCTGCCCATCGTTTTTGCAATTGTTGAAGGTGAAACAAAAGAAGCATGAGAGTATTTTTTGTATAATATACGACAACATGTTACCAATAAGGTCGGTCTGTGCCTCATTTTTGATTGACACAAAAGAATAATATCAGCAATCAGGAATCCAACACTTGGTTGGCAGCCTCCTTATGCGTACTATGTGTTTTGCATACGTCATGTTGCGAGCAATTTCGCTACCCGCTTCAAGGACAAGCAGTTGTAGAAAACCTTAAAGCATCTAGGTAATATGTTCATAGTGATGTTGATTGACTTATTTTTTAACCTTTACCGTATGTCACGAATAACGTTATGTTTTTCTGTCTTCTTTATAGCATATATACCAAGCAAAATCCACTTTGATGAATTGTATGATCAGTTCTGCGGTCATAGCCCTGAAGTGGCCGAATGGATCGGGAGAATCCCAAAAGAGCAATGGTGTCGGAGTTATGATGAGGAAGGGCGAAGATATGGTCATATGACAACCAACCTGTCCGAATCAATCAATAAGGTTTTCCGAGGAGCTAGGAACATGCCAATAACATCGTTGGTGAAATGCACATATCGACGACTTGCTGCTTACTGGTTTAAAAGAGGGACGAAAGCACAACAAGACACCATTAGCGGAAAGTATTTTTCGAGCATTATTAGAGAAGCATTGACTAAGAATGGAGAGAAGGCAACATCGATGCGTGTACAGGCTTACGACTCGGCACGGACCATGTTTGAAGTTGACGATCAAGGTGATTTATACTCTGTGAACTTGACCGAGAGGAAATGCCAGTGTGGGAGGTTTCAAGCATTCAAATTCCCTTGTAGTCATGTAATTGTTGCATGTTCGGCTATAGCCCATGATGCGCAACAGTACATGGATCCGGTATTCTCGATCTACCACATTATTCAGGTTTACTATTCACCATTTCAGCCGATCGGAAGTGAAGACGAAATACCGCCCGCTGACGGACCTAAGATTATCCCCAATGATTCAAGATTGCATGGTAAGGGGCGCCCTAAATCTACCCCTATTCGGAATGAGATGGATGAGGTGGAGGTCCAACCTAGCTCCAGTCAAGCTAGATGTACTATATGTAGACAGACTGGACATAACAGGCGTGCATGTCCTACAAGGCATGTAGTTGATGAAAGACAATAATATTTATATTAGATTGTACGTACATTTTTTTGAATGTAAGAATAGCTATTTATTCTTAATCCCATTTTTTCATATTTTTTCTTAAGCCATTTTTATTGATTGATTTATTATTTTACATTATTTTCTCATTTGATTACAAAATAACCTAATATTGTGAAAAATAACGTTGTTTGATTTGTTTTGGCTTCTCTTTTTTTTTGATTTCTTTAACGTACTATATTATATAAATAAAGTCTGGAAAATAAAACTTACAAACTGAATAAATACAGAAACAAGTACAATAAAGTGATTTAACAATTTGCTCAAATATAACATAATGTAACGAAAGGTCATCATGGGGGAGTATAAGCAGGCCACTGTCTTGATCGCGCATCACGATCAGGGTTCCTCCTAGGGGTGTTAGCATTGTGGCGATGGCGGAAATCCTCTATAGCCACCCGCATGAAGTTGTCTGAGGGGTCCATGGAGTCATCGTCTGTGCGGTGACCTGCTTGGTATGGACTCCAGCTCGGGCCTGGTGCATAAACCGGCGTGTTCAGGCGCAGGCCAGACTGATATGGACTATGACTCAACCCCGCGCGAGCCACGTCACTGCTACTCTGCCCATGTTCGTATGGCTGGAACCCACGAGCGCCTGTGAGAGCATGGTTATATGGCCGCTGGTATGCGCTAAAACCAAAGAAGTCGATCGGTGGGCTGTTCGATGGCCACAGATAAGTGTAATGAACCTGTGTTTGGCCCCCAAACATCGTCTCTAGCAGTATGCTGTAACCCGGCATGGGCGCATACATCACTGGTGCCACCGGTGGGTAATATGGAGGGGGTGACTGCATCATCGGTGACACATGTGGGTACGAAGGCATACGTGGAGACCCATGGGATGGCATCTCTGTAGGGGGGTGTGCAGTAGTCTCTGGATGCTCATACGGTGACGTCCCCGCTGAAAAGTGCGCTGGGTCCCACATAACAGTCGTATATGCCATATTGAAACCTAATAGTGGCCTGTATACACCTCCACCGCGTGGCCCTGACTGTGGTATCTCATATGGCTGTGCAGGGTGCTGTACTCGTCGTTTGGCAATTCCATGTCCCTCCCTCGCATGGGGCGGGACCTCTATAAACGCATCGGGTACACCAACTAACAACCCTATCGGTGCACTAGGACCAGGCTCGGCTACCCATCTAAACTCTCTAAACGCAGTGAGCAACTGTTGACAGATCTTCTGTACATCCCTCTTGTTGAATTCAGCCTCAAATTGCGGGGAACACATCCACCAAATCCACTCGATATTTTTGACCTGCAGTTGTACAATAATGTAAATGACATTAATATCATATGAAATATGTGACAAGAAAAAAAAAAGGAAAGCAAGATAATTACATACCACATGCCCGAGCTTTGCCACCTGCCTCGTCATAAACCTTCGGATATGGGTGAAGTACCACCTCATGTACTCCGTGTTCGGGGACATCGGCCCCTCCTGTGGATATGTAGTGCAGATGTGCTCATGCCTTGTGTTCCAATACTGAATGTATCAGTCCAGCTTCACTTCCCAATCTTTAGTGGACTTACCACGTAAGGTCAGATCGTGAGCATCTCTAAGCTGTGCGGCCGCGTCGGGGATGGGTTGCTGCATGCCAAATTGCTGCATGCACTGATCGGGCTGGTGCATCTTGACAACGTGGAATGCAATTATTGGTGTCACCACCCTCCACGTGTCTTATGTGTCAACATCTGCACCCATAAACTCATACCCGGCATCTAAATATGGCTCCCATGTAACCTGCACATGTAAACAAGTGGTAACATATATAACACGAATTAGTTTAATCTTTATGCTTTTTCGTAAGCTCAAATTTATTCTACATACATTGTCGCGCCCCATCTGGTCAAGCTCTATCGGTATGTCTTTAGCTCACGGCGCACCGACTACACATGTACACCATTGAACCTGCGTCCATAATGACCACCATCGAGACTGGGCTATGGAATGGGAAATGATATGGGAGGAAATCTTGACCAAGCCCATATCTGCAACAACAACAAACAACCCCCAATATCTTTGGCTGAAGCTGCCGTGGCCTGGCATAGCTCACGAAATAGTGTAGCGAGTACTGCAAACCCCCAGCTGTATCCTGCAGTATCCGAGAGGTCACCGCCCAGTAATTGTATATATCGACAAGTTACCTCGTGGCTAGACTTGTCACACAACAAAAATCCACCGAATAGGCGCATGAGGTAGGCACGTGTGTACAAGAGCTGACCCTATATAGTATCTAAGTGATCATCCCATCGGCCCCAATGGGCAGCAAACCACCTCATCTTGATGTTTCCGCCAATCAAGTGCTCTTCGCTGGGAGTAAGACCCATGTATTCATGCATGACTGCTCCCCAGTTGGCATGCGTCCTACCGGAAACTACTCGACCCTCAGTGGACAGACTTGAAATGGCCTCTACATCTTGTAGAGTAATGGTCATCTCACCAACTAGCATATAGAAGGTGTGAGTCTCCGGCCTCTACCTCTCAATCAAAGTAGTAATAAGGTCTTTGTCAATCTGCACCAACATAAAAGTAGAGATCAAATATGTAATCGTATTCATTATCTGTAACATGTACAAACAACTAGAGGAATATAATTAATTACATTAAGAATAAAGCATACAATGAGTCTCTTCATGCGAGACACGTGCCAAAACCCTGCTCGACGAAGGTGCTGCTGCAACTCATGTGGGATGTCATCTGGGTCATGGACATCTCCCGGCCCTTGTGCGGCTCGCCTCACCCTCAAGGCATCACAATCTCCTTCGTTCCACACAACTTGTGATCGGTGTAACCGCTGCATCTCCTCATTAAGAACTCCCCACTCTTTGGGGTCGGGATGAATTGTGGGATTGGGTTGATAAGCCATTTGACTAACACAAATTTACCTCACATAACACATTATTAAGTTACTAATTATTCATTATATAAATAATTTAATCAAACAATAAAAATTCGTAATATATAATAATAATAATAATAATAATAATAATAATAATAATCAAAATAACATATATATTATAAGGTAACGAAAATTAATCACAAAAATAAAAATCATAATATTTAATAATAATAGTAACATTCGCAAAATTTATGTAACAATAATGAAAATAAATTGAAAAAATTCAAAATTCTTCATAAGTACAATTATTCAAAATTATATAATCTAACAAAAATTAATCTAAATATTACAATTCTTAGCATATTTTAATAATAGAGATAACAAAGTTTATATAATCATAATAAAACTTCATAAAAAAAATAAAAATTCATAATATGTAAGATTATTAAAAATTATTTAATATCAACGAAAAATAATAAAAAAATTGAAAACTCATAATACATAACAATTCTAATGAAAATAACATATATAATATAATCTAACAAAAATTAATCTAAACATTACACTTCATAGTATATTTTAATAAAAATAAAAAATTTTATATAATAATAATAATTAAACTTCATGAAAAAATAAAAATTCATAATATGTAAGATTATTAAATATTATTTAATAATAACAAAAATTAATAATCAAATGAAACTAATAATATGTAATAATAATATTCAAAATAACATATTTAATATAATCTAACGAAAATTAATGAAATAATTGAAATTCATTATATATAATAATTTTAAAAAAATAACAAAATTTGTAACGTACAAATTAGTAAAAAAAATCAAATTTCATAATTAGTAAAATTATTCAAAGTTATTTATTAATGCCGAAAATAATTTAATGTTGAGAACAAAAAATTAATTTAAATATTAAAATTCATAACATATAATAATAACAAAAATAATAAATATTATATTACCATAATGAAAATTATTCAACAAATACAAATTCATTTAAGTAAAATAAATCAAAATAAACAAATAAGAACAAAAATTAAAATAATAAATAAAATTCATAATATGTGCAAATAATTATTTTTAATTTAAGTTTCTCATCCTACCTTGGTATTTTCTCTAATGTACTACTAAATAATTTGAAAACTAAACCGATTAAAATTTCCATAATATCTCTATGAACCCAAATATACCATTTTCACAACATTTAATCGAGCCAAATATCTTAAAATACAACAATTTTAAACTTCTTAAATGTAAAAATTAGTTTTAAATTTTCAAAACAAACAAAAAATACATATAAATCATCTTAAATTTATTATTAATCATTTACTACATAAATACAGTCTTCTATTGTCAGAACTTACAACCCCTAAAAAGTTCTAACTCTAACATTTTTTCTACCCGACAAAAATAATACCATCATTGCAGAGACAAATAGAGATACAAAACATTTTATGAAGAATATTTGTTAAAATATTCTAATTTAGCTACGTAAATAATTTTATACAATAAATAACATACCTTAAAAAAGCTTTCAACTTATGTATTATTCTTTCCTTTTTTCTTCAGCTCCCAACGTCTCTCCTGCAGTTGTTGTGAAAGATGTGAATATGTGTGTTGGGTGGTGTTTAAATAGGAGTAAATTTTAATTTTAATTTTATTTTAAAAAATATCACTGTAGGGGCGTGAATTATTCATGCCCCCTACATCCAGCTGCCTTGGGATAGCTTTTATTTAATTTTTATTTTTAATTTTTTTTAAAGAGGCGCCAGGCCTCTTGTGTTGGCGCCCCACGTAGCGGCACCACTTTGTGGCGTGCCCACGTGGCACGCTACACACAAAGTGGCGTCACGCCACGTGGCGCCTGCTGACGTGGCGCTACCAACTAGGTTACTTTCACAAATTTTTTGCACAGTGCTCCAGTTTCACAATTTTTTTTTTTTAAGTTTATTTTTACAAATTTCCCTTCACTATCCAATTATTCATTCAATCAAGACAGCCCCTACTTTTTCTTTCTTTTTCTATCGGCTAACATATATATATATATATATATATATATATATATATATATAACTTCAGTTTCAGTTTCGGTTTGAGCATGAATGGTTTCAGTTTTCAGTTTCTTTTCAGTTTGTTTTAGTGACCATTATTTCCGATCCCACTACTCCACCCTACGCGAGACTGTGACAGCAAAAACGAAAGGAAAGAGAAAGAAGAAAGTCACCTTTGCCGAATCACGTTGGAGGAAAAAAAAACTGATTGATCTCCTCCTCTGTATATGCGACCGAGAACAGAGATGAAGTTGGGTTCGGTTTCTTCTTTACCTTCACGCTCTAACTCTCGAACTCTCTCTCATTCACCTCTGTTTCGGTGGCTCAAGAACAGAGCAAAGTTTCAGCTCTCAACTTGCTCTAAGTTTTATCCTTTCTCTGTTAGCTCCCTCTCTTTCTTTCTCTGGCCGAAACTGAATGAAGGCGTAAAACTGAGATAGATGTTCGTTTAAATAAAGCCTCCATGTCCAGATAATGCTCAACGGTTAAGGAGCTTGCCCAACGGTTTTACAATCACAGAGCTCAAGACGTATGGTTGCAGGATTTTCTTTCTGATCTTCTGCTGAACTCTGGACCTGCTTTCGGCGTTCTTGCTGCTGTTACGTAAATGGCGTGACAGAGTAATCATTTGCTGCTAAACGTGATCTGTTTCTTCGGTCTTTAACTGGTTAGGGGATAAAAGATAATAGATATTGGAACTAGAGGAAGTGTGGGCCGAAGGAATGTGTTGGAGTAATGGTCTTTGGGCTGATGAATTGAACTGACAAAATGAGACTGATTTGGCATCTAATTCTCGTCATGAATGGATGAAGGAAAGAGGATGATTCATTGTATATTATTTATGTCTTTTACGTGGGCCAACCAGATTGGGCTTTTTGGCATGATGGGCTGATATAAGATCCATTGGTGATGTTTTAAGTGGCCCATCAAATCTTTTTTTTTTTTTTAATGATATCATATTTGCAATTAGCTTTGATTGCAATAATTCCAAGGAAATTAAATTCTTAATTTCTTAAGTCATAAAATATTAATCCTATAATTATTCAGGCTCAATTATCATTTTCAATTATTCTTTAAATTTTATTCTTTTCCCGAAATAAATTAAGGGAAAATATAGGCCTTAATTCTAATATTTATTCTCATAATTATTTTTAGCCTAAATTTCCCAATTTAAATTTCCATAATATTCCAATATTCAAGTCCCAAAAAATTGAGATGTTACATAAAGTCATACAATCTTTGTTGCATATCTACTTTTAGGGTTATTTGTTGTATAATATTAAAATACAATTTGGCCAGAAAAAAACAATTTGGCCAGAAAAAAACAATTTGGCATTTAAATGGCTAAACTAGCCAACTATCACAATCTTTTTTATTTTGGACCGACACAACTATGTCAATCTATTAGCATATATTTATAGAATGGCTCGGGCATCGATGAGCATGCGATGCAAGATTAAATACACTATCCTGTGCTTCAAATTCATCATTATCTATTTAATTTCTGAAGTCAAATTTTAGGGGGATTTCAATAATTATCTATATCCGACGAGAGATGAGGTGAGTCACAATTGTATAGCGCCAACTTGAATTGACATCAAAATCCTTTTTTAATTTTTGTTCTCTTTTTATTTATTCAATGTCCCTTTTTTAAATTATGTGACCCCAAGAGGTGGCTAGATTGTCTTGGAATAGGAACCTGCAGGATATACCGGTTTGCAAGTTAGCGAATCATGGTGACCGATTGTTTAATACAGGTCCTGGAAACAACCTCCTTGTAGAGGATCTATTTTCTGTATTGTGGTCTGATGTTGATCTCTGCTGGTTAGTCTGATGTCACTATCACAAAAAAAGTAAAATAACGTCTTAAATAAGACACAATTAACGCCCTAAATTTTAAGGATGTCTGTCAACGGTAGTAGAAAAGTTAACTTTTGACGCTTTGAAAAAATTTAGGATGCCCTGAATTAATTCAAAACGCCTTATATAGACTTTTTACACCTTAAAAAATTTTTAGGGCGTTATAAATTTGTGCGTTATAAGGCAAGTTAATAGACTTTTTACACTCTAAAAAATTTTTAGGGTGTCTTATATAAACTTTTTACACCCTAAAAAATTTTTAGGGCGTTGTAAGTCTGGGCGTTATAAGGCAAGTTAATAGACTTTTTATACCCTAGAAAATTTTTAGGGCGTCTTATATAGACTTTTTACACCCTAAAATTTTTTTAGGGCATTATAAGTATGTGCGTTATAAGGCAAGTTAATAGACTTTTTATACCCTAAAAAATTTTTAGGGTGTCTTATATAGACTTTTTACACTTTAAAAAATTTTTAGGGCCCCTTATATAGACTTTTTACACCCTAAAAATGTTTTAGGACGTCTTATATATACTTTTTACACCCTAAAAATGTTTTAAGACGTCTTATAGTAATTTTTTTTTCATATTGCTTACGAATATATTAAAATTTTCCAGGCGTATCTATGACCTTTCAAAGTAAAGCAGACATACATCTTTTGAATTTACAAACAGTTCCCAGTAAAGAAAACTCAGATTGAAATAATTTTAATTTTTTTAATCTACACCATACATATCAAATTAAGTAATTGTATGAACAATTCTAAATTAAAAGTGCTCCAACAACAAAGTGCTCACATACAATTCAAATGATCATTATAAAGGAGCTTCAATTTTACAACAAATTGCCCACATACAAGAAAGTCTACAACAACAAAGTTTCACATACAAGAAAGTCTACAACAACAAAGTTTCACATACAACAAAGTCTACAACAACAAAGTGCTCACATACAATTTTATAATTCACACATGACAACATCATATAAATCATACCTTCTCAACCTATGTGTTGAAGAAGATGTCTAACCAAAACATCTCGAACCGTATCGATGTTTTCCTCAGAGTACGGATCCAAACTATTAAAAAACTGTAAATTGGAAATTAAGATATATAAGATAAACCAATGAAGTGGATGCAATAATTAACTAACCAAGATTATTTGATGAAACTCCATTTTTTGAGCCTTTCACAATTGTAGCATCACTGTAAATGGAAACACTGTCAGGGTTAAAAAAGAAAACGCCCAGAGGATTGAAACAAAATTACAAAATTTCTTGCCTTAAAGTAAGATAGATACAATAAAGAAGGGGGGAAGAAAACGAAAAAAGAAAAGGAGAAAAAGTAAAAGGAATACGTAGAAATGTGACTTCAAGTAGCTCCGTGCTTGAGGACTTGAAGCTGTGAAGATTGGTGGGAAGAGCTTAAGGTTTTTATATCCTGAGTATGAGTTTTGGTGCCCTAAGTATAAGTTAGGGCACAAAAAATATATTTTAGGCGCCCTAAAAAAGTTTAGGGCGCCTAAAATATACTTTTGGCACCCTAAACTTTTTTAGGGCGCCTAAAATATATTTTTTGACGTTAGTTTTTTACAGCCTAAATATTTTTTAAAAAAAATTTGGCACTTAAGTCTTAAAATCAATAACTTTAGGCGCCCTAAATAAAATTTAAGGCGCCTAAAGTATATTTTAGGCATCCTAAATTGATATTTAGGACACCTAAGTCTTTGCCTTATTATTTTTACTCTTTTTTTAAAATAAGGACAATTTTTGAGAAGTTATATTCACTTTTTATAGTAGTGTGTTCATTTGCTGACACAAGTGGTAAGGGACGTTGAACTGGTGCTGTTGAGAGTCGAATGGTGTTTTGGATCGTCTCTCAAGGGAAGCAAGTACGGTAAACCGGGTCTGCAAGTTCTTACTACTGTTCCTCATTATCTAACATAATTACGGTGTGGTATCGGGTTTTTCTATTTGATCGAGAGAAAAAAAAGAAACTACATGTAAAATGAAAGAGGATGATGTGTCATCCAACAATTAAAAACAATTTAAATTTTTCCATTAAGAAAATTTTAATTTTCAAATGTTGAGGATTATATATAACTCTCTTAAAATTAAGATGTTTTGTATATTTTATTCTAAATTTCTTAATTCATGCATCCTTATTGTTTATGACGTGACAATTTCTGTAAGTGGCTTAATATGAAAATTACGTCTAATTAAAACAGGAAAGAGGTTTATTTTAAACTTTCAAATGTCAAGGGTTATATGCAAGTGGCATAAAATTCATGATTTTTTTAATATAGATTTTAGTTAATATAATAATAATAATACTAGTAAACAACATAATCAATCTGACGAAGTGTTTTTTTTTTCTGGGTTTCTTGTCGTATTAACTTTGTTTATATGCTCCATGTTAATAATGTCATCATTCCCACTCAACCATCACACTATTTTCTTTTCCTTTTTTTTTTAAAAAAATAAAAATCGATTGCTACAGATTAATTTTGATTTAAGTGTTGGTGGAGTGGGTTCTACTCCACCCAATAGCCATTAATAAGTAACCATTTGAATAAGTCCAAATTAAATATATTTAACTTAATTAACGGATAAGAATGGACAACAAACCAGCAGCTCAGCACCTAATTGATCAGTTTTCATCAAAAATTTATAGGACACTGCTCTTTTCGGTCATCACTAAACGAAATGCTTATTTTAAAGAAAGGTCTTTTTCTAGTCAGAATAAACAAAAGACACATTAATATAATATAATTATTATGGGAAAAAAAACAGTGTTTAAGTGGTTAGGGTTGTTTAATATTGGCAGCCAGCAAGGACTATTATTAAAATTATGATTTTTTTTGTAGCCGCCCACTTTATTAATTGAAATTAACATCATTGACAAATTACGATATTTTTTTCCCTTTATAATTAAATAGCTTCTCAAACTTGGAAGAAATCATTTTCCTATGTGGGGATATTATATATATGTGTCTAACTTCACCAAAATAAATTTCAATCAAATCGGATATAATTTAGAGATTTTCAAATTAAACATCAATATATTTTACTGTAGGAATATATACGTAAAGGCAAAAAACAATTATATTCAAAAGATGATTTTAAAAAATTAAAGTCTGCATAATTTTTTAAGAAAAATTGGAATCTTCATACCTTCCCAAAAATATAAATATTTTTAATTATACACAGACACACATTTTCTGTTATTTTTTTATTTGCCGAGTAATAGATTTTGAAAAGTGAAAACGTTGTATATGACCATATGCCAACCCCATTTAATGTATGTCATACAATCTTTGTTGCATAATCTACTTTTAGGGTTATTTGTTGTATTATAAAACTAATATTAAAATACAATTTGGCCAGAAAACAACAATTTGGCATTTAAATGGCTAATTAGCCAACTATCACAATCTTTTTTTTGGACCGACAAAACTATGTCAATCTATTAGCATATATTTATAGAATGGCTCGACCATCGATGAGCA
Organism: Acacia confusa; assembly: GCA_037074495.1. Classification (NCBI taxonomy): domain Eukaryota; kingdom Viridiplantae; phylum Streptophyta; class Magnoliopsida; order Fabales; family Fabaceae; genus Acacia; species Acacia confusa. The sequence continues at coordinate 11,577,039 of CM073514.1, forward strand.
TGCGATGCAAGATTAAATACACTATCCTGTTCTTCAAATTCATCATTATCTATTTATTTTCTTAAGGGGGATTTCAATAATTATCTATATCCGACGAGAGATGAGGTGAGTCACAATTGTATAGCGCCAACTTGAATTGGCATCAAAATCCTTTTTTAAGCTTTGTTCTCTTTTTATTTATTCAATGTCCCTTTTTTAAATTATGTGACCCCAAGAGGAGTACTTCAAAATATATGATAAGAAGAAACTAAATATTTATCACAAACTATTGAAATAAATAAATTTTGATTCAAGTATAACATCTTACTTATCTTTAAATAATTATACTTCATCTCATCTACTCCGGGCGAAAAAGAAAAAAACAAACTCCATCTCATCTACAATACAAGTCATTTGAACTAATTCATCAAAACAACAAAATGATAGTTAAGTAATTAAATTTATCTTAAATTAAAAAATTTCAACTTTGCCCATATTAACTGGGCTTTTAAATAAGAAATAAAAATACAATGAGGTATGTTTAAGCATTAATTATAAAGTTAAAGTTGATAAATAAATATTAATTAACAAATATACAATTTGGAAATGTAAAATTATTTTCAATGTTTAAAATTTTGTCTTACTTTTGTTCTGTACTAAACTCATCTTACCTCTTCTCAATAATGGATGTGTGTGAAGGAAATCTTGTAAAATTCATACACTTAGAGAACTTATGGAATCCTTTAAAATGAAGCAATCCTCTCAAGTCTCAACTATTCTTTTCCGTTATAGTTCGTCATTAATTTTTAAAATAAAAAGATCAATTAACAAATAAGTGGGGATGCTAAACGTCATAGCCATCAGGAAAATATACATGTGCGTTTGGACTTTGGATGAGGAGTAAACTAATGAAAACGTATCACTAGATGTAATCATACATAAGATTACGATCACCTGACGTCAACCTAAGATAATGAACCAAATTTTAATAAAAAAAGTTGATGATTATCTTCTTACCGATTAAGAAGAGTTATAGGAGTTGCTCTTTTCGTCTTTCAAAATGCTTACCTCAGAAAAGAAAAGACATTAATTTAAAACGTGCTTCAAAAGTTTATGCTAATACAAATGAAAGTTGATCCACTTAATAATATGGATTTCACATACCTGATATAAGAACATAGGTTTAAATTTCATTATCAATTATCTGAGTATTTTATTATAGCAATAATTTATAAATACTTATGTAAACTTTTTTTTTAATACCCATACTTCTTCAATATATTATTGAATTATATAAATAAGTTGTTGGCCAAATAAATTATACTCCTTCTCTTCCTTAATAGAAGACTGATTTATTTAATTTAATTAGATTAAAGAAGTTATTTATTTTCTGAAGAAAGTTAATTAAGTTAATTAATATAACATATATTTTTCAAAAAATCCTAAACATCTTTTGTAATTCTCTCATTCTATCTTCTCATTGATTATTATTGAAGGTTTATCAATAGGGATAAATTAGGAAATGAATGGATAATACAAAAAATATAAAGCACTAAGATCAATTCCTTGAATATATCCTACATTAACGACTACAGGAAGTGTGAGTTTTGGCAAGTCCCACATCGGTGGGTTTTGGGTTTGAAGGGGGGAGGTTTTAGTATAAATAGAGTGCCTCCCCCTCCCTTATTCCTCACCCCACAATTGTCTCTCAAGGCATTTGTATATCTTCCTCTTTTGTAGTATTTCACTTGTAAATTATTTGGAGTGAATTTAGGATCTGATATTTCTCTTATATTTGTCCGATTTATTATTTATTAGTTGCATTTAAATATAGTAGTTGGTGCTTATTATATTATTAAATTACGTCTAGAAACTTTGTTTTCTAGTTGGGTAATTTTCTAATATAATCGGTTACACTCTATATTGCGCTTCCTCAACAATTGGTATCAGAGCCGAGGTTCTGTCTGAGTATGCTCTGTGGTTGCAGCTTAGTCTGAGCTTCCACATCAGAAAAGAATTACTTTTGAGCTTTTGTTTTGGCAACTATTAAATAATTTTTTGGAGCAGAAATGGCGGACAAAAGGAGTGATGTGTCCACAGCAGATGTTAGCGGTTCGTCGTTCTCATCATCGTATTTGACCAGAATAGTGTCAAATGCGAAGTTTGCAGTTGAAATTTTTGACGGATCTGGGCATTTTGGCATGTGGCAAGGCGAGGTTCTGGATGTCCTTTTTCAACAAGGACTAGACTTTGCCCTTGAGGAGAAAAAACCAGATAAAATGGAGGAAGAAGAATGGAGGGTCGTGAATCGTGTTGCTTGTGGTACTATTAGATCGTACCTTTCAAGAGACCAGAAGTATCCATACACAAAGGAAACTTCTGCATGTAGACTGTGGAAGGCACTGGAGGACAAGTTCTTGAAGAAAAACTGTCAGAATAAACTCTACATGAAGAAAAGGCTGTTTCGCTTCACTTACGTTCCTGGTACCACAATGAATGAGCATATCACTAGCTTCAACAAGTTGGTGACGGATTTGCAGAATTTGGACGTGACTTTTGAAGATGAAGATCTGGCCCTGATGTTGTTGGGATCACTTCCCGATGAGTACGAGCACCTGGAAACTACGCTACTTCACGGTAAGCAGAAAGTTTCTCTGGAAGAAGTTTGTTCTTCTTTGTACAGCCATGAACAAAGAAGGAAAGAGAAACAAAAAGGTGGAGAGGCAGAGGCTCTAGTGGTTAGAGGACGTACTGAGGAGAAGAAGAGATCAAAGAAAGGGAGATCCAAGTCAAGGTCTAGACCCAGCAAAGATGAGTGTGCCTTTTGTCGAGAAAAGGGACACTGGAAGAAGGACTGTCCGAAGCTGAAGAACAAAGCCAAACCTGGAGATGTGAAGGCCGATATGGACTCAAATGTAGCTGATTGTGATGATGAGAATTCAGATTTCTCACTGGCTACAACAACGTCATCAAAACCATCAGATGAATGGTTATTGGACTCAGCCTGCAGCCATCATATGTGTCCTAACAGAGACTGGTTCACTGATTTTGAAGAAGCAGAGTGTGGAATTGTTCACACAGCAGATAACTCTTCTCTTACCGCATATGGTATTGGTTCAATCAAATTAAGGAACCATGATGGATTGATCAGAACATTAACAGATGTTCGGTACGTACCAGACTTAAAAAAAAATCTCATTTCTGTGGGGACTCTAGACTCAAAAGGGTTCAAGATCACTGCAGAAAATGGAGTAATGAAGATATTCTCTGGTGCACTGGTGGTGATGAAGGGTATTCGGAAGAACAATAACACGTACCACTATCATGGGAGTACAGTTATTGGGACGGCAGCAGTAACATCCAGTAGTGAGAAGGATGCAGAAGCAACCAGGTTGTGGCATATGCGCTTGGGACATGCTGGAGGAAAATCCTTGAACACTTTAACAAGTCAAGGATTATTGAAAGGATTGAAACATTGCGTCATGGACTTTTGTGAGCATTGCGTAAAGGGGAAACACACAAGGGTTAAGTTCGGTACAGCTATTCACAATACTGAAGGTATTTTGGATTATGTACACTCTGATGTTTGGGGTCCTTCCAAAACAGCTTCATTGGGAGGTAAGCATTATTTTGTAACCTTTGTTGATGACTTTTCTCGAAGAGTTTGGGTGTATACGATGAAGACCAAAGATGAAGTTTTGGGAATTTTTCTCAAATGGAAGACGATGATAGAAGCACAAATAGGCAGGAAGATCAAATGTCTTCGCACAGACAATGGTGGAGAGTACAAGAATGATCCTTTCCAGAAGGTTTGTGAAGATAATGGCATCGTCAGACACTTCACCGTAAGAAATACACCACAGCAGAATGGGGTGGCAGAACGCATGAATCGGACTTTGCTGGAGAAGGTTCGGTGTATGTTGTCCAATGCTGGCTTGGGCAAAGAATTTTGGGCTGAGGCAGTGACGTATGCGAGCCATCTCATTAATCGTCTACCATCTGCTGCTATTGATGGTAAAACACCATTGGAACAATGGTATGGTAAGCCTGCTAATGATTATGATTCTTTACATGTGTTTGGCTCAACTGCATACTATCATGTGAAAGAATCAAAATTGGATCCTAGAGCAAAGAAAGCTATTTTCTTGGGGATCACTTCTGGAGTCAAAGGATATCGTTTATGGTGTCCAGAGACGGAGAAGGTTGTGTTTAGCAGGGATGTTACTTTTGATGAGACTACTATTATGAAGCCGGTAACATCTGGAGATACCACACAGACCGATGGTGCTTCGAAGCAGGTGGAGTTTGAAGGAGAGTTGATTTTCCCAGTTCAGAGAAAGGATAGGGAAATGAGAGAAGACTTTCCTGTAGAAGATGAGCCAGTTGAAAGGGAGGTTTCAACCCAGGAACCTCAACAACAACAAGAATCAATCGCAACCGGCAGGCCACGACGAATAGTAAGAAAACCTACTCGCTTTATGGATATGGTGGCTTGTGCAACTTCAATTGCAACTGATGGCATTCCTTCAACTTATAAATGGGCTGTCCGGAGCTTAGAAAAGGAAGAGTGGATGAATGCTATGAATGAAGAAATGCAGTCCCTTCATCAGAATGGAACGTGGAGATTGGCCAAACTCCCAAAGGGTAAGAAGGCAATTGGTTGCAAATGGGTGTATGCGAAGAAAGAAGGATTTCCTAACCAAGGTGATGTGCGTTACAAAGCAAGACTGGTAGCTAAAGGCTATGCTCAGAAGGAAGGAATTGATTACAATGAGGTATTTTCTCCAGTTGTAAAACATTCCTCCATTAGAATTCTGTTGGCTTTGGTAGCACAGTTGGATTTGGAACTAGTTCAGATGGATGTTAAAACTGCATTTCTAAATGGAGACTTGGAGGAGGAAATCTATATGACTCAGCCTGAAGGATTCAAAGTTGCTGGAAAGGAGAATATGGTATGTAAACTTGAAAAATCGTTATACGGATTGAAGCAGTCTTCGAGGCAATGGTATAAACGGTTTGACAAGTTTATGTTGCGGCACAAGTACAGGAGAAGCAAATACGATCATTGTGTGTATTTGCGGAAGCTTGAAGATGGATCTTTTATCTATCTCCTTTTGTATGTTGATGATATGTTGATTGCTTCAAGAAATCAAGCAGAGATTGAGAAGCTTAAGGATCAACTGAAGAAGGAGTTCGAGATGAAGGATTTAGGTGAGGCAAGGAAGATACTTGGCATGGAGATAACAAGAGATAGACAATCGAAGAAGCTCTTCTTATCTCAAAAGGAGTATTTGAAGAAGGTGCTACATCGTTTCGGTATGAATGAAGAAACCAGGACGGTTAGCATCCCACTTGCCCCACATTTTAAGCTTAATGCTGACATGTCGCCGAAGGATGAAGATGAACGAGCATATATGTCAAGGGTGCCATATGCGAATGCTGTTGGTAGCTTGATGTATGCTATGGTTTGTACGAGACCAGACATTTCACAGGCAGTTGGAGTGGTGAGTAGGTATATGCATGATCCCGGAATGGAGCATTGGCAAGCTGTGAAATGGATTCTACGGTATATTTGTAATACTGTAGATGTTGGATTGGTCTTTCAGCAGGGTGTTGATCAATGTCTAGTTGGGTACTGTGACTCAGATTTTGCAGGTGATTTGGACAAAAGAAGGTCAACTACTGGTTTTGTATTCACTCTCGCAGGTGCACCAGTTAGTTGGAAGTCAACTTTACAGTCAACGGTAGCTTTGTCTACAACAGAGGCAGAGTATATGGCGATTACAGAAGCTGTAAAGGAGGCGATTTGGCTTCAGGGGTTGCTTGGAGAGCTTGGTGTTGGTCAGGAAAGCATCACAGTATTTTGTGATAGCCAGAGTGCTATTCAGTTAGCAAAGAACCAAGTCTACCATGCAAGAACGAAGCATATTGACGTCCGATATCATTTTGTAAGAGAAATTTTGGAAGAAGGTGGAGTCACAATACAGAAGATACGAACAGATGACAATCCTGCTGATATGTTGACAAAGGTGGTGACTTCTATTAAATTTCAACATTGTTTGGATTTGATCAACATTGTTGAACATGGTGTTTTGAATAGAAGTTACAATTAGAATTTGTAAATAGGAGAAATTGAGACTGTGAGATCTTGCCAAGGTGGAGATTTGTGAGTTTTGGCAAGTCCCACATCGGTGGGTTTTGGGTTTGAAGGGGGGAGGTTTTAGTATAAATAGAGTGCCTCCCCCTCCCTTATTCCTCACCCCACAATTGTCTCTCAAGGCATTTGTATATCTTCCTCTTTTGTAGTATTTCACTTGTAAATTATTTGGAGTGAATTTAGGATATGATATTTCTCTTATATTTGTCCGATTTATTATTTATTAGTTGCATTTAAATATAGTAGTTGGTGCTTATTATATTATTAAATTACGTCTAGAAACTTTGTTTTCTAGTTGGGTAATTTTCTAATATAATCGGTTACACTCTATATTGCGCTTCCTCAACAGGAAGTATTAATTAAATTGTATGTCTTTTATTTATCACGACATTAATTCACTTAAAAAAAAACACTCAATTTATGAGGGAATCAGCGGCGAAATTTCTGTGTGCGGCTAAGTCAATTGGGAATCCGAGGCAAATTAATTGACCACAGAATTAGCGAATTAAGAATAATTCTGTGGCAAATTTTTTATAGAAATCTCAAAAATATACCACTTGAACTTTAAAATTTTAAATGAGTGATTTCTCACTAAAATGAGTTGTCAATTGGATTACTATTATTATTAATCTTACTCTTGTTGGGAACATAATTTTAAGTTTAAGTGGTATTTTTTTTTTTTTGTTGCTATTTTTCCATTTTTTTTGTTAGAATTAGCCATAGAATTTTTGTGCGACCAAATTAAAAATAATATTAATAAATTTTAATAAATTTTAATTAAAAATAACTTATTAAATACTAATATTATATTATTACTTATTAATAGTATATTAAAAATTTATATTGAAATTATTAGTTATTAATTATTAATTAATGATAATAAAAAATAAAATTCAACTTGAAAATTGGCTGAAAATTTATTTAAAATTGAATTTATTTAAGATTTATTTTTTCTTTAATTTGAAGTTAATTTATATTAAAAATTTTAATAAATATATAAAACTTATTTCAAATTTATTATATATCGTAATAAAATAATGCAACGACATATATTGCAGCTTAATTGGCAAAGGCTCACCTCGTGTACGGGTTCTAATTATGGGGGAAGGGGGTTCTGATTATGGGGGAAGGGCCACACTATTCTCGGAATCTTAATATCTCAAGGACATTTATAATAATTCTTTGTTGTATTGGTTTTATTTTTATTATATATTTAACAGTTCTCTGTAAAGAACTGTAATATATTTTCAAATTTATTTTAGAATCATGCCTTTTTGATATATGATATATTTGAAATCTCACTTTTATTTATATTAAATAATACTTAACAGTTCTTTATGAAGAACCATAATATATTGTCAGATTATATTTTTTAGAATCTTACTCTCTTATAGATAGGGGTGTTCATGATACCTATGGTCTTGTGCACCCGTATGAGCTTATAGAAAAATCACCCTGCCTAGCCCAAAAAATAACAGACCAAGAGACATTGGGCATAATTGAGCTGGGCATTCTTGTGAGCAGGGCTGAGCATCGAACATGGTATGCTGTCCTGGCCATTTGGTCTTGCCCAGTAGTATATATATTTTTATTTTTATATAATAGTATTATATATTTTTTATGTTCGCTTATAAGTATTTGATTATTTTTGAAGACATATGATTGCCTTTTTAATTTCAAGACTCAAGTTGTAGACTTAATTTGAAATATTTCAAAGTATATAATTATAGATTTCATTTGAAGTTTGCAATATTATTTATTAGATATATGATTGGAGTTGTTTTTTTCAAATAGAATGTGAGAAGGTATCACCACTTGGGCAGGGAAGGCCTGCCCTGCCCAGTCCATTATTGTCCTACCTAAAAATGTTAGGGCTTCTATCAGGTAGTGTTGGGTACTGGGCTGCATTTTACTGCTCAATAATCTTTCGGGCAGGGCATCAGATAAGGGTCTCATCCTACCCAGCCCTGCCCATGAACACCTCTACTTATATATGATATCTTTCATAGTCTTAATTTTATTTATATTAAATGATACTTAACGATTATTCGTAATGTATTGTTAAATAATTGTTTATTATTATCAAGTATTCTTGAAGAATATATAACAATTCATTGTAAAGAACTCTCAAATATTATCAAATAAAATTTTTTCAAAATCTTACCTTCTTAAGGATGATTACACTATGGTTATGTACTTCTAAATATTCAGTTACTCGTTTAATCGAAATGCTCGACTCTGATCACGGTTCATTTTAAAAGGAAAATTTTTTTTGGCATTTTCAATTGGGATGTTACAAAAAGAACCCTAGAATAAAATATTTAGCTACTCCTATCCAAATACAAAGAGAGTCTAATCATAGCTACAGAACCCATGAAGAAACAAAATGAAAAAGAGAAGAAAAGAGGAAGAACCAAGGAAAAATCCTCAAAATCTCTCTTGAGAGGAATACCCAAGCCTCCTCAATGCTCCAAATCTCTCTCTCAAGCTCTTCTAATGGCTGCCCCAAGGTTCCACAGTGTGAGAAGTGTGTTCTTCGGCCTTTCCCTTTAGGTTAAATAGTGTCTTTTTGTTTCTGAAGTTAAAACGCGCAGCTGTACTTTTTCACGACTGGCCACGGTAAGTTGCACAACTCTCCGCTACCAGTTCAGATAGAGAGCTATTTTCCTCAACTTGCCACAACAATTTTGTCAACTTGTTGCAGCCAGTTCATACAGAGAGCTATTTTCCTCAGCTTGCCACAACAAGTTTGTCAACTTGCTGGAGCCAATTGTACAAGTCCTTCAAACTTCATATCTCTTCATTTCTTTCCTTGTTTCTTAATTCTTTAGAGCTTCAAATCTTGTCTCTATCCTCCTACAAAAGAGGGAGGAATTATCAGTTCACAATTGCCTCTAAAACTCTATAGAATATAACAAGGATTTCTTTGAATTTTGTTTAATACTTTGATATGCACATTTTCTTCTATACACTATATTTCCTATGCACATTTTGAACCTAAAATATGTAAAAAGAGACAGAAAATTTGCTAGAATGTTGCCAATTTCTAAGAGTTAACAACATCGATGAGCATGCGATGCAAGATTAAATACACTATCTTGTGCTTCAAATTTATCGATCATTATCACTCTCTCTGGTATTAAATATAATATAAAGTTTGTGGTACAATTTATACTACAAATTTTATTCTATATTTAGAATTGGGGAGTATTTCTTAAGTCAATTTTTAAAGGGGATTTAGATTAAAAAATTTCTTAAGTCAATTTATACTACAAATTTTATTCTATAGCTCCAACTTGAATTGACAACAAAATCCCTTTTTAGTTTTGTTTGGTTTTGTTCTTTTTTTCATTTATTCAATGTCGTCCCTTTTTAAAATTATGTGAGCCAAAGAAGTACTTCAAAATTTATGTTAAGAAGAAACCAAATATTTCTCACAAAGTATGACATCTTACTTAACATTGAGTTACTCGTTTAATCGAAATGCTCGACTTTGATCACGGTTTGTTTTAAAAAAAAAAATTCGGCATTTTCAATTGGGATGTTACAATTAATGCTGCAGCAGGTGGTTCGCTGAAAAATAAAACTCCAAAGGAAGCATTAGAGTTTTTTGAGGATATAGGGTCCCTTGAGAATGAAACTTCAACTCAACAGCCAAAGAGGGGAGTTCTTCAGTTAGATACTTACCATACACTCTTGGCCCACAATGAGAACCTCGCCCAACAAAACAGTTGATCCAATAACAATTAGCTACCCTCACTAAACAGCTTGCCTCTTCTCAGGTCTCATCTATCGCATCTCAGCCTCTTTTACCTTGTGATTTTTGCCAAGAGGACCACGCTAATGGAGATTGTGCAGCTGTCACTACTGGAGAAACAGTTGAGGTTAACTACATGGGTAATCCTCCTAGGAAACAGTTTAATCAATATGACAACACGTACAATCCTGGTTGGAAGTCTCACCCAAACTTTTGCTATAAACCCCAAGCAGCACCTCAGCAGTTCCATCAAACCACCACTACTGATCTGGAAAAGGCTTTGACACAGTTAACTTGTACCACCATTGAATACATACAGGATTCAGAAGCTTTCCGGAATGAAACAAGGTCTTCTCTAAAAAATTAGGAGGCTTCAATCCGGAACTTGGAAAACTAGATTGGTCAGTTATCAAAGCAAATTGCTGAGAGGAGCCAAGGGTCCTTCCCTAATGATACTGTGGTCAATCCAAAGGAGCATTGTAAGGTCATAACTACAAAGAGTGGTATAGTGATTCAACCAGTTGAGAAATCTGTTCTGATGAAGGAAAAGTCTGAAGAAGAGGAGAAAAAGGCTGAGAATAGCAATGTGCAGCAGATTCAAAAAGAGATAGATACAAAGAAGTCTCCCATTCCTCCTTATGCAAGACCTCCTTATCCTCAAAGGTTGAAGCAACAGATTCAAAAGCAACAGTATGCTAGGTTCTTGGATATTTTTAAGAAATTGGAGATTAACATTCCTTTTGCTGAAGCTCTTGAAAACATGCCTAACTATGCAAAGTTCATGAAAGATTTGCTACCTAAGAAGCATAGGTTGCAAGAGGCAGAAACAGTGGCATTGACTTAGTAGTGTAGTGCCAATATTCAAACAAAGTTGCCACCGAAGCTTAAAGATCCGGGCAGTTTTAGCATTCCTTGTGCAATAGGGAACGTCAATGTGGGCAAAGCACTTTGTGATCTAGGAGCTAGTATAAATTTAATGCCCTTATCTATTTCGAAAGCTCTGGGCATTAAAGAGATGAAGCCTACTATGATGTCGTTACAGTTGGCGAATAAGTCCATTAAGAAGCCAGAAGGTGTCATTGAGGATGTGCTTGTGAAAGTGGACAAATTCATCTTCCCGATGGATTTTGTGGTTCTTAACATGGAGGAAGATGCAGAACTTCCTTTGCTTTTGGGAAGACCCTTCTTGGCTACGGCTAGAGCGGTAAATGATGTTGCTGCAGGAAAAATGGAGTTTCAAATGAATGATGAGAAAGTCACTTACAATGTGTTTCAATCCATGAAATACCCAGCTAATAATAGCAACTGCTTCAGAATTGATGTAGTTGATGAAGCCATTCATGAGGTTCTTTTTCAAGAAGGTTCAGATGAGTCCTTGGAGGGTGATATTGCTCAGTTGTTGCAAGTGGAAGAAGAGGTTTCTGCATATGAGAATTCTGATTTCCAGGATGAAGAGCTGAAGAGGAAGGATTATGATACGCCACCTGTTACTCCTAAGGTGGAACTAAAGGAGCTTCCTTCTAATCTAATGTATGCTTTTATAGGAAAGGATGACACTTATCCCATTGACAGAGGAAGAACCTCTATGGCATTGGAAGTTGAGAATTAAGGTGACATTCGTCAGGCTTAAGACGTTAAACAAGTGCTGATTGGGAGGCAACCCAATAAGTTTTTCTTTTCATTTTTATTTATTCTTAGTCATTATTTGAAGGAAGAAAAAAAAATAGGAAGAGAGCAAGATGGCCAGGGATAAAGGAAAGGAAAAGGCTATTCAATCTTGCACCCGAGGACGACAATGATTACTCCAATGACTCTTGACTGGGCCTTCTTCCATCTTTGAGTTAATTGCTGAGGACAACAACATTATAAATATGGGAATGGTGGCCACAATCTGCAAATATCAGGGAAGATACCTTAATTTTATCTATGTCCTCTTATTATTTTTGCTGCTCTTGTATGCGATTTGCATGGTTGTTATGTAATTAATTCTGAGTGAACATGAGCTTAAATTATCATTAAACCTGAATAGCCTGTATGAAGCACCAGTAATCATTTGAGATTTTATATATATACTGCTGCTATGATGTTGCATGAAATTAATTGGAGAATATGTTTGCTTGTTTGGATGTAGTTGTTGGATTGTGAATATCTTGATAGTATTTGAATAATAAATATGAGAATAGTGTCTTAGCTTGAGTCAAAAGCCATGTGAGGATTTGAGCCTAAACAGTAAAAATTTTCTTTTTGAGAGACCTCACTGTGGTAGTACTCTAGAACTTGCTCTGTTTCTCTTTTGATGCATGCATAGATTGGGAAGAAAAGGCAATTTTTTTAATGATACCCACTTGGCCAAATAGACCACCTTAAAAGATTATCTTCCATTGCTAGCCTTTTGATCCAGAGACTTAATTTTTTTTTCACCCTACATTGTTACTTAGCCCATGACCCCAAACAATCCTACCTTTGAATAAGATTGGAAGATAGCTTCGAAAAAAAAAAGAGGAGTTCAAAGAGAATTTTGGTGAGTAATGAGAAGGGGAGAAGAATGATAAAGAAAAAAAAAATAAAAAAAGGTGATAAGCAAAGAAAAGAAAAGAATGTTCAAAAAGTCATCCTTTCCTTCAAAAAAAAAAAAAATACAAATAAGTATTGTGAGGGATGGCAAATGCAAAAGTTATAAAAGAAAAAGGTTAGTCAAATAAAGAGAAGAGCTAGGAACATTTGTATTGAGCTAGCTGAATTTAAATTGAACTTATGTCTTCTAATCTCATACATGGATTTTAGCTACTTTCCAAATATTCCTACCCCCAAACCAGGTCACATTACAACCTTGGAAAGACCTTTTGATCAATCTGTGCATGTTGCCTGTGTTCCTCATCTTTAGGAACTTGAGAATAGGATCAAGCCTATGGTAGTACTACTACATTGATGGATTGAGTGAATACCTCCCTAAACACTTGAGTGACGAATTAAATATTTATTCCAGGAAGGAGTACTCAAGTTAGATGCTATGTCCCTCTATAAATTGAAAAATGTTATCCATATGTTTCAAGACAACAGTTCATTCGTGCTTAGTATAGTATTTTTCTGACCAACTACTCTTAATCACTCTGTCAATGCAATGTATTTGTTTGATTCATAGTTGTGGACTCATGACTAAGACTGGGTATTGGGTTATGTGTATGTTTACATTCAATTATCTGTGGATTATTGTTGTGTATGATAATGCTGCATGCTTATTTTCTCAGCGTTGAGGATATGTGTCTGGGACACGTGGCACTGGTGAGTGCATTTGTCATTAACATTACATTTGTTGTGTGCTATGTATTCTAGTTGCAGTATGGTTGTTGAATGTTGTGTTATTTCCAAATTATGAATAACTATCATATATTGTTTATGCTTGTATATGAGATTAACTTTTACATGAGATTCAAATTATCAATTGAATCTTAGACTTGTCTAAAGCTTTAGGACCTGGAAAGGGGATGTGGTTGGAGCCATGAAGATGCGCTGGTCATGAAGAGTGTCTGAAGAAGTTTAAGATATTTATATTAGGATAATTGTACAACTAACATCCTCCAAAGGGATTAACACTGAATTATAATTGGTATCACGTGTATATTCCTGTGGGAATTTAAAATTAACCAGTATATGTTTAGGTATATAATATCAGTTACTTACCGTCCAAACCCTATGCATTCTCTCTGTTACGAAATTACTCAGGTATGTAAACGATGTCACTTTGATTATTACACGCTGATTATATTAATAAAATATATAGGAACATAATTGGATATTGTAATGAATATAGAATTAGGGGTGTTTCACCCTTCCCCCGTGGTGATTTTCTTCCTTCTAGTTAGAAGTTTCAATCCTCCACGTCCCCTTTTATAATGATTTTCCATCTCTTCCCTACATCTCTCTTCCTTTTTCCTTGCGGCGGTTTTCTTCCTTTTAGCCAGAAGCTTCAATCCTCCATTAAAGGATTGAGATACCTTAGAGCTTCATTTCTTCATCATAAAATCTCCAAACTTCAATACACATTTCACAAATCCTTTTCTTCTCATTGTGAGCTTTTTGAAAGTGTAAATTTTGTTGGGAGCAAAGTAAATTTGGAGATTAGGGCTTAGAACTGGTATTGATTTTCAACAAATGGGAACCATAAGTTTGTAGAGGTGAGTAAATATTTGCATTAAATTGGTTTAAAATTTTTATATTTTCTTTGTTTGAGAGATTTAGAGTTAGGAATTGAATGTTAGTGGGTTGTTATGATTGAATATGATACTTATAACCGATTAAACTTGAGTTTGATCATTGGCTTAAGTTTATAGAAGGTAGAATTGATGTTTAATGAGTTTTGAATGTTATTAAAGTTTGTAAAATGAAATTGAGTATTTTGGTTGTAACACTAAGTTGGAGAAATTAGGGATTTTGGTTCAACTTAATTATTATGGGTTAATTATTAGTTCAAATAAGATATTAGGATTTGGAAAATATATGATATGATATTGGATTGAAGATTTAGTCATTAAAAGTGATATTTAGAAGTTAAAGGTAGAGTTGAGACTTTAAGTATATGTAATTAATTTGACTACTTATTTAGTAGTTTGAGTAATGAGGAATTATATAGATTGAAGTTAGAATGTTTGGTGTTGGAAAATTGAAAGCATTCAAGTGTTGGTGTTGGTAACAATAAGCTTAAAGTAGAGGTAACATATTGATTATTCTTTTATATATATATAATTGTTTTATGATTTGTTGTGCCCATAGAGTGTTTGATTTGGAATTGTATATTTGACTAAAAATTTATACATATGAGATTAGAAACTATTCAATCATGCTTTTGTGTATTAGAACTCATGGTTATGTATTTTAAAAACTGTTTAAGCTTGTTTGTGTGTTATGATGGAAATATCGTTTATTATAAATGATTTGGAAATGATGCTATATATTTTAGATTATGCTATTTGTTATCTTAATAATGATTTGAGATGATGTGTTATTTCATAAATCATATTTAAAACAATATTCATGATTTAGAACTTGTATATACATAACATAATTGTGATTGTTTGTACTTGACGCATATGGATGGATGGGGAGTGATGATAGGAGCATATGGATGGATGGGGAGTGATGATAGGAGTTATTGTGTATGCAAATACCACATGGTTTATCACTACTCTATACCTAGTGAATGGTGATTCTTAGTGGCTCATCTCCAATGTTTCTCCTTTAGACGAGAATTACAGTATGTTCGGTGGATAGTGACACCTTCTTGATTTCATAAAAAAGAGGGGAGCCATAGTCTAATTATGACAAACTAAGGACCTTAATCGGGTGACGCCTCATGATTAGAATAATGTGTAATCCAATTAAATAGATAAATCATTTGTTAACTATGGTTATAGTTAGCGATTATAAGGGTGGTTAGGAGTAATAATGATGGTTTGTGCATCAATTTTGATTGGCATGTTATATATGGATTTATGATTTGAATATGATAAAGATTTTGTTCAATTATTTTTGTAATAATGTTGAGATATGATTTTGTGAAATCTCTTGTGAATAATATTTGCAAAAATGAATTATGATGTTTGATCATTTTGGAAGCCTTTTTGGGAGGATGTTTTGGTAACCGAATCGAGAACTAGTTTGTGAGAGGTTTTATGTAAAGAATTATAAAAATACATTAATATGAGTTGAGCTTGATTTTTGGAACCATATCTCAATTTTAGTTTGCATGTATATTTTTGAATAACCACTGGTTATTGAGATCCTTGGATCTCACGGTTGCTATATTTGGATTTTTCATGTGAGATTTGAGTAAGGCTGTAGGGAAGTTGTAAGAGGATAAGCCTAGTTGTAGGTTCTTGTTAAGGTTCCTCTTACTTGCACATGTGATCATTTGTCATTCATGTTTACATGTATAATACCATGATCTAGGAACTATTCAATTATTGTTGGTTAATTCTATATAATTTGTATACTTTGAACTATGGTTTTGGAAACTATTGGTTTTGCTATTTAATTGAGATATTCAATAAATGTATATTGTTGTTATTGGGCAAAGCCTTGTTGGTATTACTTTGCGATAATGGGTTTGGATTCAGGGATTTAACAAGTTGTCGTCTGGGTTTGTGGGATGATGATTGTTATGTTGGGCTTCGAATACCCAATGCACAGTTGTCTGTCAGGGATCCATAGTACTCACTTCAGATGTGTATGGAAATTGTTCAGATTAGCTTTTCAAATTGTTGTTCAAAACTATTTTATCATGACATATTCTTTTCTATCATAGTAAAGTTCCTTGGTTTGATAAATGTTTTTTAATTGGCTTTTAAACTTTTTATCATGGTAAACTTTTTTGTTTGGGTTTTGTTCTTTATTCCATGGTATGTTACTTAAATAATTGTTTTAATGTGATTTAGAAATTGGGGATTTACAAGTTACAATGATGGTGAAGGAAGTGAAAGTTGTTGGCAACCAAAGAGAAATGGCTATGGAAGGTCTGGTTCTGAGGTTGAAGTTCAGTCAGTGGCACTCTCAAGGTTCCCAAGAAGAAGGAGAAATATCTGAAACACAACCTAATTTTAAGGGATGAATCTAAATTTTAAAAGCTCTTTGGGGGACTAAAGTGCAAATTTTGAAATGTTTATAGGAAATAAATATATTTTTTAAAAGTTTGGGTAATTGTATGTAAATTTTCTGGCCCTTTTTCTTCACATATTTTAAATTTTAAGAAATTATGGGACCCTTTTATGTAATTTTTCCATACTAAAAAAATATAAAGTCTGACCCCAATTGTCATTTTTCTAGATTCTCCAATTTTCTTTCAAAATAGTTACAATGCAAGAATAAGCATAATGTAATATCAAAAGTCAAGAAAACTCTTTTGCATAAATAATAACAAATTATGACCATTTTGCCATCCAACTTACTTTCAAAATGCCTACAATGCAAGAATAAGCATAGGGTAGAATCAAAACTCCAAGAAATTATTTGCATAAATAATTAACAAATTATGACCATTTTGCCCCTATTTATACTTAATTCAATATAAATTGTAATACCCGGATAATTATTTATCTGGAATATTATATTGACAAATAGTACCTATTGGAAATAGGTGAATCTGTGGTCTCAAAACTAGTGTAATAATTACCTTATTTCCTAAGGTGATTTCTCATGAAATTAGGAGGAATAAAGAGCTAAAAATCCCTAAGTGAATTTGTGGGTTATAAAATACCCTGAAATGTAATACCCGGATAATTATTTATCTGTAATATTATATTGACAAATAATACTTATTGGAAATAGGCGAATTTGTGGACTCAAAACTAGTGTAATAATTACCTTATTTCCTAAGGTGATTTCTCATGAAATTAGAAAGAATAAAGAGCTAAAAATCCCTAAGTGAATTTGTGGGTTGTAAAATACCCTGAGAATATTATGATAAATCTTAAGAGGAAACTAAATATTTATTAAAAATTAGAGAGTATGTTGTCTTTAATTTAGATAATTTATGGGATTATTTTCTTTGGAAAATAATAAGGCAAAATTAAATATCATTTTGGGGAACATAAATTGCCCCATGATTTTTAATGTTTTGCATGATGTATAAATTATCAATGTCAGTAAAATAGTTGTGAGATAATAATTAATCTCAATTAAGAAAATTGTCAACAATTAGTAAGTAATTAATTAAATAATTAATGGCTAATTGTTTAGACATGAATAAGAAAGAAATAGAAGGGGAAAAGAGGTGTAAATATGTGTGTGTGTGTGTGTGTGTGTGTGTGTGTGTGTGTGTGTGTGTGTGTGTGTGTGTGTGTGTGTGTGTGAGTTGTGAGTGTGTGTGTGCCTAAGTGTTGTGCATGTGTGTGTGTGTAGTAAAAAAATCAAAAAAGAGATAAGAATTAGGCAAAATATATCTAGATATTTATGATTATAATAGTAATATAAAATGAGATATTTTGTAAAGAAATAGATAGGATAAAGGAGAACCGATAGAAAATAAATTCTATCTCAAAATATGTGAACTAAGTATCTAACATAAGGACTTATTATAAACAAGTATATTTTTATCCCGAAATGGGTTATCTCCGAAGTCATTTCTGTAACCAGCGGAATAATCATGGGATAAGATGAAAAAATATTTTTAGAAAAAGGGATAGATAATATAAATGAGAACCAATGGAAATTAAATCATAACTCAAAAACCATGAATTAAGTTTCTAAGACTAGGACATATTATGGACAAGTGAATTTTTATCCAGAAGTTGGTGTTATCAAAAGTCATTTCCGTATCCGACGGCGTTTGTCCGGAAATGTTCGGCAGACAACGGAATGTCCTGAATGGGATAAAAAATTTAGTTAACTCAAGTATCTGGAAAGAGGAAGAAGAGATCTTCGGGGCTATGCTCCCGGAATTTTGAAATTTCCCAAGATTACGCAATTAGGACATCGAACAGGAAGCTTTATCGATACAAAACCATAAAGCAAGAGCTGATGTCACATGATGACATCATCTTTGTTGAAGTGTAAGGCCAAGATTGAATCTTCCAAAATATCCTAGATCCAACGGTCAGAATATGAGCAGAGAAAATTCAAAGGAATTACCAAAATGCCATAGCTTTTTCCTATAAATAGCCTTCCATTCCTTTTCATTTTCCTCACCAATTCCTCTTGCAATTTTGAAATTCTAGAGTAGAGAAGGAAGGAAGAGCTCTGGAGAAAGTTATAGCGGAGTCCTGGGTAAGTTCTTCGGTCCTTAGTCTTAAGTACTAGTTTCGTTTGGTAGTTATAGTAGAAATGCTAATTTGATCTTTAGTCTTCCAATATATTGTTGATATCATGTTTATGTTTAAATATGGTATTTATTTCGAAAATATGATGGAGAAAGAGATATGGCAAGATTTTGGAAGATTAGAGTCAAAGTAACGAAGTTCTGGCAAAATTTCGCCAATTAGAGAGGTCAGGGGTAAAATGGTCATTTATGACTAAAATGACTATTATGATGTTAGTTATTGATTACATGCGATATTATCCTTATAGGACATTTGTGATTACGTTCTGACCAACAGTCATACCGTATATCGTCAACGAAGGTACGTTCGCGTACTGGTAACTTTAACGCTTGTGTGTCTTGTATGCTTATATATGATTGTATAATTCATGTGTTATGAGCAAGACTGTGGATTCAGTCGTTTGCATACATTCAGGGTAGCTGTGGATTCAACTTGACATGGGTTATAGTCTTGATAACACCGTTTATATGTTTTCCTAGCGCTGAGGACACGATGGGCCGTCGTGGCACTGGTTATGTGCAAACATGGTCGTACATGCATGAGCTATGTGCTATGTATGGTGTTTTTGACATGCATTTGCTGTGTGCTATGTATTGTCCACTGAATGTATTGAACAACTATCATATATATTGTTTATACTTTTCACATGAGGTTAACTATTACCTAAGATTCAATGGAAATTGAATCTCAGCTCTGTCCAAAGGTTCAGGAAAGCCACCTGGATCTGAGAAGGCGATGGAACCGAGAGGAAGTGAAGTGGACAGAGCCGCGAAAAGGCACCGTCGAAGACGAGAGCCTGAAGAAGAATACTAGGGCCTAGATTCTGGCATGAATCCGATAAGGTTGGATCAAACCAATTGGCGCTTAAACTAAGAAAGGGTTTGTCGGTGGGTTGTCATAAGTCGTCGTGAAAGACGGGGAGACTCCCATTAGACTAAACACTGATCTGGCCAATATGGTTGACTAACTGCATTGGGTTCTGAGCCACAGGTCTAGATTTGGTTTATCAGAGAGATGTATCTAAATCTCTACATATTGTATCACATAAATATTCCTTCGAGAAATTTTTAATATACCAGCTTATGTTGGAGCATCAGCATATGTCTGGGCATTTTATATCAGATACTCGTTGTCCGAATATTAGCGAACGCTATTCGTTTCCGTAATACTCTAAGCTGTAACACCTCAAACTCTGTTGTTTTTCTTAAATTTAAGTGTCAACCAGTACGATTTTCAAGCATAGAATTTGGGGTGTTACATAAATGTCCCTAACTTAAATTAATGTTTAATTATGCAATAATATCTAAGCAAATGAATTAAAAATCCCAAATTAATTATGAAAAAAAAAATATAAATATGGTTCAATCAGCATGTCAATCTTGTGATGATGGGAGGAATCAAACCCTAGACTTAAGTGCATTCTTGATGCCTTTGCTAGTTTAGCTATTTGGAGCTTGCATTATTTATGCACATAATTATATATATAATATGAAAATTTAAAAACAAATATAAATATATATAAAACTGAATACATATACAAATATATGTATATATTTCGTTTTTTATATTATATTATTTAATATTTTTTTACTTCATTTATATATTTATAATTAATACAATACTACTATATAGTTAATATATTATATTAAATATTAATTTTTAAAATTTTGTATTTATATTTATATTTTTCATTATATATTATATATTTTTATTATTTTATTTTATTTTATTAATTATTAAAGCTATTATCTTTCCAGAATGAAGGTCTCTCGCTTCATAATGGAGTATGTGTCCTTTGTCCAAACTGAAATCCCAAGAAACAAAAAATGCATAACCAGGATATTATAAAAAAATTCGCCGCCAAGTCCAACAGCATTGCCTCCGTCAGCAGCAGAGTTTTGCTCATGACCTGCAATCCTGCATAATTTTTCTTCGCTCCGATCACGCAACCCAGCCGCCAGCTACGTCTGGAGGGAGAGAGAGGAAGAGTTGACTACGGTGGCTCAACATTCTGATGGCTGACACTTGGACATATGTGGGACCCACAAGAATTAAAAGTAAGATACCAGAAATGATATTTTCGCCCCTAATTATTAAATTCTTAAATTCATAGGTAATTTTACATTTTAAAAAAAGTTTATGATACCTAGTGAACTCTTAGAAAAGGCTCATCGAAAAATTTATGCCTTTACCCATTAAAATATAATAATAAAAATTATAAATTCCATCAAAATATTTATTTTTCATCAATAATTGTAACATCCCAATTTTCACAAGAGGAATAAATTTTATTTTTATTTAAAAATCATTTCAAACCATCAGAGTAAAGTATTTGAGCGGAAGAGTAACTGATATATATTTAAAATGCCGTAAGTCTGGTTGGAAACAATAGCGGTATAGGAACCAAGTATTTCAAAAGTAATGTACAAAATAAAAGGAAGGCCCCTGCCGGATCAACAACGGGTATTCTTCCATAGAGTCTTTAAGCATGCTGCTTCCCCTTTTCCTCCAATACCGGTTCTCCCGACCCTGACGCTATATTAAGAGCCGAGGTCCCATGCATACGGACCTCAGGTAACGGTTAACCTCATATTTACATATACGGTATATAATCACAGCAAAATGAATCATTCTCAAATATTTCACTCCCAGTGAATGCAAATGTACCGCTCCCACCGAAATATATCACTCCCAGTGAAAACAGATATATCACTCCCAGTGAAAACACATATATCACTCCCAGTGCATGCAGGTGTACAGTTATCCTTTAACAACAACATGTATTCAAACAACAACACCACAACATGCATACAACACACATAGTACATATACACATACTGTAAATATCAGAGTTAGTGTTACAGTACGCGAACGTACCTTCGTTGACGAGCGTTTAGCACGTTGACGATAAACTGTACTTTTGACAGAAAACAGCGGAATGACAGCGAAATGACCGCGGAACAAGATTACTGATATCCTATAATGATAACATCACATTTATCAATATTTGATATCATAACAGGCATTTTAGGTACAAATTACCATTTTACCCCTGATCCCCTAACCGGTGGAATTTCGCCAGCGCTTCGCTATTTTGACTTTAAACTCTCAAAATTTTTGCTATAACCTTTCCTCCAACATATTTCTAAAATAAATATCATATTTATTCCTAAAACATGATATTTAAACTAACTTGAAAAATTAAAGATTATTCTAGCATTTCTACTAGAACTACCGAAAGAACTACCGAACTAAAGACTAGGGACCGAAGACTTACTCAGAGCTTCGCTAGGATTTTCTCCAGACTCCTCCTTCTTCCTTTCTCTCAAATTTTCGAAAATTGCAAGAGAACTTGGTGTGAGGTTTGCAAATGAGAGGGTTGGCTATTTATAGAAAATCTCAATAGCATTTTCGTAATTTCCTTGAACTTTGTCTGGTTGAATTCTGACCGTCAGATCGCACTTTCTTGAGGTGGCTTGATCTTGGCCTTACACCTCTCTTTGCTGACATCATCTTGAGTCATCAAAGTGATGTCATGCTTGCATCATCTCTTGCTTTATGTGCCTTTATCTGATAAAGTTCCCTGTTCGGTGTCCAAACCGCGAAATTTGGTAAAATCTTAAAATTCCGGAAGCAGTACCCTGAAGGTCTTTGCTTCCTCTTCAAGAATACTGGGTTTTCCTAACCTTATTCTTTCATTAAGGACATTCCGTTATCTGTCGAAAATCCTCGGTATTCGTGTCCGATTACTGAAATAACTTCGGCCGGTACCAACTTCTGGATAAAAATCCACTGACTAATAATATGCTCTGGTTTTGCTTAACTTATCCTCAGATTCTCACAACGGAATTATTTTTTATCCGTTCTCATTTATCCTGTTCACTATTAAAATACTATTGTTTATAAATCACATGTCTAATTATATTATTATTATATTCCAAGATCTTATCTCTTATTTTATTATTATTTTTTTCTTTTTGGCCTAAAAAATTTCGGCCACTATATATATATATATATTTTTTTTTTCCTACCCATATAAATTACATTTATCATATATTTATTTCCCAATGAATTCCCTTATTGGTCCAAAATCAATTTCATGGATTTAGACCTTATAAAATTTCCTAATTAATACTTTAATAATTTCTCAAAATTTTCTTAATTAAAACTAATTATTTTCTCACAACAATTTTACTGACATTGGTAATTTATGCATTATGCAAAATATTAAAAACCATGGGGCAATTTATGTCCCCCAAAATGACATTTAATTTTTTACCTTATTATTTCTCAAGGAAAATAATCCCATAAATTATCTAAATTAGAAACAACATACTCTCTAATTTTTAATTCAGGATTTATCATAATATTCTCAGGGTATCTTATAACCCACAAATCTACTTAGGGGTTGTCAGCTCTTTTTTTTTTTCTCCTAATTCCATGAGAAATTACCTTTAAGAAATAAGGTAATTATTTCACTTGTTTTGAGACCACAAATTCACCTATTTTCAATAGGTATTTATTTGTCAACGTAATATTTCAGATATATAATTATCCGGGTATTACAATAATTACTGACAGAAAAATTTCCTCATGTTTTTTAGTGCCTATGGCCTACCTATTAGCTTATACCGAGCATTAGCAAAAGAATGGTTCAAATATGATGCAAAATTGAAGACACTATCTTACTTTTCAATGTTATCATTATTTATTTCCTCAGTGAAATTATGACGCAATTTTTTCAATTCATTAATTAATTTATTACATAAATAATTTTAGCTTCACTCAAAAATAATTTTATCACTAGCCTATGAAGAGACACAATAGTATATTGATAATAAAATGAAAAAAATGACAAAAACATATAACCTATTAACAACAACGGTAATGAGATTAACAAAAATAGTAAAACAATTAACAATTCGTATTATTGGGAAATCACCTATTTGATATTTTCAAATTCAAATGATATTCTCTTATGATTTTCCCTAATAAACTCCCTTTTTGCCTCTAATTTATTAACAAACTTCAAGGCATTAAGTTGAGACCATGCATCTGATCCAACCACATCAAACCCATCCTTAATTTAAGTTTTTTAAGCATAATTTTGTGAGTTTCACCGGTGGATGAGTTCTTTCTATGAGGGTAAAAAATAACATAAAAACCTTCAAGGCATTAAGAGTAAACTTCAAACTAAAATAATGAGAATACGTTATATCAATAAACTGTTAGTTAAGATCGTAAGTGTCCTTACTTTTTCAAGAAGAAAAATACAAGTTTAAAGTTTGAAAAACATACTTATCAAGAGTGATGAAAATTTTCTACAAGCCTCGGAAAGAAAAATCCTGAAATCAGGACAAGAAAAAAATGATAATGAAAATACTTTTCGAAGAAAATACAGTCCGATTCATAATTTGAAACGGTTTTGGGTAACCCAGCTCCTACGCCATTTATCAGAGTGGGTGGCAATTGAACTAGTCTAATCTTCTGATCTGTTCTGATTAATTCTAAAACAGCTATAAAGAGGCATGAAGAAAAAAAGTACGTATTGATAAACAATTTAGCCATATTTTGGTCTTAATTACACAATCACCTTTTTAAATCAATTTTCTTCTCTATAACAACCATATTCCTTGCGCTAAAAATGGAGTGATTATTACGAGATATAACTATAATCAATTAATACTAAAACGAAAATGTTTAATTTCTCAACAACAAGGATATTTTAGAATAAAATCTGTATAATCTAGGGCAGGCGTATTCAAGAGAATATGATTGTAGGATATACTAAGAAAATAACCTAAAACATTAATAATGTTTAAAGATGCCGCAACAGCGCCACCCCACATCATATATAATAATAATTAACTAAATTTAATGTTTTTTTATGACGAAATAAAGCATAATTAAATATTTAAATATAATTTCCTTTTGAAAAGGAAATGGAGGGTTGACTTGTGGTGAGGCAGCTGGGGCAACAGTACGTGCACCAGAATATACGGTGGCTGTACTTTTGTTTGAAAAATAATCATACTCCCTCCCTCTCTTCTTTCTCTCCCCCCCTTCCGTACGTCCTCCCACCCTCCTCTCATTTATAAAATCACAAAGCCTCTCAACCTTTCTTCAACCTTCAAAGGTCAAACCTTTCTCTCATAACCTGATCACAACCTCAATCTCTCTGGTCTCTCTCTCTCTCTCTCTCTGTGAATAATCAATCATCTGTCACCTCAAATCTCTTTTGAAAAGATGATGTTTGAAAAGCAAGGAGTGGATGGTCTTCTTAATGATTATGGTCAGCCATTAATGGCGACGAAGAAGAAGAAAAGTGATTATGATCGGAAATCAAAGACGACGATGCTGCAACAAAAACAAGAGAAGCTTGGGATTGTTGATCTCAGTGGCTTGTCCTTAGACTCTCTTCCTAACCCTTCTCTTAATCTAGCCACCATCACCAACTTAAACCTCTCCAACAACAATCTTCAGGTACTTACATATTTCTTTCTTTCTTTTTTTCAGCACTTATATTTCTTTCAGTCATATTCATATAATCATTACATATAATATAGTACTTTCTTTTAAAGTCCTCATTTCGATCGATCTTCTGGTGTTTTATTGAAGCGCTGCTAATTAGTTAGTTTCATTTACCATAGGAACGGGGTTCGAGTTAGCTTCATCTGTATAAAATGTAAATATTGACTGAATTACTTACATATCTGCTTTTAAAAATCAGATACAAGTAATTTTTCTTTTTATTGAAAATTATAAAAGAATAGATCATCAGTTTAACTAGATGATATTTATAATTTCTTGTTTTGTAATTATAGCATTTGATTGAAGGAACATTTTCGTTCACCAAAGGTTTTCTCTTCACACGGCAATTCTGTAGAACATATGGTGAACGCAATTGTTATTACTAAAAGAAACCACTTGGTCGCGGCTGAAAGTTGTTTAACTCTCGACCACGGCAATTAAAGTCACTACTGAAAGTTTGATTTTCAATATTGACTCTAAAATTTTGCAACTGAAATATTTTTACAAGTAATAATAAAAGTGTAGCTTTTTGGCGGTGATTCATTTTGTTGGCACGGTTAGAATCAGCTATAGTTATTGAGGCGATGACTTTTTTGTTGCCGCTGATCTGTGTGTGTGTGTGTTTTTTTTTTGTTTTTTTGTGATGATTCCATTTTCGTACGGAACATACTTTTGTAATTCAATTTTATTCTAATTCCCCCTTTTTTTAAAAAATAATAATAATTAAAAAAAAAAACTCTTCCATCATACTAAACATCTAATAAACATAATGATAACTCATTCTAAATTTTGCAGTAAAAAAAGAACACTCAAAACCAAACTTAGTTTTCATCCCTAGCTTACGCACTTATCCTTCTATTGCAAGCTTCTTATCATAAGTTGCTTTCAATTATATACAAGTGTGTTTTTACAGTATATATAAACCTATTTCGATGAACTCAGGCGTATGTAATATTATCTAATATTCTTTTCTATATGTACACGCATACGCGATACTTTGTTGACATGGTATATAAATATAATGGCATCATCATGAGAAGCCATGATAAAAAAAAAAGGCACTTTTGGTGGAAGATGTTGAAAGAAAACTATGCATATCTCATCTTTTTTATATATAGACTCATGGCTAAAAAGAATAAAAAGACTCGTTTGTCCTTCACATACGGTCTTCAATTAAAATACCATTTTGCAGATACATTACATATTTCTGTTGTTTGTCATGGTTACGTTGTGAAAAACAACAATATTTTTATATATTTTCAATCCGTTTGTTGGTAACGTTGATTTTTATTTTTGGGTAAAGGAACAAAAATAAGGAGCAAAAATAAGCATGTGTTTTACCTTTGGGAACGCCTAGAATCATATGTTTTTTTTAGAGCAAAATTACACATGTATTTACCGTTTTGGAGTAAAAATCACATCCCATCGTTATGTTACTGTTCACTTCATCTCTTTTTCTTTCATAACGGTAAACAGTAACATAATAGTGGGATATGACTTTTGCTCCAAAATGGTAACTATGTATGTATTTTTGCCCCCAAAAAAAGCATACGATACTGGACGCTCCCGAAGATAAAACACATGTATATTTTTGTTCTTTTAACCTTGATTTTTCAAGATGTTGGTAACTATATGATGTTATCATTAGTAATTAACTAAATTGATCTATATCTAGGATAATCTTTTTAGAATCCTTAACCGTACATAAGGATAATTAAGTATCAAACACAGAATTTTTATACTTATATATCATTTAATATTTTGGTAACTAATTGCTTTATTTGGTGGACTCACTGCCTTCTCTAGTAGAAATCTCTATGGTTGCATTTGTATAATATTTGGTGACACATCGATCACGCCTCTTAAATTTCTTAGAAATTCTATACATATATTTATAACATAAAAATCTATAACAATTAACAAGTCAACACTTTTCATATATCATAAACTAACAATGGACTTCAAATTCTATATACATACACGGGGTCCCACATTATAGCTAAAAAAATATGCATGTGCATTTCATCAAGTGAAATAAGTATAATGACATTTCATGAACTTGAAGAGCCAAATAAGCTTCCTTATACTCTCTCTCTCACGCACAGATGAATGCATACAAATGTATACCTTACACACATGTATATACACACACACACTCAGCCAATATAAATAACTGTATGAATACATTAATTAGTGCGATCAATTGTTATAAATAATGATGAGTGTTGACAATACTGCATGTGATAGAGCATCCCGGAGTCGTTAACGGCGAGATTGCTGAACATGGCGGTGTTGGACGTTCATTCAAATCAACTAACGTCGCTTCCTAACTCCGTTGGCTGCCTCTCTAAGCTTAAGATCTTAGATGTCTCCGGCAACCTCCTGGACTCCTTACCCAAGACTATTGAGAATTGCAGGTACTCTCTTTCCCTCACTAGATCTGTTAATCATTATTTATAATAGTATCTGGTAAGTATTAACATAATTAATTGAAATTTCAATTCAAGTATTGCCTTTTTTAAAAAAAAAACTTACTAGCTATCTGCTCTCATCTTTTCTTCTTCTTCTTCTTCTTCTTTTTTTTTTTTTTTTTTGATTATTTAACGCGATTTCAATATTGGAATGATCCAAATTATGAACCTGTATTATTATTTTTAATAGTGGTAGCATACCAACTTTTTTAACTTGATATAATGAATATTATTCTAGAAGAAATTACGTGATGTCAAAAGTGTTACTTTTAAAAAGATTATCCGGGCTAGATTTTCTTCATACTATTGGAAGATGAACTTATCACTTACGTTGTTATCCAATAAAACCAAAAGTGGGGGTAACAGTATGAAGCACTTGAATAATGTTGTGTCCAATATTAATTAGTGATCATAATTATTATTTGATAAGTTACATCTTCCTACTTTTATATGTGTGGCTGTCCGTTTGTGTTTTCTCTAGAACCTGCGGCATCCATCAAGTTAACAGCAACACGATAAGATTCGAAAACCTAATAAGGGGTTATTATTTGATAAACTTTTTTTTTTTTTTTGTGAAATGGTAACTCTATGCTTATAACCTAAATACCATGTCGTTTTCAATCATTCCGTCATGCTCATTTGGAGATAATAAGTTTGATTAATTATAGCCCTAGGCCTTATATAAAAAACAGATAGCCTATCTAACAATGAATATTATACCCATAAAATGGTTTTGGCTAAAAATTATGACTCACATCTTTAATTTCTCCCATCTACTCGTTGACTCTACTTAATTTTAATATACCAAAAAAAAAAACAAAAATTTCTCCAGCTCAACAGATAAGAGGTTGGGAAAGATTTAGAATCTTTTGAAATTAAAAGTTTGATATGTATATTTCTGCGATAGAATTGGAGGGCAGGGACACGGTTGATGAAAAACAAAATGAAACAAAAGATCATAAAAAAAAAAAAAAAGCTTTCTTGAAGCTTGAGAACAAGAAAATTTAACAAAAGTAGAGGAATAATGTTCTATCATTGGCAAAGAAGTTCAACCAACCCCAAGCAAAGTCACCGTTTACGCAACAATGTAATTAATTAATGCTCATTTTACTTAAGTACATGTTTGGCAAACCATAAAACCGTAGTTTCAGAAGTCTTTTCTGCAAGTCGGGACAAGACTCTTCTCATATGCTTACATTGTAAATTGTAAAAGCTATGCTAAATAAAAACAAAAATATTTATTATTTAACCATGTATATTGTATATATTTTTATCTTCAATTAATTCATTATATTTTCCTAGTTGTTACATCAAGGAGTTAAAAAAAAAAAAAAACTATACTAACTACTTTATGTTTTGATTTATTATCTTTACCAGAGCATTAGAAGAATTGAATGCCAATTTCAATAAGCTAACCAAGCTCCCAGAAACCATAGGGTTTGAGCTCGTCAACCTCAAGAAGCTATCAGTGAACGCCAACAAGCTTGTGTTCCTTCCTCACTCCACCTCCCACCTCACCGAACTCCGTGTTCTCGATGTTCGCCTGAATTGCCTCCGATCCCTACCGGATGACCTCGAGAATCTCATCAACCTCAAAACCCTAAATGTGAGCCAAAACTTCCAATACCTAGAAACCCTACCTTATTCAGTAGGACTCCTCTTGTCCCTCGTAGAACTCAACGTCAGCTACAACAGAATCAAGTCCTTGCCGGAGTCCATCGGCTGCCTCAAGAGGCTAGAGAAGCTAAGCGTCGAAGGGAACCCCCTGACATCGCCGCCGAAGGAGGTGGTAAAGCAAGGGGTTGACCAAGTGAAGGAATATCTGTGTCGCAAGTTGAACTCAATGCATGAGAGTCCAAAGAAGAAATCTTGGGTAGGTAAGTTGGTTAGGTATGGAACCATAAACAGACGATGTACGAGGAATAATAATGGTCATACAGATCATGATTTTGCTCTTGGACCTCAGTATCGTACCATGGAAGGTATTGGATCACCAAGGTTAATGGCCATGTTCTCTCCTAAGCGTCTCTTTTCACCTCGTCGTTCTGTGTAATTCACTGGCAATATTAATATTGTGTATCACTAGCTTTGTGTCCATATTGCCGTAGACTTTTTGTTGCAGGTTCATAAGTCAGGTCTGGTTTCCAGTTTGACCTAGAAAAGAGTGATGATGGCTCTGCAAAACTATTTATGTATAGGCTTCTCTAGTTCTTGCTTCTTAATTTTCGTGGTGTTATTTGTAACTAGTCACATGCGCGCGCGCCAGCGCCTATATATATAATATCCTGTTTATTTTTCTTGGATTGATATAGGACCTATGAGATCGATGTATGTAATGAAGGTTAAGTTGAATATGTGTTTAAATGATATATAAATTTAATAACATCATCAAATACTAATGTTAATCATGTAACATAAGGTGTATTTAAAAATTCTAATAAGAAAAGAAAAGGCCAATATAATCAATTGATCAAACCTTTTGTTGACCAGCTCTATTCGAAATAAATAATTTGTCTGCATCGGTAAATCAACATAAATGCATTCAATAAATTAATGAAAAAATCAAGAGAAAAAAAAGGATGAGAATGATCATATTTAATTAAAGATAATATAAATTACAACCTTTAGATAAACAAATAATCATTAATAAAAAGATATATTTTAATCAGGTTGGGTCTAGTGAAAAGCTAATCCCTCGATCAATGTAGTGGATTAAGGTTTGAATATCCGTTGGAGGATGAACCCATATTTATTTAGTATCCAACAATACCTCGAATATGGTTGTGTCCAATAGAAGGATACATGTGCATAGCCAAAATTAATGGTTTTTTTAGGACAAGAGGAGATATATCTTAAGGATTGTTTTCTTTTTTGAATGTTTATATATGTTGGTTGTTAAATTTCACATTGCACAACCAACAAGTTGTCAATTGAAGTGAAAAGTGGCCTCGCATTCGTAAAGAAAATAACACAAGTTGGCTTCATATGGGAAACATTTAATGTTATATTGTTACTATATTATTTTTTTATTTTTAATTTATGTAATGTAAAAAATAATTTCACTTTATTATTTCAATTAATCTTTAATCCCATTATATTATCTCTTAAGACCTGTTTGGTATTTTCTCTAATCCTTATTATAAGGCACCAATTAACAAGTGTTTTGATTTTTTTTATAAGATACTTACAAGTTTTCAAGGTGCAATTAATTTATTTTTTTATATCTACCCATATTTAATAAGGATAGTATAAAAGAGTAGTTAGTAGAGATAATATTGGAAATCGCTTGAATTTTATGATAATTTTAATACTTTTAACTAACTTTATTATATCGTAAGAGTTGGTAGTAGTTGCCTCTTATAATAAGAAGGGGGTAAATGATATAGGACGGGTTGATCCTGGCTTGACACTTGAAACCCACCTCCCCCGAGGTATTGGAAATCCAATCCTTCCAAAGCCTAATTCTCTCTCATCATCTCCCATTCTTCCAGAGTACCCCTCTGGAATTTTCCCTCATTAAACTTGTAACTGTTCTAATTGATCTCCATTGTCGCTTTCTCGTGTGTTTTCTCTCTCAATCTCTCTTGCTGTCAACAAAGTCGCACAGTCGATGGTAACTGCTTTGTTTAATCTTTTTCCTTTACAACTTGCAATTTATCATTCACGTATATAAATGCTTCGTGATATGAATCTTGACAACCGACCAGCACATCTATCTTTTTTCTACAGATAAGCGTTCCATAGCGCACAAATTAAAGTTCTCACTAGATATGGATTTGGTGAGGTTAGATTTACCCAGCTTTACTTCCACAAGCGAAGTGACTATTTAATTTTCAGGATCTTAATCTATATCCTCTATAAGATCATATGGTAGCAACCATTTACCATTGCTTCAACTCTGATCCTCCCTTTTCTTTACATAGTTTAGTTTTATTTATTTGCTATAATAAAATGAATACACTAAATTTCAACTATTAAAATAAGACAAAACAACCCTCGGTTACCAATATATATATATATATATATATAACTCTTCTCACACTTCATAAACTGTAAAATCACTTTCAAAAAGTTAATCCAAAATAGAGGATGAAAATTTACGTAGAGTTGCTTAATTTCTAGCTACCACATAATTCATACACATGGAGTGGAATTTTTGCCAATGGACCATTATATATACTCTTTCAAATGGAAAGCATGCACTTAAAAACAAATCATATATAGCTTGATAAAACCTTATCCATACATAAATAGGATATCAATTAAAGTTAAGGGAAAACCTCAATTAATTCCTTCTAAAATACCAAAAAAAGATTAAGACCTACACTTTCAATAAATTTCTAATTAAGCCAAGATGTCTAATTAGGGATTTCTGAATCTTCAATGCCCCTGAATGTTTAGTCCATTTCCTCTCTATTCCCCTTTCTCCCCCATCTATCCCTCTCTCTCTCTCTCTCTCATCATCTAGCACTAGCACCTACTATCTGAAATTTTCTCCAGAGCTATATTAGCTTAGCAACTTTCGAGATAGTCCTTCCTGTGTTAATCTACTGGTGCAGCCCACCAACTTTTTTTAATCAACTTAATGAAACAAAAACAAAGTAATTACTTTGGGTGCTCATAGACAAGTCTGACTTTTCGAGGGTATTGAAAACAGAATCAATATGAGAGGGTGCTTATGATGTACATATATGAAGATACAGAAGGGAGGGAATGAAATGGGATGGAAGAGTCATCGAGGTTGGGTAGAGTAGCAGTGGAGCTAGAGGAGACAAGTATAAGGGTGAGAGAGGAAAGCATGTTAATAGCCATCGCCTGTCGTAGCTTGAACACACGAAACGAGCTAATAAACATTCGTGAATCTAATGAGGGAGTAAGAGGAATAGAGAGGACATGAGCTAATAAATATTGACGGCATTGAAGGAAATTTATAAGACTTATAAATCCTTAATTAGGTCTCTTGGCTTGATTAGGAATTTTTTTAAAGTATAGGTATGAATATGGATTTTGATATTCCAGTACAGTTTAATTGGGATTATCCCTAAAGTTAATCTCAAAGATATTTAAGTTAATTATGCACGCACATATTTGCTACTTTTTGTGGTGGCATATTGTGTTACTATTTTGAAAGGATCTATTCCTTCTTAGGCCTATGATGGGCTTAGTATAGTTCAATCGGGTCGGGCTGAGAAGTAGACCCAAAGCCTGATATGAGAGTTTTTTTTTTGATAATAATAAGAGAGTCAATTAGACAGTGTATTATAATGTTTCATTCCGGATCTAGGTTTTTGCTTCATATTCCAACTTCATATTTATCTTTTGCAATATTTTTAACCAGCTATCTTGTATAATTATATTTACTGTTACATTATTCTATTTAATTATTGAATTAAATGTATGAGTTTGAACTAACTATTCATTTTTTTTTGTTCAATAACTAACTATTCATTCTTCAATCTTTTAAAAGATCAAAAACATACTGTCGCATTGCGTAGGTTTTTGAACTCGTAATTAATAAAGGGGCAGTCACCTAGCTATACTTCACTGTTCTATTCATGAGACAGTCCTAACATAGTAACATGTTTTGTCAGAATTAATTAAGAAAAACTTTTATACTTGCTAATTTTATCTCAAAATTTAATAACCTTTCAACTTTATCCTTATTTAATGTGAAGAAATGAATTAATATTGGGAAGTTCAGGCAAAAAATTAGAGATAAAATTATGTATTTTGATAAGGTGACTTGTATTTATAGAAAAATACCCTCTCTCTACCCTAGTCAACTCAATTTGATTTGATTTATTTTTTTTTTTTGGGCTCAACACTCAACTCAATTTGATGGGTATAGCATTTGTAGTCTAGCCTCAGCGTCTCTGGTTTTACATGCTGAATGAAGTGTTAGGCCGGGGAAAAAAAATAAAACAAAGTGAGACAAAATCTAGAACAATCTGTCTAAAAGATATATGTTTTTGAAAACTCTCTTAAAAAGAACTTTAAAAATGTTAAAGACAAAAATATATTTCGAATATTCATAATATTAAAGAGGTGTTGGAGTCTAATTCGTCATTTTCAAAATTAAAAGGAAATGACAAAATTATCCCTCTAAGTCTAAAGTTAAGAACATGGAGGAAAATGCGATTTCACAAGTTCTAATAAAAGTTTTTACAAGTTTAGTTAATGTTTTTACAATTTCTCCTAAGAGTTTTAAAAGTTGCAAATTAAAATTTACAAGATATGATAAGGGTTTCATAAGTTCGGATAAGATTTTAACAAGTTTTCAAAAGAATTTAACAACTTCCTTAAAGAACTTCACAAGTTTCAGATTTGAAATCACAAGATCTTATAAAGGTTTCATGAGTTCAGATAAAGTTTTCATAATTTCTTAAATAATTTCACAATTTCTTTAAGAATTTCAGAAGTTACCAATTTTAATTCACAATATCTTATAAAGATTTTATAAGTTCTGATGAAAGCTTTACAAGGTCTGGAAATGTTTTCGCAAATTCTCACAAGTTCTAATAATTTGACTTTAATGGGATAGACACGCGTACGTGAAACAATTTGTCTTAAAATAAAAATGGCCATCCCATTAAAGTCAAATGATCTCTCTTGTATTTAGTCCTTACAAATATCTAGAGTAGAAGATAAGTTTTTGTGTTTATTTATTATTATGATTGGATGGTTTAAACTATATTTAAAGTGCTATAAACATAAAATATATAGCAATTCAAACTAGTAGATGATGTATGTGTGATGTGTCCACCAAATTATTATTTTCAAATTTAAAAAATTCATAAATTAAACGTAATTTCTCAGCCGTCAAAATTTAAAATAAAGCTAAAATCCATAAAATCCCCCTAAATTTCAGTTCATTGCATATAATCCCTTGTGTTTCAGATTTTAAATGTGACTTCAAAGACGTTTTAATTTTTTATATTAAATCTTGTCGTCGTTAAGTTACTAGTAGAAACTGTCATGTTAAACTGAAGAGGATGATGTGTCATCCTACTATTAAAGGAATTTAAAATTTTCCATTAAATATTTTAATGGATTATAAACAATTGTCTTAAAATTCAAGGGTTCTGTATATTGTAATCTAAATTTTTTTATTCATGCGTCCTCATTATTGTGATGTGACATTTTTATCGTTGACTTAATAGTTAAATTATGTCAAATATTAAAATGTTAATGAAGTTAACTTTTAAACTTTCGAATATTTATGGATTTTTTTCACAGATTTTAGCCTTGATATAATAATAATGCTAGTAAAAATTTTAAATTCAAATAATTTTAATCAAGTCTAGATAATTAATCTGACAAAGTTTTTTTTTTTTTGATTTCTTTTGCTGTGTTTCTTGTCTTATTGACTTTGTTTATATGCTCCATGTTAATGTCATCATTTCCGACTCAACCATTACACTATTTTCTCTCTCTTTTTTTTTTTTTTTATAATAATAGGCTGCTACAGTGCTACATATTCATTTAGATTTAAGTGTTGCTGGATTGAGTTCTACTCCATCCAATAGGCATTGATAATTAACCATTTGAAGAAGTCCAAATTTAATATGTATAAATTAATTAACGGATAAAAATGGACAACAAACCAGCAACTCATCAGTCAGCGCCTATTGGTCAGTTTTTATCAAAATTTTATAGGGCACTGCTCTTTTCGGACATCACGAAACAAAATGCTTATTTTAAAGAAAGGTCTTTTTGTAACATTCTGTTTTCATAAACATTTCCACACAAAGCTGAGAGAGTTGAAAATATTTTTTATAAATAAAGAGTAACTGAATAACATTGAATGTAATGTATCTAACTGAACATTTACTAATACAGTCATCCATGTCTAATACTCCTAACATAAGTATCCCAAAAAGATAATGCCTCCACAGGGTCCTCATACCGGCTTCTTACCCTTGTCCTCGATCCTAACTCCTTGGGATCCTGAAGTTATGGCAGGGGTTGAGGTTCAATTCCCATTGAACCTCAGGTAACGGTTAACCTCATGCTTATGTAAACAGTATATGACAATTATCACAGATATACAACATAATCACAGTTTCAAAACACATATCCACATGTAAGGCAATAACATAACACAGCCACTACAATATGTATGTTACCCCAGTCTGCACATAACCAGTGCCACGACGGTCCATCGTGTCCTCAGCGCTAGGAAAACTCAACGGTGTTATCAAGACTATAACCCGTATACAATTCAACATTCATGAGCAAATTTTCAAAATAGAGTATCATCATGTGAAAACAACTATCATATATAACCAAACCATAAGCATAAGCGTTAATGTTACAATACGCGTCCGTACCTGAGTTTCGGTACATTCTGTTGATCAAATAAACGATATCTGATATCCTATAAGGGTAATATCGTCTCAATTAATTCGTAAACAACATTTCATGAGACATCTTGACCACAAATGACAGTTTTACCCTTAGTGGACTTACTTTCAATTATTTCCTCACAATTTTCGGAAAAACGTTGGTGCAGAATTTTTGGGTAGAATTTTTCCTAACTTTGAAAAATCATAACTAATTCCAGAAAGATCGAAATGAGGATCCGTAAAATTTCCCGGAATCTTTGAGATGTCTACTTTTAAGGAAAAATATTGGAACTTACCCAGAACTCATGGATAATTCCCAGTTTCCAGAATTCAAACCACTGCCCAGAATTTCGCTCAAAAAATGTAGCTTAACTTCTAAGATTTTTATCTTTTTGCACAGAACTTCAAATGACACACTCTTTATAGATTTAGAAAGCCCTATATGTCTACTTTCTTCATGAATTTTCCCAGAATTTTCGTACATCATCTTCATCATAAAATACTAGCATTTTTACTACTGACTCCAGAAGTTTCTAATTGCTGAAATTTTGTTAGAGCTTCGCTATTTTGATCATAATCTTCCGAAAATTTTTGCCATACTCTTTCTTCATCATTTTTTGAAATAAAGCTATTGGAAACCATAAAAACATGAAAATAAAGCTGGAATTGGAAGTTTGATGATCAAAATAACATTTCTAGCATTTCTACTTCATAACCTAAGAAATTAAACTCAAAAGCTAAAAACTCCCTTACCTCTTGAAGACTACTTGCCTCCTATTTCTGCAGCTCCTCACTCTCTTCCTTCCTCTCTATATTTCAGTCAAGGCTAGAGGATTTTGTGAAGAGAATGAGTTGCTAAGCCTCCTATTTATAGCCAAAGGTCATGACATTTCTTGTAATTTCTTCTCTTGCAATTAGCCATTGATCTTTGCTTGGAGAGGAGGAAATGATCCAAGCCTTCCACCTCCTCCTCCTTAGCTGTCCCCCCCCCCCCCTTTTTCCTTCTAGAAATTATTTGCTTTGTCCCCAAGAAAAACTCCTTTTTCATTAAGTTAACCCAATTAATTCCAAATCCTAATTTAGTTAGGTGTAAGTTGGTGTTTAAATTCAAAATCCAATTTCACTTTTGGAATCCTAATTTTATGATTAGATTTATGGTGATTTTTAATTCCCAAAACACTTAAGTATGAATCTTAAAAGTAACCGAAAATAACTTTCGGAATAGCCAAGGTGAAGCTCATATTTTACTGAGTTCAAATATGTACTTATCTTTAAGATCTAATTTCAAGATTTCAAGTTATGATTTATTTCCTATAGGTTCTCATTTAATTTCTTCTAATTAAGCAATTACTTGCTCACTAAGACAAACAACTTGTTCCCCAAGTTGTTTTAATCTTCTCCTACACCCTTCTTTAATTGACTTATTATTTTTCTTCCATTTCCCTTTGAAAAATTTCGTCCCCCTCCGTTAATTCTAATTATGCAATTATGTCTTTATTGTTCTCACATGCTCAAGAAGACAATTCCCTCATTGGTCCATTTAGACTTTAGGATTTAGGGTTAATATAATTGTATAATTCATTTACTCTTAATTGGAGACATTTCCATCACATAGAATTAAATTAGGGATAATGAGTTAAATCTAATTTAATCCCTACAATATTGTTTTATATGTTAACAAGCTAATTTAATTTTTAGACTCTCAAATTCTATGGAAAAATTGCCTATAAATGTAAATAAATACAACACCAAAATTTGAGACCCCATACTCACCTATTTAAAATAGGTATTATTTATGGAAATATAATATATATATATATATATATATATATATATATATATATATATATATATATATATTTTTTTTTTTTCAGGGTATTACACTTTTCAAGTCACAATAAACAAAAGACACATTAATATAATACATTTATTATGGCGAAAAAAAATTAAGCAGTAAAGTGGCTAGGGTTGATGCGTAATTTTGACAGCCAGCAAGAATAATTAAAAAAAACTATGATATTTTTGTGGCAGTCTACTTTATTAATCGTACTCAACATCATTGACAAATTACGATCTTTTCTTCCCATAAAAATGGCTTCTTTGTTGAGTTGCTGAAAAACAAAGAAGATCAATCTTATTTACAAAGATTAATTATCAATGTATACAATGAATTATTATTATTTTTTTTTTGGTGGCAGTCTACTTTATTAATCGTACTCAACATCATTGACAAATTACGATCTTTTCTTCCCATAAAAATGGCTTCTTTGTTGAGTTGCTGAAAAACAAAGAAGATCAATCTTATTTACAAAGATTAATTATCAATGTATACAATGAATTATTATTATTATTATTATTTTGGAATTTATGACTTAAATCCTAAGATGTCTTGATGACTTACAAGGTAGGGACCTATGTTAACCCTCATACTTTGATGATTTATGAGGTAGAGATTAAACCCCTTCCTTTGGCTGAGGACTTAACTCTGTTTTACATATCTAAATCTCATATAATTAAAGTCCTCTATTTTTAGAGTTTTAACTAACTCATGCATTCAAACTCTTCAACATTATCAAAAGTGGAAGAAATAATTTTCCTGTATCGGTATATTATATATATGTGTGCCTAACTTGACCAAAATAATTTTCAATCTAATCGGATATTCTTGAGAGATTTTCAAATTAAACATTATTATTTGTTATTGTAGGAATTAAAATAAACGCTCAAAAAAAAAAAAACCATGCTAAATTCAAAAGATGATCCGAAAACGTTAAACTCTCCATATTTTTTTAAAAGAAAATTTTGGAATCGTGTGAAGCTAAAATTGATAGAAAATATATAAATAATTTTTAATTTATACAAAGACACACATTTTATTTATTTCTTAATTTGCCGCGTAATTGATTTTGAAAACGTGGTATATCGTTTACGACCATATGCTTTTAATGTCAAACAAGCTTTGCCGGCAAAAAAAATATACTAGTATATTAGACACACACACGCACACGCACACGCACACGCATACTCTTTTCGGCCCTTAATATAAAGCATATTTACTTAATTTATTAGACTAAAGATGTTAGTTAAGTTAGTTAATATGACATATATTTTTTAAAATATTCTATTCATCTTCCTTAATTCCCTTATTCATTCTCTTCCTTGATTATTGTTGAGGGATAATCAATAGGAGTAAATTAAGAAAAAAGTTGACAAATCTAAATATTTTATCTTATATTTATGATTAAGATTAATTCCTCAAATATTTCTTATCTTAAAGATTAGAGGAGTATAATATATACTTTTATGTTATTAATTTGTAGAACTGTAAAATTAATATCAGCATATACAATTTGGCTAGAAAAAAACGATTAGCTATTTAATGGCTAACCAAATATGACATTTGGCATATATTTATAGATTGGCTCAGACATCTGTTCGCCTCGCAAGTGTACGAGTCATGCAAGTAATAAAGTAATAAGTAGAGTATTGTTCCCATGGGGATTAATATAACAAATTGGTCAAACAATAGGCTTAGTGAATTCAATCTAGTTGAGCTAAAACAAAGTTTTGATGAGGAATGAGAATATTTAAAGACTACTTCTAAAACTAAAAACTGATAAAAGTAATTGATTTTTGGATTTCAATGATTAAATAAAACTTAGGATTCTTTTTCCGCTTTTGCATTTCATAACATTTGATTAATCTCCTCTCTATTAGTGTTTCAAAACATATATGTGTTAGTCTAATGTTCACAAACACTTGACAAGCCCTCTCAAGTCAATATCAAGTTTCTCTTCTTATTAAAATGCACAATCTCTTGCTACAATTAATGAGAATCAATATTTATGCAACAATCTTAATGTGACAATGCAAAATTAGTAAATATATTTCTATTTTACCAACACAATATCCATTTATTAAGTAAACTTCAAGACAAACATGATTTCAATCAAATTCTACACCTAGATTAACTTTCTCAAGTCAAACCAAAGTGAATAGATAATCTAAATGAAGACCAATCACTTAGAAGCATTAAGCCTAGGTTGAAATAAACACATATATATATTTATCTACCAAAAGAGAGGAATATCCAAGTATTAATTCATACAAAAGGATCAAAAGTGTAATACCCGGATAATTACTATCTGGACTATTATGTTACCATAATAAAAATGTCCATTTATGATGATTATGGTCTCAAAATAGAGTATAATTAGTCTATTTTCAAAGGAAAGTACTAAGAAAAAAATTATGGAAAATTCAAGAAGGCATGGAATAATTATTAAAAATTTAGGAAATATATTATTCTTAATTTAGAAAATTTAATAAAATATTTCCTATGAAAATAAAAAGAAGGAAAATTAAAAAGTATTTTAGAATCAAAATTGATTCTATGACTTTTAATATTTTGCATAGGGCTTAAATCATTAATGTTAATGAAATTGTTGTGAGAAAATAATTAATTCTAATTAAGAAAATTATTAGGAATTATTAAAGGATTAATTAAGTAATTTTCAAGAATTTTATAAGATTAGAGAAATTTAGGAAACATACAAAATAAAATAAATATAAATAATAATTATTAAGGACCGAAATTTTTGGCTAATTAAATAAATAATAATCGTTAAGATATAGTCTTAAAAAGTAAAGATCAATGGTTTAGGATTTTTCAAGAATTTATGAAAGCCTAAATCCAAGTAATTAGTTATGGACCAATAGGAAAATGTTGGGAAAATGAATATAAGAGAATTGAGTATTATGATAAATGAAAAAAAAAAAAATATATATATATATAGTGGCCAAAATTTTTTAGGCCAAAAAAAATATAATAAATAATAATAAGGATGAAGGGATAAGGATGAAGGGAGATTTTTTTTAGCAAATAATAATAAAATAAGATTTAAGACATGTGGCAATTAATTAAATAATAATAAAAGTGGACAGGATAAACGAGAACGGATAGAAATAAAATCCTACATAGAAAACCGTGAACTAGGTTTCTAAAGTCAGGGTATATTGTGAACGAGGGAATTTTTATCTCGAGATGGCCGGTCTCCGAAGTCATTTCTGTAACTGATGGAGTGATTTGGAGATCCGAATAGGAAGATATTTTGTATAATTAAAGCAGATAGTCAAAAGGAGAACCGATAGAAAATAATTCCGTTGTGGGAATCTGGGGATAAGTGGGGAAAAACCAGAGTATAATGTTAATCAGTGAATTTTTGTCTCGAAGTTGGCACCGGACAACGTTATTTCTGTAGCCAGGCACAAATACCGAGGATTTTCAGCTGATAACGAAATGTCCTCAGCGGGATCAGAAACTGAGTTAAATTAGATAATTTGAAAGAGGAAGAAAAGATCTTCAGAGTGTTGTTCCCGGAATTTTAAGTTTCTACGGAATCTCGTGATCGGAGCACCGAACCGGGAATTCATCAGATAAAACAAGAGGATAAGGCTTGATGATGCAGCTAGGATGAGGTCAGCTATTTTGTCTTCTTTTGGAGGAGGAGGTCGGCCAAAGAGAAGGAAAGGCCAAGATCATGCCACCTCAGAAAAGTGCGATCCGACGGTCCAGATTTCGTTTGATAAGGCATGAATAGTAACCAAAATTTCCCTATAAATACCCCTTGCTCCTTTCATAACTTCCACACCAAATCCACTTGAGATTTTCGAAATTTGAGAGAGAAGGAAGAAGGAGGAGTCCGGAGAAAAATCCTAGCGAAGCTCTGAGTAAGTTTTCGGTCCCTAGTCTTTAGTTAGGTAGTTCTTTCAGTAGTTATAGTAGAAATGCTAGAGTAGTCTTTAATTTTTCAAGTTAGTTTAAATATCAGGTTTTAGGAATAAATGTGATATTTATCTTAGAAATATGTTAGAGGAAAGATTATAGCAAAAATTTTGAAAGCGTAAAGTCAAAACAGCGAAGCCCTGGCAAAATTCCGCCAAAAAGTCAAACTAGGGGCAAAATGGTAATTTGTACATAAAATGCCTATTACGGTCTTAGATATTCATACTGGTGATATTATCCTTATAGGATACCCAGAATCACGAACCGCTGTTTCCGCTATCACTGCTGTCAAATCACCGTCGTACCACCGTCAAACGTACCACAATGCTATCGAAGTGCCCGAAATCGTCAACGGAGGTACGGACGCGTATTGTAACCTTAACACTTATGCTGCTCATATTCATATATATGGTAGACATGTTTATATACTGAAACTTTGTCGTGGGTTGTCAGTCATACATACAGCTTGTTACGGGTTATAGTCTTGATAACGCCGTTGGGTTTTCTTAGCGCTGAGGACACGATGGGAGATCGTGGCATTGGTTTATGTGCAGACATAGTGTGGGGCTTTACATACTGCTGTGTGCTTATGTTCTGTCCATTGTTGATCATGCATCTGCTGTGTGCTTATGTATTGATGTGCTGTTATGTTGTTATGACTATTTGTTGCCTATTTATGACTTATTTGAGCATAAGGTTAACCCTTACCTGAGATCCAATTGGGAATTGGATCTCAACTGTAGCTTCAGATTCAGGAGGATCCAGGGTGGAGGAGAGCGACAAGTAGCCGATGTAGGCGGATTGGAAGAGCTTATATGTTTTAGTTTTTGAACTATTTAGATATTGTCTTTTTGGAATCAACAGATGACTGTATAAGGATGATTACACTATGGTTATGTACTTCTAAATATTCAGTTACTCGTTTAATCGAAATGCTCGACTCTGATCACGGTTCATTTTAAAAGGAAAATTTTTTTTGGCATTTTCAATTGGGATGTTACAAAAAGAACCCTAGAATAAAATATTTAGCTACTCCTATCCAAATACAAAGAGAGTCTAATCATAGCTACAGAACCCATGAAGAAACAAAATGAAAAAGAGAAGAAAAGAGGAAGAACCAAGGAAAAATCCTCAAAATCTCTCTTGAGAGGAATACCCAAGCCTCCTCAATGCTCCAAATCTCTCTCTCAAGCTCTTCTAATGGCTGCCCCAAGGTTCCACAATGTGAGAAGTGTGTTCTTCGGCCTTTCCCTTTCAAGCTCTTCTAATGGCTGCCCCAAGGTTCCACAATGTGAGAAGTGTGTTCTTCGGCCTTTCCCTTTAGGTTAAATAGTGTCTTTTTGTTTCTGAAGTTAAAACGCGCAGCTGCACTTTTTCACGACTGGCCACGGTAAGTTGCACAACTCTCCGCTACCAGTTCAGATAGAGAGCTATTTTCCTCGACTTGCCACAACAATTTTGTCAACTTGTTGCAGCCAGTTCATACAGAGAGCTATTTTCCTCAGCTTGCCACAACAAGTTTGTCAACTTGCTGGAGCCAATTGTACAAGTCCTTCAAACTTTATATCTCTTCATTTCTTTCCTTGTTTCTTAATTCTTTAGAGCTTCAAATCTTGTCTCTATCCTCCTACAAAAGAGGGAGGAATTATCAGTTCACAATTGCCTCTAAAACTCTATAGAATATAACAAGGATTTCTTTGAATTTTGTTTAATACTTTGATATGCACATTTTCTTCTATACACTATATTTCCTATGCACATTTTGAACCTAAAATATGTAAAAAGAGACAGAAAATTTGCTAGAATGTTGCCAATTTCTAAGAGTTAACAACATCGATGAGCATGCGATGCAAGATTAAATACACTATCTTGTGCTTCAAATTTATCGATCATTATCACTCTCTCTGGTATTAAATATAATATAAAGTTTGTGGTACAATTTATACTACAAATTTTATTCTATATTTAGAATTGGGGAGTATTTCTTAAGTCAATTTTTAAAGGGGATTTAGATTAAAAAA
Organism: Acacia confusa; assembly: GCA_037074495.1. NCBI lineage: Eukaryota > Viridiplantae > Streptophyta > Magnoliopsida > Fabales > Fabaceae > Acacia > Acacia confusa. The sequence continues at coordinate 11,620,895 of CM073514.1, forward strand.
TTTCTTAAGTCAATTTATACTACAAATTTTATTCTATAGCTCCAACTTGAATTGACAACAAAATCCCTTTTTAGTTTTGTTTGGTTTTGTTCTTTTTTTCATTTATTCAATGTCGTCCCTTTTTAAAATTATGTGAGCCAAAGAAGTACTTCAAAATTTATGTTAAGAAGAAACCAAATATTTCTCACAAATTATTGAAATAAATACATTTTAATTCAAGTATGACATCTTACTTATCTTTTAGTAATAATTATATTTCGTCTTATCTACTATATAAGTCACTTTAATAAATTCATCTTAAAAAAATGAAAATTAAATAATTAATTGTTTTTAGTAAATTGAAAAAAAAATTTATCCACATTAACTGAGGTTTTGAATGAGAAATAAAAATACAATGAGCTATATTTAGGTATTAATTACAGAGACAAAGTTGATATATTGCTGTAGAAGTGTAAAATTATTTTCTGTTTAAAATTTTATCTTTAGTTCTTTACTAAACTCATCTTATAACCTCTTCTCAAATGTGGGTGTGATGGAAATCTAGTAAAATTCATACACATAGATAACTTATGGGATCCTTTTACATGGAGCAGATCCTCTCAAGTTTCAACTGTTATTTTCTATTATAATTTGTCATTATTTTTTAAAATATAAAGATCAATTAAACAAATACTTGGGGATGCTTAGCGCCTAAGCCACCAGGAAAATATTTATTTATTAACTGATTTTAAAATTTCACGCTGAAATTGTACTATACTTGTGTATGCGTGTTTGGATGAGAGTAAATTAATGAATATGTGTCAATTTGCAAATCTACATAAGATTACGGTATGATCATCGTAACTCGGAAGTCAACCACAATGAACCAAATTTTAATTAAAAAATATAAAAGTTGATAAAAATCTACTTGCCGAAGATTGCTCTTTTCGGCTATTACTAAGCAAAAGGCTTACCTCAGAAAAGAAAAGACATTAATTTAAAAAGTGCTTAAATAGTTCATGTTAGTACAAACGAAAGTTGATCCACTTAACGATATAGATTCCACGTACTTGATATAAGAACATAGGTTTAAATTTCATTGTCAATGTGAGTATTTAATTATAACAAGAAACTTATAAATACTTATGTAAGCATTTTTTTTTTTTAAAAAAATACCCATAACTTCTTCAACATATCATTGAATTATAGAAATAAAATTTTTGGCCAAATATGTCTTTTGCTTATCATCATTCATTTAGACTTTGGAGTTTTTTCACCTTAAAGTTTTGTTTATGCCAATCAATCATATCTAATGTCAAGCTATTTTTGTCACGTATACACTTTTAATACTCCCTCCTGTCCTAATTATAAGACAATATTTGAGGGTTAGTTTTGGTCCTAATTATAAGACAACTTTTTAGTTTTTATCAATTTCTTCCTAAAATACCCTTATTTTATTATCTCAAGTGTGTTTGGTTTTTAGTAAGTATATATATATATATATATATATATATATATATATATATGGGTTGCAATACACACACATGCACATACGTGTATGTCTATAAACATATATGTGTGTGTGTGTGTGTCTATATATATGTGTCTGTGAATATATATATATATATGTGTGTGTGTGTGTGTGTGTGTCTATAAATATATATATGTATGTATATGTGTGTGTGTGTACCTAGTTGTGTGTGTTTTTATTTTTGGTGTGTGTGTGTGTATAAACATATGTATGTATGTATATATGTGTGTGTGTCTATATATATGTGTCTGTGTATATGTGTGTGTGTACCTGGTTGTGTGTTTTTATTTTTGGTGTGTTTTGGTGTGTGTATATATGTGTGTGTGTGTACCTGGTTGTGTGTGATGGCATCAAGGTTGTTATGTGTGTGTGTGTGTAATTTCAGAATTTTCTGTGTGTAGATATAGATGGTTGTGTGTGTGTCCATAGGTGTGTGTGTGCATGATAGATCTATATGTATACATATATGTATATCTAGCAAAACCATTATTTCAATTAATTAGAAAGCATGTGGAAAGGAAAATTGGCCAGAGAGATATGTGGCAAAGTTGTTGATTAACTTTTACTTATGTTATTTTAAATGTATATAAGAATATTTTAGGAAAATGAGTAAAATTAACTAACTTAACTCCTCTCCTTAATTTTTTCAAAATCGTTTAAATATGTCTTATAATTAGGACCGGAGGGAGTAGTATTGTTTATGGCATAATAATTATAATTAATATATTGATAATGGTATTAAAACATCAATCTTTTATTAAAAATGAAAACATAAATAGACCCACCTCTCTGCTTTGTCTCAATCACACATACCTCTCTTATATTTTGATTTTTGAAAACTCATATAAACATCCATTAAAATCAAAATATATATTATACAAACATCCCTTATATTTTTAAGATTGATTTTCCATCTATCTAACTGTTAGTAAACCATTAAATTTGACTCTCAAACTCCCCCCCTAAAAAAAAATCCCCCCTTTAAAGTAAGAGATATTTAAACATTTATATTTGTAAAAAAATTATACAACCAAAAATAATTCCAACATATATTTTTCAAAATTTTGTGTAATAAAATTTTTAATTTTGATTATACTATAAAATTTTATAATTTCAATTTCTCCTATTTACTGAAATGCGTTTATTTTGGTTTTTTTGAAACGGATAAAAACATATTTCAGACACATATTTTTATTATTTTATAGTATAATAATATAATTAAGTTCAAGATATTATACAAATACTTCATCACTATGGCCTTTGATCTTTTTTCATGAAGTTTGCAAAAGCTCAAAAATAAATTAGGGATTTGATATGATAAAGGGAAAATTAGTAAGTAAAATTTATTTTAATATAAATTTTAATCAAATTTTTTTATAAGATTTTTGGAATATTCTAATGGAGTTAATAATTTGGACCTAAGTGCATGTTTTTAAAATAAAGGGAATACTATTTAATTGGGGTAAAATAGAAGAGTGACCAAAGTATTTTACTTACCGACAACATACTAATCACTTACTGAGTCTATGTCCAATCTATTAGCTTATACCCAGCATTAGCAAAATATTGGTTCAGCCATGATGCAAATTAAATACACTAGCTATCTAACGTTTCAATGTCATCATTATCGATTTTTTAAGTCAAATTTTGACGCAATTTTTTTAATTCATATATTAAGTGATTACATAAATAATTTTATCTTCACTTGAAAAGATAAATGAAAAAATGATAAAAAAATACTACTTAAACTTCAAAATCTTGTTGACAACAACAGTAATAAAATTAACAAAAATAATAAAGTAATTGATAACCTGCTTTATTAAGAAATCATATATTTAATATTTTAAAGCTCAAATGGTATTTTATTGGAATTCTCCCTAAAATAACTTTATCCCTAGCTCATGAAGACAAACTGCGTCACAATAGCATATTGATATAGCCATCGAATTACTTCTTTTTGGTCTAATTCATTAACAAACTTCAAAGTATATATTAAGTCAGAGCTGTCTGACTTGTGAGAATTTGAAGGATTATATTGAAATAGAGGGACACAAGAGTCTCTAGATATTATAAATCCTTGAATGAATGAGAACTCAAGGTGGCTTGATAGAAAACAGCTTGAGTTTGTCTTCTAAAAAAAATCCTAGAGTGGAATTGACAGCAAGGGCAGAAAACAAAATGATTTAGAGTGGTGTAGATCTGGACGAACTAGATGCCAAAAATGACTTGGAGCGGTATCTATCTGGACAGAATAGAAACGAAGTGGAGCAGATTTGGATGCGGAACCAGCCGTGATGTGGAGAAGATATGGATGGTGCCAGACGTGGATCAGGACATGATCAGATGGCTTGTGAAAGAAAGAACACGTGCGTGACGGCACATCGTAATCTGGGATGGAACCATATGTAACACCTCAAATTCCATGCTTGAAAATCGTGTCGGTCGACACTTAGTTTTAGGAAAATCAACAGAGTTTGAGGTGCTACAGCTTAGAGTAATGCGGGAACGGATAGCGTGCGCTAATATTCGGACAATGAGTATCTGATATAAAATGCCTAGACATATGCTGATGCCCTGACATAAGCTGGTATATTAAAAATTTCCCGAAGGAATATTTATGTGATACAATTACAAAGCTTTGTATAATTACAATTCTTACATGGTAATCATACAATCTTCAACCAAGCCGTAACTAGACTTGGGACATTAAACCTAACTCAGTTAATCAAACAATTTGGCCAGATAGGTGTCTATCATGAGAGTCTCACCGAGTTCACGACGACTTATTGACTGATCCACATAGACTAGCCCTGCCTTCGGCACCAAACCGTTTGAGATAACCTCGTTAAATCATGCCAGAATGAATACTCTGAGGACGCTCTTCCAACATTGGCTTTGACCAGTGTCTCTTTCCAGCTCCATCCATTAGTGCCTTCTCACGGCTCCATCTACCGGTACCTTCTCTATCTCGGTTCCTTTCCTGGACTATTTATTAAGACTGAGGTCCAATGCCCATTGGACCTCAGGTAACGGTTAACCTTATGCTCAAGTATAACAGTATGCATGATAGATATTCATTTACATTTCAGCATATAACTATACATAGCACACATCACATGTATCAGTTCATATCTCAACAATTCCTCTACATAGCACACAGCCTATGTAAGGTCCACATAGTTTGCACATAAACCAGTGCCACGCCCCAGAGTGTGTCCTCAGCGCTAGGAAAACATCCATACGGTATTACCAAGACTATAACCCGTTTTCAAACAAAAGCTGAATGTATTTAACACGATGACCTAAGACCCAGTCTTAGCCACAGTCCATGACCCAAGACCCAGTCTTGTCCATGACTATATGAATCATCACATCACATATAAAGCATACAAGCAGCATAAGAGTTAGAGTTACAGTACGTGTCCGTACCTTTGTTGACAATATTTGGTACGTTTGACGGCTGGTACCTTTCATTGTATAATGGCCAACCGTTCGGCCTTTTTAACCCAACTCTGAACCTCCCGAATATTCCTAGAGGGTAATACGAGATATATTAACTCATAGACATCATAACGGACATTTTAGTCCAAAATGCCCATTTTGCCCCTGACTTTGCTAATCGGTGAAATTTCGCCAGAACTTCATTACTTTGACTTTAATCTTCCAAAATCTTACCATATCTCTTCCTCCATCATATTTTCAAAATAAATACCATATTTAAAAATAAACATGATATCAACAACATATTGGAAGACTAAAGATCAAACTAGCATTTCTACTATAACTACCGAACTAAACTAGTACTTAAGACTAAGGACTGAAGAACTTACCCAGGACTGTACTATAACTTTCTCCAGAGCTCTTCCTTCCTTCTCTACTCTAGAATTTCAAAATTGCAAGAGGAATTGGTGAGGAAGATGAAAGAGAATGGAAGGCTATTTATAGGAAAAAGCTATGGCATTTTGGTAATTTCTTTGAACTTTCTCTGATCAGATTCTGATCGTCGGATCGCACTTCTTTGAGGTGGCAAGATCTTGGCTATACATCTTACTATGCTAACCTCATCCTATGTCACCAAGGTGATGTCACCATCTTGCTCAAGAAGTTTTCTACCGATAAAGTCCCTGTTCGGTATTCTAATCGCGTAATCTTGAAGAATCTCAGAAATCCGACAACATAGCCTTGAAGGTCTATTCTTCCTCTTTAGAAATGTCTGGGTCAACTAAATTTTTGATCCTATTCAGGACATTCCGTTGCCTGCTAAACATTTTCGGACAAACGCTGTCGGTTACGGAAATAACGTCAGAAAACGTCAACTTCTAGATAAAAATTCACTCATCCGTAATATGTCCTGGTCTTAAAAACTTAGTTCATGGTTTTTGAGTTATGATTTAATTTCCATTGGTTCTCATTTATACTATATGATCTTTTTTCACAAAATATCTTTTTGTCTTATCTTATAATCATTCCGCCGGTTACGGAAATGACTTAGGAGACAGCCCGCTCCGAGATAAAAATATACTTGTTTATAATAAGTTCTTATGTTAGATACTTAGTTCACATATTTTGATATATGATTTATTTTCTATCGGTTCTCCTTTATCCTATTTACTTTTTCTCAAAATATCTCACTTTATATTATTATTATAATATAAATATCTAGATATTATTATTTTTTTTACTACACACACACACACACAACACTTAGGCACACATACACTCACAACTCACACATGCCTTCCTACACATCTTTTCCTTCTATTTCTTTCTTATTCATGTCTAAACAATTAGCCATTAATTATTTAATTAATTACTTACTAATTGTTGACAATTTTCTTAATTGAGATTAATTATTATCTCACAACTATTTTATTGACATTGATAATTTATGCATCATACAAAATATTAAAAATCATGGGGCAATTTATGTTCCCCAAAATGATATTTAATTTTGCCTCATTATTTCCCAAGGGAAATAATCTGATAAATTACCTAAATGAGAGACAACACACTTTCTAATTTTTAATAAATATTTAGTTGCCTCTTAAGATTTATCATAATATTCTCAAGGTATTTTATAACCCATAACTTTACTTAGGGATTTTTAGCTCTTTATTCCTCCTAATTTCATGAGAAATCACCTTAGGAACTAAGGTAATTATTACACTAGTTTTAAGACCACAAATTCACCTATTTCCAATAGATATTATTTGTCAATATAATATTCCAGATAAATAATTATTCGGGTATTACACCATATGGTCTGCAAAGCAAAGAACACAAACCTGACGGTGCAAATCTGAAATAGAACCATATGATCTCATTCTTCTTTTAATGAGATACGGCTAATCTCAACGCTTAAGGAGGTAGAGGCTATGTTGTGAAGTTGTTCTTCCCCAACCACCCCCCCGGGGGGGCCCGGGGTATTGGAGGTTTTGGAGAATCAGAAACCTGTATGTTATGGGAACATTGGCTAGAATACTCCTTTTTCTTCTAGTTGGGACCAAGGTATAAGATGGATCTACTAAGATGCTGGTGACTTTTGTTAGCATGAGGAATGAATGGGGAAAATTGATGGATACTCTAAATGGTGGGGAGACAATGAGACACCGTTGCATGTCAAATTAAATGGGGTTATGACTATAATTTGAAAGATTTGGTTGGGTTTTCTATGCTCATGTGTTCCTTGTTCTAATTGGCAGGTTTCTTGTGCATAAAATAGTTCTTCATGAAATCACTCAGTGGTCCTTTGACGATGCATATGAGCTTCTCAATTCCTTGTGACTGCTATAATTTATAATAGTTGCGGCCGTTTCACAAGGTTTTCCTTTAGCAGTGAGATGCTAAGCCTTACCTTTGTAATGAATAAATTAATAACGACAAGTGACTTGTTAGGCCCTTCTCTGCATGAGAGACGATGGGCTCAGCACTCTATTTGTATATACAAAATAGGAACTTTGACAAAAAAAAAAAAACCACATGGGCATTACTAGAATTTGAATTGCTTGCCAGAGATCATAATATCCAAGTGTCTCGCTATTGATATTGTCCACTTTAAGGTAACATCACAGTGTCTCGCTTTCGATATTGTCCACTTTAAAGTCCTCGTCATCTCTCTGCTTGCTGGAGATTGTAATATCTCAGTGTCTCACTCTTGATATTATCCACTTTAAGATCATAATATCGCAGTGTCTCGCTCTTGATATTGTCCACTTTAAGGTCCTCGTCATATATATATTGTCCACTTTAAGATCATAATATCCAGTGTCTCACTCTTGATATTGTCCACTTTAAGGTCCTCATCATCCCTCACAGTTCTAAAATGCATTAGAGGGGAGGTATCCAGATACTTACAAGGTGTCTTTCATTCTCCTCTCTAGTCAATGTGAGACATAACACTCTACCCACCTTTGGGCCTAGTGTCCTCACTGGTACATTGGCCCACTTCGACTCAAACATGGAGATGATACCAATTTCAACATCCCAGTGTTTCACTCTCGATATTGTCTGCTTTACGGTTCTCATCACTTCTCAAGGTTTTAAAATGCATCAAGAGGGAAGATATCTAGACCTTTATAAAGCGTCCTTAGATTTCCTTCCCAGTCGATGTGGGATATAACATAGGTGAACCTTGTGTTTATAACGATAAGCATAAGTTGTTAACAATCAAACCATTCAATTTGAACAGAAAAAGGACGATTAGTGCTTATGGCTCTTCTTGGTGTTGCCAACACATCCAGAGCATTCTGTAAAGGAGTATTGGAAATAGTTCTAGAAGTGTGACAAACTTGTGGATACAAATGGCAAATTCATTCGTCTCTTCAAAGAACAAAGAAAGAACATCAAAAAGTTATCAATGGTTTTGCTTTTGAAGCTCTAAGAACTCTCTCTCTCTATCGCCTTTAAAGATATCAAAAATTGTGGAGGGGATAAGATTCCTGAGGAGAATTTTAAACTATTGGATATTATTGGTATCAAGAATTCAATGAGGCTAGGAGTAAAAGAAGCGGTAGAAACTTGTAAATCAGCTGGTATTTCATGAAAGATAGTGACGGGTGATAACATCATTTTTGCTAAAGCAATAGCTAGAGAATGTGATATCTTGACAGATGGGATTGCCATCAAAGGACTCAAATTTCATGAGAAGACCTAGCAAGAAATGGAGGGTATAATACAAAAAATGCAAATATGATTTGATCCTTGCTTTTGGACAAGGACACTTTAGTGATCCATTTGAGGAAAGACTTTGACAAAGTTGTTGAAGCAATAGGTGATGGCACCAATGATGCTCCAACTCTATGTGAGACGGATATTGACCTTGCTATGGGCATAACAAGAATTGACACTCCAAACAAAACTGTCAATTCATAGCGGTTACAAAAAATTGCTACAATTTATACCAAAATCGCTATAAATAAAACCGCTACAAATTTGCAACATGATGACTCATGCCAAGTGGCATACTGGTTAGGGAATGACCTTTGTAACAGCTATCATAAAATAACCATTACAAAATATGACGCCAATTTTGTAACAGCTTCTTTTAACAAACCGCCACAAATGTGACGTTAGCTAGGCGTCTTATGGTGCAAAAGTTGTGGCGGTTAATTTGTAGCATTTATATGGACAAACCGCTAGATAATGTAAAGAGTCTGCAACTTTGTAGAGGTTACACATAAAAACATTTATAGAATGTAAAGAGTTTTGCACATTTATAGCAAGTATTCATTTAAACCATTACAGAATATGAACAGTCTTGCACATTTGTAGCGGTTATATAGAATCAACTCACTTCAATTGTGTAGCCTTCTGAATTTGAAATGTGTAAGCAAGTCTCTAATTATTGTACAATATGGTCATTAATTTTGTAGCAGTTTTAGTAGATAAACCATACAATTTGTGTCACAAATTTGTAGCAATTTCAATATAACTGCTACAAAATGTGTCATTTTGAATTTTAAGTTTCCCATTAACGATCATTGATTTCTAGCAGTTTTAAGTATAACTTCTACAAAATGTGAATGGTCGTAAAAGTTGTAGCAATTTTTGGCTAATAATTGCTACAAAGTTATGAAGTTTGTAGTGATTATGGTAACGGTTTTTGAACTGCTACAAATTATTGAATTGTTTAGAAATTGAATTTAAGCATCTCGTTGCATGTCATTCAATTCAGAGAATTCAAAATTCTCTCTTTACCCATCTTCTCTACTAAATTTGTTCACTAACTATAGATAAGTCATCGATCAAGTTTACATGTAATTCTCCAGCATACTTGGCTAGTTTAAACAATTTCTTGGATTTCACATTCTCTCATACCATCTTTAATGATAAGATCATGTATCCATATTGTAGATGCAAGTTTAAGAAGTGACATATACAAGAAGTTCTTAAGGAACATTTGGTAGTAAAGCCTTTTCTGGAAGACTATACAGCAACGATAATGGTGGAATCGCCCGACGGTGGGGTCGCTTCATATAAAGAAGCGACCTTCTAGTCTGCTATGACGATATCGTCACCTAGGATTGCGTAACGGTCAAAGTAACGGCCAGGGTTTACTTGTTGTGCACAATGCCACACCAACACGTGGTGTGACAAAGCAAACAAGGGCAAAGAGGACAGATACCCCAAGGGTTGACCGGCTACGAACGATACTGAGGAGTTGTGTTTACGGACCCACGGAACCTCAAATACGTTCAAAGCCAATGCCGAGTTTACTACACTCGATGCAAAGGCCCGACAAAAACAGTACTGCACAAACTTCAAATTAACAACAACTGAGAAGTTGCAAGAACATAAATATGTCTTCATTAATTGCACTAAATTTAAACCCTTCCTTCAATAAGAAGTGTACATTCATATGTTATGCTATATATTTCCTTACATTTGATACTTACATTTCATGATCGTCATCTTATGATTAATTGTAGGGAATTCAGAAGTCAACTCAGGATCCATACACAAATATCCTTCGAAATTGACAAAAAGGTCTATGGAGAATTCTCAAGTTAGTTTGTGCGCAGAATACTAAATGACCACAATCCACACTCACCATATTTCAGAGCTCTCGCAATCAGCCCTCTTGACTATGTAACTAGGTTTACAACATACAATGTCAATAGTTTCAAGTTTTGCACAGTTTCACGTGATAAAGAATAGTTAACCCAAAACTTGGGTGTTTAAGGTGCCTTTGGGACAAGAAGTTATGCGAGAAGTAGTGACCGCAACATGCAGTTCATAGATCTCCCTTATTATGTAAAGCTTCTTGATATCGTCAAAGTAAATTACTATGGCATTTCACCATGACATTGTTCAAGTGTTTATGGGCAAATACAACAACTTCCTAGGGATTCACAACTGAAGACTTAGGTATCACATCAGTATATTTTATCAGTCAATTCACACTAGTCAATCTTAAGATGATGAGCCATATATTCTTGTCTCAGAGGTACACTAGGCTTACTGTGTCGAGGACGAGAGGCACATGGATTGGAATATGGTAGTTCACTTGAAGTCTTAAGACCTTATGACATGGGCGATGGTGATAAGTGCCTATGAGAGTAAGTCATTTTATCCCGCCAATTTTGAAAACTTTTCCTTGAATGCAATGACAATTTACTTATTGTTCAGTGTGTTTTTATAAGTTATGCTTTATTTTCACTTAGTTTAAGTGTAATTTTTGTAGAAACATATTAAACTCACAACTAACATTTTCTTCACACATTTGTTGTAGGGATAGTGACAAAGAATGATTAAACAAATTATACTTTTGTTCTTGTAAACCACTATATTTTTTTATAAAAACAAATAATACCAATGGACATTTAAACCGCTACAAAAACAAAATCGCTACAAAAATTGTCACATCAACTACTACAAGAGTTATGCAAATTCCTATAAATACCCCTTACACCTCATTTCACACACTCCTTCATTTTTTTCCACCCACCTTCTCTCTCGTTTTCTCTTATTTGTCAACGTTTACTAAAGAAGTTAAGTGTTGAACAAGCTGATCAAATATGTTAAAAAAAATTTATAATCTTTGATTTCAATATTCTTTTTCCTTCTTATAATGCTAATACTATTTTTTTTTAATCCAGAACTTTAAGGACATTTCCTCAACATTCCTTATATTATCATCAACATTCATTCCATAATTAAATATCATATGGTGGAGAATATAACAAGTTCATAGTATCTACACATTCTCATTATTACACCTATATAATATTTATATTTATCTAACTTAAGTTAATCATTTTTTAAAAATATTAACTATTATCATTTAAATTGTCTCTTAAACAATAAAGTATCGTAAAAATGGACTCAACTTATTTTTTTGATAATTTTTTTTAATATTTTGTAGTAATTTTAGAACCGCTACAAATTTTAATCTAAATTCACCTTAAAATTTTTGTGCAATTTTTGAAATTTCATATAATATTAGTACTCTTTCTACAACCGCTACAAAATTCAGATATTTTGTAATGGTTTTATAATTACTACAAATTTTCCTTTAAATTTGGCGTAATTTTGGAAATTTTATCCAATATTTGAAGCGGTTTTACAACCGCTACAAAATTTTGCTGCCATTTTTTTTTATATATAAATTTGTTGAAGTACTTAGTAGCAACAGTTTAATAACCATTACAATATGTTGGTGCCAATATCTCAATTTTCCTTTCCTGCCACTCAAAATTTTTGCATTGTCATTTGTAGTAGCAGTTTTCTAACTGCTACAAAATGTTCACACAATTTGTCATCTCGATCTTATTTTGTAGTGGTGACCTAAAACTGCTACAAGTATAATAGCAGTTTTATTATATGAGTAACAGTTCTTAAAACTCACTACAAAACATCTTGCAACAATGTATTTTTTAGCAGTTCTTTGAACTGCTACTACTATTGTTTGTACTGCTACAAATACGAAATTTTAACCGCTACAAAACGTCGGTTTTTTTGATGTGAGACGCCACAAAAGAAAATATAATGCAACACTTCAAAGCATTTTTGATAATTATAGTGCACTCCTTTTTAGCTATTCGTCATCACCAACTAATCATCACTTCTTAGTTGCTTCCACTTTCATATTTATATGCGTGTCTAGTTTCAAAATCTCTAAAAATATGGTTTTTGGTGAGAGCAACCACATGTTTCTATTAAAACCATGGCTTTGGTGTTTATAAATTCCAGTCACATTTTGTGAATTCCTATCATCTCCTAGGCATTCACTTGCGCGAATATATGTAAAGTCTTTGTTCTTGGCCTTCTTTTCCTTTTACATGTTCCTACAAAATTCAAGCATTCACTTGTGCGAATATATGTAAGTCTTTGTTCTTGGCCTTCTTTTCCTTCTACTTGTTCCTAAAAAATCCACCTCCCTGGTTCTTTTCCATCTTCTATTTGGCACTATTCCAAATCTCATTCCTACGGTGCAACATCATCATTCTTTTTAGTCAAAAATTAAAAGTATAGGTTTGTTTGCCTCATATTTTAGTTTTTTTTACCATTTCAAATTTTTTTATAGAAAGCAGAATAGAACATATAATCATGGAGGTGAAATTAGATGGTTATATTTGAACGAGTTGTTACACCCCTACTGGCCTCGCCTTCTTGGGTGGCAGATAAAGGGTTTCCCTTTTATTAATTACATTACCTTGATTAATTATCATTTATTAATGCGTATCAGAGTTATTCGCGCGCAGCAGAGCATATGATTAGCTTGGACAACTACTAGACACTGGCAAAAGTATAAATAGTGTACAAAATAAATGCCTCGAAGGGTTAAAATACAGTCATCCAAAATATAAATACGGCTGGTAAGTAAAGATATACATTCATTCAGCATAATATAATGTACAAAATGAGATAGGGCATCCCCTATTTCTTCCTGATCGAACCATATTTTTATATGATATTTTATGATTAAATTGGGGTTCTTAATGCATTTTCAGGGACATTATTGTATGATTAAATGATAACTTGAGTTAAATACATTTGTATTGAATTAAGTGTGATTAGGGGCAAAATGGTCATAATTGTTAATTATCCATGCAAATGATTTCTTAGACTTTTGATGTTACATTGTGTTTAATTTTGCATTGTAGGTGTTTAAGAAGAAAATTCAAGATTTTGGAAAATGTCAATTGGGTCGAAATTAATATTTTTGAAGACAGGGGGAAATTACACAAAAGAGCGCTGGATTTCCTGGAAATTACAAATCTGTAAAGGAAAAGATCCAGAGAAAAATTACAGAAAATTACCCCAAAAGTTTTGGAAAATTCATTTATGCCCAAAAATATTTTAAAAGTTCTCACTTTAGTCCTTGGCTAGAACTTTTAAATCTTCTCATTTAAGTCCTTAGTCAAAACTTGCGTTTTGACCAAAGACTTATCAAAATTAAAGCGAGACAGAGCTGGAGGATATTAAAGAGGCAGAGACCCGACAGTTAAAGAGGGGAGCTGAGAATCGAGCAGCGCCGCAGAAAGTAGGAGGGGGACCTTTGACTCAAGAACTCGCCAGGGACCTCACTCCATTCACTATTCTTTCCGTGGCCAGGGAGTGAGCTTTCGCCACCACCACAGATCCAACACCACTGAATGGAGAGAACTGTGAGTTGAGAGACGAGAGTAGCACCGCGAACGTACCAGAACCTCCGTCCACCTCTAACCTCACCGATGACCTTGACTTCTTTCACCATCTTTTCCGTCGCCGACGAGTGATTCAGACACCGGGAGAGAGCCTGAGCTTGACCACAGCCGTGAGTTTGAATCGGAAATAAGAAAGAGGGAGTTTCAGCGAGACGAGATCTGAAAAGAAAAGGGAGAGCGACGCGAGATCTGAGACCTTCACCTTCTCATCGTCCCTAGAGAGAGGGACATTCTTCAGCGTTAGCCTTCATCATCACAAATAATCTTATTCACCGTGGACCTTCATTCCTATGTTCCAGATTCACATGTTTTCATGCCCATGGATTTTCAATGTGCTGGTGAAGTTGTGGCTAAGCTCAAACTCATGAGTGGCTAATTCCCTTTGCTCTTGGTGATGTGGATGTGTTCTTGAGCTTATTGGATTACATAAGGGAGTTTTTCTATCATTTCATTAGTCTAGAATCATATATTTAGATTTCCTAGTTTTAGGAATTATTGTATATGATTTTGGAACTAGAATTAATGGTAATTGTCTCTGTTGGTTTGATATTTGTAGTTGATATTGGATTTTGTAGTGTGAAACAATATATATGAAAGAATGAGAAATTTTTCATTATAGTCCCTTTCAAAAAGAATGAAGATATTAATTCTACTAAGGCTACTCATTTTGGCATGAACCCTAAAGATCTTCTCTTAGGCAAACAATAATGTGCTTCACTCCTAACTGAATGATTAATTAAGCTTGCTGAGTCCAATTAGGCTTGCCAAGCATTCTATGTAGAGAAAAGATCAAAGCTTATAAGAGGAAAGATGAGGTTGGTAAGAACCTCTTAACATGTTCTTACAGGATGATAAGTTTCCGATTCCAAATAGAGGTACTCTTATCTCCAGGTTAAGCTAGTCAAATATATTTTCAAAGTTTGATCTTAAAGTAAGATTCTTGCAATTAGGTATCCATCATGAAGATAGGTACAAGATTGCATTCTACATACTAGATGCTCAATATTAGTGGAAAATAATGTCGTTTGGGTTAAAAGTAGACTCGTCACTTTTCCAATAGGTCATGATCAAGATTTTTGAGCCAATTCTTCATAATGCTTTGATTTACATTGATGACATGCTACTATTATCTAAAGGCGAAGAAGCTTACAAGAAGTTGTTAGCCCAATTTGCTGTGCTTATAGCCCAATATGGAACCATGCTCTCATCTAAGAAAGGTTATGTAGCCCAAGTCCAAATATAATTTCTTCGAATGACGTTTCATGATGGGTTTTACCAACTAAGCCCCCACATTACATAAGAGGTGGTGCAATAATATGCCAATCTATTGGAGTAGGGTGGAATTCTTTTTCGTAAATTACCAATCACTTAAGGGATATAATCCGTGCAAGCTCTTCGGTTGGGATTTGTCTGGGAAAGTTGATAATGGCAGGTTCATGGTAAGATATATAGTTATCTTAGACTGAGTCTTAGATTTCCTAAGGAGACTCACCCCATGGTATTAGAGCTATATACATATGCAAAAGAAAGATAGAGACTGTTATAATTAGAGAAAGTGAGTAAGAAGAATTCATAAACATGAGTGAAGCCTTTAGTTCCTTTGAACCAATTCATCTTTCATCCAGCTACCCTTGCCTATATTGATTCAAAAAAATCAAAAGAACTCTAGTTGTTCCTAGCCAATTCACAAAGTCAGCCTAGTTCACAAGGCTTAACTGATTCTCCGCCCAACTCACAGGAAGGTCCATTATCTCTATTCTCACAGGGCCCATAGGGAGGCCCATTCTCTCAAGATCCATATTCATAGCGCCAAGAATACTTTTCTCAAGGAGTCTTGGCACTAAAAAACAATATGGACAGCCCCACTTATGACACTAGACATGATAAAGACTATTATAACCTATCACCAAGTCATGAGCCCATATGCAAAATAGGATGGTATTTTGACAAGATTTCCTCGTCACATGGTCGTGTCTACTTTATTAAAGTTGTATATGCTTTTACTTTTGTAAAGTGCTTTTACTTTAATAATTGTACTATTAGTCAAGTATGTCTTGCTTTACAGCTAGCCTGTAATATTTTTAGTTTGTCTATTGTAAGTTTATATATAAAGAAGTTTCGTGCTTTCATAAGGATCAATGAAGGTTGTAAGAACTCCTATCAATAGAAAGAGTGTCTTTCCAATGACTTCCTTTTAAGTTCTTTATCTTCTGAAAGCTTTGTTTTCTTATAACTCCTCTATTATCTCTCTAAAGATTCTAGTATGCTCTACACTTGCCTCTTCTAAGGATCTTGTGTATCAGAATGAATCTAACATGATCCTTATGATCAAGTTCCTTCATAATTATATGGTTTAGTATGGGAATCTACAAATTGAGGTCATAATATAGTATATTCAGTTGAGGAATACCTTGAGATGACCTCGACATGGTAAGATCTGTGGTTATTATGGACTAAGTCTCAAAGTTCTTAAGAAGACTCACACCCATGGTATCAAAGCCATATACATATGCAGAAGAGAAATAGAGAAGGTTATAATTAGAGAAAATGAGTAAGAATAATTCATAAACATGAGTAAAACCTTTTGTTCCTCTGAGCCAGTTTGTCTTTCATCCAACCTTTCCCTTGATAGAGTTCCCTCTTCCCTTCGTCATGATTTAGCTCAGAAAATAGACAATTTAGTTGCATTACCCATCTTCCAAAAGATGCTCATATAAAACTATAGAACTACCCATAGTTAGTCCTTACTCGTTATACCACCGGCAAAGATCTTTAACCATATCAATCCAGAATATCATTACTAGATCTATTCCTCTAATAAAAGAAATTGTACAAATTTCTTCTTTAAACTAGTGTGACTTTCCTGCTATCACTGCAGAACAATATGTTACTTTGGAAATTCCACATCCTTTAATTGATCACTATCTTAATCAAAGCTATACCTATATTCATATCAGTGCTATTCGTCTAATTCTAACACTCCATGGATGAAAAAGGTATCCTTGCTACAAATAGGATAACCCTCCTTAATACTACCTATAAATAGTACAAAATGCTTTGATTGGTGCTCTTCTTACTATTCTTAGTAATGGCAGTATCATTATGATAATAGCCCCTGATTTCAACATCAAGCTGTCTAACTAAATAGCCTCTAAATGGCTAAAAGTCCATATTCAAATCATTGGTGCTTACTAAGATCCAAAAGCCATGATGACTACCTTACATCACTAGATGATTTACAGAGTCTAAAACCACGCGTTGAACCTCTACCTCCACTACTCCAAAAATGATGCTCTTGATATGTTTACAGATAGAGACCATGGTTCTGCCATTATCAGGGGGCTTGAGGATAGTAGCATAATAACCTGTATCTATGTAGGTTATAGCTATTATAGGCTTCTCATACTTGGCTAGAAATATTTTTACTTTGACATTGGATCTAGAATGTCATAAATAAGGAGGATTCATCTGAACTAAGTCATAAATAAGTAGAATGTAATAAGTATCCTTATCTTGTTCATAATGTTCTTCAAAGACAAACTCAATGTTTTCTTCCTCATCAATGAATAGTGCATTATTGAAGGACTACATCATTTTTAGTTCTATTTTCTTCTTCTTGGGACAAGCCTTTGCATAATGACCCCCTTTTCCATAAAGGAAACATCGACTAGTCTTTTGAGACTTATGGGACCTTCTCTTAAAATACCTGAACTTGGTCTTGGTTTCTTTCTCCTTTCATGGTTCCTTATTGGATTATATTTGTAGGAGTGAGATTTCTTCTTGGTAGGACAATGACAGGCACACTTGTCTTTACACTTGATCTTAAGGTGAGATTTGATGCAAGCAGGTTTGAGCTTAGAACTTCCTTTGAGCATATATTTGAAAAGTTTATGTTGTTCACATAACTTATGTAGTATTGCTAAAGCAAGCTAATATATTTCACTGAGTGTGAGTTGAGAAACTTCTTTATGGAGAGAGTTAATTATTCTATGCAACTCTAGTTGAAGCTCTTTAGGAAATGAGGCAACAAAAACATGTCTAAGACTGGGATTGTGGGAACCTCCCAATAAGTAATACTTCTCTAATATGTGGGTAGTCTTTGCGGTTGAGAGAGCAACATTTCAATTCAAAGTATTCCCAATAATACCTGTGTTGTATAACATTAACATCACTAAAAATTCTTTATGGATGGCTCCGAGGAATATTCATAGGTTTTCCTTTCTTACCACTTGAATCTTATTATACTCATTGAGTTTAGTAAACCATTTACATAAGTTTCTAGTCATTCAGGACAAAAACTCCATTAGGATTTATTCAAGAGTAATTGAGGACCGAGTCATCTGTAAATTGATACATGCTCCAAATTCATGGAGACTTTCATGCCACTTTTGTGGGGGGAACACCATCAAATGTAAACCATGATCCAAAGGAAGGTTTTCCTTCTTGATTTCTAGCTCTTGAAGGTCTTGATTCTCCTATTTGACCTTCTTCTTTAGAGGATAGGTCTTCCATTACAAGAGATATGCGAGAAGTTTCCATAAGTTTTACCATAGCAATAGTAGACAGGTCAACATAATATTGCTCATCATTGGAAGTATCTTCTTCTTCCCCTGTAGTATGAGAGATGTTTGTCTTAGTATCAGTAAATTCCTCTATGTTTGTCACTTCTTCATAGGAGGTTCAGCTTGATGATAGAATTGGATATTCATCATTATCATTAGCCAAGAATCCAATTGTTATAGATGATTCAGTAACTACACATTTTCCTTTATCTGAGGATGGTATTGATGTTTTTGGTGGAGAAGTTAATGGGGTATGGATTTTAAGTAATGGTTGGGGTGTCCTTGGTTGGATGTAGGTGAAAGAAGGTCTTGTATAGGAAGTGAATTGGGAGTGGTGTAAGGTTGTTTGTTGGCATTCTGTCTAGATACTAGAAGAGGTTATCACCTTCTTCTTGAAAGGTTTTTTGGAACTAGTTTCTCTTAGTTGTCAGGCTAGAGGGTAAGTTGATTTGAAAATAGAATTTATAATCAAGTTCTTTATAAGGAGGCTTATAGACTGGATGGGTTGTTGGCATGAAAGAATATGGAGAAAATGGGTCTATGGTATGTTGTGATGGAGGAGTTGTGGCTTAGATAGATCAGTTTCTATCTGACATAGATCTTTTATGATATTGGAAAGTTCTTGCTCTTTTTGTTGGAATTCAAGGTCATAATAACTGTGGCCTATATATCTCCTTAAATCCTCAACCAATTGTTGAGCTTGAGTAAAGAGTCTTTCGTGTAGATTCTTGACTTCTTCTGTCACTGCATCAACTTGAAGGGTAAGATTTTTAGTCTTACTTGTAAGATGATCAAGTTCTTGTCTATGTGATGCAAGACTTTATTCTGGCAGACAACATTTTCAGTTTGCCAGTTCAATACTTCTTCAGCAGGTGTAACAAGATCATAAGTCCCCTAGGGGCTAACTTCTATTGCTAGAATGTAGGACCTGATAGTGACCCTTGTTTGTTCATTAGTCCTAGTTTAGAAAGGTGGAAACTCTTCCTTATAGGAACTAGGTTGTACCATGGCAATGCATGGTATTAGGCGAGCGCTAGGCATCAAAAGAGTTGCTAGAGTTGTTTTGGCAGAAATGTGTATTTATGGTTATGGAAAAACGCAAGCAACTAGATTATCATGTCTCAATTCTTTAAGTAGCTCATACACGGCATTTCTTTTGTTGCAACTTTGGGATAGGCTTGACAACTTTTATCTTTGGGGCTTGATCACCCTTGTCATGTCTTTGGTAATCATTTTAAGAGCATGAGGAGCCTTTGCTTTTCTTCTTACAACTTCTTTTGGAACTGAAGTCAAACTAACTCTTCATCATCTAGCAGAGTGATTCTAAAAGTTAGGGAATTAGCACTCAGAGTCTGGGTTACACATGCAATAGTTGAAATCCCATATAAAGTGTCCATTGACATGGGAAACAAAAATTGGTTGGCCTTCTTTGGTGAAGTGATCTACTAGAGGACGTTCATTGCTTTTGTAGATAGGAGTAATCATTGAAATTGTCCTACTTGGTGGAAACAAAGATCCTTCAATTCTTATTCTTTAGAAAACAAACTTTATTGTTTCATTAGGCATTATTTGCATAAGAGGTGGTGCAGTGGTATGCACAACCACTCCATGCCACCTGTAATACCCTAAAATCCTATTTATGATAAGTATTATAATTTAGTAAATAATACCTATTGGAAATAGGTGAATATGAGGTCTCAAACACCTTGTATTGAATTTATCTTATTATTAGGACAATTTCTCCTAAGAATAAATAATGTGTGAAAAGGTCCCTAAAAAATTAGATAATTTGCAAATGGGTCCCTGAAATATTTATGGGTTATAAAATACCCAGAGAAAATTATGATAAAATCCTAAGAGGCAACTAAATATTTATTAAAAATTAGAAAGTATGTTGTCTCTAATTTAGGTAATTTATAGGATTATTTTCCTTGGAAAATAATGAGGTAAAATCTGATATTATTCTGGGTACCATATTGGACCCCATGATTTTTAATATTATGCATGATGCATAAAATACCAATGTCAACAAAATAGTTGTGAGATAATAATTATTACTAATTAAGAAAATTGTCAACAATTAGTAAGTGATTAATTAGATAATTAATGGCTAATTGTTTAGACATAAGATAAAGAGAAAAATGTGGAAATTAATTAAAATAAATATATATATAGTTATAACCGAAAATTATGAAGAAAAATAAAGAAAAATTAAAATGGAAATTAAGAAAAAAAATATCTAAGATATTTAGTAATTTAATAATATTATAATTGTGATATTTTATACAGGATAAATGAGAATGGATAGAAATAAAATCCTACCTAGAAAACCATGAACTAGGTTTCTAAATTCAGAGTATATTATAGACAAATGAATTTTTATCTCAAAGTAGGCTATCTCCGAAATCATTTCCGTAACCGACAGAGTGATCATGAGATAAGGCCAAGAAGATATTTTGTGAAATTAGAACAGATAGTAGAAATGAAAACCTATAGAAAATAATTCATAAACTGAAATCATCAGAGTATATTATGAAGCAGTGGATTTTTATCCAGAAGATTACGTTGTCCGACGTTATTTCCGTAACTGACAGCGGTTGTTCGAAAATGTTCGGCAGGCAACGGAATGTCCTTGATGAGATCAAAAATTTAGATAACCCAAGTATCTTGAAAGAGAAAGAAAATATCTTTAGGACCTTGCTCCCGTAATTTTGAGATTTCCCAAGATTACACGATTAGGACACTGAACAAGGAACTTTATCAGATTAAGGCACATGAAGTAAGAGATGAGGCAAACATGACATCACTTTGATGACTCAGGATGAGGTCATCATAGTAAGGTGTAAGGCCAGGATCGTGCCACCTCAAAGAAGTGCGATCCAACGATCAGAAACTAACCAGACGAAGTTTAAAAGAACTAAGAAAATAATGCCATCCACTTTTTCTATAAATAGCCTTCACCTTTCTCTTCATTCTTCACAAATCCTAGAGCTTTCTAGAGAGAGATTTTAGAGAGAAGGAGGAGTCTGTGGAAATAGCAAAGTGACGAGTAAGTTCTTCGGTCCCTAGTCTTTAGTCTTAAGTTCTTTCGGTAGTTATAGTAGGAATGTTAGATAGATCTTTAGTTTTTCAAGTATGATCTAGATATCATGTTTTAGGGACAAATATGATATTTATTTCATAAATATGTTGGAAGAAGAGATATGTTAAAATCATGGAGAAATAGAGTTAAAGTAGCGAAGCTCTGGCAAAACTTCACTGATTGGTAAGGGTAGGGGCAAAATGGTAATTTGTACTTAAAATGCCTGTTATGATATCAAATATTGATAAATGTGATATTATCATTATAGGATATCAGTAATCTTGTCCCACTGTCATTTCGCTGTTTTCCGTCAAAAGTATAGTTTTCCGTCAACGTACTAAACGGTCATTAACGAAGGTACGTTCGCGTACTGTAACACTAACTCTGATATTTATGGTATGTGTATATGTAGTATGTGTGTTGTATGCATGTTGGTGGTGTGTTGTTTGAGTACATAGTGTTGTTAGAGGATAACTGAACATATGCATGCACTGGGAGTGGTACATTTCGCTGGGAGCGGTTCATTTGCATTCACTGGGAGTGATATATTTGGGAGTGATTCATTTGTTGTGCTTATACACCGTATATGTAAATATGAGGTTAACCGTTACCTGAGTTCCGATTGTAATGGACCTCAGCTCTTAACATAACTTCAAGATCGAGAAGTCTGAGGACCGAGGAGAAAGGCAAGCAACACTTATAAGAACTCAGCTGAAGACCATCTTTTGTTGCCACGACATGGGTATTGATAGGGGAATACCTCTATGGTTGTTTACTTTAAAAACTCTCGGTCTTTGTACCGTTTCTATAATTAGCCAGACTTACGGCATTTTGAATATATGTATCAGTTACTCTCTTGCTCCGATGCTCTACTCTGATGAAAAAAATTATACTGCTTTTGAAAAGTTGGGATGTTACACCACCTCCATCATATATAATAATAATTAACCAAATTTTATTTTTTATCACGAAAGAAAGCATAATTAATTATAATTTTCTTATTTTAGGTAAGGAATTAATTTTAATTTTCTTTTCAAAAGGAAATGGAGGGTTGACTTTGTGGCTAGGCAAATGGGGCATTACGCCCACCAGAATATTCGGTGGCTGTACTTTTGTTTGAAAAATCGAAGTTCAAACGTTGTACCTTCCTCTCTCTCCCCCTCCTTCCGTACGTCCTCTCTCTCTCTCTCTCTCTCTCTCTCTCTCTCATTATAAAAACACAACCTTCAAAGTTCAAACCTTTCTCTCATAACCTGCTCACAACCTCAATCTCTCTCTCTTTTTGTCTCTCTGTAATCATCACTCAAATCAAATCCCTGTAGAAAAGATGATGTTTGAAAAGCAAGGAGTGGATGGTCTTCTTAACCATCATGTTCATCAGTTCATGGTCGTCAGCCATTAATGGCGATGAAGATGAAGAAGAAAAGTGATTACGATCAGAAATCAAAGGCGACGATGGTGCAGCAACAACAAGAGAAACTTGGGATTGTTGATCTCAGTGGCTTGTCCTTAGACTCTCTTCCTAATCCTTCTCTTAATCTAGCCACCATCACCAACTTAAACCTCTCCAACAATAATCTTCAGGTACTTTCATGTATTTATTTCAGTCGTATTCATATACTCATTACATATTATATATTAGTTTCTTTTAAATAGATCTTCTGGTATTTAAATTTCTTGAAGCGTTGCCTCTGGATAATGGTTTGCTAATTAGTTAGTTTCATTTACCAAATGAACGGGGTTCGAGTTACCTCCTATACGATACTCATATATATATATATATATATATATATATATATATATATAGAGTGATTTAATTAATTAATTAAATATATAATATTCTAAAAGTCAAACCAAGAAGAATAGAAGTACCTTTTCCTATTGATGAAAAATTATAAAAGAATAGAATATCAGTTTATTAGATGATATTTCTACTTTCTTATTTTGTAATTATAACATTTGATTGAACGATACACGCTTTCTTTCACCAATCTTTTCCTCCACACACGGAAACTTTTTAAAACATATGATAAACACAATTGTTACTAAAAACTCTGGGTGACCGCTAAAAATTGCTGCTGAAAGTTTGACTTTCTACAACCGCAATTAAAGTTGCTATTGAAAATTTGATTTTCTAAGGTGATGACTTCAAAATGTTGCAGCTAAAAGTGCTACTTTAAAAGTAAAAGTGTATTTGGTTTGAGGGGAGTGTGAGGAAAGATTTTTATTTTTCGATTCCTAACCAAATTTCCCTTCAACCCACAAGTGCTGCCATCCTCTTCTCCAAGTACCAGCTCATCCACGCCCACAAAGGGCGCCATCCTCCTCTCCAACCACTCTGCCGACCGCCGTCGTGTTAAGTACTAGCTCTTCCACACTGTCTGCACCCACAAGGGCACCGACGACTAGTCCTACAGCTATGTCTTCCAAGAAGAAGACGAAACCAAACGCGTCGGTGTCGCTGTCTCCAACGACCTCATGGCGATCGCTGACAAAGCCCTCAAGACCAACATCACCACCCTCGGCCCCATCATCCTCCCAATGTCCGATCAACTCCTCTTCTTTACCACCCTAGCTCATTGCCCGAAAAGTCTTCAAGATGAACAAAATCAAGCCTTACATTCCACACTTCAAGCTAGCTTTTAAGGAGACAGAGAGAAAAAAAGGTCTTTTCGCTGAGAGGGTAGTTATAAAATATTGAAATATTTTCAAGGGTAATTTGTTCAAAACCCTCCCTCCCCTCCCATTCCCTCCCCCAAACCAAACACACTGGTAGCGTCAATAATAAAATTGTAACTTAAGCGGTGATTCATTTTGTTATTACCGTTAGAATCAGCGATAGTCTTTTAGGCGGTAACTTTTTGTTGCTGCTGATGAGTTGCTATTTTTTTCCCCCGGCAGTGTGTATGATTTCATTTTCGTACAATTGTACTTGTATCAATCAATTTTATTCCTATTCCAATTTTTATAAAAAAAAATCTTCCATCATACTAAACGAATGAGAAATATAATGATAACTCATTCAAAATTTTGCAGAAAGAAAAGAAGGCTCAAAACCAAACTTGGTTTTATCCCTAGCTAGCACGCTCTTATCCTTCTATTACAAGCTTCTTATCATAAGTTGCTTTCGATTATATACAAGTGTGTTTTTACATTATATATAAACCTATTTCGATGAACTCATGCGTACGTAGTATTATCTAATCTTTTCTTCCATATACACACGCATACGCAATACTTTGTTGACATGAACTTATATATACAAAGGGCATCGTCATGAGAAGCCAAGAGAAAAAAGACACTTTTGGTGGAAGATGTTGAAAGAAAACCACGGATAATAGATCATCTTTTTCATATGTAGACTCACGGCAAAAAAGAATAAAAAGACCCATTTGTCCTTATTTCTCTGTCTGTCATTGTTACGTTGCGAAAATTAATGATTTTTTTATTTTTTCAATCTATTGGCTAGTAACGTTGATCTTTATATTTCAATATGTTGGTAACTATATGATGTTATCATTCGTAATTCATTATATTGGTCTCTATCTCGAATCATTTTTTTAGAATCTTTAATCGTACGATAAGAACAAGTATCAAACATAGCATTTTTATACTTATAATAGCATTTAATATCTTGGTAACTTTTTTGCTTTATTTGGCGGACTCACCGCCTTCTTATTTGGTGACGTATCAGTCCGGCTCTTAAATTCACAGACGAATGCATACAAATATATACCTAACACGCACATGTATGTGTGTGTGTACACATTCCGTTTATACGTCTATATATGTGTGTGTATGGATGTATGAATACATTAATTTGAGGTATTAATTATTATAAATAATGATAAGTGTTGACACTGCTGTGACAGAGCATACCAGAGTCATTGACGGCGAGATTGCTGAACGTGGCGGTGTTGAACGTTCAATCAAATCAACTAATGTCGCTTCCAAACTCTATCGGCTGCCTCTCTAAGCTTAAGATCTTGGACGTCTCCGGCAACCTCCTTGAGTCCTTACCCAAGACCATTGAGAATTGCAGGTACACTTTCTTTTTCTCTAGATCTGTTAATCGTGTATTGTAGTATTTGGTAAATATTTACATAATTAATTGAAATTTAAATTCAAGTGTTGATTATTTAGACTTGATTACAATATTTAAATGCTAAAAATTTTAAACCTGTATTATTTATTTAATAGTGGTTTTAGCATACCAATTTTTAACTAGCAGGAAGTTTTTCGAAAATTTGAATGGAATTGGTAAATATTATTTAATATTAATATTGGACCTATAATTCTTAGAGGCGGGTCTAAATGGGAATTTTTTTTTTTTAGAAAATAATTACTAATTTGTAGATATCTTTAATTTCTATGTGTTTTTAATTTTAAACTCAAATCTAATTCACCCAAATTTTCGCAGGTTTAGGTTATCTTATAATTAAAATAAATAAATTTATTTAGATTATATTTATTAATCATTTTATATGGACAAAAAAGAACACTATTCTAGAAGAAAAGTAATGTCATATGTGTTACTTTTTAAAAGAATATACAGGCTAGATTTTCTTGATACTACTCAAATATGGACTTACGTTGTAATCCAATAAAACCCAAAATGAAAACTGAATGTATTGAATTGAATTAATCTGGAGATATGTTTGTCCTATATATACACAGTAAGTAAGTCTAACTAATTCTGTTTACACTCAACTAATTCTCAGTAAAAGACTAACTAAAACATTTACAATTAATTCTAATATTTACAATTAAATCATTATACAATTAAATCACTATATACACTAATACCCCCCTCAAGCTGAAGAGTGAATATCAACCATTCCCAGCTTGGATAAAAGTGTAAGAAAAGGAGAAGGAGGCAGCGGTTTGGTAAAAATATCCGCCAATTGGTCTTGAGTCTTGATGGGAAGTAAATGAATCAGTCCATTCTGTAATTTCTCACGAACTATATGGCAATCAATGTCAAGATGCTTTGTCCGTTCGTGAAAGGTTGGATTAGTAGCGATATGACGGGCAGACTGACTATCACAATACAGAGAAGCAGGGGAAGTGAGTGGAAGACCAAAGTCACGAAGCAGAAAAGATAACCATTGTATCTCACAAGTAGTAGCAGCCATAGCACGATATTCAGCCTCAGAAGAAGAAGTGGAAACCGTTTGTTGTTTCTTGGAACGCCAAGTAATCAAGGCTTGATCTAAGAAGCCACAAAAACCAGTAATAGACCTTCTAGTATCAATGCAACCAGCCTAATCAGAATCAGTGAAGGCATTTAATTTGATAACAGAATCAGCAGGAAAAAACAGACCACGACCTGGAGCAGCCTTAATATATCGAAGAACACGATAAGCAGCATGTAAATGTAAATCAGTAGGCTTCTGAATAAATTGGCTTAACTGTTGTACAGCAAAAGAAAGATCAGGCCTGGTATTAGCAAGATACAATAGACGACCTACTAAAGTTCGATAACCAGAGCCATCCTCCAAAGCAGTACCCGAATCAAGAGAGAGTTTCAAAGAAGCAGCCATAGGTGTAACAGCAGGTTTACACTCAAGAAAACCAAAATCAGACAAGATATCCAAAGCAAATTTACGTTGGCAAAGAGAAATACCCTTAGCACTACGATCAATTTCCAATCCAAGAAAGTATTTAGCATCACCCAAGTCTTTGATTTTGAAAGAGGTATCAAGAAAAATCTTCATATTGTTGATTTCAGTCAAATCATTGCCACATATGAGAATATCGTCCACATAAACCAATAAAGCAGTAAAGGCAGTAGCAGATTGCTTGATAAATAGAGAATGATCAGCAGAAGAATGATGATATCCACAAGCAAGTAAGGCTGAAGATAGCTTAAAGAACCATTGTCTACTTGCTTGCTTAAGACCGTAAAGAGAACGTTGCAACTTACATACTTGAGTAGCAAAAAAAACAGATAAGCCAGGAGGGGGTAACATATAAACTTCCTCATGGAGATCTCCATGAAGAAAAGCATTATTGACATCAAATTGCTTTAAATGCCAATTCTGGGCAGCGACAAGTGCAAGAAGTAAATGAACAGTAGTAAGTTTTACAACAGGGGAAAAAGTATCATTAAAGTCAATGCCTTCAATTTGAGTATATCCCCTAGCAACTAGGCGTCCTTTATAACGATTCAAAGTACCATCGGAATTGTATTTCTTAGTAAAGACCCACTTGCACCCAATTGGTTGTTTTCCAGGAGGTAAATCAGTTAAAACCCATGTGTTATTTTGTTGTAAAGCATCAAGTTCAGCTGTTATTGCATTTTTCCAGCCCTCATGTTTAATAGCTTGAGAATAAGTTTTAGGAATGTCATCAATGGAAATAGACAAGGCATAACGACGACAAGGATATGAAAGATGATTATAACAAAGGACATGAGAAAGAGGGTGATAACTACTTGCTTCCAAGGAATCTGGTAAATCTGAATTGCATTGAAGGGCACAATGATAGTCATGCAAATAATTTGGTAATTGCCGAGAACGTGTGGACCTCTTAACCAATGAAGAAAAGGATGTAGAAGAAGGGGCAGAAGTGGATGGTTCTGAAGTAGGGACATGAGATGTAGAGGGAGTGGAAAAATCTAGAAAAGGCAACTCTTGTGGTAAAGAAATGGAATTTGGGAGAGAAGGAGAGTCTGAATTACAGAAAGGAAAAATAGATTTATAGATTGAACATTTTTGGAAATCAAGATGTGACGGCTATGTAAATCTAGAGTGAGGAAACCCTTGGTACCGTGAGGAAAGCCAAGAAAAACACATTTATGGGCTCTAGGATCAAGTTTTGTACGATGTTGAGTAATAGTAGAGGAAAAACATAGGGAACCAAAAACTCGAAGAGAGCTTAAATCTGGAAGTTTCTGTTATAAAAGTTCAAAAGGTGATTTCTGGTCCAAAACAGGGGTAGGCGGTCGGTTAATAATATATAATGCATGAGAAAGAGCATAAGACCAATATACCTTGGGAACATGAGCTTGAAACAATAAAGCTCTTGTAACATTTAAAATATGTTGATGTTTTCTTTCAACTTTGCTATTTTGTTTAGGGGTTTCTACACAAGTGGTTTGATGAATAATACCATGTTCTTTATAAAAATCTTCCATGAGAAATTTAGCACCATTATCAGTTCGAATGATTTTAACTAAAGTTTCAAATTGTGTAGAAACCATTTGAACAAATGAGTGAATAAGAGAACGAACTTCAGATTTGGTTTTGAGCAAATAAATCCAAGTATACCTAGAGAAATCATCAACAATGGTAAGAAAATACTTATGTCCATGAACCGAAGGTAAATGATAGGGACCCCAAATATCCATATGGACCAAGTTAAAGATTTTATTGGACTTTGTTGAGCTTACAGGAAAAGGCAATTTTCGTTGCTTAGCATAGTGACAAACATCACAGCAATGAAAAGATGAACTAGAAGAAACATAAGGATGTGTTTGATGAATGGAATACAATGTAGATTTAGAAAGGTGTCCTAAGCGAAAATGCCATAGATCAAAGGTATGATTAAGTGCTAGTAGGTATAGAACTTGCATGTTGCTTGAGAATGTAAAGCCCTTCAAACAAATCAGCTGAACCAATCATCTTCCTTGAAGGTAGGTGGTGGATGAGACAACGTGACATCTGAAAAGAGACATCACAAGGAAGCATTTGAGTCAATTTTGAGACAGAAATGAGATTAAATTGAAATTCTGGAACAAATAGAACATTATGAAGATAAAAGGTATCTGAAAAATGAATTGTTCCACTAGAAGTAGCTAGGACTCTAGAGCCATCTGGTAAGTTGACAGGAATGGGAGAAATGGATTTAGAACAAGTAAATAAAGTTGAATTAGAACAAACATGATCTGTAGCTCCTGAATCTATAATCCAAGAGTCTGAAAATGAATGAGTATTAACAAAAGAAGACTTACCATCAGCTGAGATATGATTGATAGAAGCAGAGGGCTGAATAGAAGATTTGTCAGACTGAACCAGAGCTAACAACTTCTGATATTGTTTAGGTGTAAAACTGTAGGTTTGATTAACAACTGTTTTGGGTTCAAGTAGCCCTTTAGCATCAGAAACAGAGTCAGTACTCACAGAATTAACAGAGGAATTCCAAAATTTAAAACCAGGTGGGAAACCATGCTTTTTATAGCATGTTACTTCTGTGTGTCTTGATTTCCCACAGTATGTACACTGTTTTCCCATAGTAGTCGAATTAGGCTTATTGTAATTCAGATTCCCAGACCGTGGAACCGAAGTCTTATTAAACAGAGTAATAGATTCAATAGGTTGAAATCCTAATTCCCTCTCTTGTTGGGTTACCAAAGAAAATACCCGATTGATATTAGGTAGGGGATCAATCAACATAATTTGGGATTTCACGGTGGCAAATCGATCACTTAATCCCTTTAGAAACCTAATTACATAATCTTGATCCAAATGAATTTTATATTGTTCAACAATTCCGCAACGACAACCAGGATTACATGAACAAGAAAGGATAGGACGGCTAATCAGAAATTCATCCCATAGTATCTTAAGCTTGGTGAAGTAATCACTTACAGATAAATCGCCTTGCTTCAAGTTCTGAATTTCTTCTTGAAGATCAGCCAAATGAAAAATGTCATTCTGTGAGAATCGAGCGCTCAAATCTTCCCAGACATCGCAAGCTTTGTCAATCCATAAAATGCTTTGAGCAAGTGACGGAGATAACGATCAGGTTATCCATGAAAGAACCATCATATTGCAACGCTCCCAGGCCGGATAGAGAGGATCACTCTGACGTGGAATTGGTGAAGAGTGATTGATGAATCTGATTTTATTCTTGGACATTAGTGCCATTTTCATGGCGCGAGCCCAGGAATGGTAATTCGGTCCAGATAAGACTGGAGAAACAAGAACGAGGGAAGGGTTTTCGTTTGGGTGCAAGAAATAAGGATTGTTGATATTTTGAATCAAATCAGGGTTAGAATCACCGGTTGAATTGCCGGCGAGTGAAGAAGAGGAAGTAACACGCTCAGATGCCATCGCAAATCTGAGAAATCTGAAGCAATTTGAGAACACTGTGAAGTGAATAGAAGAGGAAAATGATTGAAGACTCAAGAAGAAGTCTCAAGAAAGCCCAGGCGTAGCGCTCGAGGAAGGAAGTAAGAGTAAAGTGTATAGGAAAAGAAACGAAAGTCAGACTTAGTCAATGACTCAAGTCCTCTGATACCATATTGTAAAGCAAGAAGAGAATGAAAACTGAATGTATTGAATTGAATTAATCTGGAGATATGTTTGTCCTATATATACACAGTAAGTAAGTCTAACTAATTCTGTTTACACTCAACTAATTCTCAATAAAAGACTAACTAAAACATTTACAATTAATTATAATATTTACAATTAAATCATTATACAATTAAATCACTATATACACTAATACAGTGTGAAACACTTGAATAATTCTGTGAGATGTCCCATAATAATGAATGATAATAATAATTATTTGACTAAGATATGTGTCCTTACTTTTTATTTGTGGCTATCCCTTTGTGTTTCCTCTACACCCTGTGCGGCAACCATCAAATACTTAACATCATCACGATTACATTCGAAAGCATAATAAGTGGTTATTAATGAATAAATATATTTATTTATGAAATGATAGCTCTTT
The DNA here is from genome assembly GCA_037074495.1 of Acacia confusa. Lineage (NCBI taxonomy): Eukaryota > Viridiplantae > Streptophyta > Magnoliopsida > Fabales > Fabaceae > Acacia > Acacia confusa. The sequence goes on from CM073514.1 coordinate 11,652,383, forward strand.
GCTCATATAACCTAAAAGCCAAGTCGTTTTCATTATAGCCCTAGGTCTTATATAGAAAAACATGTAGCTTATGCTTATTGCAACAATGAATATTATACCCTCAAAATAGTTTTGACTGAACATTATATGCTTCACATATTTAATTTATCCCAATCTACTTCTTGTTGAATTATTCTCCCTACTTAATTTTAATATAGAAAAAAAGTATATATAAATTTCTCAATCTCAACAAAGATGAGATTGGGAAAGATTTAGAATCTTTTAAAATTGAAAGACACACACACACACACAACTTTCAATATATATATGCAGTAAAATTGCAGGGTAGGGACGCGTTATGAAAAGCAAAATGAAATGGAAGAAAATATAATTAAAAAAATTTCTTTATTTAAGCTTGAAAAGAGAAGGTAAAAAATTTAAAATTTGAGGAAGAATAACTACCATTAGCAAACAAATTCAACCTCTAACAAAGCCACCGTTTACGCAACAATGTAATTAATTAATACACATCGTTAATCGTTTTACGATATGCGCAAGCTATACGTATACACAGGGAAAACATATCTGCCAGTCCCTATAATTTAACTTGATTTTGAATTGGGTCCTTCTAGTTTATTTTCTTTTTATTGGATCCTTAAAGTTTTTTTTTTTTTTTTTTACTTCAATCACCAGTCCTTCCGTCAGTGCTACTTTAAACGGTGTTAGTTTATGCTTAGATGACTGCCACGATAGTGTGTGCGCCAGATGAAAGCAACAATATTTATTATTCACCGATCTATATTGTATATATTTTTATCTTCAATTAATCCATTATATTTTCCTAGTTGTTACATCAAGGAGTAAAAAAATTAAACTATACATTCTGACTACTTTATGTTTTGGTTTATCTTCACCAGAGCATTAGAAGAACTGAATGCCAACTTCAATAAGCTAACCAAGCTCCCAGAAACCATAGGGTTTGAGCTCGTCAACCTCAAGAAGCTATCAGTAAACGCTAACAAGCTTGTGTTCCTTCCTCACTCCACCTCCCACCTCACCGAACTCCGTGTTCTTGACGTTCACCTGAATTGCCTCCGATCCCTACCGGACGACCTCGAGAATCTCATCAACCTCAAAACCCTAAATGTGAGTCAAAACTTCCAATACCTAGAAACCCTACCTTACTCAGTAGGGCTCCTCTTGTCCCTCGTAGAACTCGACGTCAGCTACAACAGAATCAAGTCCTTGCCGGAGTCAATTGGCTGCCTCAAGAGGTTAGAGAGGCTAAGCGTCGAAGGGAACCCCCCGACATCGCCGCCGAAGGAAGTGTTGAAGCAAGGGATTGATAAAGTGAAGGAATATATGTGTCAAAAGTTGAACTCAGTGCATGAGAGTCCAAAGAAGAAATCTTGGGTAGGTAAGTTGGTTGGGTGTGGAAGCATAAACAGACGATGTACGAGGAATAATAATGGTCATACAGATCATGATTTTGCTCTTGGACCCCAGTATCGTACCATGGAAGGTATTGGATCACCAAGTTTAATGGCCATGTTCTCTCCAAAGCGTCTCTTTTCACCTCGTCGTTCTGTGTAATTCACTGGGAAATATTAATATTGTCTATCACTAGCTTTATGTTAATTTTGCAGTAGACTTTTGATGCAGGTTGATAAGTTAGGTCTGGTTTCCAGTTAGACTTGGAAAGAGTGATGATGGCTCTGCAAAACTATTTATGTAGAGGCCTCTCTAGTTCTTGCTTCTTAATTTTCTTGGTGTTATTTATAACTAGTTACATGTGCATATATATAGCCTTGTTTATTTTTCATGGATTGATATAGACCTGTTAGATCGATGTATGTAATGATGGTGTAGTTGAATATGTGTTTAAATGATATATGATTTTAATAACACCATCAAATGATCAAATACCAATGTTAATAATTTAATATACGGCGTATTTAATTAAAAATTCTAATAAGAAAAGAAAAAGCTACGACCAATAAATTGATTCTCAACACCTTGTGATGGACTACCTCTATTCAAAATAAATAATTTGTCTCTGTCGGCGAATCAACATACATGCATTCAATGGATTAATAAAAAAAATTACAAAAAAAAAAATAGGAACAGGATAAAAATAAATATATACATCTTCATGATCATATTTAATTAAAGATATTATAAATTATAACCGTTTGATATATAAAAAATAATATTTATTAAAAAGATATATCTTAATCAAGTTGGGTCTAGTGGAAAAATACTAGTATGGAATGGATCTATGAAGATAATTTTCAAAAGTTATAAGAATGCGTTACATTTATGTTGGTTTTTAGCTGCCATTAGGGAATTGAGACTAAATTTTGAAGAATATGAGATGGTTGTAATTTCATGATGAGTATGATTGCATCATTTTGGTATAATTAATATAATAGCAGCTTCTTTAAGTATGAAATTTATGGGAGGTTTGGCACAGATGACACTTGTGAATCTTGGTAAAGGCATTTATGAGTTAATTAGAGTGAACATAACAAGGTTTGAAATTTATGAGAATTGCATTTTCTTACTTGTGCAAGCCTGTTCTTCTCTATTGATTAGATTAATATTAGAAGAGTTCAGAGTTCAAATTGAAAGATATGCAAGCTATTGTAGATGGAAAGAGAGACGATACGTTGGAATTATATATCATTGACTTTGCAGAGGTGTTAAAATGTGATAACTTATGTGCCTTAAGGGAAGGGTTTAATGAAGGCTAGGGTATCTTTGAAAGATATTATTGTTCAACACATATTGTCTATAGGATAAACCAGGGTGTACTAAGGTCTAAAACAATTGTATTGGTGGCGGCGTGGAAAAAAGGTGTAGTAGATTTTATCTCATTGGTGGTTCTAGCATGGTTTAGGAACTCAGAACAAACTGGCTGATTTGGATCAAAAACCGACAAACCGATTGAAAAAAACCAGTCAGAGTTAGAGGAAACTGAGGTTGACTTGGTGACTCTGGGTCAACTCAGCCAGAACTGGCTGAGTTGAGGCTATGTCATCGAGTCATGAAGGAGAAAAAAAATAGATCTCTAACTGTGTGTGACAGATCGATCGAGGAAGATAAAGAGTTAAAAAGAAGACAACTAAAGTGAAGGTTGGTTGGAATATGTTTTCAACTACAGCCACCTTCACTGGCATGAGCTTGGATGGAGTGAACGGAGTGAGGGTTGATGAGTTGCCAGTGCTAGGTTTCAAGAGAATGGAGTGAAGGTTGAGAGTGACGGAAGCCATGGATGATGGAGCTTTGTCGCTTTGTCACCTTGTCAATGATGGAGCGAGGAGGAGGAGGCTTATGATGAGAGAGAGAGAGGTGAGATTTGTGAGTGCCAAGAGGGTGTAGGGAAGTGGATATGATGGAGGGAGTAGGTAAGATGAGATTTGATTATGATAAGAGAGAAAGATGATGCACACGGATATGATAGAGGGAGTAGGTGAGAGCATATTGTGAATTTTTTTAAAAAAAAAAAAATTTGTACAAACATAAAAATTTGAAAGTGTGAAGGGGAAAAAAATTCATGACATAAAAGCTTGCACACATGAGTGATTGTATCTAATTAAAAAAAAAAAAATCTAATGGTGTTTCCTTATATCTCAAGATATCATATGGGTAGACTCTAATTGTTTGACAAAATATTTTTATTATTAAAATATGAATATTTTTACCTATTTTAATTAAATTATATTTTTAATGAATATCGCTTTGACTCTGATCTAACCTACGTACTAACCTTTGACCCAGTACCCTCACTGACTTAGTGACCAATCCAAATTTCAGAATCTTGGGTACTTGTGTTCGTTCTTCCATTTAAATGATTTGGTGCACATTTTTTTATATTCCTTTTTTTTTTATAATTCTCATTATGAGATCAAAACGCATCCAATAATAAGCCCTCCTGAGTTTTTTTTTTTTGGTTAAAAAAGCCCTCTTGAGTTTCAGCAACTACCTCGTGCTCAGCGTCATCGAAGTCCAAATGGCTTTGGGCTGTGGCTACAAAACTTTGAAAAATTATTTAATTCCTCAAGTCAAATCCTGACCCAATGATTTTTAGTTTTAGGGCCTTTACTGGGCCCTTTTCCCATAATCAGCCCAGTAAGACTTTAACCTTAAAACCCAATGTCGGTTTCACTTCTTTGGCCTCTCTTGTACATGGAAGCAACCACACCATTCCTTCCGTCTTTTTTTTCCAAAATGCCATTTTTTAATAAACTATTTACCAAAATGCCCCTGTTTCCAAACTATTTCTCATTGTGCTCCTGTTTAATCGACTAAACCAAGGTTTAGTCGACTAAAACGTGGGGCGTTGAATTTTTTTACTATCCCGGAGATTTAGTTGACTAAACACTGTGACTTAGTCGACTAAATCGCAACAGATGAGTTTTTTTAACATTTCAATTCACGATATTCGAATTGAGAGAAAGTTGAGAAAAAAAAATAGAAGTGACCAAATATATCTTAACTAATCCTAAAATCTATCTAAATAAATCTAATCAAATATTAAATCTAACAAGTAACAATATCAAATGTCCAATGTCAACATATGATATATAATATCTTAACATGAGAATATATCAAATATTAACATAAGATATAATAATATCTTCACACCTCATTCTAAAATGAGTCAAATCTTTTTATTAACTGATTAGGAATATTTTATAAAAAAAATTGTTAATTATTTTTAAGAATTCATAAATCGTCTTATAAACCGAAACATGAAATATATGCTTAATTAACTTGGGGGAACAAATGAATCAAAGAAAATGACTATGAAATTTATAAAATATATTATATATTAACTAACTTTTTAATCAAATTAGATAAATATATTTTATATTAAAAACATCGGGAAAAACTAAAAGAATTTATTCAGATACTCCCTATAAAGTATTTATAATTATAAAGTAACCATTATTATTATGCTTTCAAACTCTTATTGTCACATTATAAAATATATTATATTGCCCAACATATTAGCATTCTAAAATGATATATTTTATGCTCTAGTCCCTTTATATACATATTTTAAAAAAAACATATATTGATATATTCAGACCCATGACAGATTAACATGCCTGTTTCCAAACAATTTCCCAATGTGCCCTTGTTTTGCTTGTTGAAAATATGAAACGAAAGAAAGTGTGTGTATAAAATATTTGGGATCAATGTCTTACAAATTAAATTTGTGGTGTGTATAATTATATATTCCTATATATATATTCTATTGTTACATAGGAAATAGAAATATAAAATTTGATAAATACTCATATACTCTAAGAATATAAGTGATCTTTGTCCAAGAAAATTACAACAACACATAATTTTTTTTAGTAAAAAACAAAAGTCAGCCAATTAGGTTAAAGAGGTTTATTTTTCTTTAAAATATAATACATGTGAATTGTAAGACGATTTATGAGTTCTTAAGAATAATTAGAAATTTTTTTTTATAAAATATTCCTAATCAGTTAATAAAAAGATTTGACTCATTTTAGAATGAGGTGTGAAGATATTATTATATCTTATGTTAATATTTGATATATTCTCATGTTAAGATATTATATATCATATGTTGACATTGGACATTTGATATTGTTGGATTTAATATTTGATTAGATTTATTTAGATAGATTTTAGGATTATTTAAGATATATTTGGTCACTTCTATTCTTTTTTTTTTTTCAATTTTCTCTCAATTCGAATATAACAAATTAAAATGTTAAAAAACCCCCTCTGTCGCAATTTAGTTGACTAAGTCACAGTGTTCAGTCAATTAAATCTCGAAGACAGTAAAAAAATTCAATGTCCCACGTTTTAGTTAACTAAATAGAAGCACAATGGGAAATAGTTTGGAAACAATGGTATTTTAATAAATAGTTTCTTAAAAAATAACATTTTGGGAAGAAAAAACTTTCCTTTTATAAAAAATGATGCTCCTCTCCGAACATCATGTCCTCAAGGAGATTTCTGGCCTAAAGTTGGGGTTTCCCTTGTACGATTGTCAATCTTAGTTGTGTTTCAACCAAGGATTCTGAGCTTTCTTTTTAACAAAAACAAGGCCCAACAACGTCAAGAAATGGAAGCAAATTATTTTTTTCAGTTCTTCTCAGAATCCCCAAAATTTAACATTAAATTAAATAAATATTTATAAAATTATTATTTTAATATCAAAAAGCTAAAAAAATTTTATGGATCATTCACCATCTGAGTATTTTTATTTTTCACGATTGGTCCAACATCTTCAAATATTTTGTGGTTTATTGAATACCACCAAGCATTTTTTCCAAACGTTTCTAACACCTTAAAGTTGCCGCTAAGGAGGTACAGCTATACTAGAAAGACACCCATATATCAACAATCAGGATGCATAACATAAAGTATTTTATAGATCATTCAGCTTCTGAGTATTTTTTACGACAGGTCCAATATCTGTGGTTTATTGAATATCATCAAGCATTTCTTTCAAACTTTTCTAACACCCTAAAGTTGCTACTAAAATCCACTGGAGTTAAAACAATACTGGAAAGACCCTCTTAGAACTTCCACTTGCAATGTGGACATGTTAAATATGGAGTACGTGATCGAATTTAGCAGCCTCCACTTAATACAGAGGCTGTGAAATACATCCTAGCGAACTATTTGAGTGACATCACCCTTGCTGAGGGCCTTCTTGCAAACAAAGCATTCCCCTTTGACAGGGTTTTTAACCCAATTAACATTACAAATATTTCCTAACTATATTTAAGTATACTCTACACTTCCTAAAGTTGGGCACCCGATATTCATAAGTGCCCAACTTGCTGAGAAGATACTCATGTTCTGCACTACCTAGTGCGTTAGTATATCTGCATATTGTTCTTTAGACCTCACATGTTTGAACTCAATCATTCCCAATAACAACTTCTCCCTTACAAAGTGGCAATCCACTTTTATATGTTTTATTCGTTCATGAAAAACAGGATTTGTAGCTATGTGAAATGCTAATATACTATCACATAATGCTTTTACTGGCTCCACCTTGCTAATATGGAACTTTTTCATCAATCCAACAATCCAAGTAAGCTTTGCAACTACCATTTTAAAAGCTCTATATTCAGCCTCAGTGGATGAAATATGCATGCACTAAGCCTTTTCGATTTCCAACAAATCAGTGATCCTCTAAACTTCACAAGAAAACCTATTACAGAGCGTCTTGTATCTGCACATCATGCATGGTCAAGAAGTACTTGCAAAAATCCAAAACACATCTTGAAACTGGTTGTAAATATAGCTATATGATTTTTTGTGATTTAGTTTACCCTTTTTTTTTTGTAAGTAATGTATAGTGAATAAAATAAGTACTATAATATAAGTGATGAGAAAACATTAAGTGCTTGACAAATCTCAATATTCACTTCTCATTTAATATAGGGAAAGGTGGGGCCATCATGGCCATATGGATTTAATGACTAAAGTAAAGTTGTTAGTAGTTAATGCGATGTTGTTAATGATATTATATATATTATGTTCAATGCACTTGTGCAGTATCTGATTTTGTAAATGGTATGATATTGTTGACTTGGCTCAACTGTCAAGAGTATAATGATTTTGGCATTTTTAGCTTGAGGACATATTTTCAAAGTTCGTGTAAATCAATAAAAGTTAAATAGGTAATTTAGTGTAATAAATAGCGAAATAAGAGTAGTGAATAAAGAAATAAGAATAGTAAATAGTCAACAAGAAGGTTCTTGTCCATGAATTTATTCATCCGTGAGAGTTCCAAATACATACTTGGAATTTACGAAACAATAGTAAACAGCGAAACAAGCTAAGAGTAGTGAATAGTCTACCAAAGAAACAAAAGAAATTTAATATTCTGCTAAGCATTTAGCATTCTTTATATATATATATATATATATATATATATATATATATATATATATATATATATATATATATCAACTTATAACATCTTTTGGAAAATGTCGCTTATAATATTATTATATTATATAATTAGAAAACTTGGATTGACAAATTTAGTTTCTTTTTTGGAACGGTTAGTTGATCTTGATAATTTGTGATAAAGGAATTGTTTTTTTTAACACTGTTTGTGGAAGTTTTGATTTTTTTTTTAAATAGAAATATATGTTTTATTTTGTTAAACTAAAATCCTCAAAAAAAATTGATTGGAAAAAAGACCACTTTAATGTCATTTATGAATCAATTGAAAATAGTAAAGACACTTGAATGTTAGCTATAAAATGGTAAAATGTAAATTTTAATCGAGTGCATTTTATTCTCAAATGTACACCTTTTATATTCCTGCAAAATGGAATGCTTAGCTACTTGGATATAGAAAATCCATTAAATTCATAGCTAATATAATGAGATAAGAGTGAATTAGTCTCACGGTACATATATGTTCTTTTAACGTATTTTCTTCACTCCTCTTAAAACATCCTCCTGCACATAGGACACGATAGAAATGGACTTTGTAATTATATTTTAGTAAAAAACCAAACGATGTGTTGTTTGTGGAAGATATGTGTATATATTATTTCTGTAAGGCCATCCTCCCCTTGGTCGAATTGCTAGTCGCAAATAGCATAGAGGAGTCTGGCTACAGGAGAATTTGTTACTTCATCATACACAACTCATTTTCTCATTGACCTAATCCTCCTTCATTAAATATTCTTAGTCCACGGAAATTTTTTCCACACGTTTTACAATTATCGGGTGATTGTTCCTTTGAATATTATCAGGTGACTGTTCCTTTAAATAATTGAGTGGACACTTTATCAAGTATTGTGCAAACAGTTCATACTTTATAACAAGGATTTTAATGAAAGTGATTGGGACAAATGGACACATTTCATCAACAAGGATCTCAATGGAAGTGATTAGGACAAATGGACACACCTCTTCAACAAAGATTTTCAATGCAAGTGATTAGGACAAATGGACACATTTCATCAACAAATATCTCAATAGAAGTTATTGGGACACATGTACACACTTCACAGCAAAGATCTCAATGGAAGTCATGATTGACACAAATGGACTCATGTCACACTTTTGGAACAGATGGACTTAGGACATGAGCATGACCCAGTGGTATGAAAATACTCTGTAGCCCAGGTCGTTGGATGCATAACCCTTTTACAACAACATATTTTCCCCATATTTATTTGAAAATCAACACAAATAGATATTAATATTTTTATTAATAATAACATACGGGAAAATGACAACAATTCCGATATTTCCTATAAAAAGGGTTAGGATTTTCCAATTTTCTGATTCTTTTTCTGTCATTTTCCATATTTTTATTTAAAATTAAATAGGTAATTTTAAAGTATTTATACTAATTTACCAATTTTATAAACTGATGTATAATATAATGATGAATAATAAATGATATAATTAAGTAATTTATTTAATTTCTTATTTTTTTAAAAAAAGGAAAAAAGTCAACTACCCCATCATGCACATTAATGTTACCACACAAATAATGCGAGCAAAGTATCCAATTAAGTTCGTAACACTTTTTAAATATATGCTGCATAGAAAATAAAGAAATCGTTCCCAATCTTCAGACTTAATTGGAAGTAGTGTACTCCTAAGTAATGTACTTGAACTTACTAGACCAGCTTCAGAGATAATCTCAGCAAGTCTGACAAGCAAAAACATTCAATTTACGAGTGGTTTAACCCCTCCCCTGCCATTTAATCTCGGCAAGGTGGCTGCCTAAATTACCAATGGACCCTCCCGTACGAACGTTGAAAAACAAAGTTTTTAACGCTTGATTCGCTTCTTTCTTCTCATTAAAAGAAGAATTCGAATACTGCAATGAGTCGTATCAATCGTACCCACAAAGAATCGCTAGATTCTCTAGAAAAAGAAAGAGGAAGGGAAAGATTGATAACTTTTGTTATTGGGTGCTGCATTCATCTCTAAGGCACAGCCTTTATGAGCCAAAGGTTCTAGAATTGCTGGAATTTGTTCGGTTTGTGTTACCAATTTCAGATAACTTTTGATGACTACAAGTTAATTAAATGTTCGGTATCAGCCTTTTTGTGTTTTGCAGTACCCAAAGTCACTTCTGGCTATTTGGATTTACTTCTAGTTTCATGTCCTTAGGCATTACCAAAGTTTAAATTCAAGTAGATGCCCAGGACCCGTGTCTGTCAATGGCTTAAATAATTTTGATTATTTTTTTTTAACCGGTAATTGATCTTGCATTAACTTTTCACCGTAGTTGTTCTCCAAACATATTATTTTGTTGCATAAAATCTGAGACAGATAGCAGAAAACTATTCTCATTGCGAATTCCTAATCCGCGTTCCAGGGTACTGCCCAAGTACGTTAGCTCATATTTCATACAGTTGCCTAGCATTTTATAAATTTTTTCTTGGAAATAATTGAGTCAATCCATGGAATCTTTGATACTGTGGTGCCAGCTTTTCATGATGTTATGGATGTGCCTCTGGTTGTCAGAAGGTTGCACAAATCCCGAAAAGAGGCAGTACTGTACCTCAGAAACCTTAGTGCAGCAATGCTATATATATGATTACGTGATTCCAAGTTTTCACAATCTTTTAATTATGCTACCGAAGGTGCATAAGGAACTTCGGATAGCAGATGATGTGAAAGTAGCCATCCTCAACTTTGGTGGTCAGGTGATTACTTGAATTTCCTCTGACAACCTGAACTTAATTATTTTTTGCTGTGATAAAATATGCTTCTATGTTATTTCTACTCTCTATGTTTTTTCCTATTGAATGTATGTTCTTGATTTCCCTATGTTTTTTTCCCCTGTTGAATGTATGTTCTTGATTTCTGCTTGTTGTCTTGGTAGATGAATTTATCTTTAGGCAAGTTGGTGCGAGGTGAATATATGATATTCATCTGGAAAGTGAGAATGTCAAATGTAAACCATATGATGCTAAAATTCCCGAGTATCTTCGCTGTATTTGTCATTATTTGCTTTTCATCATCAAGTGCCTTGATTTATATGTTCTAATAAAAATCTCCCGATAAAAAATCCTTCATTATTTGGGATCCTGAATTCTGCTTTGGTTGTCTTCAAAGCAACTCTTATTTCTAAAGTTCTTCATCCTCTCTCTTCTTACTTACTCTCTCTTAACATCTAAGAATAAAATGATGTGCAATAAAAGGATGTTCTTGGTTCAAGACAATTGTGCATAACCATATGCGTAGGATGATTTTAGTAACTAAGCTAAGGAAGGCTACCAAGAACAAGAACATAATTAATAAATTTAATGGGGACAATTGTAATATCTGGCATTAAAAGATATCAATTAAATGAAAGAACGAGACTTTGTCAAGCCACTGACTGGAGTCATGGGTGGCATGGCCTGTAGCTAATAAGTTTGCTCGGGGAATAAAAGATTATGAGACCTACATGGTCTGATAAGGGAAACTTCATAGCATAAGTTACCATGAGTATGCTCTATACTTGATAAATGCTTGTGCAAATATGAAAGAAATCCAACAACAAAGGCATGTGAATTACATTGAAAGAGAAACTTCAAGGTATTTCTAACACCTCTCTTTAGGTAGCACCTGCGTGAGTCAACTAACATAATAAGGGAACTGAAAGAAATGGAACATGCTAATGAACAACAACAAAGCCTGTTCATTAAGATACTTGCAACACTCCATTTTCCAAAAGCGGAATAACATGTATTTATCAGAATAGAGTATGTAATTGAGTATCTGATACATAATACAACCATGATGTTTCTAATGAGTCATAATAATAGTACATTTAACTAAATATAATATGCATCCCAAAAACAGACATCTCCGGCCATGTCTTCAAACGGGCTGCTTACCCCTGTCATCAACCTTCAGTCCTCCAGACCCTGATGCTATAGTAAGAGCTGAGGTCCAATCCCTATTAGATCTCAAGTAACGGTTAACCTCATGCTTATGTAAAACAATATATGTATAACAGATATTCATAACATTACAGCAGTAAATCATTACATAAGCACACAGCAGACGCAAGATTATCACAACAACAATACATAAGCACACAACAGATGTAAAGTTACACCCATATCTGCACTATCCAGTGCCACGACGGCCCATCGTGTCCTCAGCGCTAGAAAAACTTAACGGCGTTATCAAGACTATAACCCGTATATAGCTGAATATATAACCAGAGAACTAAGACAGAGTCTCAGTCTATGAAATCATCTATCACATATAAGCATACCATAAGTATAAGAGTTAAGGTTACAATACGCGTCCGTACCTTCGTTGACGGTATTTCGGTATGTTTGACAACGGTATGGCAGCGACACAATTGTGGTACCCGATCACAAATATCCTATAGGGATAATATCACATTTATCAGTAATAAACATCATAACAGGCATTTTAGGTACAAATTACCATTTTGCCCATAGTTTGAATATTTGGCAGAATTTTGTTAGAGCTTCGCTACTTTGACTCTAATCTTCCATAATTTTAACATATCTCTAACTCCATGATAATTTTCGAAATTATTACTTTAATTACCCTTAGAACATGATTCCTAAACATACTTGGAAGATTAGAGTTCAACCTAGCATTTCTACTACAACTACCGAAAGAAACACTAACATTTAAGATTAGGAACCGAAGAACTTACTCAGGATTCTGCTACAACTTTCTTCAGAGCTTTTCCTTCCCTTTCTACTCCAAGATTTCGAAATTTTCAAGAGGAATTGGTGAGAAAATTTGCAAGAAGTCCTAACCTATTTATAGGGAAAAGTTATGGCATTTTCGTAATTTCCTTGAACTTTCCCAGCTCAGATTTTGACCGTTGGATTACACTTCATTGAAATGGAAAGATCTTGGCCATACACCTCAAGAGATGATGTCATTCTTATGACATCATTCTTGCTTTTTGGGCCTTGTACCGACAAAGCTTCCTGTTCGGTGCGCTACTTGCGTAATCTTAAGAAATCTCAAAATTCCGGGAATATAGCCTCGAAGATCTCTTCTTCCTCTTTCAAGATACTTGGGTTAACTAAATTTTTGATCCCATTCAGGACATTCCGTTGTCTGCCGAACATTTCCAGACAAATGTCGTTGGATACAGAAATGACTTCCGGCAACACCAACTTCTAGATAAAAATTCACTTGTCCGTAATATTATGTCTTGGTCTTAGAGGAAGAAGAGATATTATGGTTTTGAGTTATGATTTAATTTCCATTGGTTCTCATTTATATTATCTGTCCCTTTTTCTACAAATATCTTTTCATCTGATCCTATGATTATTCTGCCGATTACAGAAATAACTTCCGAGATGGCCTACCACGGGATAAAAATATACTTGTTCATAATAAGTCCTTATGTTAGATACTTAGTTCACATATTTTGAGATAAGATTTATTTTCTATCGGTTCTCATTTATCCTATCAATCTTATTACAAAATATCTCAACTTATATTATTATTATAATAAAAAATCTCAATCTTCAATCATTAAAAAAATTTCTACCGCCCTCCCCCCTTATTTTTTCGTTTTTCACTTTCTTTTTTTTTTAATTAATTTCATATTATATTTTAATAATCTTCTAAAATTCTAAAAATTATCTTATTGGTCCTTACTTAATTACAAGGATTTTGGCATTAAAAATTGTTAGAAATTCTTGTAGCCCTTGATCTTACTTTATTAGATTATATCCTAACCCTTAGTAATTATTTAATTTACCTAATTTGATTTACAAGTTTAATTAGTGCCCTAATCATGTGCTTAACAATTCTTTTAGGATTAGGGATTTTTATGTACTAAATCTCAAATATTTTTCTTAATCTTTCAAGTGTATTTTATGCTAACTTAGCCACTAATTATTTAATTAAAGGGTTCTCACACAATTAACTCAAATATCCTCTTGATTCATGCTTAGATAATTAGCCAATAATGATTTATCTAATCTTTCACTAATTGTTGAGAATTTTCTTATTTAGCATTAATCATTTTCTCACAACTATTTGACTTACATTGGTATTTTATGTCCCATGTAATATATCAAAAATCATGGAGTCAATTTTAGTTCCAGAATACTTTTTAATTTTTCTTCTTTTCATTTTCAAAGGAAATAATTTATTAAATTGTCTAAATTAAGGACAATATTCTTTCTAATTTTTAATAATTATTTTACTGCCCTTTAGAATTTATCATAATTCTTTTTAGAATGTTTTATGACCCTAAAATACATTTTTAAGCCTTTTTTATCACTTAATTTCCTTTATTCCCTTAATATTTTTTCTTTGAACATAAACTAAATATCTTACACTTTGAGACCATATTCTCACTTATCACAAGTAGTCATTCTATTTATCTTAACATAATATTCCAGACAAATGATTATCCGGTATTACAATACTCCTTCCAGGTGGGAGCTCATGAAAGCTAGCAGGACCCAATAGTAAAAACATTGTTACGTATTTTCAATGATGTATTAAAGTACTTGGAGCTTGGAAATAATTGTCTATAGGTTTGTGAATCTTTTAGACAAGCTTGCCTCATAGAATAAGCACGTGTTTCACACTCTAAGCCAGAGAAGGGCAAGAAGTTCCAGAAACGGGAAAAATAACAACCCTTTTTGAGGAAAATGATGTAGCGCATATTTTTTCTCACCAATAAGTTAAAGCAGAGCATCAAAAGTCAGCAAACCACATTAGCGTTTGGAGATACTAGAGTGGAAATAATTTCAGGAAACTTTAGGAACTCTATTTCGTATTAGCATTGCATTTCATTCGCAAACTAATGGTCAATCAATAAGGACCATTCAAATGTTCGATGATATGCTAAGATATTGCACTCTTAAGTTTGGAAGGAGTTGTCATTGCTAATTACAGTGATGAAACTGTATAGTAATAATGCTAGCTAAACAAAAGATGTCATAAGCGGCATTATATGGTACGTAGCCAACGCATATCTCTGATGGGATGGCTTAATTTCCATGATGCTAAAAATTATGGATGGATTTCGGGAGTGGTTCTTAAGAAAAAGTGAATTGCGAACCAGAGAAATTTGTTGATAGCTTGGAGCAACAAAAGTCTTATGGGTATAATCAAAATTTGGGCTCGCGGTTGGGGAGAAGGTTTTCTTATAGGTGTGACTTACGAAAGGTGTTATGAGATTGGAAAGAACAGCTAAGTCCGGGGGTATATTTGGTTTGTTTGAGATATTTGACAAAGTGGGTCATGTATCTTATCGTTTGGCCTTAAATTACCTCCAGAATTATCTGGCATTCATCATGTGTTTCACGTCTCTATGCTATGCAAGTATCTATTCGACTCCTCTCATGTTATCGAATTTCACGAAGTCTGTGTAAATGATGATTTGTCATATGAAGAAGTCCCAGTGGCCATTCTTGATAAACAAGTAAAGAAGTTAAGAACTAAAGAAATTGCTTCAGTGAAGGTTTTATTGTGCAGCCATTCTTAGGAGGAGGCCACATGGGAAGTTGAAAGTGAGATGCGTACTAATTAAGTACCCTCACCTATTTAAAAATTCAGGTAAGCATGTAATCAAATTCGGAGGACTGAATTTTCTAGGGGGAGAAGGACTGTAATGGCCTAGGAAAAAAAACTAATCAAATTAAATTTTAATAAGCTAATTGATATTTTAACTATTATTTGTTGTAGTGAAGCAATAAAGAAAAGCTTGTGATGACCTAGTGGCATTGGAGGCCTTGGAGGTTAAAAATAACTAAACATAGTAAAATTACTTTTTAAAGACAAGCTTAACATAAAAGCTCCTTGACACAAAAAATAAAAATTAATTTTAAGAAAAGGTAGCTTGTTGACACATCATTAAATTAAAACAAGATGAAATAATAGAAAAATAAGGGGAAAAATACTTTTTTATTGAAATCATAACAATTAAAAGTACTTGAAGATTCAGAGGAAAATTAAAAAAGCAATAGAATACACGAAGGATAGGGATTCTTTTTAGTAGTAAAGAAGTTCAACCTCTAACAAAGAGTTCCTTTTAACGTGCTAAGAATCAAATAGTCTAGTCCCTAACTAAATATAACGTGCAAGCTATACCGGAAATCAACAAAATACAAAATTTTAACACACATTATGGTGTTTTCCATTTTGTGTCAGAGGAACCAAACTTTCCATGTAATCGAACATCGAATTCAGTACTGGAAGACGGGTTAGTATCTGTCTCCGTTGATGCCAAAGATTATATAGAACCAATTGATTATTATAGTTATCAATAATAATAACATTATCACCCCAAAACCCTAAGGAGGAGTCTAGTGTTGAACGTGTAAGCCCCTATTTCTTAAGTTCATTATGAGGTTCAATTATGACCCTAAGACTCTTATTAAACTAGTTCATGTGTATTTATCATAGTAAAGACGTTAACAGATTAGAGTAAGTCACAATAGAGAGCGTACTAAATCGTTTGGACGACTGAGTAACTGATTTCATATACGCAGACATATGCTGATTAATTAAAATTCCCGAAGGAATACAAGCGTGATACAACTTACATTCATTGCGGTAATCTCGGTTGAAGTGTTAGATTACAGTAATCCGAAAGGTTCAACAGTTCACACTTCATACAGTCCCAAAATCCAACTCCTTTCGAGCCTTTACGCGTGTTGTTTACCCCTTTTTCCTGCTCCCGATCCTCCTGATCTTGAAGCTAAGGTAAATTCTGAGATTCAATGTCCATTGAATCTCAGGTAATAGTTAATCTTATGCTTAAGTATAACAATATATGCATGATAGATATTCATTTACATTTTAGCATATAACCATACATAGCACACAACACATGTAATGTTCACCTTTACATAGCACACAACCCATGTAAGGTCCACATAGTTTGCACATAAAATGTGTACCATGCTCTGGAACGTGTCCTCAGCGCTAAGAAAACATTCATACGGCATTACCAAGACTGTAACCCGTTTCCAAATCAAAGCTGAATGTATTTCAAATTGTGACCTAAGACCCAGTCTTAGCCACAGTCTATGGCCCAAGACCTAATCTTGTCCATGACTATATGAATTATCACATCACATATAAAACATACAAGCAGCATAAGAGTTAGAGTTATAGTACACGTTCATACCTTAGTCCTTGGCGCTAGTGGTACGTTCACCTTTCGGTATTGGATTCAACCTTTCCAGATATCCTATAATACATCACCATGTTATTTCTCTTACCATCAACATCCTAAGAGATGACCTTGCCACTCCTGACCCTATACCCTTTTCTTTTTATTTAATACTAACTCTTTCAGTTTGTTAATAATTTCTCTTAACAATTATAATTTTATTATTGTTGTTGTTGTTGTTGTTCCAATAATAATAATAATTTCCCATTTATTATTATCACTCTTTTCTTATAATGATAACATTATTTGCTATTATTATCATCCTAATACTAATTTCCCTCTGACTATTTTTGTCTATTTATTTATTTCCCTTACTCTATTAATAACCAATCAAATTTAATAAATGTCCATTTTTACATAACAAAATAATTAAATTTATTAATTTTAATGTTTCTCATTGTTTCTTTTAAGAATTTTACTTAAGACAATGCTAATTACCATGATGTATTTTGATATTTCTCATGCAGAAACACATACTTCATGCTCCTATAATTTTCATATTTAATTACACATATGAAGAAAGTACAACTCCCAAACTAAAATAAGTACATAAGTTAAGAAAATAGCTTCTTTCTCAAGCCTTATACACGCACAATCAGGTTCACATATACATATTTTTTTATTTGTTCAGAACACTTAGGAATCAGTGACTTTATTTACATACACCCAACCCTTTTCTTTCCTTTATGCAAAAAAAAAAAAAAAAAAACCGACACACACAATAATCACACACCCATATATGTACATTTAGGTATGTGCAGGCCCAACTAACCTAGCTTCATTCCCTCTCTTTCCCACGGCCCACACAGCAACTATATATTTATATAAACTCTCATAGCTTGTCTTCCTTAAACACACACAGAAACAGTACCATGCGTTTTCTTTCTTCCTTACGGCACACCGAGACATATATACATACATGTATATACTTATTTCCTTTTTGTCTTTTCTTCAGCAAAATAAGCTACCATGCAAGAAAGAGACACGACAAACACACAGGATCACATACATCCACAAAACTCACGGCATACCTAGGTTTTTCTTTCATACAGAAACTTATTCACCGATGACAGCAAAATAATCCTCTCAGCATATATATTTATGACTACTCGGCGAACTCATGCGCACACACAGCAAGCTACCTATAACAGCAAAGCAATTTATTTTTTTTCTATACTGTTCTCTCCTACACCCAAGCAAGCCGATGACAGCCAAAAGTGAAACCATTATTTATTTAAACATAGAAAAGTTGGTTCAATCATGAAAAGGTGCAGAAACGAAGAGAAACCTTCCATGCATCATACAATCAGCAACATTCTAAAAATATCATGACAGCAAGTTCAGTTTATACACTTTAAGTTCAGCTTAGTTCAGTTTTCAGTTTCTCCCACAAAACCGATGAACATGCATGACCAAAGCTTCAGTGTTTTGTTTGTTTTTAGTTCATTTCAGTTGAGTTTTAGGTTCAGTTTCAGCGGTCACAAGCACGGTTCTTTGACTGTTTTGGTTTCATTTTCGGCTCCCTGTTTTTCTTTCATTTTTTCGGTGGCTCCTTGTTTTGATTCCTAAAGCTTAGTTTTTCATTCCATTTCAGCACCTAATAATATCTACAAACTTAGAGAAGAAAAGTTCCACATCTTACCTTGGTTTCGAGCTTGTATGGCAACAAAACTGGTTGCTTAAACTCCTCTGTTTTCCAGCGACAAGAACAGAGATGAATAGTTCCAGCCTTCTCTCTTTCTCTCAACTCTCACTCTCGGACTCTCCCCCTCTTAATTCTCACTCTCTACGTTTTGCTTCTGTCTCTCACGCTAACAGATAAGCAGAGATGGATTGGTTTTTAAATAGCTTCATGAAGGTCCAGTCACAACCGAAACACAACGGTCCAGGGAGGAAAGCTTTCGGGTAAAGAGCTCAAGGCTCGAGAGATAAGGGAGTCCCTTATCCTGGCAAGTAATGATGATTTTATCCCTGCTTCTAATAAATGCGATATGATACTTTGGTTCTAATCTTCCTGCTAACCGTGGACTGCTTCTGCTGTTTCCATTTCTCTCGGTTCTGTTTCTGCGTTTTTTTTTTCCTTTTCGGTTTGGGCTGGACCGATTTAATGGTTGGGAAGGGTAACGTTTTGGGCTGGTTCTGGTTGTCCAAAAACAAACTGCTTCTGCCTTCGACGGAACTGAAGTAAACTCCATTACTTCCAGCTGCTCTCTTGTTCTCACGTGGGTCAAGTGCTGAGAGAGAGAATGAGTGTATAATTTGTTTGAGGTTTTCATGTTGTTCTTGGGTTGGGCCAAAAATGTAATAACAAGTTGATGGCCCATGAATTCACTAATGTCTCATATGCTTCGTTTTTTATTCATTTCATTCTTTTTTTTTTAATACATCCTATTTTATTTTCAATTGGCTATCATATTATTTAATTATGATTATTGCATAATCATAGAGATAAATCATTTTTATT
The DNA here is from genome assembly GCA_037074495.1 of Acacia confusa. Taxonomy (NCBI): domain Eukaryota; kingdom Viridiplantae; phylum Streptophyta; class Magnoliopsida; order Fabales; family Fabaceae; genus Acacia; species Acacia confusa. Next base: position 11,672,005 of record CM073514.1, read on the forward strand.
TTATAACACTAATTTATTTGCAATTATCCTTAATTCAAATCATGGAAATAAATTTGATAGTATTTAGGCCTAATTATTCCTTTTCCCAAAATAAATTCATGGGAAGATAAACCTTTATTCCTCCTAATTATTTCAACAAACTCTCATAACTTCATAAAATATTAAATTTTAAACTCTCAAAATTTTGGATGTTATAGAACGTAACCTGATTCCAAATTTTTTAGTCTAACTACTCTCAACACCATATTCCTTCATCACCCAAACCTCACATTTGCGAGAACATAAATTGGTAGCAAGACAAGCAAGAGTCTCGTCCGCTACAAAAACATTTGTAGTACACAAAGGATTGATCCCATGTGGAAGTTAGATTTTCTTAAATACTTCTCTGCTAAAATCAAAACTCAATAAAGTTCTTGTCAAATTAAACTTACGTCGGGCCAAAGCTAACCAGTAATATACCCCATTCAAATGTACGTGAACTCCAACTTTGAGAGGGCAATATATAATTATGGGTGAGGATATCTGTTAATTTTGTCCATGAATTAGTACTAAGATTGTACACTTCAACTAGAGATTGTTCATGTTCATCCCTAAAAGAGTCTGAAAAGCGAACAACCTTGTAATCGTTTGTGATGGGATCGAATCCAAATCCAATATTTGAATAAATCATGAAATTGTGTTTCATTGATCGAACCATATTTTTATTTGATTTTTCATAACTAATTTAAGCTTTTAATGCATTTTATTATAATTATTGAGTTTAAAATGTCTTTCTTATGATAAATTAAAATTAAGAGTAAATACATTGAATTAGGATTAAAAAGAGCAAAATTATCAAAAAAATTGTAATTACTCTTGATCATTGATTTTTCTGAGAATATTTAATATTAGATTTATTATTTTTATTATATATGCCTGAAAAGATTAAATCCAATTTAAAAATAAGGTTTGAATTTAAATTATAAAATTTTCTGAATTTATATTTCAGTCTCTCTGCACATTTTCAATTCTTTTATTATAGTCCCTTGCGTTTTGACCAAGGGAATTATTAGGTCAGTTGAGGAAAGAAAAGAAAAACGAAGGCAGAGACGCAGGAGATGGGAAGGAGGCGTTAAATAATTGAGAATTAAAAAGGAAAGAGAGAAGCAAAGCATCCAGAATGAATAAAGGTGATGGTCTCCACGTGGCTGAAGCTGAAAGTTTGGATTTAGAGACATGGGCCATGGGGAATTAAAAAAAAAAAAGAAATAGAAAAAGCAAAGGTAATCAAGAAAAGAATGGAATAACCTAAGAGATTACATACCAGAGAGGGGAACGAGACAGAGAGACGCGACACAGAGAGCAGCGCCGCGAGACTGAAAGTTTCGATCCGTTCTTCCTCACCTTCCATTTTCTTCTTCTTCACCGTCGCCGGCGACCTTAGCTTCCTTCACCGTCGCCGGCGACATTTCCTCTCCATCCACCGCCACTGACCACAATTGTTGCAGGCCGACAGATCTGAGTTCCATTTTCATCCATTAATCCTACCATTTCCCATTTTTCTATGGCTAGCTGCCCGGTAAGGTTTTTGATGGTTGGCAGTGGCTAATCTTTGCTTCTTGGTGGTGGAGATTTATGCTTGAGCTCAATAGACTACATAGTGGAATTTTTCTATCATTTCATTAGTCTAAAATATTTTTTTTATCATTTCATTAGTCTAGAATCATATATTTAGATTGCGTTTAAGAATTATTGTATATGATTTTTGAGTTGAGGTTAATGGTAATTGTCTACATTGGTTTGGTTTGATATCTGTAATTCATATTGGATTTTATAGTGTGAAAAACAATATGTATATATATGTGTGTGTGTGTATGTTTGGATTTCTTTGTAGTTGCAATGAGATTATATTAATTAGCGTAGTATTGTCTAGTTAATGTGATTGATTAGCACTCAAATTTAAGAAGTCATTCCAATTTTAATTGCACATTAAGTGGTTTCAAACAATATCTCAAGATGCAGTAGTTATAGTTAGTTAGTTAGTTATAGTTGTAAGAGCTACTATTGATTGAGAATATTGGACTTAAATGGTATTTTGAGGTTTTTCATTAAGACTTAATGAAATTTAACTTCTATACTTTCTGAGCAAGAATAGCAACTATCTTTATTTCCAAAAACATCCACTATTCATATTTTCACTTCAATATCATTCCATTCACCTATTCCATTTTATAAAAATACCCAAAAACAATAGTTTAGGATTTAATTTAATTGCATTTTTATTTTAGTTTACTAATTTGAAAATCCAAAACCTATTTACCCCTTGTTTTTATTGCATTTGTATGTCATTTAGGATTTAATAAAAGGCTAATTAAGAAAAGAGAACGATCTTAGGTGACTATCCGTAATCCTTGGTAATTTTTTATTGTGGATCCCAAGACTAAGGACAAAAAAGTCCTCATCATTCATCCATGAGTGTGTGCTTTAAAGACGCCATGGAGACAGATAATTCCATTACATTGATCATAAATGAATTCTAATTTGAAATCATTCTTGAGGATAGGAGGCAATTCTATATCTTGAAGCACAAAAGGTTTATCCTTAGAAATCAAAGATATGCGTGCAGGCCGAGTATATGGACGAATCAACAGCTTGAAGTGATTTTCGGTGATAGAATTGGACCATTGAAGTTGTTTGGTGATTAAAGAAGGGTGGGTGAATAGACCGTACCAGGATTTGGCTACACATTTGAATCGAAGCAATGATTTTACAGGCAGCCTCACCATAATCTCCTCCATGACATCTTCAGGAAGATTTTGGCCCAGCATTTTCTTATTGCTCCAAAACATCTTAGATCTTAACTTTCTCTGTCTCTCTTGAGTCGGTGTTGTTATTGCTATTTTGATTCACAAAAGAGTAGTATGCATGGTTGATAGGCTGATATGATGATCAAATATATGTATATTTATGTTTATATTAAATTATTAGTAGATCCACTGTTTATCATCATCATCATCATTATTATTTAACATAACTAAACAACATCACCAACGTTTATTTGATATAAATTTAATGGCACCACAAATATCAACAAAATCAATATATATGTAACACCGGACCTATATGTAAAACAGAAAAAGAAAGATAAATAGGAACAACATGTCACATTTGATAGTGCATATCCATTTTTGCTGAGTGGATATAAAGAAAAAACATGTTAAGGTTTTTTTTTTTTTTTTGAAGTAAAAACTGTAAAAACTTACACTTAGGGTTTGGCGTTTCTACCAGTTTTTGTTTAAGACAGTTTTTACTTGCATTTCAATATGTACCACCCTAGTAAAAACGTAAAAATGTAAGTTTTTACGTTTTTATACTAGTTTTTTACAACAATGATTAGAAGGTCATAGGAAAATGCCAATTCCGGATTAAATTACCTAACATAGTTGGGAGAGGATTTTCTCATGAGCTTATTTCTCCTTTTCCCTCATTGGCCCCATCTAGGCCATTAATTGAGAAGAGAAGAGAGAAGTTAAAGTAGTATTGTGATTTATTGGATGGATATGATTTAAAGATGATGAGGGATAATGAGAAAAAGATGGGGAGAAAAACCCAACCCGACATAGTTGCATTGCTGGACTTATGAATGAGAATTACAATGTGATTAAAAGACACTATTGCCCTTAAAAAATAATAAGACACCGTCAAATTCTCTTCCTTAATCTCTGCAGCCACCGTTCTCCATGAGGAGGAGGGTACTATAGTAAATAGTTAATAGATACGCACACAAAGTCACTTGAGTAAAATGGTTTCACTTGGCTGTTTGGTATAAGGGAGTTTGAGGAAAAGAAAATTTTCTTTCTTTATTCTTCTTGTCCTCCTCTTTATTGCTTAGTTCACACATCATGAATTAGATTAAAAATCTGCATCAGGTATAAGATCTTTTTTCAAAATTAGAAGATTTACATTTAAATATTAGTAGATCCACTATTAATATAACTAAACAAAGATGATCAAAGTTTGAATAATATGAATTTAATGGCACCTGAAATGCCATTATGTAACAAAATGTATATTTAATATAAGAAAACTCGAAGGAGATACCAATTAATTGATGAAATATTATTGTCTATCCTATATAAATTTTCTTTATCTGCAAAACAAAATAACAGCATTCAATATATTTATTTAAAAAATTAAAAGAGGATCGGATGGACAAAAATAAAACATAAATTTTTTCACAACTTTCTGGGTTCCCTCTTGCCTCCCAAAGGAAACAAACTTTCCACATAATCTTTCGTGGTCAGCTCATGAAAATTGATTCGAAGCCTCCCTCTCTGTTGATTCCGAAGATTATATGAAATCAATGGAGCAACAATGCTTCCTTTTAAAAGAATCTCATTATCTCCCCAAAACCCAAAGAAAAGAGTGAAGGAGAGGAATGGTCCAATCTCAAACTTTTTAGTCCAACTACTTTCAACGCCATACTCATTCATCACCCAAATCTCGCCACGAGACTCAAAAATGTTTAAGTTATGTAAAGTAACCGAAGCAAGACAGTCATCCACCACCGCAAGAGAAGTGGAAGGAGTATCCAGAGGAGGACTTGGAATAATCTCAAAAACCTCTTTGCTAAAATTAAAGCTCACTATGAACTTTCAATTATTATGGTCACCAGCTAACCAGTGATATGCCCCATTGAAATAACATTGCCCATATGCATTATGAAATTTGAAAATCGGAACATCAACTGTTACTGCTCTCCAATAATTAGTGCTAAGATTGTACACTTCAACTGGTGTTTGTTCTCCCGAAGAAGGAGAGGATAAAAATCGAACAATTTTATAATCCTTTGTGATAGGATCAAACCCAAATCCAAACAACTCTATGCATTGACATATGGGAAGCCATTGAGACGCAGGAATAGCCTTGACCTCTTTTGTTGCTGGATTCCACAAAATTAATCCCCCAACATATTCTCGATAGACCCCACGGAGACATAAAATCCCATTGCATTGACCAAAAACTGATATTAATTTCAAATCTTTCTTAGGGAAAGGCAATTCTAAGTCTTGGACTACATGGCGGCCCTCTCTTTCAGAAAGCAAGGATATGGAGGGCGGCACATTGGGATAGAACTTCCTTTCGAATATAAGCTTGAGGCAGCGATTCTTAGTAATAGAATTTGACCATTCAAATTGTTTGGTGATGAAAGAAGGATCACTAATTAGATCATACCAGGATTTAGCTACAAATTTGAGTCGAAGTAAGGATTTTACCGGCAGCCTCATCATGATCTCGATCATAAGATCCTCTGGAAGATTTCCGCTCAGCATCTTAATTCTGATTGCTGCGAAATATCTTAGATTCTCTGCTTCTCTTGTGCGTGTTGTTTCTCTTTGTTTCAGTATAGACTATAGATCGAAGGTGTACAGCAGTATGGTTGATGGGCTGAAACTTAAGCCTCCGAACCAAGATTTTAGCGTTTTAACTTGTAGGGAAAATATATATCTTCCAAGAACAATATGGTTTTCCGGAATGAAAAGATATAGGAATAGGAGTTCGTAAAGATATATGTTTATAGGTATATCATCATCAATTTCTAGATTTTTATAATAAAACTCTGGGTTTAGGAAATGAGCTGCTGCATGCAATGGATGATGAAGTTGGCACTGCCATCTTTTATCAACAATTGCAAAAATCTCCTTGTACTTGTCTTCATTTCCATTAAAGGATTTTTGAATAACTTCCTTAGCCCTATCCATAGCTTCATATATGTAACCCATTGCGCACTTTTTTTCATTATCAACAAGCCTAAGAACACGTACAAAAGGCCCCATAGCCTTAAGATAATAAAGGACACCATTCTAAAATGTAGGCATAAGTATAGTGTCAGTTGCCCTTTTTCCCTTAGCATATTTAGCAGCCTTAGACTTGGACCATTCATCTGAGGTGACCATCATTCTAAGGTTATTTTTTAATTTGTGCAACCTTTGTAATGTAAGGAAGGTTATAGCAAACCTTGTGACTCTATACCTAACCAATTCAGTCTTCTTTGTGTACTTCCTCATCATGTTCAAGGCCAATGAGTGGTTATAAATAAAGCCTACTAGACTAATGCCTCTTTGTATTGTCGTTTTAACTTTAGGGAGCTTTCCAATGTCTTCTAACATCAAGTTCAAGCAATGTGCAATACACAGAGTCCAATGAAGGTTGATTCTCTTGGCTTGTAATAATTTATCAGCTAAAACATAGTTGCTGCCATTGTTAGTTACCACTTGAAGCACATTCCTTTCTCCAATCTCCTCCACAAAATCATCCAACAACTGAAATATCTTCTCCCCAGTTTTCATATATGATGAAGCATCAACACTCCTCACAAACATAGTCCTAGATGGACAATTCACCATGAAATTGATCAAGGTCCTATTCTTCCTATCCGTCCATGCATCCGACATAATTGAACATCCAAATGCCTCCCATTCTTTCTTGTGACTCTTCAACATTTCGTTTGTTCGCTCAATTTCCTTTTTAAGGAATGGAACTCTCAATTCATGATAGGTTGGAGCCTTTAGATGTGGACCATAGTTTCCAACAGCTTCAAGCATCAACTTGAAGCTTCTTGAACGAGCAATATTGAAAGTTATTCCATTCCTATAAAAGAATTGAGCTATGTATGGACAAGTTCTATCCCTTGCTTCTTTATCACAAGCATCATTTATACTTGTTTGCTTCTTGTTCTTTCCCAATTTGATAGTTGCTTCAGGACTTTTAAAAAGAAGTAAATCCATAGGGCCTTTCACGCTTTTGGCTTTCTTGGTAGATAGATCACTTGATGTTGCTGGCCTTTTTCCAGTGTGTAAACTATGAATTTCTTCAATCTCTTCTTCCTCATTATCATCTTGCAATTCACTATAAGTTTGAGCAACTTTCTTTTTCTCAGCAGCTTCCTTGAGTAGATTTTTAACTTCAACGGGGCATTTCGTACAAGCATTCACATCTCCTCTTATTCCCATTTGATGCCTTTTTGCTCGAGTAATCCCACCCATAGTCACTTTGCCACAGAAATCACATGTGACACTCTTCCTATTATTTATATCACTCAAGCTATTCCACTTCCATGCTATATCAATATTTTCACCTGTAGGTTTGACCATTGCACAAGATGAGATTGTAGTTGAGGTTTGTGGTTGCTTTGATTGGGATGATGTGACCATTTTTTTACTGTAGCAACTTTTTTTCCCTATAGCACGATGCACGAAGTCAGAATAGTCAACAGTCAGAATTAAAAGGGTACTGTAGAACTCAGTCACGAATTGAAAATGAAGTAGAAAAAAAAAAACACTAACACCTACATGTCGAACTGGAACTGGAACTGAAAAGGCAAGTGTTGAACTGTACTGTAGAACTTAGACACAATTTTTTTTACTGTAGCATGAATCACGAATTGAAAACATAGACTATTATGATTGTGAGTGTCTCGTCTGCTGGCCTCGCCCAGAACTCGATCATGAGAGTCTTGTTTGCTGGACTTACCCAGAACTTGCGTCTCGCGCTCGCCCAGAACTCAATCATGAGTGTCGCGTCTTGCCCAGAACTTCGAGTTTTGACTCTCACAGAGAACTCGATTGTGAGTGTCTCGTCCGCTGGCCTTGCTTCTCGCCTAGAACAGCAGTGCTCAAGTCTCAAATCACGATAGCGTCTTCAGAAGATTTGCGTTGACAATCCAGGCTTTAAAAATGTTTCCAAATCTATCGTATCCCTGATCTATCGTGATCTATCATATCTCAGCCTCTAAACTTGTATTAAAAATAATAATAATAACCAAAATCGCACAACTTGGGCGCAATTTCGTGATTCCAGCCGCTCTCAAACTAGCGCTACCTTCACAATGCAAAAATGCACCGCAAAGGACCTGCAATGGCGGTAAGCCACTGTTCTGCTCCGCTCCACCGCTATTGCACCCTATTAACTACTCTGCTAGCACCTTCAAGCTTTTGTCCCACGTCTCTCTTCTAAAGTTCTTTGTGGCTCTTCAATTCTCTTGTGTGTGTAATTAAATTACTTACAACTTAAGGGTATTTATAACCCTAATAGACCGCATTAAATATTCAAAATCAATTTTATTAATTTTGAAATTGAATTGGAAATTAAATCTATCTAATTAATTCAATCCAATCAATTTATTTAATGCGAATTAAAATCCAGCTAATTTAAATCAAATCATTGATTTATTTTTATAAATCAAATATGAAAGTTATTTAATGATTAGCCTCTAGGGCATAATTTCCAACAAACTCCCACTTGCACTAGATACAATCATTATATATATATCCTCCCTAGATAAAACGTTGTATTCATTAAATCTTAGACATATCTTAGATTCAATGAATCTGGACATTATAGCTTGTGTTAGGCTATCTTATGTACAACCCTGTAGGCTCATATGAGATTAGCAACAGGCTAATATTGTATCAGCCCACAAGTTGTAAGCGGCCTCTAACAAAACATCGCGACTACCCAATTCACATGAGGATCGATTATTTGATACAACATATCTACAACCATGCCATGTTCCTTTTGTCACGCAATGATTTGGTCAAGGATGAAGCATAGATAGTGTCATCCTCCTATTCTTGACCATTACTTTCTCGATTCTTGAGTAGTCTAATAATTGAAATGGAAACTCCTTTCTATCATAGTATGGTCATACATTTCTTAGACTCACTCATCAAGGGGCTCAGTATTATCTCTCTACAAATATGAGGGACAAATTCCATCTTGACCACTCACATTCCTCTACATAAAAACCACTAATCCCGATCCAAGCTTTTATCATCACCCGATCAAAGGTAACTTTTGACTAGGTCATTTTGGTCAGTTTGGAAACTTGCATCAGTGTAACCAGTCACACAGAGCTCATCACCCAATCCACCATATACCAAGAATAAGTCCGTTGTCCTTCTTAAGTACTTTAGGATATTCTTGACAGCAGTCCAATGACCCTCACCGGGATCTTGTTGATATCTGCTGGTCATACTTAAGGCAGATGAGATATCTGGTCGGGTATATAACATGACATACATGATAGATCCAATGGCAAAGGCATATGGAATCTTACTCATGTGATCTCTTTGATCAGGTGTACTAGGATACTGATCTTTACTGAGATGGATGCCATAAGACATGGGCATGTAGCCCCTTTTTGAATCCTGCACACTGAATCTATGCAGTATCTTGTCTATGTATATGCTCTTACTTAGGCCTATTAGCCTCTTAGATCTATCTCTATAGATCCTTATCCCAAGGATGTAAGTGGCGTCACCTAAATCTTTCATTGAGAAAGACTTTCCTAACCAAGACTTGACACTCTGCAAGGTAGGAATGTCATTACTAATGAGTAGGATGTCATCAATATAAAGCACTAAAAATATAACTGTGCTCCCACTAACCTTCTTGTAAACACAAGGTTCATAAATGTTTTGAATGAATCCAAACTCTTTGACTACGTCATCAAAATAATGATTCCAGCTCTGAGATGCATGCTTCAATCCACAAATGGATCTTTGAAGCTTACAAACTTTATCAGAGTCCTCTGGACGCACAAAACCCTCAGGTTGTGTCAAGCAGCTTTCCGTTAAGGAAGGCTGTTTTGACGTCCATCTGCCATATTTCATAGTCATAATATGTTGCTATGGAATGAAGGATTCTGATTGATTTGGCCATTGCAACTGGGGAAAAGGTTTCATCATAGTCCACACCATGTGTTTAAGTGAATCCTTTTACAACCAGTCGTGCTTTAAAGACATTTACTTTGTCATCCACGTAAGTTTTCTCCTTCAAAACCCACTTACACCCAATGGTTTTTTCACCTTCAGGTGGATTGACTAAGGTCCATACCTTATTGTCGTATATGGATTGCATTTCAGACTTCATGGCAACTAGCTATCTTTCAGAGTTTAGTCCCATTATGGCTTCTCGGTAGGTAGTTGGTTCATTCCACTCAATGAGCAAGATATCACGACTTCCAATTGTCAGAAGTACATAGCTCTGAGACTTTTGCTGTGTCCTATCGGACCTTCATGGGTCTTGTGTTACTAGAGCAGGCTCATCAACTTGTTGTGAGTCTTCTCTATTTTCCATTTGTGGTTCTACGTTGTTTTGCGATTCTCGAACTTCTTCAAGGTTCACCTTACTCCCACTGATTCTTTTAGAGATAAACTCTTTCTCCAGAAAGACACCATTCTGGATAACAAACACTTTGTGATCAGTAGGATTGTAGACATAGTATCCTTTAGTTTCCTTAAGATACCCCACAAAAAAGGCATTTTGAGGATTTGGATGATAGTTTATCAGAGGCTTGTTGTTTAACATAAACCCCACATCCCCAAATTTTAAGAAATAACAAACTGAGTTTCTTCCCAATCCATATCTCATATGGTGTCTTTTCAACTGCCTTTGATAGAACTCGATTTAGTGTGAACGCAGTTGTTTCTAAGGCATGGCCCCAAAAGGATGACGGAAGATCTGTTTGATTCATCATGGATCGAACCATATCTAATAGAGCTTGATTCCTTCGCTTAGAAACATCATTCCATTGTGGTGTTCTTGGAGGAGTTAGTTGTGAGATGATCCCGCAACTCCTAAGATGGTCAATGAACTCTTGGCTCAAACATTCACCACCCCGATCAGATCAAAGTGCTTTAATTGTTTTGCCAAGTTGGTTTTGCACTTCATTTTGGAATATTTTGAACATTTCAAAAAATTCAGACTTATGTTTCATTAGATAGATATAGTCATACCTACTAAAATCATCTATGAATATAATGAAGTACATATAACCTCCTCTGGTTGATGTATTCATTGGTTCACACACATCAGTATGTATCAGGCCCAAAAAATCAGTGGCCCTCTCACTATACCTAGTAAAAGGTGCATTTGTCATCTTTACTAATAAACAAAACTCACATGTATCAAATGATTCAAAATCAAATGAGTTAAGAAATCCATCTTGATGGAGTTTTGAAATGTTTTTCTCATTTATATGGGCTAGACGACAATACCATAGGTAGGTCGGATTCAAATAATTTGACTTGAACCTTTTGGTCGACACATTATAGATATGTCTATTATTAGGATGTTCTAAATTTAGTGAATAATGACCAAAATGCAAATCACCATTAGCATAAAAAATGTCATTATGATAAATAGAACATTTACCATTCTTGGTAATGGAAGTAAAACCTTCCTTATCCAAATAAGAAAGAGAAACAATGTTGCTACTCAAAGCAGGAACATAAAAGCAATTGTTCAAAATTAACAAAAGCCCACTAGGCAAAACTAATTCATAAGTGCTTACGACTAAACCAGCAACTCTTGCTCAGTTTCCAACTCGTAAGTCCACTTCACCCTTCTTCAATTTTCTACTGTTCTTGAGACCTTGCACATTTGTGCAAATGTGAAAACCACATGCAGTATCTAATACTCATGTAGAGGAAGTAGAAAAATGAATGTCTATAACATAAATAACTAAAGCGATAGCCCTGCCATCCTTCTTGTTCTTTTTCAGATCTTCAAGGTAGAGTTTGCAGTTCCTCTTACAATGACTAGGTTCATTGTAGAAGAAGCAACCTCCTCCTTTGAAGGCTTTGCCTTCTTGGCAGCAAGCTTAGATTCAGGCCTATTTGACTTATTGGTCTTACCAATTGAGCCTTTACCCTTTTGTTTGCCCTTGTCTTTCTTTTTCATACCCTTTCCTTTATGAACCATCAAAACAGAGCTAGGCTTCTTAAAGCTCTGCTCGGCTGTTTTGAGCATCCCATGTAGTTCAGAAATGGATTTCTCTATGTTGTTCATGTTGTAGTTCATGACAAATTGGTCATAACTTTTCAAGAGTGAGTTCAAGATCATATTTGTAGCTAACTCCTGGCTTATAGGAAATCCAAGCTTTTCAAGGCAATCAATGTAGCCTTTCATCTTCAAAACATGAGAGATAACTGATGCACCTTCAGCCATCTTGCAGGAATGTAAGGTCTTAATGGTCTCATACCTCTCTTGCCTTGCCCGTTGCTGAAACATTTCCTTGTGATGTACAATCATCTCAAAAGCCTCCATATGTTCCAGATCCTTTTGAAGTTCTGGAACCATGGGGGCAAGCATCAAGCATCCTACATCCACAGAGTCATTCTGATGTTTCGTATAAGCATCTTTTTTATGCTCTTGGAGCATTGGTTGCAGGCTCCTCAGGAATGGGTTGATCGAGGACATAAGTCTTTCTTTCCTGCTTGAGAATAATTCTCAAGTTCCAGAACCAGTCAAGAAAGTTTGTCCCATTAAGTTTGTCCTTCTCAAGGACTGATCGCAGTGATAGTGTTGCGATGTTATTAGTCGACATGATTCTACAAATAAAAAATATGCAAAGTTAATTAATAATCTCCTATTGAATTAACAAACCTCATTATAATTAGTAGGCTAAGATCCATATTTGGCTTAAATTTAAGTCTGCTTTGGCAAGACGCTTAAAATCAAGTTATTTAGGTAGGCAACCCCTTTGCCAATTACATCACATGTAACTCTTAGATCTTTATGAGATTCGATCATCATATGACCGACACATTTACAGCTAGTTTGGTTTGATGGAGGGGGAGGGAGAGATCTTTTACCCTCTCTTTACAAAAAAGACCATGGAAACTTTTTAATATTCCTAAAATATACTCTCAACAAAAAAGAATATTCTCTTCATTAATGGCAATTTGGTCAATTCCCTTCTTTCCACACCCTCCCCTCAAATCAAACACACCCTTAATCTCATCTAATGCCTTGAGATCCAAAACCGTTTTGTAATCTCAATTAAGTCAAGACAATCATGAATGTTGAGTATCACCATTACTCACTCATGTCTCACCAAGATAACTCAAGTGCATCCATTTTGGTGGAATATACAAATAAACGATATATGCTTTGACAAGTATCCATTAATTGACGGCATTACGACTTAAGATTTCATTTGGAGGGTTTAATCTAATTAATTATATTCATATGAATGCAATTATAGTTGTATCTTATACAAACAACACATAATATGCAAAATAAACATGTCATGATCTAATCAAAAGCATAATTAAAATGTGACACAACATGGCTCATCTAACATAAAATCCTCTCAAGCCAATGAGGGAACTTCTCTAAATAAATAAAGAAAATTACATCAAGAGAAACCTCGTTTAAACATACGAGGGAAGTGAGATGAGAAGAGAATATACATCAAGAATATTTAGAGAGAAGGCATGGCACGCAAGCCATATTTAAATATTACAACCACTGTAAAGATTAAAGCTATGTTGTTCACCATACCCAAACAATTTGAAAGTAAATCACATGTATTAATTCATACAATATGAAAGAAAATGTCATGATTTCTCCATCAATTATAATAATTATAACGTGATGTTTAATTATAACGCATACAAAATATAATCAATAGTATGCGAACTCAATTATGAATTAAACATATAATCAACAAAATATATATCAACAATATATCAAAAATCCTATAAGACCATAAGCCCAAAAACATGCAATGCAATCCACTACATGACAAATATAATTCACATTGCTGAATCCATTACGTGACAAAATCAACATAATAATCCACTATGTTGCAATATAATTCATGTTTAATCCACTACGTGACAAAATCAACATAATAATCCACTACGTTGCAATATTATTCACGTTGAATCCACTACGTGACAAATGAACATAATAATCATATTAATCATATAAACCCAATTTAAACACACAATTGATCTGACTCTGATGCCACTGTTGGGATTCGTACACACAGCGGAATGAAATTATCCAATAAATTACAAATACCAAGAAGAGGATCTATCAACAGCGTTTAAATCGGGTTAGTAATTAGGAATCGTGTAACATCCCACTTTAAAAACAGTAAAAATGATGGGAAATTTTTTTAAAAAAAAAAACACGGTGATCAGAGTAAAGCATTTTTCATAAGCAGAGTAACTGAATTCAAAATACATAACCATAGTGTAATCTCATTATACAGTCATCCCAAAAGAAGATAGTTTCTAACAGTACATACAAATATAAACTGATAAACTTCTTCAGCCCTTCCATACCGTCCACCAGCCTCTACCGTCACTCTCTCGGTACTCCCGACCCTGAAGCTACAGCTGAGATCCAATTACCAATTGGATCTCAAGTAACGGTTAACCTTATGCTCAAATAAAACAGTATATTGATAACAACGTTAACATAATCACATACAGCAGAATATCACTACATAAGCACACAGCAGATGCATGATCAAATAATGGCAGAACATAAGCACAAAGCAATATGTAAAGCCCCACATAATGGTTGCACATATCCAGTGCCACGAAGGCCTATCGTGTCCTCAGCGCTAGGCAAACCCGAACGGCATTATCGTAACTATAATCCGTAGTAAGCTGTAAGATAACTGACAACCCTAAACAGAGTTTCAGTATCTAGCATGTCTATCACATATATGTATATAAGCAGCATAAGTGTTAAGGTTACAATACGCGTCCGTACCTCCGTTGACGACTTTTAACACTTCCGTCAAATTCACGGTACGTTTGACAGCGGCTCGACAGGGGTGACAGCGGAAACAGCGGTTCGTGATTCTGGGTATCCTATAAGGATAACATCACCAGTATGAATATCTAAGACCATAACAGGCATTTTTAGGTACACATTACCATTTTGCCCTTAGTTAGCCTTTTTAGCGGTATTTCGCCAGAGCTTCGCTGTTCTGACTTTTTACTTCCAAAATTTTTGCTATAATCTTTTCTATAATATTTTTCTAAGATAATTATCATATTTATTCTAAAAACATGATATCTAAATCATCTTGAAAAATTAAGACTATCCTAACACTTTTACTATAATTATTGAAAGAACTACTGAACTAAAGACTAGGGACCGAAGACTTACTCAGAGCTTCGCTGGGATTTTTCTCCGGACTCCTCCTTCTTCCTTTCTCTCCAAATTTTCGAAAATGGCAAGAGGATTTGGTGTGGAGAGAAATGAGAGAAATGAGAGCTATTTATAGAAAAAGGGAGTGGCATTTTCATAATTTCGCTGAACTTTGTCTGGTCGAATTCTGACCGTTGGATCGCACTTTTGCTAGGTGGATTAATCTTGGCCCTACACCTCAAAACCGTCCTCTCCCTCTTGCTAGAAGACAAATTTGATGATCTCATCCTAGCTGCATCATCCTCTTGCTTTATCTGATAAATTCCCGGTTCGGTGTCCGGTTCGCGTAATTCCGTAAAATCTCAAAATTCCGAGAATGACATGCTGAAGCTTTTTACTTCCTCTTTCAAATGTCATATTTTAACTGGATTTCTGATCCTGTTAGGGACATTCTGTTATCAGCTGAAAATCCTCGGTTTTCGTGTCCGATTCCAGAAACAATTTTTGGCCGGTATTAGCTTCTGGATAAAAATCCACTGACCAATAATATGCTCTGGTTTTTCCCTACTTATGCCCGTATTGCCACAACGGTCTGAATTTCTAAGAGCTCCTATTTTGATTATCTGCTTAATTTCTTCAAAATATCCTCCTATCCGGATCTCCAAATTGCTCTATCAGTTACAGAAATGAATTCGGAGACCGGCTATCTCGGGATAAAATTTCACTCGTCCGTAATATGCTCTGACTCCAATAACCTAGTTCACTGTTTTCTATGTAGGATTTTATTTCTATCCGTTCTCGTTTTCCTGTCCATCTCTTCTCCTTATTATTATATGATTTTCTTTTTAACACATGTTAAATCTTATATTATTATTATATCTAAAAATCTTCTCATCCTTATCCCTCCAAAATTTTTTTTTTCCGGCCAGCCCTCTTTTCTCTTTTTTTTTTTATTTTCCAACATATATTATATTTATCTTATATTTATCTTTTCACAAAATTCCCTTATTGGTCCAAAATGAATTTAGGCTTATAAAATTCCCAAAAATTACTTAATAAATCCCTTAATATTTTCTAATAATTTTCTTAATTAAAACTTATCATTTTCTCATAAATATTTTATTGACATCAATAATCTAAGTTTTATGCAATTTATTATCAATTTCAGAGCCTATTATGATTTCTAGAACACTTTTAAAATTTTCCTTCTTTTGTTTTCATAGGAAATATTTTGTTAAATTTTCTAAATTATGGATAATATGTTTTTTCTAAATTTTCATAATTATTCTATCTCTTTTTGAATTTTCCATAATTTTCTTGGAATATTTTATGGCTTTAAATGTTATTTTTGACAATAATTTCCTTTAATTTTTCATAATTCATTTCTTTGAACAAAATTAATACTATAACATGTTGAGACATAAATCTCCATAAATAGACATTTTTATTACTATAATACAATTTTTCAGATAATGACTATCCGGGTATTACAAATCGTACCTATGCGAACTCGTGTGCGTGCTTTGCATACTCGTGGGCTAACACCTTCTTGGTTGATCAATCTCTAGGAGCCCACTCTATGAATCCACTCCCTCTATCAATATCCACACCGAACAGCACTCCAAGGCAAACAGCAGTGTGCTAGCGCCTTCAAGCTTTTGTCCCACGTCTCTCTTCTAGGGTTCTTTGTGGCTCTTCAATTCTCTTGTGTGTGTAATCAAATTAATTACAACCTAAGGGTATTTGTAACCCTAATGGGCCACATTAAATATTCAAAATCAATCTTATTAATTTTGAAATTGAATTGGAAATTAAATCTGTCTAATTAATTCAATCCAATCAATTTATTTAATGTGAATTAAAAGCCAGGTGATTTTATTTATCTTTATAAATTAAATCATTGATTTATCTTCATAAATCAAATATGGAAGTTATTTAATGATTAGCCCCTAGGGCATAATTTCCAACATCTCTCTGTGGGTGATCCTGCGTTTCACTTTGTTTATTCCTGTCTGTGGGCTTCCCATTGTAGGCATCCACAACCGTTAATGGCGCCATAGATGACATATGTTCTCGTTTCTATTTTAAGTTTCTAGATCTGAATGTTTTCAAATTTCGGTTGATTTGTTCATTTTCATATTTGTTGGCAGTAGTTTGGATTGAATCTTTGCTTCAGTTTTTGTTGTTTGAACTAGTTTTAATATGGAAGAAGAGAAATCATATTTTTCATCAATATGAAAATATACTCCTTCCTTCGGTTTTCAATTGGGTTTGACTACTCCTATGGTTTATTGGTCTTAGACTCAATCAACTAATTTATATAGATTAAGAATATTAGTTAAGTTAGTTAATATGATATATTTTTTTATAAAACACTTGAATCATCTTTCTTAATTTTTTCACTCTCTATCCTACTTAATTATTAGTATGGGAATATCAATAGGGGTACTTTGAGCAAAACTTGATAAACATGTATATAACCAACATCAATTTCCCTATTAAGTTCTGCATTAAGGACAGGAGGGAGTATATATTTGTTTGTGCTTGTGAAGTTATGGTCATGTTTAGATGGTGGAAGAAGAATCACATGAAGATCAAAGAACTGGATCCAGAAAATGGAAGAAATAGAATTATCTAAATTCTAAACTCAGACATGAACTTGTAAAAGGCCACACAGATGTAGCGTGCGTATAGTTGTAAAACTTGTAAATACCAATTTTGCCACCGGTAGAAACAGCAAACTAAATAAGCTACTCGGTTTATCTCTCTTTTTTTCAGCCGAAAACACAGATAAGCAGAAAGGTAGTGGGTTCCGTGGAGTGTGTGTGTTTTTTGATAAAATACATTTTTGGACCTTTAAATTTAGATGAGTTTTTTTGTAGTCACTTAAATTTATAAAGTACATTTTTAGTCCTTAAAATTTAACTTTATTTATGTTATTAATAGAAAACTATGTTGAAGCAAAGTTAAGTGCTGATTGTACAATATTGATGAAAACAAGTTTAAATACTTCAAATGAGAAATACTTAAAGAAAAATAAAAAATAATACTTAATTAAATTTCAATCCTATTTATTACCCTAATTTTTTGTTGGAAAAAAAGAAAAGAAAAGAAAAGAAAGAAGCCTCCCCAGCCCCTTCTTTCTCCAGTGTCGCCCCTCCTCCCCACAATGCACCGTCATTTGTCCTTCCTGATTTGCCCTTTATCCCAGTCTCGACATCTTCTCTTGTCACTTGACAAATTCAACCCATAAGCAATTAGTTCGCAAGAGATTTAATTTGTAATTGGGTCGTTTAACATCGCGGCATCTGATTTGAATAGCAAGATCAAATGTCTTGCGGCTCCTATAGGGTCCAATCTCAACAATTGAGGTGCTATCAGTAATGGTTCGAACAGGCGGTTTGAGAGTGAGCGCGTGGGAGACACCAGTTGTTTGTTCACCTAAATGTTTTAGAGCTTAGCAGCACAGAAATTATGGTTTAGCGACGACATGGAGAGGGAAAGTGGCTGATAGTTGCGTCTGACTTGGGTCACGATGGGAGGCTTTTTTTTTTTTCCCCCTTTTTCTAACCAGGCGTTTGACTTGCTTTAATATTAGCATGGCACAATCAGCAGTTAACTTTGTTTCATCAATATTTTTTTTGGTTAACAATATTAAATTTTAAAGATTAAAAGTCTATGTTATAAACTTAAATGATTAAAAAAAATTAAGTAAAATTAACTTACTAAAAGTGTACTTTAACCTTTTAACCTTTTTTTTTAAGTAATGTTGAAAAGGTAGTCTGAAGGAGGCAAGGAGGCGTGACCGGAGAACGGCCGAGGAGGGTCAATGACTTTGTAGCTAAAGAAAGGTAATTTCAATATTTCACTTTGAGTCATATGTCCTGGTTATAGATTTGACGAATTTAGTAAACAAAATTAGAATTTGAAAATTTTAGATTGCTTTTAAATAGATTTTCCCTTTTCAATTTGTCTAGTAAACATAAAATACAATACATTCCCCAATAACGCAATCATATATATATATATATATATATATATATATATATATATATATATATATGAGGTAATGATAAAATCTCAAAGAAATATTACTTAAAAAACAAGATATTTCCAGGAAAACTTTAAAAAGGCTATTAGAAGGTTCTAAGAAAAGGCCAATACCGGCCTGATGAAATCTCATGACACTAATGCCCTTAAAAATAATAAGAACCCATCAAATTAAACTCTCTTCCTTGATCTCCACAGCCACCGTCCTCCACATGGGGAGGAGAGTACTACATTGAATTCATACACAAAATAACTTTAGTAAACGTCCGTACATCGAGTTATGAAACCTGGTTTGGAGGGGAGTACTACATTGAATTCATACACAAAATAACTTGAGCAAACGTCCGTACATCGAGTTATGAAACCTGGTTTCACCTTAGACTTAGGGGCTATCTGCTACTACGGACATAAAAATAATATATATATATATATATATATATATATATATATATATATATTTGTCAAAACTTTCTGGGTTTCCTCTAGCCTCCCAAAGGAAACAAACTTTCCACATAATCTATCGAGATCAGCTCTGGAAGATAATTTTGAAGCCTACGTCTCTGTTGATTCTGAAGATTATAAGAAATCAATGGAGAATCATCATCATCGTCTTCTCTGATTAGAATCTCATTATCTCCCCAAAACCCAAAGAATTCTATAAAGTCATGGAATGGTCCAATTTCAAACTTCTTAGTCCAACTTCTCTCAACACCATAGTCATTCATCACCCAAATATCAACAAGAATATGATAATAAAACGAGTCATAATGAATAGAAACCCAAGAGAGACAGTTATCCATTACAGCAAGAAGATTTCGATCCATACAAGAGGAAGTAACCAAAGGAGGACTTTGGATAATCCCAAAAACCTCTTTGCTAAAATCAAAGCTCACAATGAATTTACAATTATCAAGGTCATTAGCCAACCAGTGATATGCCCCATTGAAATAACACTCCCCATATAGATAACGAAATTTAAAAATAGGAAAATCAACATTTATTGTTCTACAAGAATTAGTACTGAGATTATACACCTCAACAAGTGTTTGTTCTCCCCCAAAAGGAGAGTATAAAAGTCCAACAATCTTGTAATCCTTTGTGATAGGATCAAACCCAAATCCAAACGCAGTGTATAATTGACTGCCTATGGGATGCCATTGAGACGCTGGAACAGCCTTAACCTCTTTTGTTGCTGGGCTCAATAAAATTAAGCGCCAATCAAATGTTTTGTAGAACCCACAGAGACATAAAATCCCATTACATTGACCAAAAACTGATATGGATTTTAAGTCGTTCTTAGGGAAGGGAAATTCTAAGTCTTGGACTATAGAGTCGCCCTCTCTATCAGAAAGCAAGGATATAGAGGGCACATTGGAATCATTCATTTGGAACAGAATCTTGAGGCAACTATTCTTAGTGATAGAATTTGAGCATTCAAATTGTTTGGTGATGAAAGAAGGGTCACTAATTAGAGCATACCAGGATTTAGCTACAATTTTGAATCGAAGTAAGGATTTTACCGGCAGTCTCATCATGATCTCTATCATTAGATCTTCTGGAAGTTTGCCGCTCAGCATTTTGATTCAGATTGCTGCAAAATATCTGAGAATCTCTGTTTCTCTGGTGAGTGTTGTTGCCTTTAGTTTCAGTATAGATCGAAGATGTATAGTATGGTTGATAGGCTGAAATTTAGGAAGAGGTACTCTTATAATCTATTTTCTTCTTAGAATCTCATATCCGCCATCAAATTAAAAAAATAAAAAATTTATATTTAATAGTTTTCTAAAACTAATATTACAATATTTTATAATTTAATTTTCTCTAAAATTTTATTTGTATTGCAATTATGAATTATGTAGATCATATTTTAATAGTTTAAATTTATTTATTTATGTTTAAAATAATAGTTTCATAAAATATGAAATCTAAACCATTTGATTTTCTTAATCTAATGGTGGAGATGAGATTTTGAGAAGAAAAATAAAGACATGATTCTATAAGAATGTAAACCTAGGCCTCCGAACCAAGATTTTAGGGTTTTAATTTGTGAGGGAAATAGATATCTTGCAAGAACAATATGGTTTTCCGGAATGAAAAGATATAGGAGTTTGTTTTTAAGATATGGTTTATAATTATATTATTATTATCAATTATATATATGTAGGAAAAAAATCAGTATATATATAAGATATGTAAAGAAAAGACGAATTTGAATTAATTAATGAAATATTATTGTCCATTCAATATAAATTTTCAACAATAGCAAAACAAAACAACATCATTCAAGGAATATATATATCTCCCCAAAGGAATCACGCGATATATCTCTTAAAATACTCTAATCCCACGAAAAATGGTGAACTACTCCACATAAAATACTCTAACCATTCATCTTTTGTTTTGCCTTAATTACATAAATCTTCTCTCTATTTTAAAAAATCATATGGATCTTCCTTAAAATTAAAACGTATAAGTTCACCAATATGGTAATTTCCGGATAAAGATTTATAAAATTGTTTCAAATTAAAAAATTAGTTTGATATATTTTGAGAAATATATGTCAATAATTGTGGTTTTAGTGGAAAAAACACGGAAAATTGAAACTTCAGTTAAAAACATATCTTTAAAAAAAAAAAAGGTTAATTGTGTGGGTTCAAAGTGTATTAATGCACAAAGTACAGATAATGTAATGGCAATATTTAACCATTGGCCATTACAATATTTAACCATTGGCCGAAAAAGTAATTGTCGAATATATCCTATGATGAATAAATTAAAAAAAGAACATTATAACATATTTTAACCCGCATATGAATGTCATAGAATAATTCAAATAAAACAGCCTATTTAATTAACATAAAAAAGTAATTTGAAGTAGGTTAATAAGATAATGGATAAAACATTTCAGACAATGTTGACAACAGTTAACATTACAAATTACATAAGGAAAAACTTCAAAGCATGCTAAGAACACATGTTGAAAATATAAATGGCATTTCTCCTTCTTTATGTTTTTGAGAGGTTTGGTAGAGCTCAATTTTGGTGTGCACAGCTCAGCAAGCCAAGGTCTTCACACATGATTGGAACATCATTGGCAGGATCTTCCTTTTTGTATTAGCATCAGGTGGTGTTATAAGTTGTAAAAAGGTATTAATTTCATCTTCAATGACATTACTTTGGGAAGAGGTGTGGAAAATCTCCTTTGAAGCAGTAGACTCCTACAGGCACTACTATAAAAAAAGGTTACTACTACTTTAAAAGACGTCCTTATTCAAAAAAAGGAAGTTAAAAGTAAAACCAGTGGCATTCTTGTAATTATTTTGTTAAATTATATGTATTTGGCGACCTAAACAAATATTTAGATTGTCTAAATTCAGTTAAGGCGTCCTGAAAACAATTAAGGACGCCTATAATTTAGCGCTAAAAATTAATTTTTGGCGCGATGGATGCAATCTAGGGAATTTTTTACACTCCAGGACATATTTATTTATTTTTAATTTAAGGCGTCTTGATAGTTTAGCTGGACTCCTTAATATACGTTTTGGCGCCCTAAAATTTATTTAGGGCGCCAAAAAGCTTGTGAAAAAATTTATTTTGAATTTTTTTTTATTTAAGGCGTCTTGGTAATGACCAAAACGCCTTAAAGAAGCTTTTTAGCGCCTTAAATTCTTTTTAGGGCGCCAAAAAGCTTCTTTAGGCGACCTAAAAAAATTCAAGACACCTAAAAGGAAGTGAAAAAAATTATTTTAAATATTTTTTTTTATTTAAGGCGTCTTGGTATATGACCAAGACGCCTTAAAGAAGCTTTTTAGCATCCTAAATTCGTTTTAGGACGTCTAAAAGAACATTTTTGGCGCCCTGAATTAAAGCTTCAGGACGCCCAAAAAAACAGATTATATATATAAAAAAAAAAATTAGTTCACGACACGCCTACACGCACACCATCGTCTTCTCTATTTTCCCTGACGCACACCATTCTCTTCCATCTCCTCTCCTCAGATCTGTGGCTCCTCCTCTCCCATCTCTTCAGATCTGCGAGAGAGGGAGGCGGATTTGCCATCTCCTCAGATCTGAGGCTCATCCGCTACCAATAGAATAAAAATAGAAGGAGGCCAAATCGTATCTTCAAATTTTTCCTTCCAAGATCGAAACCCTACGTCTTGTTCTGCAAGTCTCTGTTCTTCGAAACGGTGGATCTACAAGTGAAAGCTCAAGATGGATCTGTGTAACATTCAAGAATTCCTTTCAATGGGACGACATGTTTTCCTTTGGATTTCACTATTATCGTTTTATTCCCAAAATAATTAATCATTCTCTTCCTATGCATTCACGGGTGCAAACATGGATATATTTTTTTTCATTTCAAATGATAGGGCCATATTATTATTGTCTCATTCAAGAAAAAGAAAAACATTTCCTTTCTTTATGCATTCACGAGAAAAGGGTTGTATCAATTAGTGGAGAATCTTTGAAAATCAGGAAAAGGAGATGATCACGGGAAGAGTAATGTTCACCAACGGACATAACAATTCTCTCTCACGTTTATTATATACAAACCTACGCTTCTTCATTTACTCATTTTTCTCTGAGTGAAGAAAGAACGCAGAGAGTGAGAGAGAGTTTTAAATGTGAGAGAGACATTTTCTCATGATATTTTGAGAGTGAAGGTTGAGAGCTCTAAGAGGCAGAAGCAATAAGAAGTTGCTAAAGCTCATAGGATCAAGACAAGTAAGTAAAGGTTTCAACTTGTCTTATATTATTTTGAAGATGATATTTATCATTTTCTATATATTATTTTGGTTAATCAAGAAGTGGTGGAACTAAAAGGGATTTTGATGATTTTAAGGATTCTATGGGGTTTAATATAAAATAGATATATTAAGGAATATTTAGGTCTTGGAAGCACATCATTTGGATTTTGTGCAATTAATTATGAATTTTCAAAGTCAGTGAAAATTCTGTTAAATCATAAGTATTGTACTAAAATAATGAAGAAATGGTATTTATTATAATACCTTATTAAATAAAAGGAAATTGATACTTATGATGATGATCCTACCTTAGGAATATTGAAGGAAGATCGAGTTCCTACATTTGGAAATTTATAAATATTTTCAAGGTTGAGGTTGATAACTTAATCTCCAATTCCTTGTGTTCTTATATATGTCTTATATGTTCATGTATTTGTGGACTCGTGGCCGGATTTGTATGTCCGTGTCATGCGTTTTATTTATTTGGCTGAGTGTTATTGTTTTTATATAATAATGCTGCATGCCTGTTTATCCAGTATTTTTATGTGCTTTCGCCGTGATGTTACATTTGCTATATGATATGTATATCGATTGCGGTGCGTTTTATTATTGGTTGTTTATAAGTTTCTGCAATATATGAAATATCTGCCATGTATAATTTACACTTTGAATATGAGATTAACCGTTACCCTGGGATACAACTGATCACTGGATCCCAAAAACACCTAAGGAGCCAGGAAGATGTTCTGGGTCAGGAAATAAGGCGGTGCAGATACAGTAGATGAAGAAGACCCCAAGGTTGGGGAATTTGAATAAATGGGCTTTATATATAAGTGTGGTTTGTTTAGTGATTATTAAACTATTTTTGGGATAACTGTATTAATTAATACCCTTTACAGTATTATTGGATTGCTAGTTTGTACTATGCGTACACTCTTTAAACCACCGTATATTTGGATTATTTTTGTCAGTTACTCATCGTCCATACGCTTATACATGCTCACTGTTGTTTATACTCTGTTATAGTGCTGTATACGTGAATAGTACCATATACATGAATAGTGTCGTATACGTGAATAGTACTGTATACATGAATAGTGATTTTATAAAAATTGAGGTATGATTTTGAGTACGTATTTAAAAGTGTAATCAAGGCGGGTGTTACAATCTACAGGTGGAAGCTCAAGACTGGAACTTGTCGGCTCTCCTCTTATCCTGAAACTTGTCGGATCTTTGGTTCGATTTGCATCTCTAGTGATTTCTTCTTGTGATTTGTTTGTTAGTTGTTATCCAAAAAAAGTATGCTTCGTCAGATCTGTTGTTGTGCCGAAAAAACATGCTTCTATGCCCAGATCTACGGATATATTGTTTGTTACTAGATCTTCGTCAGTGTTATATTTATGAAAATAGAGATTTGGTTGTATGATTTGTTGTGCTTGGATTTGATATTTCTTGGTTATTGCTCTTTGATTATGTTAGTGTTCATTCGAGTGTGTACAGGTAGCTATTTGTTGTCTCTCAATTTGATAATCTATTCCTTTAAGTAATTAATTTCTAGAGTTTTTGCTCTTTTTTCCTACAATCATAAGCAGTAATAGATTTGCTTTTGTTCCCTTATTCTCGGTTCTACGAGTTCTATATGTTCCATATAGAATTTGGAAGTCCAAGTCTAGCGGATCTATCTCAATCGTATTCCTTTTATGCTGGATCTTTTGGGGCTTCTTCAACTGATTGCGAATATGTTGTGTGTATTCTTGGTTTTGTTTTTTTTTTTTAAAAAAAAAAAAAGAGCAATAAGGCTTCCTGAATTAAATTCATGGCGCCTTTTATAGGGCGTCTATTCAGGGCACCAAAATTAAATTTTTCTACTCCCCATTGACACACGTCCTTCATATTTAGGGCGTTAATTGTATGATATTCAGGACGTTATTTTGTTTTTTTGTGGTAATGAGACATATCAAATAAATTAATGATGAGAACACAAAATATACTTTGAAAAAGATGAAAAACAAAACATTGTACCTCTATCATGTTTGGTATGTGTTCCTACAAATGAAACATGGAAAAAGTGTTAGTTAATTAAATATCCAACGAATGGTATGAATAATATTTTTATTGCAAATGCTCTTAACATCAACCTTCCCCAATTTGAATGTTGAAATTGTTG
The DNA here is from genome assembly GCA_037074495.1 of Acacia confusa. NCBI lineage: Eukaryota > Viridiplantae > Streptophyta > Magnoliopsida > Fabales > Fabaceae > Acacia > Acacia confusa. The sequence continues at coordinate 11,697,913 of CM073514.1, forward strand.
TACCAAGTGAGTATCAGCACACAACTAACTAACATTGATGCTACTTGTCCGATGCTTTAATTGTGGTTCTTAATCTGTGGTTTGACAATTACTATCTTCCCAGCAATTTCGTCCAACCCTATAGAAATTGTAGAATTCCTACCCTCTTATAAGAATACCAAACACATATACACAAGTAAAAGAATACGTTAAATGAAAGATATAGTATGCATATGATTATTCAAGAGCCTGAGTACCTTGCGCATATCCTCTTTGATCTTTGATGCAAATTTATCCAACAACTCAGTTGCATGACAATCAAAGAATATGACTGAACATTTTCCAGTATTGTCATAGACTTTGTAGTGAACTTTAAACCTGCCAATATAAATGCATGGAAAACCAATGAGTAGAATATATAGATTGATGGATTAATACATCGTGAAGTAAAATAATGTACTTTTGGACAATCATAAGTACATCCTTATCACATTTGGTGCATCTAAGAATATCGTTAGACATGTACTCAGGCTTCTTGTCACACGGGTATATATCATAAACCCACCCATACACACTTTTGAATAGTCACCTTTGTGACAACATCACACTCCTAAACATTGAAATAGAATTAAAACCTTATTTCCATGTTTAATAATGATTAGTATTTTTCACACAATTGCAATGAATGAATAAACTAAAATAGTAAAAATAAAAGAACATGAAGACATAAAATAATATTTACCTGGTCTAACATAGGAATATCACACAATGGAATCCTTGCTCGGAAGCTAAGAAGGGATTAAGCTAAGTAGGTAGGATATATAATTGGCACTTGATATTTGACTAAGTAGCTGGCTGGATTCAAAATCTTGGCTAAGTTTGTAAATTATATATCCGCACAAATGATAGTTGTTAACAATAAAGAAACACATTTTAATAATAAAAGCATCTTTACAAATTTTCAAGTATCATCTGACCTTTCCTTTAGCAACGATGACTCTAGTATATTTGGATTTAGAGTGACTAAAGTTGTATTAAACTCATTATTCAAATGATTGTAATATGATAATATGATATATTTGATAATGAATTAATACAGAAAAACTCAAAGTTATATTTATATTAAGATTAATAATAAATAAAATGAAATTACATAACCTGTATTCCTATTTAATCTGGCGAAATGCACAAGCACAATAATTGGAGGTTCCATGTCCTCATGTTTCTTTGCATAAGTCTCCTCAGCACAATCACCCGAAAGAGTAATATTTATTAAGTTTTCACTAAGATGAAATAAAACATGATCTCATAATAAAGTGCGAATAATAATGTTAGACATACATTACTATCAAGAGTATATATTAAATGAGAATAAAATCTAAAGATTAATATTACTTCTGATCAGCAATGCTAAAGTTTAGCCTCTTGATAATATCACTCTCCCTTCTTTGATCCTTCAAATGTCCAAAAGCTTGCAAGAACCCAATTACATCTGTCATTGTTTGTATCAAATTGGATATAAGCAAATCATTTGGATAGTGAGTGACTCATATATGAAATAAAATGTATTGTGTTTTAAATAAAAGTGATCAAATGAGATTGGCAAACCTATTAACCATGTGTCATTGATACTTCCATGTTGGATGTCTACAATGGACTTGAAGTTATATGCCTCTTTGTTAATGACTATGTTAGATTCTTCAATGAAAGTGTAAAGATGAAAGTTGAATTTCCAGCGGTTTGAAGTTACTTTGTACTTATCATCGTTTTTGAGTATCTGGAAGTTTTGAAAGTTGTATACTATCCCTTCTTTAGGGTCATCAATCAATTTGTAAATAATATTTTTGTGTGTAGTAGAAAAACCTCAATCCTTGTTTTCTAGAACAACAAAGGGTTTTTTGTTTGGACAACTAAAAAGGCAAATTAAATTAGAAGATAACACACTTGCATGTCTTGCATGTCGTACGTAGAGTTAACTCTATGATGTGAGCAATAACGTAAAATTGTCCACTATGTGGATTCAATATTCTGTACAACATCATACCAGCCAATATCATGCCGATCTTCCATATCAGGTATGGTGCACCCTTCTTCCTGACCACCCACTTTCTAAGAACTTTTGCAACTACTGACCAAGTGTCCTTACTATCATTGATATCAGAAAAAATGTCTTATTCATTTCCTGACATAATGAAAAAAAAAAAAATCATGTTTGTTAAACCTACATGAAAATGTATGAAGAGGATGAAGAAAATGAAACCGTAGTGGCTTACTAAAATATTTTAAACAGACGCGATGTGAGAGATAAGTTCGATACAAGTGATGACATAAATGTGGTTTTCTGCTGATGGTGTTTGATGTCCTACGCCCCTATACATATAACGTAAAAGTGAAGTTGGCGGGAAGAGGGAACCGGTGTACTATGTTTTAGACTTTCGCGCCAAAACGGATTAATAATACATGTATGTAGTGAGTTGCTGGTATAATAATTTTTTTTAAAAAAAAATAGAAGTATATCATGTTTATGGTAGAAAATGCGTTTGTGTTTTTTTTTAATTTATTGACATTTGATATCTACTAATGGGATACTGCTTTACGCAGAGTCCCAACTTAGGTATTATTGAAAAGCTTTTTTTTTTTTCCCGGTAACAGTAAGGAATAAGTTATTTTTAGAAAGTTCAAATTAAATCAGGTTATAAAATGAGGAATGTATATTTAAATTTTAGGGGTCTTCTCGACATTAGGAATAGTTACTTATAATTTTGTGTAAAATGTTATGATAATGTTGGCAAGAGGATTAAAATGCTTTGATTTTTATTCCATAAAAGAAAATAATTATACAATTACTAGGAGATGAAAAAGCCCACTACACAGATGACAGTTAGGTTGGCAGCCACTTCGTTCTTGTCATTATTTCGTAGCATAGTTGTTTAGGTTATCCACTTAGAAATGCTGCGGAACACTAGGCAGGTAGTTGTCGCACTATACAATCTGAAAGAAGTATATTTATCATGGTTTAGATGCATCCCAACAACTCATTAAATTCTAGTAAATGATGATGACTAACTCTTGCACAGACTATCAGTAGTAATATACAGATGAGTATAACTATCATTATACTACTAAGCAGATGAAAAAATAGGCATTTAATATACTGCTGAGAATGGGAACAGATGAAAAAGGGAATATAGCTATTATTGTTGTTTCTATTGAATTCCCTACCATCTACAAAACAGGATATCTACTTCGCCTGATAGAAAACACACTAGCAATGTACTTCATACAAAACTCCAATTAAAAACGTTAAAAGTTAAAATGCAAAAGAAATAATCAAGAGAAACACAAGTTCACACACTCCAAGCACGTCTCTTCGCCAAAGTGACTTCAGGGAAATCTGAATCTACGAAAATACGAGTTCCATTGAGAACAAACGAAATCTCAACACCTACATTCATAACAGAAGCATTACCAAGCAGTTATGAATCTCCACATGTAAAATATAAATGTTCAAAAATCTAAATATAAATCTACCTCTTTGTATTTTGCGCATGATCTGTGCATACTGTACTCCCACAAAAACCCCTGATTGGCCATTAAAATTTTCCAAGAGAGAAAGTGTACTCTCAAGAGCTTCACCTTGCAAAATACACCTAACCAGAAATTTCTTCCTGCAATATTGCGTGAAGGGAAATTATACCTTGCGTGTCGTAAAAAAAATTGTGTTTAGGCAAATAGAAAACTAAATATAGTGACCATACAGTTTGTCCTCCAGATCCAGAATCAGTGTCATTGAGTATATTCCCCTACATTTATAATTAGATGATCGATTGTATGATTTGAGAATCCCGCAAACATCTCATCAATCAATGTATTTCAAAAAATAAATTAATCATATTGATAAAAATAAAAAGGTCAAAATGATAAAACAACCAAGGGAAAGCCAAACTGGTGCAACAACTACATACCAGTGAGCATATGGTTAGTAGGAAGGCCCCACAAATTAGTATCATCGACACAATTTAGGATAAAACTTCGCTTTGGTATGGAGTCGCTGAATGAAGGAGCTATTATGGAATAGTTAGTAATAACAATGTAAATAGATTGATGAACTCCTTCGCCATCATCACAAACTAAAAAACGTGAGATTTCATAACAACCACCCTCAGTCAATTTCTAGTAGTGCTTGTCCATAAGACCAACTGAAATAATTCTAACCAACATGTGTGGATCTTTTTGAGAGAAAAATGGAAGACGTCAAAACATATTGGAGACAAAAAGTGGCAGCACAAAATGGAAGACAATGAAATGGAAGGAGTAAATATAACATGATTGTATTATCAAAAATGATATGATGAGATTGACAGACTCAAGTTCCAGCAAGGGCCATTTATGGCTGATGCAACAATGCTCTACATATCTATGAACGATGCAATCAACTTTGACCTTCAAGATCATTTCATGAGGATCTTGAGACAAATTTTGCAAACATGAGTTGGTGTTCATTGCCATCAATCAATCATCATTAAATATATCCATCTAAATCTCCTAGCCCTTCCGTCATTGGTCCACCAGTTTCACCTACATGTCAATTTCCTTCGATGTGAATGGATCTTATCTGGAAGACCCTGTAATTATCCACGTGTATGCCTTTCCAATCCCATTTACAGTTGAAGCAGCAATTAAAAACGGATTCGAAAGCCATTAGTACTTCATGCTTGACTTCAAGTGTACCACTTAAAGTGCGTATATTTCCAACGAGGGCTGTGCTTTCCCCATGCATTGCCAAACTGACTGTCGATCGCCATTATTTTTCAGTTGTATTGAAACATTGGCAGAACTAATCGGCCACCTTAATTAAACGTGATTAATTTTTTTTTTCATCATTTCCAAAGGTTCCATTGTGGTTCTATGGCTATTTGATCGATTGTTGTTCACATTTCCTCAGTCAGTTGCAAAACTGGACTCGTATAATCTTTTTTTAAAAAATTTCCATTTCGGATAGCAATGACTACGTGTAATTTACTATCCTTCCTCACTGTCGATGGTAGAAGCAACAATTGGAGTATCACTGTCAATAGGGCCGGCCCTTGAAGGAGAATAGAAATGGAAATTAGGGTTGGCTTTTGAAGGACCAGGCCTAATAGGGCCGACCCTACAAGGCCTGGAGTAAGAAAAACATGTGTTTTTCAAAACCTTACCTGAGAACACAAGAGCCGGCCTTACAGGACCCAGAAAATATTATTCCAAATTTTAATTATTTTTCCTCCACTTTTTTAAAGAAATATAATTAGTAAATTATAACAATTAAAGTTCTAATTTATCGAATAAATGTTATCGACATACAACATTAATATCTAAACAACATGAATCATCCTCATCCAACAAATAAATACATTTACTAATTTGTAATTAAAAACAAACTATTGTCAATAAATAACTTACATAAAACATAAAAAGCATACCACTAAGCAACATTAGTACAATGACTATCATTGTCATATTCTTTACAATAGGATCAATTTCAAAGACATTTGATTGTGTTTCACTTTAAGTAGTAGGCTCTATTTCATGAATAAGAATATCATGAATTTCTTCTCTCATATTATGAACACATCCCATTAAAAGGGCCTACAGGGCTGGCTCAAGGCCCTAGAGGGCCGGCCTGAGGCGCTACAGGGCTGACCTTTTTAAGCCTAAGGCCCTGCAGGGCTAGCCCTATAGGGCTTATTTCATTTAACTCTTTTAATTTTCAGACTCGGCCCTTCTAAAAGGGCCGGTCCGATGGGCTTGACCCGATTTCTCGGCTCTAACTGTTGAGGTGAGCCTATAAAACGCAGATTAACACCAAGGGAAATGAATGCATTATTCATTTATTATCCCTAACAGAGCATGCGATGGTTAGGCGTCAGCATTTAATTTACTTTAAGAAATTGATGGTGTGCATTAACTTGTTTTTTCAACTAAGCAGATTGTACAACTTTTATTGCATGTCGATATTAGAAACTGAAGAGATTGGCAAATAACTGAATTCTCTACATAAATATTCTGATATCAAGTAAATGACAATAGAATAAGTAAACAAAGTTACTACTTTGTCAACCAAAAAAAAAACAAAACTATTCTGAGAACTGATGATATGCAATATTAAGACTGTCATTGAACGTTGTACCAAAAAGTTTAAATAGACTGAAATACAAGTTAAACAAATGATGTTGCAGATAGACATTCACACTTGAAGAACATGTCTCTTCGCCAAAGCCAATTCTGGGAAAGATGGATCAATGTAAACACGAGTAGCGCCGAGGACTGAGGCAACCTCAATACCTACGTTGATAACAAAATTATTTCCTGTCAGCTATAAATCTTGACATGGAAAAAATAATAGTGTAATTCCCTACCTCCTTCTATTTTGCCTCTGATCATAGCATACTAAACAACCACAAAAACCCCAGACCGACCATTCAGCATATCCAAAAGAGGAAGTGTACTCTCTAGAGTCTCGCCTTGAATGATGCACCTCACCAGATTTTTCTTCCTGCAGAATAGTAAACATCGAAAATATGAACTTCATAGCATCAGGGGTGAAATTATTATAGAAAATAAAAACATGTAATATTAAAATCATACAGTTTGTCTTTGATAACTCTCCATGTTTTACATATTTAAAGTATATTTTAGAGATATTTTGAGAGTTATCTAAATAATTTTGGAAGATTTCTATGAGATTATATTGTTATAAGATCAAACCAAAGTTTTGCATCATTTGTGGGATTTGAATTTAAAATAAAAGTTTCTAAGTTTAGAAAATAAATAAAAAGATTAAAGAAACAAAAAGATTTATCATTATTATTATTTATTCTTATGATTTCTTTTGCACCAGGAGACGTGTATTCATGGATTGAATTGGATGCAATTGGGCCGCATGGATTAATGGCAATTGGGCCAATGAATTGATGGAGGCATTGGAGATAGACGTGTGGGCCTGTTTGGTGTGAATTAAAAAAAGGAAATGGAGACCTAAAAGAGAGGCAGAATTAATTAATGAAGGAAGAGGAGAAAACACGCAGAATGAGAAAAGACAACACACGCACTTAGAGTTGGCACAAATGGTAAAGGATTCAGGATTAGACCTTTGGGTTATGAGTTTGATCCCCTCTGTCATCACTGGAACTCCTTTGGTAGGCGATTTCGTAAATCCCTAGTAAGTGCTTATAGAGTCTGGGTCATGCCCGGGCCTTGGTAAGGGACTGGTGTGGAACCCTTTCAAAACTTTTTTTATTAAAAAAAAAAAAAAGAACACACACACTTCGGATTGGGCTGAGTGGAGGAATGAAGAATTGGATTGGACCCACATTTTGAATTGAATCAAAATAATACATTGACCTAAAGAAAAGAGGGTTCTGGACGGAATTGAGAGGAGAGACGCAGAATACAGAACCGAATTCAGAGAGCAGCAGAGCATCACTGGAAAAAGAGAACAGGGACGTTGGAGAAAGAGAGAACGGAAGACGCGACAGATTTGGAACTGAACAGGGACGCTACGGCTGAAGAGCAAAGACGCAAGCATAGTGCTGGGTTCCTTTGTTCTTATTCTTTGTTTGTCTAGTTATCATTTTCTTTCCTTTTCCGTTGTGAATCTGAACTCTGAATTTATATTTCCTGTTGTTATGGATTTTACCACGGCTAGTTTTATTTTGCAACCTAGAGGAACTATGAATTATTAATGGATTAAACTTTATTTTCATGGTTTAGTTATAATTAGTATTAATTTTAGTTACTTAAACTTGATTAACTTTATCTATTTAGATATTGGCTATCATTAAATATGAATTTGAGAATTAGGATTTACCTTGACGAAAGGAATTTTAATTAAGCTCTTAAATTAAGCAATATGGGATTAAATTACGATTTAATTTGCAAGTAGGATAGTCATATACCTAATAGCCTCATATAATTGTAGAAGAGTGTGTCCAAATTAAATTGCCTCTTGAGTAAATTTGTTACACATAACAGTTTATACTTAAAAAACGGTTGTAAGTGGACCGACAGACACTTATAGCTATTTACACTCGAAATCATCAAAATTGATATTAAGGCTAATTAAATTAGTAAAATCAAGATTTATGAAACTAATGAGGGATTAGTAACTCTGGGTTGGTCGCTTGATTTTTGTGGTAGTTAGTTTATTTTAATTTCTTTTCTTTTAATTAAATGCAATTTGAGTTACTTAACTTAAATGAAAGTGTAAAATTAATACTTAACTGAAGTTGTGGATACTAAATCCTCGTGGGAACGATATTTTACTCACTCTTTATTACTTGATATGGCTCATGCACTTGCAGAGTTATAGGCTTTAAAATTTTGCCCTATCAGTCTTCCATTTCCAGATTAAAATATTAATGTAATAAAATTTGTCAAGCACCTTATAACTCTATAATTTTAGATCTGACGTTATGGATCATCACATTAGAGTAATGCATAATCCAAAAGTCTATGGAAAAAAAAAATTATGCGTAATTTTTTATTTAAAAAGAGATTTTTTATAGAAAACTCAATTAATATAATGAAGATGCCTGTACTGTGTTTTATTTTAAAAATGACATCAATGAAAAAATAAAAAAGATAACTGTGAATGAATAATTCAACAATTGTCAATAATGAGTGCGTCAAAGGAAAAATCTCACTTTGCATGTAAATAATGCTTAATTTTGTGGGGTTCAAGTAGCTGATTGAATTGCTGAAGTTTCAATGGGTTGGTCTTAGCTCTGGATTGGGTATCTTAACATCAGTGACAATTGCCTTATTAGTGAATTATGTTCGGGAAGTTTCTTTTGATCCCTTTTAAAGTTCTCTATGTGTTGAAGGCCTTTTAGCTACTTGACTTTTTCTAGATTGAAATATATGATTCAACATTGTGTGGCCTTCTCCAACAACAAATGCATTATCACTTTCATCTTGGTAGACTTCTAAATTAACTGCATTAAATTAGAATTAAATTAGAACGTAATTTTTAAAACAGTAATGAGGGTTTACAATGCATAACATGACTATATATGTTATTAAAACGAACATCAGAAACTTACTTGCATTGTTTGGTTGTTCAAGCCTACTATTCAAATCAGCCATAACTTCACAAATTTTTTTCAACGACCTCAGTTGAAGCTTCTTTTGGTTAACTGATCGTGACGATGGGTTAATAGAAGGAACCTTAGTTAATGTGTTGTCATATGTTAAGCCACTATTATTGGTTTGGATGAATTTTGAGAGTTGCTTGTTCGGTTGGTAATATCGGATATGACAGAATGAGTTTATTCCTCCAATAATGGATTCAAAATTGTAGACTGCGAAGATTGCACGTCATTCTCTGTGATGACCAAACCAAGATCCATCATAAGCTCTTAAACTAAGTTGGCAGCAACAGCAATAGAACTATGGACATTATTTTCATTCGAACTTCTTGAACATGTTGTTTGCCTACCTAATAAGTTAGCATTACACTTTGAATATAGAACGTCCAATCAGAAGAAATGAAATTGACAAAATTGAAACGACAGTATAACAGGAATAAAGAACACTGACCTCTTCCTTTATTTTGCTTATTATTGGAATCATCACTTCGTTTTTTCCTCATTTTTGATTTTGTGTTGTTATCTAAGGCTGAGAACTTCTCAATTTGAAACACAATGGACTATAAACTCTCATTTCAATATATGTAGTATGTGATGCTTCTAAACACTGATCATGGAATTCATTAATTGAGTTCTTTATCGATATACAGACGTTTAGATATCAGTTAATTCTCTACGAACAAACAGATTGCACACAATATTTAAACAGATGGCAAGGATTTCCATATCAACCTACATTAAAGTTGATCAACATTAAATAAGTACGCACAGTTGTAATGATGGATATCCATTCCTTCTTGGAAGTTGGGTCTCCACAAAAATGTCAGAGGGGTTATTTATTAATCAATTGCATGAATGCAACCGTGTACACATTTATATGAAGTTATTACATTTCGTATTAATGAAGCTTCTGTTTGAATGTCTACAACGTTGCTTCGTAAAACACGGATTCAAAAGTGTGTAGCAGGAGACATGATAATGCATGTACTGTGTTTTATTTAAAAATTGACATCGATGGAAAAAAATAATAATAAAAGATAATTGTGTATGAATAATCTCACTTTGCATGTAAATATGCTTAATTTTGTGGGGTTCAAGTAGTTGATTGAATATTGCCGAAGTTTCAATGGGTTGGTCTTAGCTCTGGATTGGGTATCTTAACATCAATGACAATTGCCTTATTAGTGAATTATGTTCGGGAAGTTTCTCTTGATCCCTTTTAAAGTTCTCTATGTGTTGAAGGCCTTTTAGCAACTTGACTTTATAGATCTGTTTTCTGTCGTATAGATTTCCTTCTGCCTAAAAAAGTTGGATCTGGCTTATATCCTTTTCATTTAAAATCCGCTGTAGTCCTTTGCAGTCAAACCGCGTCGTTTTGGGTGAATAATACAAGCTGATTCTTTTTTTTTTTATTTTTGAAAAATTATTTCAGAACACTAACATGCACTAAAAAGATACTTTAAAATATTGAACTGTGAAAAAATATTTCATAATCTTAAAAAATTATTTTACGATCGTGAAAAAATATTTTATAGTACTTATTGATACTAAAAAAATACTTTAGAATACTGATTAGTACTGAAAAAATACCTCATAATCTTTAAAAATTATTTTAGGATCTTAAAAAAATATTTTGTGGTACTAAAAAGATTCTTTAAGATATTTACTAGTATTAAAAAAATACTTCATGATTTTGAAAAAATATTTTATGATCTTAAAAAAATATTTTATTATCTTGAAAAATATTTTAAGATACTGAATAGTACTAAAAATATACCGTAAGATATTTTTTCAAGATCTTAAAATAATTTTTCAAAAGCATGAAGTATTTTTACAAAATTATTCAGTATCTTGAAGTATCTTTTTAATGTCTGTTAATATTCTAAAATAATTTTTCAAAAGAAAAAAAGAAAAAAGCATCAGCTTGCATTATTCGCTCAAAACGTCACCGTTTGACCGTAAAGGACCGCAGCGGATTTTAAATGAAAAGGATATAACATAGGCTTCTCTCCTTTTCTACTATTGACCCCTGCCATCCGCTGCCTTCAATGCTTTGTTTCTCGTGCAAAATGAACTTGGGTCTTGTGGGCTTTAACTTATGAGAGAGATAGTGAGAGACAATGCCACATTGCCACGTATGAGGCTAAGGGTGAAGAGAGAAGACTTTTTCACAAAAGATAAAGTTGAGGTTTTTACATTAAGAAATTTAAAAATACTCTTTATGAGAAAAATGTTTTTTAAATTAATTAGCTTTAAAAAAACAAGAATTTACTCTAAAGAGATTTAGAAAATTAAATTAAAAAAATTAATTACTCACATCTAATTCTTATTATAAAGTACTAACTAATAATCCTCATAAACTAATAAAAACAGTGAAAATAAATAAAGTTGTCCTACAATTTAAGTAATTTCTATTATTATCCCTATTAATTACATTAAAATCTAATATTATATTATTATTACTATCACTCACTACTCTTATTAATTATGGGCCTACATGGAAAAAAAAGCAATTAATGTCATTTGGAAACAAGTAAGTGTCTTATAAAAAAAGCTAAATTCACTTGTTAGTTGGTGCCTTATAATAAGGATCAGATGAAGTACTTCAACAAATTTAAAATGCTCTTTATGAGAATTTTTTTAAAAAAAAATAGCTATGAAAAACAACATTTTCCTCTAAAGAGATTCTGAAAAATTGTTAAATAAAAATTTTTTAGTAAGAAAAAAACAGAGATAATATTTTTTAAAAAAAAAATAGAACATTTTCATGATAATGTTCCAGTGTTTTTGTCCGAGAGCTAAACGAAAGCAGCACACCAGGAGGAGGAAAAGCTGGTTAGACTTGAAGATATTAAGGCAATATTTATTTATTTTAAAATATCAACTCATTTTTTTTCTGACTAAAAAAGTTTTATTTAACAATTTCTCAGAGTCTCTTTAGAGTAAATTCTTGTTTTTTAAAGCTAATTAATTTTAAAAATATTTTTCTCATAAAGAATATTTTTAAATTTCTTAATGTAAAAACCTCAACTTTATCTTTTGTGAAAAGGTCTTCTCTCTTCACCCTTAGCCTCATACGTGGCAATGTGGCATTGTCTCTCACTATCTCTCTCATAAGTTAAAACCCACAAGACCCAAGTTCATTTTGCACAAAAAACGGAGGGCAGTGGATGGCAGCGGTCAATAGTAAAAAAGGAGAGAAGCCTATCCCAAAAAAAAGTTGTAGGTTATTTTGCTTATGGGGTTTAAAGCGTTGAGGTTTTTAAGTGACTTGTAATATAATCTATTTCTTTGTTGGGGAAAAATGTCACCAACTATGAATATATATAATGTCAAAACATTGGACATCTAAGGACCACACAATTTGAAATTCACAGTCAAGGAGAGTTGGCATAGATAGTAAGGGATCCAGGATTAGGCCCTTGGGTCGTGGGTTTGATCCTCTCTCCCGTTGTTGGGATTCCTTTGGTAAACGATCTCATAAGTCCCCAGTAAGTGCTCATAGAGCCCGGGGCCGTGTCCTGACCTTAGTGGGGGACTGGTGTCGAACCCCTCCAAAACTTTTTATTTATCAAAAAAAAAAACTTGAAATTCACAACAATATAATAAAACAAAGCATAATTTCTTTATTACCAGTAATTTTTCCACTATCATAATGCATTGACGTATATTAATAACTTTACTTTATTGGCCAAAAATATTAATTAATTTACTTCATTGTGGGTCTGAGTACTTAAATTTATGCGCCGGACATGAATTGAATTATTGAAAGTAAGAAAGGTGTACGAAACTTGTTTATTAAAAAACTGTCAAAAACAAATTTCTGGTTTTACAATTTTTTTTTTTAGTCCTAAAATTTTTTTCTAAACTTAAAATTCAGTCCCTCAAATATAATTTAATTCTTGAACTATTAATTCGTTTTATAATTCAATCCCTAAATTTTGTACTTGCTTATAACTTAGTCTTTAATCTTTTTTAATTTTTTATGATTATCTTCTTATGAACTATAACCCTTGTCAAGCCAACATGGAGTCCTCCTACATAGCGGAAACTACAATTAGTAATTTAACATCTAAGATTCATTGACTGGGTACTATTACTGTGTCAATTGTCGATATTTCCAACAACATAGTAATTGAAATACTGAAAGTCATTACATGAAATACTGAAAGTCAAAAAGTCTGAGAAGTTGAACCAACAAAATGATGATAGAGAGAACATATAAAAAAGGCATTCCAAACGAACAACATAGTCGATGAAGCAACGTAACTTAGGGCAAAGCATGGCATGGATTATATGAAGATCCTGGGTATTCATTGTCATAGGTTAGATTAGCAGTAGCAAGACGATTTAGTTTGAAACAGAAGTTAACAACAACATGATGGTCATAATTAAAAAGAGCTTGTAAAATATCACAATGACAAAGGAAGAGCACTGTAAGCATTTGAAGTAACAATTGACATAAGGTCTCCCCTTCGTCAATGATGATAGAGAGCACTGTAAGCAACAATTGAAGGGATTGCCACTACAAAAAAGTTCAATGAATTAATATTGGAATTAAAAGACGAGTGTACGAACTAAAAGTTTACGACAAACCATTCGTCCATTATCTCAAAGTTGAACTGACATAAGGTCTCCCCTTCGTCAACTACATTTTTAAGTTCATAAACAACTGTGACAAGTTCAACGACATCTGGAACATAATTGTAATACAGTTAAAATATTTGAAATTATGAATTGGCTTATGTAAAATACACTAATCGACAACCAAAGAATTGCAAAAAAAGGAGATACTTATGAGCGTGGTCTCCAACAAAGAGGTTGTAGCTAGAGGTAGCAGTGGTTGAAAAATAGTGTCTGGCGTCCTTATAATGTTAGTTACCAATTTGATTTCAGTGAATGCTTCAATACTTAATTTAAGATATGGGTTTATCAGATTAGGCCCATGTTCAACACAAAAACGTTTGAGCACGAAAAAAAATCCAGGTACAAGGACACCAGAGAGTCTACGCATGATTTCCGAGCGACGTAAGACGGCCAAGCACAAGTAACCCTAACAACAGGAATTTTTAAAAAACATGTGAGGACACTGAAGTTAGGCCAATGCATATTTAGGTGTGAGGAAAACAATGAAATGAGTCACATCGTATTACCTTTGAATCAGCAAGAACCACGTTGTAGATGATAGGATGATGCCTCTTGGTGTATGGAATATTCCAAAACTGTGAAACCACCTTCACAGTAATAGACCAATTGAGAGACTTACCATCGAGTTCAAAGAAAGATAGGACATTGCATATAGTCATTTCAATTAGAATTGCAATAAGAAATAAACAATAGAGATGTCATCAGTTTTGCAATTGATGAGGAGATGAAAACTACAAAGGATTATATAGACATATAAGGATTTAGCAAGAAAAAATATGACTGGATACAATTAAGGCGGCCTATCCGTTGGACCAATAGTGGATGTCATGCACATTAAGCTGTACTACAACTGATTTTAATTGCAGTGGATGGGAGAATATTGATTTTAATTAAGGTGGCCAATAGGTGCAACCAATAGTGTATGCTATACTAAATTGAATACCCACATTTGGGCTGCACTTGCATGGGGAAAATGCACTCGACGTTGGGAATAATATTACTTTCAATAGAGCATTTAAATTGAAGACTGAAAGAGCCAATTGTTTTCGAACTCGATTTGAATCCTGTTTATAGCAAAGAATGAGATTGGAAAAGAATAAATGTGGACACATAACAGGAGAGTACAGGTTAGATCCATACAAAAGGGTTTTAATTGCCATGTATGTACGTAGTACAAGTGAACCAATAGCTAATGAGCTAGGAGATTTAGAAGGATATATTTTCTTGTACTACATATGTGGCAAATAAAACACTTCTATATGGATCTGACCTGTACTCTCCCTTTGCGTGTCCACGTCTATTCCTTTCCAATCTCATCCATTGTTGTAAACAAGATTCAAACCGAGTTAGATAACAATTGGCTATTTCAGTCTTCAATTTAATTGCTCCATTGAAAGCAATATCATTCCCAACGTCGAGTGTGTCTTCCCCATGCAAGTGCAAACCGAATGTGGGTATTCAATGTAGTATGTCGTCCACTATTAGCTGCACCTATCGACCATATTAATTAAAATCAATATCCTCCCATCCACCACAATTAAAATTAACTGTAACATTGCTTAATGTGCATGACATCCATGATTCACCCAACGGATAAGCCACCTTACTAGTATCCAGTCATATTTTTAGTTACTAATTCCTTATATGCCTATATAATCCTGATTAGTTTTCATTTCCTCAACAGCTGCAAAACTCATGACAACTCGTAGTAACCATTTCTTAATGCAATTATAACTAAAATGGATATATGCAATGTCCTATCTTTACTTGAACTAGATGGTAAGTCTCTCGACTGGTCTATTACTGTGAAGGTGGTTTCAAAGTTTTGGAACATTCCATCTACTAAGAGATATCGTCCTATCACCTACAACATGATTCTTGCTAATTCAAAGGTAATAAGATGTTACTCGTTGCATTGTTTTCCTCACACTTGAATAGAATCTACCTAACTTTGGTGTCCTTACAATTTTTTTAAAAAAAAATTGTTGTTGTTAGGGTTACTTGTGCTTGGCCATCTTACATCGCTGGGAAATCATGCGTACGTAAACTCTCTGGTGTCCTTGTACCTGGATTTTGTTTCATGCTTAAATGTTTTTGTGTTGAATATGGGCCTAATCTGATCAAACCATATCTTAAAATAAGTATTGAAGTATTTACTGAAATCAAATTGGTAACTGACATTATAAGGATACCAGACACTATTTTTCAGCCACTACTACCTCTGGCTACAACTTCTTTGTTGGAGACCACGCTCATTAGTATATTCTTTTTCCGCAAATCTTTGGTCGTCGATTAGTGTATTTTACATTAGCCAGTTCATAATTTCATATATTTAATCTGTATTACAATTATGTTCCAGATGTCATTGGACTTGTGTGAAAGACTTCTGAAAACAGCCAAAAAGTTGCAAAAACCTAAATGCTAAACATTTAAAACAGAATTAGACAAAACGCCTTAAGGCTAAACATGGAAGAGATGGCATGATGATCATGGATAGTCATTGTCGTTAGTCATATGAGTAGCAGAAAGACAATGAAGTTTCAAGCGGATGTCAACTATAGAATGGTGGCTATAATTGAAAATAGCTTTTGAAATGTCACAGGATTTCCCCATCTACAATGTCATCAGTTAAGATTTAGCCCATGCATATATGAGGGGAAAAAAAGGCACAGTAATTTAATCCATTGATATAAAAGAAAAAACTAACCATCGGTCCTTATCATCTTAACAAAAAGCAACGCGACTACAACATCTTCCTTATCCAAAACCTTAGCATAGCTGATTAAAGCCCAAAAGGCAGGGGTATCCCTAAAGCAACAACCGAAGGGATTTCCACTACAAAATGAAAAGTAAATTATTATTGATATTAACAAAGTAGAATAATTAACAAACTAAAAGTTACGGACAAACCATTCATCCATGATTTCAAAGTTAAATCGGTATAAAGTCTCTCCTTTATCAACAACATCGGTGAGTTCATAAACAACAATTATAAGTCCAACTACATCTGGAACATGACAACAATATTGTAAAAATATAAAATATTGCTATTGACAAATGAAAAAGATATGAATGGATAGAATTTTTTTTTAAAAAAAAAAAGACGAAACTTAGAGTGGTTTTGATTAGTGAGGTTGCAGCCAGAGGAAGAAGGGGCTGAAAAATGGTCTCAGGGGTCCTAATTACATCACTAACTAATTTGATGTCAGTAAATGCTTAAATAACAATTTTCAAGTCTGGGTTTATCAAATTACTCTCATGTACGACAGAAAAATGTTTCACAACAAAACAAAAGCTAGATATAAGAACACCATATAGTCTACGTATGATGTCGCATCAGCACATAACAGCCAAACACAAGTAACCTTATAAGAAGGATAAAAAGATCACATATCGATGAGGTTCGAGATAAAATATGACATATTTAAGAACAAAAAAGCTTGAGAAAGACAATAAACCTTCGAACCTGAAAGAACTGCATTATAGGTGATACAACGATGCATTATTGTGTAGGAAATGTTCTGAAGTTAGAAACCTCCTTGACAGTGATACTCCAATTGTTGCTTCTACCATGAACCGCAAGGAAAGACAATACATTATACATATAGTCATTGTTATCCGAAATGGAAAAGTTTTAAAATAAGATTACACGAGTCGAGTTTTGCAACTGACTGTGGAAATGTAAACAACAACCGATTAAATAGCCATAGAACCACAATGCGACCCTCGGAAATGATGAAAAAAAAAATTAAAGATGTTTAATTAAGGTGGCTGATTAGTTCTGCCAATGTTTCAATACAGCTGAAAAATAATGGCAACGGTAAATTTGTCAATGCATGGGAAAACATAGCCCTCATTGGAAATATACTCACTTTAAATGGTGCACTTGCAGTCAAGCATGAAATACCCAATGGCCTTCGAATCCCTTTTGAATTGTTGTTTCAACCGTAAATGGGATTGGAAAGGCATACACGTCGATAATTACGGGGGTCTTCCAGATAAGATCCATTCACATCAAAGGAAATTGACATGTAGATGAAACGGACCAATGACTGAATGACTGAAAGGCTAGGAGATTTAGATGGATATATTTGATTGATGATTGATGATTGAAGGCAATATTTATAATTTCTTGATTCTCACCCGCCAAAAAGAATGGAAAACAACTCTCAATCTTAATCTCAATTTTTTATATTATACTCTTAATGTTAATTATTTTTAATTCAGGCTTCATCCGAATATTTAATTTCATTTTTATTTCAATTTTTTATCATTATTAAATTTAGATTTTTGTAATATAACAAGAATGTCACTTTATTTAATAAAAATTATAGTTTGCCTAGAAAAGTGCGAGAGAATCTCAGAGATATAAAAATAACAGGGATCTCATAAATCGTACCTAGCGCACAATTAAAATTTGAAAGTTTTTTTCTTTTTTGCCAGAAAAATTTAACATGCTAACTAAACAATCTATGAGGTTTTAAGGAAGTGTTTCAAAAAAAAATTATAAAACTTTATACGAAAACGCCACTACCCTGACTAAATTTACTGTTATTGGTATTTAATTTAACATAATGTTCTTATGTTGAAAAAAATAAAGATCAGTGCGTTAATTGGTGGAGAATAGGAGAAATTTCAATTTGCTGAATCGAGGGTTGTTAGGGTTATTTCTAGAAGTTTCTTACAATTTCAATTCGCTGACTTTTCTTTTCTTTCTTCCTTTCTTTTTAAAAATCACCAGAGTGACAAGAAAAAAAAATCTCCTGAGTAAGTGCTGACGATTTAATTTGGTGGGTTGTGATTGGTGAGACCAGAAATGATGTGGCACTTTATGTTCATGCAATAGTTTTGAGAGAGGAATGTCTCCATTTACAATTCCAACCATTACATCAACTTCTGATGGTTGGGACTCCACATTTTATAACAGTTGTTCAAAAAATAAAAAACAGTTGTTCCAAAATCAACATTTCGATTTGTCTCTCAGAATTCAGTCACATATACATCAAACCAACCGAGACAAATCAATATCAATATCAATATCAGCTCAAGAATCATCATATACTAACAGAATAATAGAATTACTCCTCCTCGTAGACCGTTGAGCTCTATGTAATGAGTCCCACATCGGGAACTAAGCTCTTGGAGTGAGGTTTATAAGTCCATTGGGTTCTCCCTCCTCATAAGCTAGCTTTTATGTAATGAGTCCCACATCGGGGAACTAAGCTCTTGGAGTGAGGTTTATAAGTCCATTGGGTTCTCCCTCCTCATAGGCTAGCTTTTGGGGAGATGTTTCGAAGAGGGCTACCCACGAAGGGTTCTGACCGGCTGAAGGCCGAGTGAAGTGCCGTAGAGTGGAGCCGCTGAAGACGTCCCCTCTTGAGGGGGTGACTATGTAATGAGTCTCACAGGGGAACTAAGCTCTTGAAGTGAAGTTTATAAGTTCATTGGATTCTCCCTCCTCATAGGCTAACTTTTGGAGATTAGGCTCTCTCTTTAGGCTTATGCTCATCACAATCAAGCACTTGTTCCCATCACCAAAAAGCAAGAAATTAAGCCACTCACGGCTTTAGATGCATTCCCGATGAGCTCCAGAATCAAAATCTCCATAAAACTAATGATTTAATGGAAGAATAAAACATAATGTGTTTGGAGTAGTGAAAGAAGAGGTGAAGAAGCAGAGAAAGATTATGAGAATGAAAATGTGAGAGCATGAAGCTACATGATTGTGGGTGCTGATTGACGATGAGGATGATTGATTCCTAATGATAGGTCCTTCATTGTCATTTTCTGGAATTCTGTTGGTCCTTTTCTTACATTTTCTTGATCCTTCACAGCTATTATTTCGGTCCTTCACGAGTTCACAGCAGTAACTCTGGTCCTTATCATCCATTAATTCTTTTTCAGCTCTTCATTTATTTTTTTTCAAGTGACCTACAATTCAAATTAAGGTAATATGATATCATATATTCTAAACTTCAGTCAATGAATAGAGATAATAGTATGACATTTTTACTTCTTTTTAATCTTATTTTCATGCAATCATCTTAAGTCACAATTAATCATAATTAATGTAATTTATGCCAAAAAATAGTGATAAAATCATCAAATATGTCATGAAATAACATGATAAATTATGGTTCCATCATGAAACATTAAAAATCAACAGATTTTGCACAAAAAAAGAATCAAGGTATTTTTTGTTTATAAAAAAAAAAAAAAGAATCAAGAGATTTTAAGGAAGTTTTTCAGCAAGGTTATGTATAAAAAGTTCTACAAAACGAAAACGCCATTAGGGTGTGCATGATGCCCTGGAGCCCAGTGTGCCGGACTCAGCCTAACAAAAAATAGCCTTGCCCAGCCCAGAAAAAATGGGCATAATCAGGCTAGGCATTTTTGCGGGCAGGGTATGCCGCCCTGCCCATTTGGCCCTGCCTAGTATATATATATTTAATATAAATATTTTTTATATAATAGTTAATAGACTTATATTATATTATATATTTACTAATACTTTAATATATCCATTGAGTATTTGACCATTAGTTCATTATATTACTAATGATGCCTTGTATTTAATGGACTATGGATGTTATTTAATTCTTCAAGCATGTGTATTTTATTATTTGTTAAGACATATGGTAGTTTTTTTAATTTCAAAACTCAAGTTGTAGATTTATTTTGGAATATTCTAAGGTGTATAATTATGGATTACATTTGAAGTTGACAATATTGTTTATTAGGTATGATTGAAAATTTTTTTCTCACATAGGGTGTGGTAGGATATCATCATTTGGGTATGAGAAGTCTGCCCTGCCCAGCCAAAAAATGTCAGGGCTTCTATCGGGCAAGGCTGGGCACCGATCTGCATTTTACTGCCCAGTGATTCTTCGGGCAGGGCATTGGGCATGGGTCTCACCCTGCCCAGCCTTGCCCATACTCACCCCTAAACACCACTACCAACAAATTGATTAAATGTTATTTTCTATTTTTCTGGCCTCAAAATGTTATTGTCTATTTAATTAACATATTTTTTTACATTAAAAAAACAAAATAAAGCTCCGTGTGTTAATTGGTGAAGAATAGTAGGATAACTTGAGACACAAAGAGATCTAGTGGAGCCTTACACTGCTAGATCAACTTTATTTGGTTATTATTACTGTGATCTTGGCCATACTGATCTCTAATAAATATATTAAATTTAGCGACATGTGCTTTTTTCTAGATCATCTCTCTCGAAAGTGGTTTCTCTCCTTATCATTTCTCTCCTCATCCTTCATTATCCCTCATCTACACCATCGATTTCAATTAAAAGTAAATCTTAGCCATCTGTTTTATACCTCGTGTGGTAAAAAATACCTCATGAGGTAGAGATGAAATAGATGACCAAGATTAACATTAAGTAAAATGAACGGTGTAGATGAGGGATGAGCTGAGGAGAGAAACCGGACTCCATCTCTCCATGTATTCTTTTTTTTTTGGGGAGATTATACTCTTATACGGATTATTAATATTGTTTGTGGATGTGCCTGTTGTAATCTAATATTCTAATTTTATTGCTAGTGGGATAAAATTACATATTAGTTAAAATTGCATGACGCACATTGCTAGGTTGCCTTCAATGTCTGGTTGGTTATCCGACATGGTTTTAAAGCTACATATAATTATAGAATTTAAATAAGTATCTACAAAAATGTGAGCACTAACGAGGGATGAAGAGAGATATGGCTAATGGAGGAAACATTTTTCCCCCCTTTCCTAACCATATCTTCCTATTGGATACAATCCTATTCTAGGAATTATCGAGCACTAAATTGGACACCTCTTTCAACACGTATTCAAACTTTGGAAAAAGCATTTGTTGACATGATGAGTGGTGAGTGTGTCACATCCAAAAATTTTTGTCTATATGCTAACTAAATTTAATAGTTTAGTTTATCCAATGTTTTGAAAACCGGACCAAACCGGCCAATTTAGACCGAAAATTGGCGAATGACCGAGAAACCAGTCCAAGTTAAGGGTGACCTCGAGTTCCAAGTTGAACTGGGGTCAGCTCAACCTAACCCAACCGAGTTGACTGAGCCTTTTCTTTAAATTTTTTTTTTAAAAAAAAAAAAGTTTGCTTGAAAGTCTAAAACTCGCGGTTCTCCACCAATCCTCAATCAACTCGACGGTGAGAAAAAAGCAAGAAATAGAAGGAGAAGGAAGAGAGATCTGAAAATTGAAGAGACACCTCCATCTGTGAAAACATGTTCCTCTCATTATCAAATCTGATTGATCTTCTTT
Organism: Acacia confusa; assembly: GCA_037074495.1. Taxonomy (NCBI): domain Eukaryota; kingdom Viridiplantae; phylum Streptophyta; class Magnoliopsida; order Fabales; family Fabaceae; genus Acacia; species Acacia confusa. The sequence goes on from CM073514.1 coordinate 11,719,950, forward strand.
AACCGTCATCTAGTGTTTCATCTATGGTCACTCTTGTAAGACTCATCGTCATCCAAGATCGTCTCCATCATCTAAATACCATCGTCACCAATCGTCTATCGTCAAAAATCGTCTACATTGAGTCGATGAAAAAAATTAGATGGAGTAAGAGAAAAAAGAGATCGAGTGTGACGGCGGCGGCGGCAAGCAGACCAAGGGTATGTTTTCCTTGCTTCTCTGACCAAGGAGAGATCACTAGAGATGAAGGTTGAGGGCAACAAAAGCTATTGGGATGGAGGTTGTGTCGATGATGGAGGGAGGATTTCTTTCATGAGTAAGAAAGATGAGATCGTCATCTGAGTGCTAAGCCAGGAAGGAGGAGGTCTCGGGACAAAGGGTTGAAAATTGAAAACCGCAATTAAAAATTGAATAGTTTTGCTAATAGGAAAGATTCAAAAAGCTTTTGTCATTTTCTACTGTAGTTAATAGTTCCACTGCAAGAAGTAAGGTAGAGACTAACCACCTAAACCTACTCTAAAAGTAAAGCTCACCAGCTACCTAAACCTAGGCTGCTATTTATTGCTATGCTCTCCTATATTACTTTTAGTCACATAAACCGAGGCGTTAATGACCTTTCTTTTCTAAATAAATTAATGTTATATTTGCCTTCACCTTCAATATCCGCCTCGCCTTCACGTTCACCGTCTCTGTCGCCTTTGCCTTCGATGTCCGCCATCACCATGAGAAAGACAACTGAAGCCAACCTAAACCCAAATCCAGACAGTGAGTGGCTGTAAGTGTGTGGCCAGCTGGTGCGAACTGAGAAAAGAGCAAAGGTTGATGAGAATGGTTGATAAGGGAGTGGGAGTGGGAAGAGTTTGCATATAATAGGATGGGTAGGTGTGAAAAGACTAAAGGGAGAGTAGGTGTGAAAAGAGATTGACCAATGACAAACCAATGAGTATTTTAAAACACCTCAGACAGCCTAAATTAATTGATGTTTTTGGCGTGAGCTGGTGTTCTTGGCCAGGATTTTGGCATCTTAGTTATTAATTAGACGCCAAAAGTTAACTTTTTGATGTCTAATTTTCAAAAATTAGATGCTAAAAATGATGTTTTTGGCGGGTTTTCTAAAAGTTTGGCGGCAAATAAAAAGTTGGTACTGCTTTTGGCGTCTAAGTTCTGAAATTAGACACCAAAAGTGATGCTTTTGGCGTTTAAGACTTAGACACCAAAAGCATCTCTTTTGGCGTCTAATTTCAGAATTTATACGCCAAAAGTCAACTTTTCTCACATATAATTTCAAAAATGTCACTGCCTTTATTTTTTACTTTTTTTTTTTATAAAAGAGGACGTATTTTAGGAAAGTAAAAACCCTTTTTTGTAGTGGTACTTAGTCAATAGATGAGATTATGAAATGTTCTCCATTTAATTAACTAGATAACCATCTATTAATCAGAGTTAGCCATATAATAGGAGTTCAGCGGAATTTAAAATATTCAAAATATGCAGAGTATGCATAATGAGCCCTAGAGTGTGGCAATATACATTAATTCATTCATACACAAAAAGACAAAAGCCCTACTTGGTCAAAGTAGACTAGGCTTCTGTAGACTTCCCGAAATGACCTGGACAGATAGGGTCACCTAGAAAAATTTTGTAACCATCAATCTAGCTCATTACGAATACCAATATGTGCTAGTGAGGTGCCAAGTGGATTTAAAACTGAGCAATCCAATTTAAAACAATTCAATCCAAAATAAAACAATTCATCAACATCCTTTCTGTTAAATGTCACATTATAAGCATGTATCATAATTTGGTGTTACAATTCTCTTTGAACTTAATTCCCCAAAATTTCCTCCCATCAATCCAACCGAACCGCCTTATTTCCTCCGACTAAACCCATGGGCTAAGTCACACCCATATTACTAGTTACTCAAAAGCTCATTAGTCAAGTGCTGAGGACCAGCCAAAATCCTCAGAGCACCTACCCCAAACCATGGATCTTTCCCCACTTTACACTAGTGAGGTGTCGTAAGCCCATCACTCTGGTAGGTAAGTCCCCCATTGAACCGATGAGACAATAATAAGCCAACCATTGTGCACTAATGGAAGCCTCGCCACGTGGTGGAAATAACTTTTCCATTTTCTTCCAATTCTTTCCATTCCAATGTTATCATAAAAACTCATTTGGGGATTTTTCCAGAATATTCATATTCATATCATGGAATTTAAACAATGCTCATAAACATATCATAATATCTCACTTTCTAATAAATATTTGCAACATATTTCATAATTCAACTTATAAAGTTCCACAAGGCAATTCTTATTTAAAATATTCATAATCAGTTTAGGAAATACTCATAAGCAACATATCAATAACATAATAAGTGGAAAGTGGTTACCTCTCGCCAAAACTAAGTACTTTCACACTGCTCTCAAACCAGGACTTAACACACTCCATAGATCAATCTACCACAGTCAATTTACTAACAATTAATAACTCTTTGAAATTCCATATATGTAAAATTATAACTTATAATTTCATAGAATTAAAATGTACAAATTTTAATAATAAATTTGATATACTTAAAGTTGCAAATTATGATAGTATTCAATGAGGGAGACCATTGTACATATTAATTCTCCTTTAATAAATAATAACATTATTCATTATTATTTATTTACCTCAATTATTATTTATTTCTTCTCATTAATGGCAATTTGGTAAAAGTACACCTTCTTTTCTATTTATTATTTATTGGTAATTTCCTAAATTATTTATTCTATTTTCACAAATAGAAAATTATTATTATTAGTCATTTCTTTATATTATTATTATTATTATCATCTTTATCATTATTATTATTTGTATATTTATTTATTTATTTTTCTGGAACTAATTTAAACTCCATAGAACTTTCCCAATAATAAACACAATACTATCACTTTAAATTAAAACTCTAATGACTACTAGTTCTTATACAAATTATGCCTTATATATATATATATATATATATATATATATATATATATATATATATTTTGTTCATTCCCCCTCCAATAAGCATGTGTTGGTCTTATATGTATATATATATTTCCATTTGTACTCTCTAACTTCTTTTTCCCTAAACCAGTGGCTTGCATTTAGTAAAATAAATACATATATATACACCCTTTCCTTTTTGTCTTCTATGGATATATATATATTCCAGAAATAACTTCACCAGGCTCCTGATGCAACACACGCATACTTATTCATTATTAGATGCAAAAATAAGATCAGGATTCATGCATGTGCCAGCAAACACATACACACTAAGTGCTTATTTCGTTCTCTTCTATCACATATAGACATGCGTGTATGGCACTTCAATGACCAGCGTTCCTCATCTTCTTCTTATATCTATTTTTATTCGAACTCATACACAGAACTACAACCACACATATATCAGCAGCGTTTTTCTTTTATTTATTCCTTTGCAGCGTGTTTCTTCTTCTCTCTCTTTTTTTTTTTTTTTTGCTTACACACACACACACATCACTAATGCAAAAAAGAACTTTAAGATCGCCTCATTTAGACCGGATTATAAATAATCATGTTTTAAAAATATAACCGGTGGCAATTTCGTAAATATAAAGAACTTTTTGGACCGGATTATAAAGGATCCGATCTTAAAAATATGACCGGTGGCAATCTCGTAAATATATAGAACACTTTTAAGACCGGATAATAAAATATCCGGTTTTAAAAGTATGACCGGTGGCAATTTCGTAAATATATAGAGAAGACGCGGATCAAAGATGAGTCCGAGAATGCAATACTTTATTCCTTCACTTAATTGGAATTATATACAAATGTTAATAAGTAAATAATCTTATGACATAGGCAGTTCCTATAATCTAGGGATTACAATAAAGAATATAATTACGAAATTCAAAAAACTATTATCTATGATCTGCTAACTTAATTCCTAAAATGTCTCTAACAACTTAATTAAGATAATTGCATAATATAATCTAGGGATTACAGTAAGGAATATAATTATGAAATTCAAAAAACCGTAATCGGCTAACTTAATTCCTAAAATCTCTCTAACAACTTAATCAAGATAATTGCATAATATAATTGTATATGCTAATTATAATTAATTAAATCTGAACTTCCAACAAATATATAAAACACTTTTAAGGTTTTTACAAACAACCGGTCTTAAAAATATATAACACACTTTTAAGACCGGTTTTTACAAATAACCGGTTTTAAAAATATACTTTTAAGACCGGTTTTTACAAACAACCGGTCTTAAAAATATAGAACACTTTTAAGACCGGTTTTTACAAAGAACCGGTCTTAAAAGTGTTAAAAAAAACTAATTTCGCTAAACTCGTTAAATTCGTGAGTGTGCTTGTCTTCTTGGCAATATAACATTTACTTAGTTATAGATTTAACGAGTGTCCTAAGAGCCTCACGGGTCAAATCCTCAGCAAGAATGATATCCTCTTCCTCTAACCTACTCGCAATCTTCGTAAGTCGTCCTAAGAGCCACACAACCAAATCCTTGGCAACGTTGGCAGTGAGATGCTTCAAGCGTTTTATGATGGCGTTAACTCCAATCCTCAGCAACGGCGCAAGCGTACTACTTCGAGGATTCTAGACAACGATGGCTCCTTCCTCTTCGATCTATGGCTCGTCCCACACCGCCTTCACACAGATTTAACTTAAAATCAAACCCAAATCTCTTCTTGCTTAAGTTTATTTGCTCCTACCTTGACCGCTCTTACTCAAATCTGGATTTCGATTTTGGTTGCTTGAAGCTTTGCCAGCATCGACAAGAGGATCCTGCTCAAATTCGGTAGCTTTAAGCTTGTGATTTTTTTGTAGATCTAGACTTCAATTTCACCTTTGATTTTTTTTTTTTTTGTAGATCTAGACTTATTTTTAGACTTTGTATTCATCTTTTTGTTTTTCTTGTTGGTGTTACTTCCAATCTTCTCTTGGTTCTCCATCGCTAATGATGGAAGGACATTCAAAATGTTGTCAGATCTGGTGATTTGGGATCAATTGTTTCATTTACGTTTTTTTTTTATTTTGAAACATTTTTAAGACTGGATATTTCAAAAGTTTGATCTAAATTTTTAAGACCGGTCGTTCATCCGGTCTTAAAAATTATAGACTTTTAAGACCTCCTAGAACAAGACCGGTCACACATCCGATCTTACAAGGCGTTTTTTATCCAGTCTTAAAAGGTTTTTTTGTACCCATACATACTCCCAACAACATCATGGCTACAACGACACACACATATATGAATATTTTCACGCAGAAAACCAGGTCAGCGGCACCCATACACAGACTCTATCTATATCTCTACTCATTTCAGCAAACCGAAGAGGTCATGCCAGCAAAAATACAGATGCAAAAACTCATCTATAATATACACACGCAACCAGCAAAACGCACCAACACCAAGCAAAAAGAAAACCACCGATGACTCCTTCGCATGCAGCAACACGAAAGGGCAGAGAAAAATGACAGCAAAGGAAAATAACACGATGATAACATACCTTGCAAGGGCGTCTGGTTTCTCCCCTGTTTTACCGATATAAAAACAGAGGTACAGCAAAACGTTTCGCTCTCTCTCTGCGTCTCTCTCTTATCTCGCCCCCCCCCCCCTCTCTCTTCTTTACACACTCTCTCTCCCACTCTCTTCCGCTTTCTGGTTTCGTGAAGACGAAGGAGAATGAAAAGAAACGAAGGCGGCTTCTTATAATATATATTTTGGAGGTTCACCATGGTCCGAGAGAGATTACCCAACGGTTACAAGGCACTAAGCTCGAGGGTGATGAATTAAGCAAAGGGAGTATGGTGTTTGCGTCTGGCTTTGCTGATCTTGCGTGATTATCGCAGAAGACAGATTTGCTTTCCTAGTGCCTTCATGATCTGTTGCTAACGAGGATGAGTGGGGTATTATTTCTACGGCAAAGTGTAAAAATGCCTTTGAGTTTTGTCCTCCCATTCCAGCACTGTTTTTTTTTTGGAGTAAAAGTATTTACGTGATTACATTTTATGATCAAAAATACTTTCCTCCGTTAGTTGACCGTTAACCATGGTAAAATTACCTTTTTGCCCTTAGTTTAAAATAATTTAAAAAAAATACCCCACCCCCACCTCTCCTTCCCGGTGGACCCCACCGCCGGCACTGCACACCGACAGCCGGACGCCGGTGACCACCTCCGGCAACCAGTGGCCGGAATTTTTTTTTTAATAATTTTTTTAACACTTTTTTAACATTTTTTCTTTAAAAAAAAACAAAAATTACACAACACACACCGCCGACTCTGTTTTCACACAGAGTTGGCCTGTCGCTGATTCCATCCCTATTTTACACTCAAATTAAGTTCTCAACATTTATTTATCTTCAATTCATTTCTTCAACGGCTTTTAATGTTTAACTTAACTAAATAAATCAAATTTGAACCCGCCTAACTTGCCGACAAAAAAAATAGGAAAGAAAAAAAACTCAGACAGAAAGGGAACCTTTCTAGATGCGTCACTCTCCATCTTTTACTGTTCTGTATCCACCTTTTTATTCAATCTCATGCAAAAGAACTACGAATTCAATGATATATATCTATATAAATCATCTTGTGCATATTTTTTTTAAAGAAAAATTCTTTGGTTTTTTATTATTACGAATTTAAAAGATGTATTGATTGATTGAGATTATCCAAAAAGAAATAAACAGAAGGGGAGGCGTTGAAGCTGGGAATAAAATAGCAGAGGGAGAACGTGGACACATGATAGGAAGACAGAAGATGAAATAAAGAGAAGGGAGGAAGGGTATAAAAGTGATCGCAATAAACTGTTATGGTGAGGGGATCATTGAGGGCAGAGGAGAGGTGCAAGCGATAAGGACAGTTTGGTCAAATGAGAAATATAAAAGAGGGAGGGCGGTTAGTCTGTCTCCTCATTTCTGTTCAACGTCCCTTACCTGCAAAAATTAAAAAAAAATTTACCAGCGGCAAGTCGTCGGAGGTGGTCGCCAACAGCGGGCAGCCGTCGATGTGGGGGGCCGGTGGTGGGGCCCACCGGCAAGGAGAGGTGGGTGGGGTATTTTTTTTTTAAAAAAAAAAAAATTGCCGCCGGCCGGTCTTCAGAGGTGGTCACCAGCAACGAGTGGTCGGCGGCAGCAGGCGGCCGCCGGCATGGGGTCCGGCGGTGGAGCCCACTATCAAGGGGAGGCGAGGGTGTGGTATTTTCATTTTTAAAAAAATTATTTTAAACTAAAAGCAAAAGGGTCATTTTATTATAGTTAACGGGCAACTAACAGTCAACTAACGGAGAAGGGTATTTTTGTTCCTAAAAGTAACCACGTAGGTACTTTTGCTCCAAAAAAAAGTACATGGTACTGGATGCTCATGAGGGTAAAGCTCAAGGGTATTTTTACACCTTTACCCTTATTTCTATTGTTTTGTTTTCTTTTTCACGTGTGGGCTGAGAGAAGGAAAATTCTGACATAAACTGAGAGAAGGAAAATGTTTCTTTGCTAATGATCAAGGCTTCTCCCGGTTTGGGCTGCACATTGGGTTATCATCTCTGGGCCATAGGTGTTGGTTTTATCGGGTATATATTGGTGCTAGGCTTCTTTTTAATTGTTTGTGGGCCGAAACAAATGAATCATGGAATAGGTCATAGTTTCTCATATGGGCTACACATTTGGGCTTTGGGCTCAATTGCTTATTATTATTATTTGCGGGCCAAGAGAGTAATGACGAGTTGGGCCAAATGGAAATGAAGAATTGGGCTTTATGAAAGTGCATGGTTTCCATTGATTATTTTATTTATTTATAAGTGTTAGATAAATATTAGAAAAATTAATTTCTGTTATGAAATTGAAGAATTCTAGAGAGAAGTTAGAGAAAATTCTAAAGAGATGAAATGAATTCTCATTCAAGTAATTTTCCAAATGTTTATATAAGGTCTCTATTTATAGACCTTCAAGGGTTACTATGCAATAAACATCCACACTATAAATATATTCATAACACTCCCCCTTGAATGTTTATTATGAATGTACCTCGTTAAAAACTTTAACTAGAAAAAACCCAGTGGGATAAAAACCTAGCCAAATAAAAGAGTACATCATCCATTGATACACTATCCAGTGCTGTCTCATTAAAAACCTTTCTAGGAAAACCCAGTGGGACAAAACCTAGATAAGGGAAAAAAAGTACAGTGTGTATTATCTCCCCCTCTTGATTACATCTGATTTGCTCCCCCTGATGATTACATTATTTTCAATGTTCTTGTGAGCATATCATCCTTTCTGTCATCAAGTATTCTATATGGAACAATATAAACGCCCAGTCTGATTGTTCATTGTATACCTGCAAGATTTAAATCTTTCAAGTAAAATCATAACAAAACTCATCTAAATCTTTTCATAAATATACATATATATATATATATGTATATATATGTATATATATATATATGTATGTATATATATATATGTATGTATATAAAACTTTTAATAAATGTTCATAATAATACTATATGCACTATTATTGCTTAATGAACTTATTTAATTGATTATTCTCGAGAATTTGATGTTCATAGCATCTTGAGTCCTTCTGGGACTTATGTGTTTCTACCGCCTTATGTGCTTTTGGCACACACAAATATATTATGGCTCATGATCCTCATTATCATTCATTACAGCATATGCTATCATATAAACATAAATATCATTAACGTCGACTTCATTTTCAGTCCCATCGAATTTCATTTATAATTTATTGAGATCTCATTACATTCACATATATTAGGTATCTGGATCTCTTTTTGGACCACAATATTCTCTTCTTGTAATATCTCTTTTGGAGATAACATCTCTTACATGAAATTGTTCTTTTTGAGCTTTTCTTAATTATCCTCGACTTGATCATCTATATTTTATAGCTTCTTTTTTCATTCGAGAATTTTTAATCTTTAAAACCGATGGACCTGCAACGCTTCAGGCGTGCTTTGTAATAATTCATACAGGAACATTTGCAGTTGGGACATGTGACTTTGTCACTTTCTTTAGGTCAGTAAATGCTTCTAGCATTCAATTAACTAAACTCAGCAACTGAATTATCATTTTAAATTTTTAGTGCATATTTCTTTGTACGAGGACCAATAAGAACCAATGATAATTCATTCCACTTTATCTCTTTATCCAATCTGCTTATTTTCTCCCCCTCATCTAATCATGTAGTGTATATCCATCTGTGTGCATTGTAGTGGATTAATAATCATTGCACATTTAAAACATTTCAAGATGGAATTAATCTGACTCCTGACCAAAAGCCAATTATACGGGAGAATTTTGTTGGCTTATAATTGCTGCAAATATACCAACATATAAATTTTGTTCTCATTAACACATGATTTCTGGATCATTCAATCTGGAAATTACGCGCATAATATATTGCAAACTTCTGGTTGCAAACATCACTGCAAACTTTGCAAATTTATAATCTCACATGTAATGTTTCAATTTGATACATTTCCAGAGATCCATTTCCAATCATAACCAATAATTTTCTCATAATCATATCTATTTGAGAACAAGCAACACATAATAATATATGACTCGGATGATCAGACAAGTCATGCCAACTTTCCATATGATTTATTATCAAATATAATATCAATTTCGAGGGAATTAACACACAAACATTCACAGAGAATTTCACAAAGAATTAATACACAAACACTCACACTTGATATAACAATCTCCCCCTCAAGTGTGAGTTCGTTAAAATTAATTCATGTAACTTCCATACAATATTACATATATGATATCTATTTCTACAGATATCATTAAAATTCCACAGATTTCATATTATCAATGCATAATTTTCTTACTTCTGGTAATAAAATTTCTATTTTCCAGAATCGACAAACAAATATATATTATTATAAAATACAAAATCATCAGATGTATCACTGCAGATTCACGAGCACAACACTGTGGAATCACAGATACATTACTGTGGAATCACAGGTGCAACATGCATCACTGTGGAATCACAAGCGCAACATTGCGAATTGTCGTATATATATATAGTCAAAAAGTGTCTAAGCGCATGCATTATAGGGAGCAGATCTGCAGAGATTTAACAGGACTACGCATATCTGCAGAGATTCAATAGGATTTAATTCGGTTATAAATAGAGGAAGGCAAACAAACATGCCTCACAAACATTCAAGCATCTGATAACATCAACTACCAAATACTCACATACACATATATCTCTAAATTCTATAGCCATGGCAGGACCAAGCAATTATATCCCAGTTTCTGATACATCCGACACAGCATTACTTGATGCTTTGTTGTATGATGATCAACCAAACATGTCATTTACTGCATTATTATCTCCTAATCCTTTTGATACGTTTATTTCTCCTTCTGAGATGTTTATTCCTCCTTCTGCTTCAAATGTTCTTATTTCTCCCCCAAGAACAAATGTTCTTCCTCAATCTACAAGAATTGAAAGTACAACTGAAACAGGTTCATCAAGAAGGCCTATTAAAAGGTGTAGAATTATGACCGAACTGATGGAGTCTACCAGTCAAATTCAGCTAATAGTCACAACAATCAATGAGCCAGCATTCACAAGCCAGCAAACAACTATCAGCCAGCCAACAACCACTAGCCAGCCAGCAACAATCAGCCAGCCAACAACCACTAGCCAACCAGCAACTACAAGCCAGTTAGCAACTATTAGCTTATTGAAATGTAGTTGTTGTCATATTTTACGGGAAATTATACATACCAACGGACTTCAATATCATAAACTTGAAGTTCACGGGAGGAAGATAGGTATAATTTCCCATGCTGTTTTATTTGAAAATGTACAGGATAAATCTAATAATACTGACAGACTTCCAATGTTTGATTTTACTAATAAAAATTTTGGAGAAATCAAACATTTTCTAACACAGTATTGTATAGATTTACAAGCGTCAAGATATAACTTGATGCGTGATCCTGTATTGGACTATCATGAGGTCCTTTGTGTTGGTTCGGAAAGGGCTAAAAACCCAAATGAACTCCGCGGAAGTTCATTTCAAACCAATACTGAAAAACAATCAAATAAAGGTAAACATCCCACGGTTAGTATACCTTATGATAGTTCATTTGTCAAACAAAGTGAACTATATATAATAACTATGGAGCAACGAGAAAGAATAAAGAAAATAACGCTCTATGATTTAGGTAATTATTTTCATTTAACCCTCGAGGAAGCGAGTAAACATTTAAATATGAGTACTCACATAATACAAAGGATTTATCAAAAAGGAGGGTTAACAGAGTGGCCATACAAAAAGCTTCAAAAACATATGTGGCGAATTGCTCAGTTGAAAAATATGTTGCCTCATCTAGATCTCAACTTAAGAGCAGAAAAAGAAGATGAAATAGAATATCTTAAAGGACAGATGGTGGAGCTTTGTAATGGAGTTGTACCACATGCGGTTGATATTGTATAAAATAATATTATCTTTTGTTTAATCATTTTATTTATGAATATTCCTCTCTTATATTCACAACAATTGTTATAATCATATAAAACATAAAATAATAGTAAAATAGCCATAATAATAATTTTATTTATTACTTCATTCACTTCTGAAAGTAAAGTTGAATAAAATTCATGACTCATAACTCACTGATCTATTTGATCATGACAATAAATTAATCCATAAAATTTCTTGACTTTATCACAATATATGCCTCCTAATAGTCATATGCCAATGTATGCCTCATATCACTCTGACATTTTGATCTCATGATACATATAGCCTTTAACAGTTTATCTTGAAAAACATAATAAAATCATAAATTAAATTAAAACAATTAAAAAGATAAATTAAATCTAGAGATTTAATCAGAGCGTACCTGAATCGGAGTTTCCTGCATTGCTTTCTTCGGTTTGACAAATAATAATAATAATAATAATAAAATCTTAAACATAAAACAATAAAATACAGAAGGATAACAAAAGAAAACATTAATAGGCTATGCACTCCTTTTAGGCACTATGCAATTTTTAATAATAGATAAATTAGTATTCCAATATGTCGGTCACACTCTCAGCAAAATATAATTAATATTTGGTTATGGCATATGATACAGAAAAAGACAATAGTTATAACTTCCTATGGAGAAAGCACATAAAAGGCTAACATCATAATTTCACTAAAATATATATATATATATGTCCCACATGAAAATATATTATATTAAAATATTATATAATATATTATATTTTATCAAAAATACCTATAACATTAGATTTAAATTGGAAAACTTAAAATGAATTAACCATGAAATAATAAACATGGCCTCGCAAGTAACCAATATACGGGGGAAAAGAAGTCCATTTAGAAATAAAATAATCATCAAGAACAAAGCAAATATATAATTAAATAATTAAGATGCGCACAATCCAGTTGGCAATGAATTAAAGGCATAATGAGCCAACAATAGAAAAAAGGGAAATTCGCCAAATTAAACAAAAAAAAAATTGTCAAAATAGACAAATGGAGAAACATTTTTCAGATCTAATTTAGTTGGTGACGTCACGTCAGCGGGCGCCACACGTGGCGCCATGTGGCATGGCACCACTTACAAAGTGGTGCTGCCATGTAGGGCGCCACTAAGTGGCAGCGCCACTAGTGGCGTGCCAACATAGCATGCCACATAAGTGGCGTCACTTTCACAAAAGTTTTTTTTAAGATTTTTTTATAATTATATATTATTATATTTAATATATATTAAATATAATATATATTATATTTTACATAATATATATTATTTTAATTATTTTATTTTTTATTTTTATAATTATATATTTCAAAAATTTTATGAAAAATTCCTTTTAAAATGATTTTTTATTTTCAAAAAAAATTTTTGGACGGGGCGCTGCCCCTTGACCCCGCCCGCTAACCGGCTAGCGGGACCACCGTGCTAACTGTTCGTAGCGCAATTAAATCGTAGTGATATAGTATCGCGCGATTAAAAAAGTAATAATTAAATTGTGCTATGAACATGTACGATTTAATCGCGCGATACTATATCACTACGATATAATCACGCTACGAACAATGAGCACGACGGTCCCGCTAGCTGGTTAGCGGGCGGGGTCAAAGGGTAGCGCCTCTTGCGGGGTGCGGGGCAACGCCCCGTCCAGAAAATTTTTTCGAAAATAAAACATCATTTTAAAAGGAATTTTTCATAAAATTTTTGAAATATATAATTATAAAAATAAAAAATAATATATATTATGTAAAATAATATATATTATATTTAATATATATTAAATATAATAATATATAATTATAAAATTTAAAAAAATTAAACTTTTGTGAAAGTGGCGCTACTTATGTGGCGTGCCACGTTGGCACGCCACAAGTGGCGCTGCCACATAGGGCGTCACTTAGTGGCGCCCTACGTGGCAACGCCACTTTGCAAGTAGCGCCACGTATGGCAGCACCAACTATGTTAGATCTGAAAAATGTTTCTCCACTGATCTATTTTGACAATTTTTTTGTTTTTTGGTTTAATTTGGCGAATTTCCCATAGAAAAAGTTTAGAACTTTTCCTGTAAATTAAAGGAACATTAGGCAGAATGGAAAAAGACCTTCACAACATGATTGGGGGAACAAAATTGATTTTAAAAGACCCCATCTCGGCCCCAATATAAATTTCTTTATTGAAAAGGAGAGAAATTGTCTCTTTGATTGAAATGTAGGCCAGGCCACACAATTAAAAATATAAAATATAAAAGGATAAAATAAATATAAATATAAAAGGATAAAATATGGAGGTGTATTATGATGGCTATCCAGAAAATCACGATAAGAACGGTTCTAATTTAACGTAAGGAGTTTTAATTTGAGATGTAGTATAATATTCATGATTCACTCTTTGATGCGTCTGACTCCCTTATAATGACTTATGCTTTACAGAACTTTGTCTTTGTGCTTACATTATTGTTAATCAATAATAAAGTTAAAACATCTCACCTACTCCACACGCATGCTTTCACAATGCATAATTTACCTGCTCCTTCCACACTCCAGCAGTTTTTCCGTTCTCAAATCCCAATAGGACAATCTGCTCCGATTTTCTCTTCCGGTGAAGGGCTCTTCCTGCATGCAGACCGAGTTGTTGCTTGAGATCTTGGGCCCTGGGATCATTGGTGGTTTGTTTCTTCCCATTCTCGGCGTCTTGCTTGATCATTCGAGCTTTAATTTCTTCAGCAGCTTTCAGTGTTCTTGCCGGCAGAATCAACCTCACTCCTCGCCTCGCCAAAATCCTTGCTGTTTTAACTCCACTCCCCGACGTTGTGCCGGTGATGATAGCGGTGAGAGAGGACAAATGGTAGGAAGAGGTGGCGGTGTCGGTGACTTGTTCGGCGGTGGAGCCAGAGCCAAACCCTGACTGGCCCATACAGCTGGTGGTCGATTGATTGGCAGGGTAAATTCTCAAAAATAATCTGGACTTTCCACTGGGTACTGCTTGAACATGCTCGGATCCAGCTCGACGAAGTATTTGATGAAATCTCCGTTTTAATCTTTTTTTATCGTGGTGATAACGTGTTATGAAACTGAAGTAACGTGTTATGAAACTAAAGAATTCTAGAGAGAAATTAAAGAAAATTTTAGAGAGATGAAATGAATTCTCATTCAAGTAATTTTCTAAATATTTAGATAAGGTCTCTATTTATAGACCTTTAAGGGTTACTATACAATAAACATCCACACTATAAATATATTCATAATAATTTCTTATTTTATTTATTATTTTCACAAAAATAAATAATTTGATTCATAATTCTTTTAAACCAAATTACATCATAATTCCCTTAAAATTTCCAAATTTCAAATCTTAAAATTTGGATGTTACCGATTACTTGCCATGAAAGTTACAAAATAGTCATATCTTCCCCATTGTACCATACATCACCTGTGTGGCAATTGCTCGGAGTATCATACTTACTCAATTAAGTAAAATATAATTTTTAAAAAACATAGGGGTGATTCACGTTAGTGATTCACGTGGCTCCCCCTTTGGGAGAAAGGAAGAAAAAGACGTGTAGTGACTCTTTATTTTCTCTCTCACCATTTTCTTATTCCCCTATCCTTTCTTCTATCTTCTTCTTTAGCTTCCTCCAATGGCATCCAAGCCCAAGGCAGTGGCGAATCCAGGATTTTAAATTTATGGGTACAAAATTAGTAGTGTCATTCGGGAATTTTTTTTAAGGAAAGTTTTAAACGTATTAGAAAATAAAAGAATATAAATAATAAAAGAAAAGAAAACTTCAACTTAACATAGAAAAATTATAATCAAAAGTTAACTAACATTTACATCAGAACGATTACAAAAGCATTCTTCATTCTTTGAAAATATTACATTATATCTTCGATTACAAAATTATTTGATAAAAGCAAACCTTGATTAGATAAATCAACCAAAAGTTTATAGCTTATATTTTACCAAAAATTTGTAGCTTATATTAAGATGCAACAATAGGAATTTGAAATTCAAAAGGTGAATATTATAATTATTGTGACATCCTAAATTTTTGATTTAGTAATTAAAAATATTACAATGGATTTATTATGGAAAATAGAAAAAATTATGTAAAAATTAATATTTGAAATTAAAGACATATTTTCTCGTAAAATTAAGGGAAAATAGTTAGGAGATAATTTTGACCTGAATATTTTAGAAAAAATATTTTATAGCCTAAATAAATTAATTGAGAAAGAAAAATTCTTAAATAAAATTAAGAATAAATTTCTATCACCTAACTAATATCTGTAATTTAATTAGTAAGGCACCAAATTGTAAACACGAGCAGTCAAAAAGATTATTTTTGTAAAAGGGAGACACCACATTTTCTCTCCTCCCCCAAAGGCCAAAACCATCCATAACACACACACCTCTCTCTACGTCACTATCTCCTCTCAGGCATGTGTTACACGTGCTCTCTCCCTTCTATTTCCCCTCTCTCTTGTCCAGCCACCTCCACACTCATATGCACACTCCACATTCACTTCTCACTAGATGAACACACACAACTTAAACACGCATACTCTCTCTTTCCAATTGACAACAAAAAACAAACACTCACTCCTTTCCTCTTCCTTTCCATAAACACATCTCTCATTCCTTCACTTTGCAATCCAGCGGGGACACACTCACACATACGAAACTTAATCACACACACACACACACTCATCAGCTGAACAAACACTTACGACACACACAAACTCTCCACAATCCATCCCTCATTCCCGCCTTCCCCAAAAACATGCTGAGAAAGAGACGGAGAACTGAAATCAATTTGAAATGGAAAAAGGAAAAAAGAGGGCAGAGTCGCACGAGAGACTGTGAGAGGGAACGAAAACAAACTTTGGAAATAGGGGGAAAAAAAGAGAAACGGTGGTCAAGTTTCGAACCTGTGACCCTGAGCAAGATGAGGGAACTGAATAACCATTGCACCACTTACATATATTGTCACTCATTTCCATTAAATTATATATATTTTGTGTCTGCACTTGCCCACACTGTAACCAATGTAGGTCCGCCACTGAATTAGGGTGTGTTTGGGTTTGAGGGGAGGGGATGGGAGGAGAGCAAGGAGATTGAGGGAAAGGTATGTTACCTTATTTGGTTTGTTAGAGAGAAGGGGAGGGGGAAGATCATTTGTTTGGTTTAAGAGGGGAGGGGAAGGTGGTTTAAGATTTTGCATCCCCTCCCCTCCAAAATCTTAAACCAAGTGAGGTGAGGGGAGCATTTTCCCTTCCCTCTCATCTCTCCCCTCAAACCAAACACACTCTTAAGGAGAGAGAACATGGTGAAAGACTGGAAAAAGGGTCCAACAGTGAAGAGAGGTGGTGGCTATGAAGGGGAGAGAGGGAAACAACAATTGAAACACGACTTCCAACGACGTTCTCTCTCTCTCTCTCTCTCTCTCTCTCTATAATCTTGAGTTGGTTTGGTGTCGTGGCTTTGTTTTCTAATGGAGGATGAATGGCCATGGTGTGCAAGAGGAACAATGGGTGTTGGTGAGTGACAATGGCGATTTTAAAAAAATAATAATTTCAAGGCAAACTAGACTAGACCAAGGGGTCTAAGCCCTTAGCCTGAAGTCTAGTTCAACTCAAGTGACCATTCTAGTCTAGTTTGCCCAATACTGTCTCAGGCCATTTTTTTTAGTGAGACCAAGCTAGGTTGAACCATGCTAGCTCAGACAACTTGGACTATTAAGTTTTTTGAACATCCCTAATATAAATTAGCTAAAATTAGTTTATATTTTTAAAATAATTTTTTTTTTCATAAAATACTATTTTTAATTCCTCTTTCTATAGCATAAATTTGTAGATTGATCCCCACTCTCACATTTAATTTAAGGGTCAATTTTTTTTATGTGTGAGAAATACTGTATCAATTACTTTGTACACTACTCTGTAGGTTTTGTTGATGCCTTTGCAATATCAAAGTCTCCTGAACGGGGCGCAATAAAAAGAAATAAAATGAGTGATAATTAGTCTTTTTTTTTTTTTTTTTGCCCACGTTAGCTTATGAGTCTAATCAAACCTTTTTTTTTGATAACTAGCTATATGGTATATGATATTGTTAATTGACCTAAATCCAAATAATTCATTTTGGTTGACAAACAATTCACATTTTACTTCCATGAATTATTAACTAGTCTTAATATATTAATTATTCAACCCTCCCTCTACCATAAAAATGATGTCTATCAAATATAAATTATATTTTTTTACATATTTATTGATTTTAAATGATTTAAATCAATTATTTAATCTAGTAATTCAGTTATTATTTGTATGATCCTTTTATGTGGATCGTAGGAAGTACTAGGGGTGTTCATTGGAAGGGAAACAGGATAAGTCTCTTCTATGTCCTGTCAGACAAATTATTTGTATGATCCTTTTATGTCGATCGTAGGAAGTATTAGGGGTATTCACAAGAAGGGAAACAAGATAAACCTCTTCCTTGTCCTGTCATACAAAAGGTATGAGACAACAAAACTGTTTTGTGTCCCACCCATTCCCACTTGGATTGAACACGACTGAGATCAAGGTGGGAACTGGACACCCCACACACAAACACACACATACAGAGGATTTGGACCATTTGTTTTTTGCTCTTTTATGATTTTGTAAAAACTAAAATGTATGGGTATGACTTAGACACTAAACCTAAATAATTGGAAATATTTAACACAATAATCAGCCTTTTATTAAGGAAAAATTAAAACTTAAACATAATAAGTGCGATGATCATAAATATTTATAATATTCTGTAGAGAATTAGATGAGCAGGTGCAAGAGAGACCAAGAGAGCAAGTGAATGAAGACAATAACTACAAAGATTTTCTTAAATATTTACAGTATTTTGTTTTAAAGATATATGATATCTTTTTGAAAAATACTTAGCTATCTATATCCATTACTTCAAGTTTTCAATCACATGTAGTCGTGTTTCAATTCTTTTTTTTTTTTCATGTAGGTTTATAATTAAATGATAATATTTAAAAAATGACACATGGCCTGATTGGAGAATTTGTGGTAATGGTTATAAAAAAAATGTAAGTATAATCCTATATTTTTATATGACTAAAATATGTCAAAAAAAGATTATATGACAAACTCTTTTTATATAACTAATATCAATTTAAAAAAGATATTAGTTATATCTTTAATAAAAATATAATATACATTATATATAATAAATTATTAACAACATGATTTCGATATGGGACGAAACAAAACCCATTTCGCATCCCATCTCAATAAAAATTTACTCATGTCTTGTCCCAAAATGTTATGGATTGGATTGGACAAAAGTGAACTTCCCTATAAAGTATCTTTTATCTTCTTCATAGATTTATGGTATAGGTATTACGAGTTACAAGTCCCCGCAGTTAAGTTATGCTGATGAATGAGTTTTTATCAGCCTATTTGAGGGAAATTTATCAATATAAAAATATTTTTAAAAAAAATTACTAAAATGAGGCGCTGTAAAAAGTATATACCAAATTAATGCAGTCAAACTAATGCAGCCAGTGACATCATTTTACATGACACCATTAGTAGCATCATGCCACCTGTGTCACTACGTCAGTGACGTCGCCACGTTTGACGCCACTAGTAGCGTCATATATATTGACGCTAGATTAGTGGCGTCAAAGCAATTGCTTTATTATTTAAAAAAAATTAAAGCATGCCTAATAATTGTTGCGCTGCTGCGTCAGTTGTCTTGTAGCAAAGAATGCCTAATATTTATATTTATATTTCTTTCCCTGTGGTGGTGACATGACACAGTGCATCACTTATTAGGTATGCTTTATTTTATTTTATTTTTTGTCAAATAATAAAGCAATTGCTCTGACGCTACATTAGTGGCATCAAAACGACTACTAACGTCACTAGAGTAGTGTCATACGTGACGATGCCATTGACGCAGTGGCGTCAGGTGACAGGACGTTATTAATGGCGTTGTGTTTGGTAACGCCACTAACTATAGTAGTTTAATATATATTTTCTACAGTGTCTTATTTTAGTAATTTTTTAAAAAAAATGTTTTTATTTTCGTAAATCTCCCCTGTTTGGCATGGCAATAAGGGAGGAAAAAAGTCAAACACACATGATTTAAATCTAGTGGAGAAAAATTGACCTTTAGGATAGTGGTGGTCTCAAATAGGCTTAATTTAAAAAGTGACTTCAAATAGAAGTTTCTTTTTTTAGCTTTTAGAACAAAATGTTAGAGATGAGAATATCCACCAAGCAATATATTATTAAATATATATTTGTATGCATTCTAATTTATCCACAAAAATATATTTTATTAAGTACTTTAAAATTTTTAAATTTATTTAATAAGTAGAAAATTTTTTTTATCAAATTTAATTTTTTTATCTTCAATTATCACAATATATATAGCTAATATATATATACACACATGTAATATTCAATAAAATTCATGTCATTTTTCATCTCAACTGACTTTCTAAATAATCATTCAAATAAGGGTCCATTTGAAAAAAAAAAAAGATACTTCTCCCAACATCATTTCAAATACAAATTATATTTTCAACCTAACTTTTATCCTATTTGTAAAAGCTAGATTGCAAATAAGTTACTTATACCACCACTATCCAAATATGCATATGTTTTTCCAGAAAATGTCAAAATGATAATATTGATAGCCCCCTTTAAAAACGTTCCAAACGATACAGGACAGAAATTAGAAGAAAGAACAGACGGGGAAGGGGGGAAAAAAAGAAAGAAAGAAGCTACGGTTATACGTATTTTAGAAAACAAGGAAAATAAAAATATAATATCAAAACAAACTGAATTTAAGTTATCCGATGAAAATCTCTGCAATATGATTGAGTTTATATGAACGTCAGGGATTGTGTCCCATGGCTCCTCCATATTTTACTATTTTCATAATTAAATCAAACAGATATGAGGAAACATGCTATTAGTGTCTCAGATCACATCCAAAAGACAATTATATCATATCATACACAGCAAAATGATTGTTCTTTCAGATCTAATTTCCTCTATCAGACTAAACAACGATTATTCTCCCAATCATTGTTCCAACATCTTCCTCTCATTCGACTTACTCCAATATGCCATTCTTGAACATGAGCATTTAACACCCAAAACCTTATTTATAGTGCATCTGACACCTTGATATTATTTTTCCCAGTGCATACAACATCTCATCCATCCAACACCACAGGTGTTATTTTCTTGTTGCATTTAAGTCCCTAATTTATTTATGATTTAGGACGATGGATACAATATAAATAAACTTACGGTGCTAAAGCCACCAAAATAATAATAATAATATCAGGGTACTAGATATACCTTAACATCAGGATGTTAAATATAACTGAGAAATAATATTAAGGTGCTGGATGTTACTCTAGCATGAATGATACAATGTTTGCATAAGAGAGTTAGACAATGTTTACCAGAGGATCATTCATGAAACAACCTATGTCTATCTGTTTGACTGTTCCCTGGATCAAAGTTAACTATCTAGGCTCTACCACTCTATAAAATAGAAAAGAGAGTGGAATGGACATCAGAGTTCAGATCAATGAATCTACATTCTAGCATTCTATGAATACATAAAAAGGACTAGAATAATATTTTTACTTGAGAATGAAAATTTTCCAGGAAAGCTACATTAACTATTAGTGTGAAACAGCTCTTGGGAAACAGAAAATAAAGATGGCAAGAGACTTTTTTTTTTTTTGGTCAAAGTAAGAGACTTATTTAAGGAAAAGTAAGATGAAGGAAATGGATCAACCAGACCCAAAACTGATGGAATGAAGAAATGTTATTTTGTTAGAGGTGAAAGAGAAGGTTTGGTGAATAGCAAATAAGTTGCGAGCAAAGAGGGAAGATGTTAATGAGAATTTTGGAGATCTCCAACGCTAGATTGTGGCTGTTTTGTTTTGCATTCCCTGTGAGTGCTCTGAGTTACTACCTCCGGTCTCCTTCAAATAAGATCCACTTTTTTAATTCAATTTCTTTATTAAAGTGAGTCCTATATTAAGGATCAGAGGGAGTATTTCAATCATATGGCAATACAGAGTAATTTGTCATCTTTATATGGTTCTGTTAAGTACAGTTACTTGTAGGATTCCACTAGAGTATAGCTGCACAGCATGAATCAGTTAAGCCTTTTATTCCCTAATAAAAGGTAATGGTTCAACGATACAACAGAAAAACGAAGAAAAAGATGAAGTATCCTAATTACCAGTAGATCAAAGGAGGATTAGTAAACAAGCAAAATTGAGTTTGAAGGTTGTGAGTTGATTTAACAATTCAATTTTCACATTCATTTCGAAAATATCATTTCAGTCTCTACAAAGGCGTGCATGATTTCATCAGTCCAGAGCTCTATCGGCTGTCTGAGTCCAACAACCCACAAATAAAGCTTGAAACATAGTAACAGACTATTTCCGGTCCTTAAAATAAGATCTAATTTGTAGTTGTATAAAGGCAACACAAAGTCAGCACACATATTACTTCAGACAGCCCATAGATATTAATCGCAATTTTGAAATGTGTAACATACCAGAAAGTTGCATTTCCTTCAGAGACATATTACCCTTAAAGGTTGTTTGATAGAACAGTGGCCACAAGATATCTCTCTTCATCAAAACATACACAATTGGTCATGAAAGTACACAAAATTGGGCACCATCTACTACTTCTACCATTCATACCCAAGTGCACAGAAGTAAGCATTAGAATGCAGCCTATCTTTGGAAGAGATATAAGTGACGGTCAACAGAATAGCATTATTGCATTACCCAAATAGGCCTGATTCTTAAAGGCATAATCATTATTCATCAAAAAACGTGAAAATTAAAACTCACTGGCATATAAAAGGTACTTAGGCTATAGATATAAAATCAAGTCGAATTACCATAGGGACTTGAGTAATTTAAAGATTATAACAAACTACAGAAATCAAAAGGGAAGTATGGGCACTTGGCACGATTAAATCTAAGAATGTTTTCAATTGGGGATTCCTTGCTCAAACCCAGTTATCTAATATGAAATTGAACAAAATTCATCTAAGATAAGCCGGGATCTTGATGCGAATAAAGAGCATACTCATCACATAAGCAAGCAGAACGGAGAAGACGCCGGCGGAGGCGTAAGAGACCTTGACACTTTTCGCACGGTTGCGATCCAAAGCAAGATCCAATAGGATAATTCCAATACCACCGAGCACGAACATGAAGCCAGAGGAGAGTCCTTCGATGATGTACTGGCCGTTGACGCGTCCGGACATGAAAACAACGGGTCTTACGGAGCCAGTATATGGATCCTGGGTCGACCCGATGCCAGGGGGCTCGACGATGACGTCGTAGACGATACCGGAGACGACCATGAAGTAGGTGAGGAGGACTAGCGCAAAGACGGTCATCGGAGATGGGAGGGTGAAGGATGGAAGCTTGAGGCGGAGGCGAGGCGGGCGGAGGAAGCTAAAGGGGAGGATCCGGACAATGTGGAAGAGGGGATCCATGGAAGTGGAGGACGGCGAATCGGCGACGGTGGAGGACGAAGAGCCATGAAGAGCCTGAGTTTCTGGTTTGGGGGGCATTTTTACGGGTAGAGTTGGTGAAGGACAGAAGGGAATCAAAGTGGAAGAAGATGGATCTCGCTTCAACCCTGCAACTGAATGATTCTACTCCGAGTTTAGACCTTAGTACTGCCTGTCTAGATTCAGTTCAGAACGACTCTTTTTTTTTTTTTGGGTCAAATTATTGGGTTGTGAGGACTGAAGACGATGAATTAGGAGCATCTTAATGGGCTAGACCAGTTCAGGAGTACTCATTGTCTGGGCCAATTTGAAAAAGTTCAGGCTTAATGGGCTAGGAGCATCTTAATGGGCTGGTCTAGTAATGTCAGGATTCGTTAGATCCCTTTTAGCCTGTTTGAGTTGATGTTAAAAAAGTATGTTTTCGTAAATCGAGATAAAACTCATATCACGTACTTACCTCTTATACCCTAAATTACGATAGAAAATCAGTTTCTATCGCTAATCAAAACAAGCTCAAGTCCCAAATGAGATACTTGCATAGGAAGAAGTAGTCACGAACGCTAAACACGATACTAAATGATAATATCAAAAAAAAAAGAAGTGATATATTAAATAGGGTTAAGGTGTAAAATGACCAACAAACTATTGGTCAAAGAGCGTCCTGACCAATAAACTCTTTAGTGGACCAAAATGACCAACAATCTTTTAAAAATGTAAAATTTGCACAATGTCGTTACATTAAAGCTAACGTCCGTTTTCTGCACTCTCGCAAAAATTATACAATAGGACCCAAATGTTTATGAAACTATATTTAAGCCCCAAAAAATTTCAAAATTTTTATTTTAGTCCCTCCATGTACTTTATAAGGAGGCACTAAATTGAAAATTATAAAAAAAAAAATTGGGGCTCAAAGATAATTTTTTTAAACTTTGGGTTCTTTTCTGTAATTTTGAAAGATAATTTCAAAATTATCTTTGAGCCCCAAATTTTTTTTTATAATTTTCAAGTTAGTCCCTCCTTATAAAGTACGTGGAGGGACTAAAATAAAAAATTTGAAATTTTTTGGGGCTTAAATATAGTTTCATAAACATCTGGGTCTTATTGTGTAATTTTTGCAAGAGTGCAGAAAACGGACGTTAGCTCTAATGTAACGACATTGTGCAAATTTTACATTTTTAAAAGTTTGTTGGTCGTTTTGGTTCACTAAAAAGTCTATTGGTCAGGACGTTCCTAGACCAATAGTTTGTTGGTCATTTTGCACCTTAACCCTATTAAATATATCACTTTAATTATTATTTTTTCACACTACATTTATTAATATGGCCAGACATGAAAAGATATATTAAATACTCCTTAAAAATTTGCAAGTGTCTTATAATAAAGATAAAAAATACTTATTAGTTCGTGCCATATAATAAAAACCATATGGAGTAATATAAAAAAAAAAGTGATATTAGTTCACATGGAAAATTATGGGCGTATTTGTTTTCTAATTTAAAAACTAAAGCAAGCTTTTTTTCTAAGTTGTTCTCCAATCCGCTTTCTCAGTTTTCCGAATTGATTTTAGGCACAAACCCAATTAAAACCATTTGAAATACTAAAATTCAAATTCAGACTTATATTCCAACAAATTTCTAATCAGGCCAAGAAAATTAATTAGAGATTTATGGACCTTATAAATTTACCCCAATATCCTTCAATGGTTATTCTCTCCTCAACCAAGAATCCCTCCCCAATTATCCTGCACCTCCTACCACATGAAAGAATAGAAGTGAGCGCTTCAACTTCCTACCACTTCGTCTAATTTTTCCCATTATTTAATGAAATAATAATTTTTTTATTTTAATTAATTCAAATTAAGTTAAACTTTAAAGTCACTGAATAATTTTAATTACATAAATTAAATTAGTAACCAATATTTTTCCTTATTTTTTGAGTAATAAAACTCTCTTTTTTTTGGATATTTTGAATAATGAATGCCACTGCCATAAAGTTCGGCTATATTTTTATTTATTCATTTCATTCTCTTATTTTATTTAAAATTATCATATGTAAAATTATTGGGATTAAATTGAATAACTTCGTTAATGAGAGAGGACAGGGGTTAATAAATATTGAAGAGCATTGGGATAAATTTGCAAGACTCATAAATTCCTAATTAATCATCTTGGTTTGATTAAGAATTTGTTGAAAGTGCAGGCTTAAGTTTAAATTAAGTATTTCAAATGGATTTAATTGAAATTATCAATTGATTTTAATTAAGAATAATTGTTTCAAACAAACTTTTATATATATTTTTTTGTTTTCAAATGGAATTTTTTAGAATAACTATTGAATTGGATTTTTTTTACAACTTAATTAATATAAAAAACGATTTTGTAAGACTATTCTAAAAACAAAAACAAAAAGAGGACCAAGCTTTTAACCTTATGGTTTAAACTCGATCATCACTCAAACTTTTTAGTTTTGACTTGTAACTCAGTTCATGTATAAGTTAGGTTTTAACCTAGCGATAAATCATTTCATAAATATTAAATCACCACAACTCAATTTTTATAATTTTGACCATTTTATATTGCCCAAGTTAAATGTGAATATCAGATGTACCCAAATATGTAATTATCAGATATTCATATGTCAAATATTATTAAGTCATAATATCCAAAATTACAAAGGTCGAGGAGACCCATGTCCCTCTTTTACTCGACCTCTAAGTGTGTACCGCTTTCACTCTCTGTTCCTCCATTCCTTTATCGAGATGGGCATTTTGACGATTTTTCATTTTCATCCAATTGTGTAGGATGGAGATATTGGGCTTAAGGGATTATTTTAATTAAATTTTATTTTTTTTAATTATTAAAGATAAATGTATTCAATTTTGTTAACTTATTCCTCCATTCCATCGCAAAAACTGAATAGCAAAATGCCCTATAAACTTTTATTTTATATTTAAGAATAGAGAGAATACCTTTTATTTGACCCTATAATAATTGTAGGTTACATTTATTTTAATATATGCCACAAAAAGTTCTTTTTAACATGATATGACAAATCATATATCTTATCCAAGTAATAGAAGAAGGCAATTACTCCACGAGCAAACCAAGTTTGGATAAGGCTCATAAAATCGCCCATGCCCTACTAGTTTTAATTTTTATTTTTTTCTCCTATTTTTGGACTTCTATTCGTTTGGTACTATTAAATAGTAATCAGTATAAATTTTGACATCTATAATAGTTGGCAATTAACTAAATTTTTTAATCATTTAGTCAGGAGTTCGATCTTTGATGGTGTATATAGAGAAGGTTTCATAGTCAATACTAAAGTCCATTAAAAAAGTTTATGGTATTGTATGGTATGAATGAGATGCTCTCTTCCTTCAACGTCGCTTTCTAAGAAAACCCTATTATATAATACATACCAAATACTCGTATTAGTTTATTTTTCTCAGTCGTCCCCTTCTTTTGTTCACCTTTTCTGCTAAAACCAAAAAGACCTTCATTCAAAGGTTGGCTTATCTATGATATGAAGTAAAAAAGTACATGCACGTAAGTCAAATTTGGGGTCTCGTCATCTCGTGATTCCAGCCAAGAGAGGTCACATATTGGGATGTTGCTCATTTTGTGACGAGGACTTCAACAATTTTGAAATTATACAATGATCATAAGGTTAAGTTAATTCTTTTAAGAGAGATTAAGAAATTTAATTAAATTATTTTAGAGTATTTATTTTTTATTTTTTTTCTAAACTAATTAGTCTAAATAATAAACTAACAGTAATTTAAAGATATATAACATATGATGATATGATTAAATAGTTTATTTAGTTTTATTAATAATTTTTTTTAAAATAAAAGTCCTCTCAGTCTTATAATTAGAACTAGAGGAAGTATCACCTTTTCATTAGAGCTATACCACCACTTTTTCGTATTGAAAAATAATTCATCTATTTGAACATTTTTTGACCAAATTGTCCATATCTCCATCTTTGAACGACAACGTGATGAGGCTACAGCACGGTTTGACATATATTGAATTTTGTCACCTCAGTGAGGGAACACAACCATTCTGTTGTCAACAACCACTAGATCTTACCACCAGAATGCTCTATATGGTTTTGAACTTTTTTTAATAAAAGACTTCATCAGAAGTCATGACCCTATCTGAAAACATCGTCGGAAGACACACTTAGGGCACTCCAAGCTCCTAAATTTTTTTAATAATTGACAATTATTTTTCAACCTTAATAATATTTTCATATTGTTTTTTGGCACACTACAAACTCAATAATGTATTAAGTGTTGCCCCTCTAAACCAAAACCGCAAGAGGAAAAACAACAATAAGAAGAAATGAACACTTAAACAGAAATTTATTGAATTTTAAATATTTTGGCATGAAGGTTATAGACATATGAAAGAAGATGTGATTATTAAGAAGTAAACAAGACATGTGATATGTCACATGCGAGAGTCCTCAATGTTTTTGTTGTTTGGAATTTTGGAGGCCAACCTAACAAGGACAAAACAAAGAAGGGAAAATTAAAATAAAAGACTTAAATAAAATAATATTTAATTAGAAGGACAATAAAAATTGTAATTATTAAGAAGGACCAAATAAACTTAAAAGTACTAAATTACTCTTTAGTTTCTCCAACGCAGAAAATAAAAAGCAGAGCGCCTTCTTCTGTCCTCTCGTAAATATCAAGGTGAGGCCATTTGGGAATCCAGTATTAAAAATTTAAAATGACGATATTTGGTAAAAATGTTTGCATAGTAATGAAGTTCAAGAACAATTTTGTTCTAATTAACTTCTTGTTTTCACGGGATTACCAAAAATCATTGTTTTTAACTTCTAATATTAGATTTCTAAATAGTTTCATCTCGATATTCAAGGGAGGACGGAAGAAGGTACTTTATTCTTCGTTTTTTGCATTAGGAAAGTAAAAGAGTAATTTAGTACTTTTAAGTTTATTCGGTCATTCTTGATAATTACAATTTTTATGGTCCTTCTAATTAAATATTATTTTATTTTGGTCCTTTATTTTAATTTTCCCAACAAAAAAATAAGAAATTTCTAAAATGGAATGATTGATAATATAAAAAGATGGAATAAGAAAGTCATGTGCATATCTTCCAAAATAAATGAAATCATGTGTGATCACCTTCCCCTTTTAGGTTCAATTATTTATCAATTAATTTAAACATTAGGGGAAAAAATAAAAGTGGTAGCTAGATTTTGTAACTAACATTATTTATTCCTCCATGAATTGGTTGCAAAGGTACGGTGTTGATGTTATTGCAATAATTCTTTTATTAATTTTAATAATTTGTGATTGTAATTGCAATAATTATTAAGTAAATATACAAAAAATAAAGAAAAATTTGTTTTAGAAGTTATTGTATCAAGTGGCGGTGATATTCATATATTATACGAGTTGTTATGGATTTGTATATGAGATTCAATTGTTGAATGGCCCAACAAGGGCAAGTAATACTAAAATCTGTCTACAATAAAGAAAAATCCCAACCAACCAAGAATTAAAGCTATAATCATGCTGAGGCCGATAATTAAGGCTATCGTTTAGGTGAGGCAACACAAGCACATAGGTTAGGAGGCGCATAAAGTCCAACGGTCTAGATCCCAAGGTAACTTCTATAAATAAGAGCTAAATTTAAAAAGTACACACACTCTATTCATCCTTTTTACTACTCCCTCTGGTCCTTATTATAAGGCATCAACCACCAATATTTTTTGGTCCTTATTATAAGGCACCAACTTCTTTAACTACCTCATTTATTACTTTTTTTTTCCCATTATGCCCTCATTTTTAACTAACTCATTAAATCTACATCATTAAATTAGGGGTAAAGTTGGAAAGATTTATTAATTTTGGACCTAATTAATGAGTTAACTTCCATTCCTTGGTTTGTGAGAAAAAGTAGTTGGTGCCTTATAATAAGGACCAGAGGGAGTATTTAGCCTTACTGTGCACACACCCTACTTCTTTTTGCTAAATGTCATTTTCCTGCACAGTGGTCCATTGCTCTTTTTAGTATCTATCTTATAGATATCTGAGAAAACCATTTGATATTCCTTTTGGTATCTGTCTTATAGATACCTTGGAGAATCCGTTGATCCAATATAAACTTCATTAGTCCATTAAGGCTATACATCTGTGTTCTTATACAAAACAAGAGTATTGTTACTATGTGAATAAATATAGAACAAATTATTAGGAGGTACTATAATTATTAAATATATTTTTCCATTAAATTTTATTTTATTTTTGATATTTTCTTACAATTAAGTTGGTCTATGGATATTTTATAATGTCACTAATATAAAAATAAGTTGAATATTATTTGATTCAAGTAGGAAGAAGCTAAGGTAAATGCAGCCATTTGGTTGAAAATTATTGGCTAAGAAAAATCACCCTAATACCTTCATAAACTTTCCATTCATGGAAAATGTATTTCAAATTCTAGTGTTTTCCTTTAATGTGTGTGTGTTGTTGTTTTTAATCCAAACAATTTTCCTAATTGGACGATTCATAATTATAATATTACTATCTAATATGTTAATTTACACACACACACACACATATATATATATATAAAATTGAAATACCCTCAAAGATTGGAAGGAAAAAAAGGGGAAGTTCCCTTCAGATTCTAAGGAACAAAAAAAAATACTAAAAAAGTCTCACAAAAATGTAAAATGTTTAAAAAGTCCCATTAACAATTCTTTCAGTAGGGAATTTAACAACTTTATATGTGAATTAATAACTCCATGAGACTTTTCTAACCTCAGAATTTGATGTGGGACTTTTTTTTAGTATTTTTTGGTCCCTTAGCTTGGGACCTGAGAGAAATTTCCCCAAAAAAAACCCCTATCCATTTAAGTGTTGTTCATAGTTGATAGCCATCAATATACATTAATTAGTTCTCCATACATGTCCCTTTTACTCCATACATTGACCGCACACTCACTCAAGTGTGCATTGCGCACATTTGAGTGTGTGCACAGTGCACACCCATTTGAGTGTGCACTTAAAGGAAAGAAGGAAAAAAAAATTCGTACACACTCGAATGTCAGCGTTTGACACTTGAATGTGCTAATTTTGTCAATCTTATCATTAAATTGAGGGCAAAATTGCTGCGTTTTTATGTTTTTGGGGCAAAATTGAGTCCAAAAAAATTTTCAGAGCAACATTGCTCCTAGCAGTGTACTTCCGGGGTAAAATTACTACTTAACCCATAAAGAAAATATGTGGGTTTTATGCCCATAATTCTCTTCCATTTTCTTTTCCTTATTTTTTCTTGCTATCAATATGAAAAGGACTTGATTATCTCTCATTTTTAAATTTTTGTTTCCAATCATACTGTTAGGGATCTGTATGAATCTGCCTATAAGGAAGAGAGATCTTAACCAACCTACAATCAAGACTATAATCAAGGAAGATTCTAATCAAGGATCTTGACCTGGGAGTGACGGCTAACCGCACTTGGGCTTGGAGGTACAAAGGTCTAGGAGTCCAAACCTTATAGGTAAACTCTATATATAAGAGGTAAACCTTAAAGGTATACACATATTCCCACTCATTTATTATTATGCCGTCATTGTGTGCGCACACACACCACCTCCTTTAGCAAAAGCCTTATTTATGCACAGTGATCCATCTTTCTCCTGGGTATTTACTTCATAGATATCTTAGAATAGTTATTCGATTTAATATCAATACATTAGTTTAACAGGACTAAATATCTATTGTTATTATCAGAACACAAACTATAATTATGTATAGGAATTTTTTGAGAATGTTGCTTTAATAATTTTTAAGATAAAGTCACACGACTCACAACTGTAATTTTGGGGTCAACGAATTTTCAAAATCACACTAATAATTTACGAATATAATACACTAGATAAAGCTCAACGTAACGTTCATAATTTTTTAGGAAGAGGAAAATGAACTTGTTGATTAGCCTCATACTCTCCACTTTGTATAATGTTTATTTTTCAGTATTTTAAATTATATATCGCATTCCAAAATCACAGCTAACTTTAATGATTTACTCTGATTAGACTAACAATATTTGATTAGGAATATAGAGAAAAGTATCAACATAACTTGGTAACAGTGGTTTTTTTATTTTTTAATAATAATTCTTTCATTTCTCATTTAAAAAATTATAAGACTTTTATGATATTTTATTTCTTTAATTGTGATTCTGATGCGCTTTTCCCTAATATATATATATATATATATATATATATATATATATATATATATATTAGATTGTCTCGTCTCTTTATCAAACCTTGTTAGAGTTTTCTTAACTGGAGGACGCTAAGTTTGAATACTATGTGGAAAGACATAATGAGTATGTGAATTATGACAAAACAATTAGTAGTAATTAACATTCAATCCTTTTTTAATGTATGACCTAATTGTGGAAGAGTTGATATCAATCTTAAATGTAAGATATATATATATATATATATATATATATATATATATATATTTCACTATATTAACCTTATTGATATTCCCACAATATAATCAAATAGCTAGGAGAGAGGAGAGTGAATTAATGAAGATTGTCAGTTTGCTTTTTTTTTTTTTTTTTTTAAAAAAAAGACATTTTCCATAATCTAACTAAATTAGTTGATCAGAGGAGTATTATATTTCCAAAAGAGAAGTTAGTTGCATATTTCATTAAAGTTCCATCAAAATTATTCTGATTTTCATCTTTACCCCAAATAAATACAGTAATTTTTTTGAAGGATATACACTTTCTATCCCCTCAACAAAACTGAGAAGAATGATATATCTGAAATAAAACAATCAAAGCTACATAAACTGTTATAAAATGACTTGGAATCATATAGAAAAACTCTTGTAAAATATTCTTCATGTCCTTTTTATAAGCAACACTCAACAAAAATTACATAAAATGAACTAAAATATTATTGTGAAAAGTTGTAATTT
This sequence comes from Acacia confusa, assembly GCA_037074495.1. NCBI lineage: Eukaryota > Viridiplantae > Streptophyta > Magnoliopsida > Fabales > Fabaceae > Acacia > Acacia confusa. Next base: position 11,752,104 of record CM073514.1, read on the forward strand.
TTTCCTAAATACATCCTTATTTGCGGAGATGATGAGTGTGAGAAAGAATGAATGAAAAAAGAGATGAGAGAGATATGAAATTGATTGAAGTTAAAATGAAAAGATGAATTAAATTTTTAGACAAAATCAAGTTGTTTCTTATATATAGGACCGAATCTTATATGAGATGATGTTGCTTATAAATAAGACCATTGGGAGTACTGCTCTAGTTCTAAATATAAGTCCACTTATAGGGTTGCTAATGATGTTTTTCAATTTATCCTTGTCTAATTTTAATTAGAAACTAAAAGAGATGAAATAGAAATGAAAATGATTTGTAAAGATAAGAAGAGAAAAATTTAATATGAGTAATTTTTTTTTTTAAAAAAATCTATCATAAGACATATTTAATATTTAGCGAGAGTGATAGATTATATTCCTTCGGATCTTGTAACATAAAAAATTCTACTAGAAATGATTTAGATGCTACAGAAATCTCTTCACGTTCAAAAAAAAAAAAAAACTCATTTCACATTCTGCTTAAATAATGTCAGGGAGTGTTTGGGAAACTACAACGCCATAATTTTAAATTTTTTTTAATAAATTAAGATAAAATCCCTTTCATATAGTAACCTCATATATTATAATTTTTTTTTTATAAAAAAACTAATCCCTCTATACACTAATTAATCTTAATGATTTTTATTTTATGTTGCTGATATAATAGTTAAAATCTCATTTTATCACTATAGTTTTACATTTTTATTATTTTTTTACATTACGATTTTATTTTTTATGATTTTTTATAACTCCCCTGATTTTACGTAAAACTTCAATTTAGTTATCGGTTTGGGTGCATAGGAAAAGAGCAATGCATCAGATTTGTTTCCATTCGCGGGTGTCGGTCAGCGAGAGCGTGATTCACTGAAAGTTCACAATCAATCTCAGTCCCCAACAGCTGCCATTTTCCGCCATTATCGGCATCTTTTAAATCCACGTGTCTCCTATCCTTTTTTTACTCTTTTTTCCTCATTTGAGAATACCTCTTGTCCTTCCCCCATCCTTGTCTCCACAGTACCACCACCCTCTACTAATTTCAAGCGCTAAAATATTAAACCAGTAAGCCGCTAAAACAGCCAAGCAGCTTAAATTTTGCTTTTTGCAGTATTCTGGACTTTATAGCTCACTCAATACTCAAGCACTATCACTCCACAGCCATATTTTGCACTTTAGGGTTCCAAGAGGAAGATACCCATTTGAGTTCAGGAAGAGAGTTTGGCTAATCTGAGTTGAGATGTTGAATTTCTTAATACGAAAAGATGTTAGAAAGATTCTCAAGCGAAAAGACAGCGATGCGGGGGAAAAAGGTAGATGCTTTTTTGTTTTTCTGATCAACTTCGTCACTGTTAGTTAGTAGCTGTCGATACGCTTTTTACTCGGAATCTGGCATTCTCGAGTTCAAAATTTTCCCTCTTTTCCTGGTATTGGACTCACATTCTCGGTGATTTTGTTTTTGTTTTTGGGGTTTCTGGGTGTTTTTTCCTATGTGTATTTTGGACCCCATTTTGTGTTACAGGTTTTGATGGCGTAATGCTTATTAATATGGTTGTGAGAATTTCTCTGTTTAGTGCCTGAATATGCAATGCACCAGTATATTTTTGGACGTATCAATTGTCTTTGGCCATGTGGGTTTTTCTGCTTTGTTTTCCTAGTATGCAATGCAGCTTATTTGTGCTTGCTTTTCAGTGTATACTAGACCTAATTTGTTTAGTAAGGTATGAACTTCTGATGGTAGGCCACTGCATGGTGAGATTTTCTCTGTTCTGTTATTTTAGTATGCATTTTAGCCTTTGGCAAATGCTGTTCACATTGGATGCTTCTCTCTACCCGTAAATGAAGGTTTAATCAGTCTGTCTTGCATATTTTTTGGTTATTCAACTCAAATTTGAGCTTTAACTCGGTTATTTTTTATCATCGTTGATGAAAACTGTTTCTTCTTTTGGAAACGCTTTCTGTTTGATCTTAGAATTTTCTTTGATCTTGTGATTTACCCTTTTTTTAAATGGATCTTGCCATTTACTTTTATGTTTTCTTTTGATCCATCACTATTGTTGTAAATCCACTTCTTTTTAGTCTTTTGCTGCATCTATGATTGAAATTTCTCTATATCTTAGAGTACTTGAAAGGGTGAAGCAATTTTGTTTTGGAGCTGGTTCTGGTTCACTATTTGCACTTGCATCTAATTGCAACAAGCCCATGCAACCATGGAAGAATTTGAGCTTATTAAAATATGAAACCTCCACTGGCTTAGCCATATAATTTTACCCCTATCCTATAACTCCCATCATTAATGGGTTCATATAAAGTTCGAGGGCTTGTGTGCTTGCACACACATACATTCTACATGCTTATATGAGCTTTGCAATGTTCATTCTAATTTGAATAAAATTCATTTTCAAGTTTTGCAGTCTAGTTGTCTTTTTGCTTTAGCATATAACCACTAATTGATGGCATTCCATGTTGTAGTAATGTAGCCTTCATTGATATCTTTTATGATCTGTTATGGCTCATTGCAGGCAGGGCACTTGAAGAGTTAAGAGCATCTCTTTTTAATGAGTTTCGCACCTCTGAAGGTGCAAAGCGTCAACAGCAGCGTATTTGTGTTCCTGCTATTGCACTTTCCTTCAATTTTCTGGTTGCAGTTGGTATTATTTTCATGAATAAAATGGTTACTCACTTATCCTTCTATTTGATCAATCTGCATAATGTATTGAAATTTCAAATAGCATGTTTGCAGATGACATTCTTTACTTTTATCTAATTCTTCCTTTTCTTCTTTCTCTTTTATTTTTCCAGGTGCTTCAAACTGTTAATTTCAGATTTCCTATTTTTCTCACACTAATTCACTATCTAGTGAGCTGGTTCTTCATGGCCGTGCTAAAAACGTTTTCTCTCCTCCCGGCATCTCCTTCCTCAAAATCAACTCAAGTGTCAAGTTTATTTACTCTTGGATTTGTCATGTCTCTATCAACTGGCCTTGCGAATGTCAGCTTAAAGTATAATAGGTAACATAAATGTTCACATTTCTATTTTTTAAATTTTATGTTTTAGACTCTGAATTTAATTTCTATATGTTCAGCATTGGTTTCTATCAGATGGCAAAGATTGCTGTAACTCCGTCAATAGTTCTGGCTGAATTTATACTGTATAGGAAAAGAGTTTCTATGGCCAAGGTGAGTTCCTTCATTTTGTCTGTGAACATATATCTGATAACTAATAATTTATAGAAATGTGTATCATCCTATTGTGCCTTGTAGTGCTCGTGGTTTTATAATTAATTTGTGAAATTTGTTCCTTTTGTATTGTGAACTCTTATAAAGATCTTTTTTATTTGAGCAAATTCACAATGTAGTTCCATCCTCTCAATTTGAATCCAAAATTGAAACCTCTTAATTTAGTCTTTGAGAGATCACTATCCTCTTAATTTGGTCCTTTAAAGTATTTCAATTTAATCCCTGAATCAAAATGGCCCTGAAAAGATGGGTCAACATGATTCTCAAAGGGAACATTTTGAGGTGGAGCAAAATGTTTGAAGGTCTGAAATGTGAAATTTCATCTTTGCAAGATCAAATCAAGAGGAAACTTAATATTTCAAGGACTAAATCTAGAGACTATATCCTCAAAAGATCAGATTGAGGGGAGAGTAATCTTCTAGGGATTAAATCATCACTTTACCCCTTTTCTTATTTGAAAAAGGACTCATTTAAAGTGAGTATATCTGTTGAAGATCCTTCTCACACAGCTTCTGAACCTGTATATTTGTGGAAGATAAGCTAAATTATGCTTGTTAAGTTTATATTACATAGCTTTAATGTGCTTCTGAGATCATACCTGGAGCATACTTTATAGTTTTCGGAATATGTCGAAGAATATATGTCTACAAACTAGATCTTATATTAAAGACCAGAGGTAGTATTTTCTTTTGTTAGCAAACATTCATTCTATCTGAGCTATGTATTTGGGATTTTCCTTGGATACATCTGGAGCATTTGAACTCTTGACTTGTACTCATGCCCCCCCCCCCCACCTTTACTTCCTAACCTAACCTTAAGCCGCCATGTAATTGGGAAACTTATGCTTATCTCATCGCTGTTTTAAATGCTTACTACACGAGTTTGAAATTTTACAGGCTTTAGCACTCACAGTGGTATCTATCGGTGTTGCTGTGGCTACGGTGACTGATCTGCAGTTCCATGTATTTGGTGCTTGTGTAGCATTAGCCTGGATTATACCCAGTGCTGTGAACAAAATCCTTTGGTCTAGACTGCAGCAGCAAGAGAACTGGACTGCTTTGGCGTAAGCTATTAACAACATTTATATATATTCTTGCCCTCGCCTCCTTGCTCCCCACAAGTCCTAATGTTGATTTTAATCACAAATTCTTTTTTCCGTATCGCGCATGGTTTGTGTGGATCAATCAAACAGGTTGATGTGGAAAACAACGCCTATTACTTTGATCTTTCTGGCTGCTATGTTACCTTGCTTGGATCCTCCTGGCGTGCTTTCCTTCAACTGGAACTTCCAAAACACACTTGTGATTTTTGCATCAGCTATTCTTGGATTCTTGCTTCAGTGGTCTGGTGCTTTAGCACTTGGGTGAGTGTTGAGCCTCTGTTTGGCGTTTTATAGTGTACTGGTTTTTATAGTGAATGATGCTCCAAGTTTAGTTAGTTTCACAAATTCTTGAAAGCATTTCAGGTAGATACTCCCTCTAGTCCTTATTACAAGTACATGTTAACTACTTTGCAATTTTGTATAGATTAAGAAATTCAGCTAAAATTAGTTGAAGCTCTTAAAAATTACGAAGTTTCCTTAATTGAATTAGTTTAAGTAGAAGATGTTGTTTAAGTAGTTAGGAGATCCTTTAGTTAAGAAATGTCGAAGCAAAGGACATTTTGGGGGAAAATTAATACTTTAGACAAATAGTTTTACTCCTATTGTCCTATTTATAAGGCACTTCTAACACGTTTCACCCCAACTATGAAAAGCTTTAAACCCCATTAACTATATTAAAATTTAATAACTTTCCAACTTTACCCCTATTGATATGAATGAGTGAGTGAGAATTGATGAGAAGTTCAAGAATAATAATTTAAGGGTAAAATTGTATGTTCATATAGTAAATTTGATGAGGTAACTTGTATAAAGGGCATAAAAACCCTGTCTCTGCCCAATAAATATGACTAGAGGAGTATATTAAGGATCAAATAGAAGTTTCTTATAATAAAGACCAGAAAGAGTTTTGTATGTGAAAAGTTGTCTCCTGAACGAATAATTAACAAACATTTGAGGAGGTTAAAGTTTCTGTGGAATTTACTTCTGTCATGATGGTCTGTAGTTAGTTTTTTGGAATTCTTTCTTTTTGTGGTACAAAGAAGAGAATTTCTCTAAATCCTTCTGAATTATTGACATGTCATGCTCATATCACTGTCATCTTTTTTTTTCCCCCTTTCAGTCGCTACTCACTATTATGAAAATTATAGTACGCTATTCTTCTGCTTGTTTTACTTTCTTTTCCCTTTTTTCTCATGTGTTTTCCCTTTTCTTTGTTGTCACAGTGCCACATCAGCGATCTCGCACGTTGTTCTTGGGCAGTTTAAAACCTGTGTCCTCCTTCTAGGAAATTATTCTCTCTTTGGAGCCAATCCTGGCACAACCAGTATCTGTGGGGCATTCACAGCGATTGCTGGTATGTCTATTTACACTTACCTTAACCTGAAGCCCCAATCAAGCAAGGTGTCTCCTTGGCAGACATCAACCTTACCGAAATTGAAACTCGGCAAAGAAAACGGAAACTCCAGACTCGGCAAAGAAAATGGCAACTCCATTCACGACGGACATTACGGTGCAGAATCCGTCTAACAAGGAAGCCTAACATTGCATTACTTGAGATAATGGATATGACATATTAAGGTATTAACCAAGAACAATTTATTCTTTCTTCATGATTCCTAGGATTGTCTGTCTCTAACCATCTTCAATGTTGATACAATGTTTATTTGTACGAATCATCACCACTTGTATAAATGGATATTTTGGTGGTTTCTTCCCTAAAGTTTTAGCCCTCTCTGGTCTCTCAGTATTTGATAATGTTTCCGCATTTTCTTAACAGAAATCAGAATATCTTATTTTATATGCATATGTATTTCCTTGGTCGTTGTACTTCCTCTTGTGTTTATTATAAAACATCAACTAACAATTCTCATAAATTAATAAAAACAATTAAAGTCATTAAATTTATCTAAAAATTTAAGTACTTCTTCTGGTTCTTTCTCCCTCTGGTCTTTATTATAAGGCACCAACCACTATTTCTCACAAATCAAAAAATGGAAGTTATGTCATTAAATTGGTTTAAAAATAATAAATATTTCCAACTTTACCCCTATTTTAATATTTTAATGATGTGAATTTAAAGAGTTTTTAAAAATGAGGGTATAATTGAAAAATAGTAATAAATGAGTTGGTTAAAGGGAGTTGGTGTCTTATAATAAGGACCAAAATATTTTGGTAGTTGGTACCTTATAATAAGGACTAGAGGAAGTATTATAAGACACTAACTAACAAGTGTTTTTGTTCCTTTTTATAATGAACTTGTGTGTTTCCAATATGCAATTAATTTATTTTTCTATGTTTCTCCATATTTAATAAGGATAGTGGGAAAAAGTACTATATTTGAGTTTAGGATAATTAGTAGGGGTAATATTGGAAATCTTTTGAATTTTAAGACAAATGTAATGCTTTCAACTAATTTTATTAGTTTGTGAAAATTGGTAGTTAGTGCTTTATGGAAAATCCAATACTATTCCTATTAATTGCACTAAACTCTAATATCATGTTAATTACTGTTTTCATCCCCTACCCTTATTAATTATGGGTATACATGAAAAAAAAAAATAATAAAAATTAATGCTTGGCAGAATGGCAGGAAGTGTGTGTGTGTGTGTGTGTTTATTACTGCAAACCCCTTACCATTTTCTGAAAAGAAGATTCATTGTCGCCAAATGTAATCCAATTTGATGATTATAAAAATAAAAAGACATTCACATGATACCTTTGGTCGGATAAAGGTTTTTTTTTTTTTTTTGGATTTAAGTCACAGAATATATTGGAAAATGGGGAAATTCAGAGAAGTAAAGTGCAATGATTTAATCATTTAAATTAAAAAATAAACTAAAAATCCACAATTGTAATTTCAGTAGTATGTTGTGTTTTATTTTTTTTTTGGCCAAAAGGAGTTAGTAGTAGCATGTTAAAATTCAAAATTTCTAATCGAATAAATTAGATTTTTAATGAAAAATTTAGAAGTGGGGTATATATTTTAGGTTTCTGATTTAACAATCTTGTAACTCTCACAATAGTGTCTACCAAAATTTATTATATTTTTTGTCCTCATTGTCAAAGATAGGCAGAAGTTTTATTTCTTGCTTAGGTCCCAAATGATGAATTAGATTCATCTGCGTAGGATATAATAATATAATAGAAGTAGGATATTTTTCAAAACTAGAATATCTAGATCTAATTATTAGTATATCAATCTACAAAACAAGATCATCAAAGTTTAAATAATAGAAATTTAACCGCAACTCAAATATACCAATATGAATTACGTATCAAAAGGTTTATTTAAGATAAGTACAAAAGCAAAAAGTAAAGGTGAATACCAACTACTATGTGATGAAATATTATATTGTCATTTCAATATGAAGATTTTACAAGCGCAAAACAAAACCACAGCATTCAAAGGATTTATTCATGAATTAAAAAGAGTTAAGAGTAATTAAAAGAAGATGGGATGGATGTAAAGATAAAATATAAATTTTTTGTCATATTTTTGTGTGTTGTCGCTTTCCTCCTCCTATAGAAAACAAACTTTCCATGTAATCCATCATCGTTCGAAAGTAGACTTCCAACCTCTCAGTCCGTTGATTCCGAAAATTATATGCGATCAATTGTCGATTAATGCGATCACAAACTATAATCTCATCATCTCTCCAAAACGGTAAGATATACCAAGAATAAGAGTAAGAGTGAGGGAATGGTCGAATCTCAAACTTCTTCGTCCAGCTACTCTCAACACCGTACTTATTCATCACCCAAATCTCGACACAAACCTCCATCGAGACACGTCTAACAGCCCAAGCAAGACTCTTATCAACTATAGTAAGAACATTATTATTTTCTTCAGGAAAGGAAGTAATCCCAGGAGGACTTTGGAAAATCCCAAAAGCCTCTTCACTAAAATCAAACCTCATCACAATAGACTTATCAATATCATCACGGCTACAAGCTAGCCAGTGATAAGCCCCATTCAAATAAGGACCCATGGGTGAATGAGGGGATTTGTAAATAGAGACATCAACGTCTAATTTTCTCCAAGAATCAGTACTGAGACTGTACATTTGAACTAGTAGCTGTCCTTTTTCTTCTTTAGGAAATTGAACAATCTTATAATCCTTTGTCATGGAATCAAACCCAAATCCATAATCAGCCCAATACCGGCCTTTGGGCTGCCACTGAGACTTAGGAATAAGCTTCACCTCTTTTGTTGCTGGGTTCCACAAAATTAAGCGTCGAACTTTTCTGTAGTCCCCACTGAGACAGAAAATCCCATTACATTGACTGTAAACAAACATTTTTCGTACATTGTTCTTATGGAAAGGCAATTCTAAGTTTTGGATCTCATAGGGTCGATCTCTATTAGAAATCAAGGATATGGAGGGTGGCTGATCCTTGTACCTAAACTGTTTGAAAACAAGCCTATGGAGTCGATTCTTACCCATAGAATTAGACCATTCAAAATGTTTGGTGATAAAATAAAGGTCGGTGATCAGAGCATACCAGGATTTAGCTACACATTTGAACCGAAGTAAGGATTTTACTGGCAGCCTCACCATGATCTCCTCCATGAGATCTTTAGGAAGATTGTCGCTTAGCATTTTCTTATTCTAAGATGGTTTGTTCCTCTTGGGTCTGTGGTTGTTAGCAAATTAGAGATGCAAGGAATCTGGGAATATGACAATATGTTCTTTTAAGAGCAGGACATGGAAATATATGTTTTTAAGATATACATGTGTGTATTTATATGTTAAATTGTTACGTGAAAAGTGCTGACTTCATTCTAAGCTATTTTTATGTCTATTTTTGTTGAACGATTCTTTCTATTCAAGTTTTCTTTTCATGACCACACAAAACAAACAGAGAGAATGATCTACTACCTCTTATTCTTAATATCAGAAACTTTGATCCTAAATATAATATTCAATTCATTTAATGTATTTAGGGTTTTAATTTGTGGGAATAATATATATATATATATATACACACACATACCGTCTTTTAAGAGCAAGATATGGGAATATGTTCTTAAGATATATGTTTATATGTTAAACTATTACGTGAAAAGTGCTGACTCTATTTTTAAGCTATTGTTGTATATGCCAACCCTGTTGAACGCTTCTTTCTATTTTTCTTGTCATGATCCAAAAAAATGATATACTATATTTAATTCTTAGGCTAAAATATAAAAAAACCTTCTAAGTTTTGAGTGTGTTGCGAATTACCTCCCCCATATTTGAAAATAAAAAATTAAGACCCTAAAGTTTCATATTTTGATCGTTTACTCCTACCGTTAAACTTAACTATATATAGCATCTCACCTTTTTTTAATTGAAAAATATGACAAATAGTTACAACAAATGACACTTTGGCATTGACACATGGAATTTTATTTAAATTATGTTAACTATTTGATTAAGTATTTTTTTTTTTTAAAAAAAGGATTCGAGTCATGGAATATATTGAAAAATGTGGATCGAAGCTTCAAAGGAGTAAAGTGCAATGATTTAATTGAAAAACAATCCACAATCAAAATGTCAGTAGTATGTATGTCGTGTGTGTGTGGGTGTTTTTTTTTTTTTTTTTTGGGGCAAAAGAAGTTAGTAGTAGATATGAGATAATGTAAGAAATTATTAACGTAATTTATCGCAATGACAAAACTTAAGTTAACTTCCTTATAATCATTTTGTCAAGTTCTCAAATTATACATGATCATATGTTCTACTTTTTCATGTGAGTTTAGGATTGACAAATGATGTGAAAAAAAAAAACATTTGACAAGGCCGGTGCGATTAAAGAATTTGGCATAAGGGTAATAAGAAATTTGACATAAGTTTTGTCATTTTATAATTATATATTTTAAGGGTTAACATAAATAAAATTAATTCATTAATTTATAATTTAAAATTCTAGAATAATATATAATTTTTCATTTTACATAAATTGAAATTTGAATTTATACTCATCTGTAAATTTATTGAATAATTATGATAACTATACGTCAAAGTCCCAAGATCATATCCACCAACAAGTTCCTTAGGGAATTTAAACTCAAGATTTGTTTGGTTATGAGCTAGCTGCTTACATACTAGATCCACTTTTGTTGTTTGTTATGCTTTATTATTAATTCAATGTGAAATCAATCTTATAAAAAATGTGAAATCGGTAACAAAAAAAAAAAAAGGGTCCCAAAATCATTACTCAGGTGTTTTTAGAATAATTAATTTGCAAGTCCTTATAGCTTCTAAAAGAAAAGTCCTTATAGCTTCAAATTATTTTTAATTACGTCTTTTGAATTTTTAAATATAAATATTAAATTTTTTATTAAACATATATTTATATGTTTTTATATTTATTTTAAAATTTTAAATAATAACAAAAATAATAATAATTTTTTGTATTATTTAATCATTATATTATTTTTAATTTAAATTTAATATGTTAATATCATTTATTTATCTAATTATAAATTTAATTAATAAATAAAATTTGAAAATAAAAAGAAACAGATTAATAATTAGGTGAGATTACAATGACTTGATAAAAAGGAAAAAAATTCAACATGAATTGATTTAAATTAAGATGAAACTATAACGATTCACATGTTAAGGGTCGGTTTGTTTCTATTCTTAAAAATATTTTTTTAAAAAAATATTTGATTTTTTTATAATAATATTTTTTATAAAAATAAAATAAAATTGCTTTTAAAAATATAAAAAATCAAAATAGTGCTTAGGATCAAGTTCTTTTCTTATTTTTACTATTGTATTTCTTTTTATTTGAGGCCGTCTCTTATGGCACCACCCATAGAGAGGATAACCGCTTTGTAGACTTACTGGAGAGGAAGCTTTGTGTATCGTCGAGGATGTAATGTTTTTCAGTAACCCCGCGTGTTTATTGTTGATGCTCTTAGATCTGATCTTATCTGAGCTTCTAATTCATCGGGAAAAAAAAAAGGAATAACATCATTCAATGGATTAATTAAAAAAACATTAGAGTAATAGGGGAAAGAAATGTCTAAATTGATTTCTCTCTCCATTGAATATATCCACTATTAAATCAAGTTTTAATGATTGGAATTTATGATATTTATCATGATAGATTTTTATTATAGTTAATGTTATAGTAATTTTTTTATATAATATTAAATCCTAATAATTGAAACTTGATCTAAGGATATATTTAATGGAGAAGAAATAGAGAAAAAAAATTCATGGAGACATTCCTAGTTTAACAAGAGCTAGGACAAGATGGTCTTTAAAATAAATATTATTTTGTGTTATCTTTAATAAACTTTCCAATTATTGTGCATTGAAAAAACAAACTTCAAATTTTCATAATTAAATTACGAGATAGTAAAATGTATAACGATTAAAAAAGAAACAACGCCAACAATTAATTAATCAAATTACTTTCAAGTTTCCTTTTCTAATAAATTAATAGGCTAAGGTATACTTTTACTTCTTTAAATTTTATATTTAATTTTGGTTCCTTAACTTTATAAAGTATATTTTTTTATCCTAAAAATCTAACACCATTAATGTTAGTAATGGAAAATGTTAATGTACCAAACTCATGTGATGATTGAGTAATTAACAAAGCATATTTAAATTTTAATCCCTTAATAAAAATTTATAGTAAAACAATTTACAACAATTATATGAACAAATTAAGACTTAAATATGATTTGTCAACAGCTCAGTCATTACTTGAATTTGCTTCATTAGCGTTTTCCATTAACAATATGAATGATGTTAAAATTAGGGGACAAAAATATATTTTATAAAATTCAGGGATCAAATGTACACCACCATAGCTGTGGCACGTAAGTGGCCGGGGAAGGATGAGTCTCTTCACCATCCATGCATGTTCCAACAATGAAGAGTAGGCCTACAGTGGGTTTTGTATGGACGTGTGAAGAAATTGAATGGTCTCTCGCATACAGATGTGCCATGGTTCATGTTCATGCATTTCTAAATTCATGGGCCAAGCATATTTCAACGAAGAAGAGTAGGGACACGAATATGCCCTTTAGTGGTAGGGGTTCAATCTAACCACTGCTATAGATTTAGGCTTTTCTGACGTTAAATACATAACAGTTACAACTCATAAACGTCATGTATGTTGAGATGGAGGTCGTCCAAGGATATATAATGTTTAAGCGTAACACTTAATTATGTGCATTGTCATATATTGCAAGGAAAAAACACAAAAAATAATTGTTGTAATTAATAATCGTCATTTATTTAGTAATAAAAGTGTGGTTCTTTTGAACAACCATCATATAAAACTTACAAACGATTTGACTTCTAACCTCTTATGTCAACGAAGACAAAAATAACGATCTTCAGAAATAATTGTCATCTAACTTTTTCATAATCCTTCGTAACATTCGGACCTTCAATACTCATCATTACTTGTCGTAATCATGTTAGACCTTCATAAGTCATAACTTATAACTTTTCGCAATCTGTTAGATCTCTATTTAAATTCAATCATTCCTTATGATTCTAAACTACGTACTTCTCTTTATCTCTTTATCGACCTTCTTGTCCTCTCAATCATCATGTTATAAGTTCTTAGGGAATTTCGCCGCCACCCCCTCCACCACATCCTTCTCCTCCTCAAGATTTGTTGGTGGCAACAAATGGCTCAAGTACTGAGGATTCTAACCACGTCACCCCCTCTGCCATCGCCAGCTAGCACCTCTTCCCCCCTCACCAATCCATTTATTCTGCTGAATGCATCAGAGAAAAAAGCACTGGGAATGGGTCTTCTTGACATGTAGAAGGTCTACAAAGCAAATTAAGAGAGAGGGCAGGAAACTCACTGTAGATGAAACAAGAAATGTCACATTTTCAAGTATGACAAGTTCACAATTTGTCCTTTCTTGTTCCATAAGTCTCCTCTTCTCCCTCGTAATTTTCTTTTAGACCTTGTTCAAGACAACAGAACCCTTCCCAGTGCTCTTTTCTCTTGTACATTCTAATTATTCAGCGTAAAGATGGATTAGCAGACAGGGTGGAGGCCCCAGCAATGGTAGAGGTGGTGACGTGGATAGTTCTTGAAATACATAATGACTAGAAAGTACAATGAGGACAAAAAATATAATAAATTTTGGGAAAATTAGGAAGAAAGACCTAGAAGAGATTATATTAATTATTAGGAAGGATCATAAAAGTTTTAATTATTCAAACGGACCAATAGCCAAAATATAAATTTTAAAATACTAACTTGCCCATGATTAAACTTCCTACACTCTCTCCTTCAATATCTCCCACATTCAAATTTAAAAGAAATTTAAAATTTATTTTCAAAGAAAATTACAACCACCAAAATCATCATTTTTTAAACTTTAACTAACATCTACATAATCATATCATCAATATATTATTTGATTATTAACACAGATATTGGCTCCATTTAAATCATTAAGTCTTTTTTTTCCTGATTTATATAATCTTATATAAAATAAACTCTGAGTAAAATAGACCAACTGAGAAGATGTGAAATTCTTTATCTAATATTTTAGTCATTAAAACACCCTTATCTCCAAGAAAAAAAACCACTATTATTATTTGAATATTAAAGACTTTATTGATTATATTAAATTTTTTATTAAAATTATTTTTTTTTGTTTACACACGAGTATTCCCTGAGGGCAATGCTATATACCATTCTAGCGTTTTATAAGTATATTATTGTAAACATTACATAATTTTCGGTCAAGAAACGTTACATAGACTTTTATTTTTTAAAACTCATATAAGTCTATTATGACATAATGTTAGCCTCCTTTAAATTGTTTAAAATTGCATATTCTTAGAAGTTTTTTAGATATACATAACCTTTCTATAACAGTTATCATAAATTATAAAACATTTTGAGTTTTAATAAGATTATGTAATTTTTATTTTCAATTAAAATTTGAGTCAATTTTTTTTTTTCTATACTGCACATATTTCTTCAATACTGAAAGTTTGTGTCAATTTTAAAAGTTATAATTTTGACAAAATAAACTACGTTTGGGTGAATTTTTTTAATAGATACTAGTACCTACAGGGGGGGGGGGGGGAGCGAGAGAGAGAGAGAGATTGCGTTTAATATAATAAAATATAAAAATTCAGATTGGTTTTAAAAATAGAATGAGAGAAAATGTAGGAGGTTTTAAAAATTCATATTAGTTTTAAAAATAGAATATGATAGAAAATTCATATTTAGTATTCTTAAATTTTTGTTTTGATAACTTTTTACAGTCTTTCTCAATAAATATTATCTTTTCTTCTAGGTCCTTCTTTCAAATTTTGCCCAAGATTTATTATACTTTTTGTCCCCATTGTCAAAGATAGGCAGAAGTTTTACTTTGTGCTTAGGTCCCAAATGATGAATTATATTCATCTGCGTAAAGATATAATAGAAGTAAGATTTTTCAAAACTAGAATATCAAAATCTAATTATTAGTATATCAATCTACAAAATAAGATCATCAAAATTTAAACGATAGAAATTTATCGGCAACTAAAATTTACCAATATGAATTACGTATCAAAAGTCCCAGAATCATTACTCAGGTGTTTTTAGAATAATTAATTTGCAAGTCCTTAAAGCTTCTAAAAAAAAGTCCTTATAGCTTCAAATGATTTTTAATTACGTCTTTTGAATTTTTTAATATAAACATTAAATTTTTTATTAAACATATATTTATATGTTTTTATATTTATTTTAAAATTTTAAATAATAACTAAAATAATAATAATTTTTTGTATTATTTAATCATTATATTTTTTTAATTTAAATTTAATATGTTAATATCATTTATTCATCTAATTATAAATTTAATTAATAAATAAAATTTAAAAATAAAAAGAAATAGATTAAGAATTAGGTGAGATTACAATGACTTAATAAAAAAGGAAAAAAATTCATAATGAATTGATTTAAATTAAGATGAAACTATAACGATTCACATGTTAAGGGTCGGTTTGTTTCTATTCTCAAAAATATTTTTTTAAAAAAATATTAAAAAATATTTGATTTTTTTATAATAATCTTTTTTATAAAAAAAATAAAATTACTTTTAAAAATCTTAAAAATCAAAATAGTGCTTAGGATCAAGTTCTTTTCTTATTTTTATTATTGTCCAGAAATATTTTCCGGATGCTCTTCCATGTAAAACTGTTGTGAAAAAAACAAAGAAGAGAAACAGGCCTTAATCATCCCAACTTTTGTTAGCGAAAAAATCATGACCTTAATATTACATTTTCTTATTGTCTTGTACGAGTGTCGTAGAGCTGGCATGCAAATTCGGCTTTTCATCATCCGTGCATGTAAAGAGCAGGCTCATAATGGTTTACAAGTGTAAAGAAACTCCATCGCCTCCTTCGTATGATTGCCTCTTGCTCATGCGCATTAACTCTGTTTTTGACTCCAAAAACAGAGAGAAACATACATGTGTGGAAAAGCATATTACATATTTTTTTATTGTGTCTCATGGGTTTGGCATGTAAATTCATGGGGATGGAATGTCTTCATCTTCCATCAATGTTCTAACCAAGAGTAAGAAACCAGTCAGTCACGGAGCAACAAGTATGGAGAGATACTTCTTATTCATGCGTTTCTAATTGGCTGCAGAATTGACGTGAACTCCATGTTTTTATACCACTCAGTCCGTTAATGTTGTGGCCTTGTTTCATCTTCTTCTTCTTTGTGGCCTTGTTTCATCTTCTTCTTCTTTCTTCACACCACTGCTGATATGGCGAAACGTCCAGAAAATCTCGTGCAATATATTTGCCCTCGACATGGGAGTGTCGATAATGAACCTAGTAAACCTTGGTGCCCTACTTGCAATCTTTACCTAGGAAGACCCTCACATATGGAGACCCTCGGGGTAGACCCTTCTGTTAGAAGGCAAGAAGCCTTCAATGCTCCAAAACTGCCGGCCCCCCAATCTGCCATTGAAAGGTTGCAAGATTTGGAGATTACTCAGGATATGCTAGAAAGTCAGAACAAATGTGTAATCTGTACTGAAGATTTTGAACTTGGAGAAACAGTAAAATTCTTGGAGTGTGGCCACTTCTTCCATGACAGTTGCATTGTTACATGGCTGAAAGAGCATAGAAACCAATGCCCCGTTTGTCGTGCCACATTATTCATACCCCGTAAGATTCCCACCCCATGGGATACTGATCGTCGAGATCGTGGTTCCTCCTCGGGCTCTTCTTCACGTGCTTGACCTACATACTATATGGTATAATAATCCTTTCTATCTTTTAATAATTTCCTTCTTATTTCTTATAATTTTACTCCTATGGAAACAAAACTACATTTTTTAAATAGAAACAAAACTATATTTTATATCTCATATATTTATTAATCAAATCCGTATGTAATCTAACCTTTTATATTTCACTATCATCTATTTTATATTATATATTTCACTGTACCATATTCATCTATCTTTATATGGCTATCTAAGATTTTTCACCTCATTTCTTTCCTTCTTTTTAGGTATTCTCCCGGATTTACCGTACCGTACCTTTCGTAGTAACATCTCAGACCACCCTAAATTTAAACTTAGTTAGAATAAACCCGAGTATTTAGTTATTAATTATTATTGTAATACAATTAGTGGGTAGCCTAGTCACCTACCATTTATCTTTACCTGCGCTGCTTAGTTCTTTCTTATTTGAGTGTTTGCTATAGTTTTATTTGTATTTGAACTTAAATATTGTTAATCTAATATTTAAACTTCAAGTATTATATATTCACATCATCTCATTTCCATCCCCATCTTCTAGGAATTTAGAATCTAATATGAGGCTTAAAATAAAAATAAAATGAATCAAACTCACCTATATTTTCAATAGTTTTTTTATTAGAGAAATGACATTACTATAAAAAAATAAAATTTTCTCTTTAAAAAATACAAATTTATTTAAAATAAAAATTACATTGTATCAAAAAAAGAGCGCAAAATATTTCGACAATGGGCAAGCGTTATCCGTTTTGAAAAGCAACCCAATATGGCAATATACATACATAAAACATTCATTCTGCTTTGAAAAACAACGCCAGATTTAAAAAAAAATAAAATAAAATGCGAGTTAGTACCATGTATAAGGATAAAAACGAAACAACGCCAACAATTAATTGATCCTAACTATTAGTTTCACCAAAAAAAAATTTGATCATCTTATTTTCGGTTTCCTTGTCTAAAAAAATAATAATTAATTGAGGAACTTTCCATATAACCCTATATATTATCCATGATGACTTTTACCTTTTTTTAAACAAACAAAAGTCAATAAAAACTTAATGATTGGGACACGTTAAAACGGGATGCAATTTTTATTTTTGAAAACAAATTCAGGAGGGATAGAGATTCTATCATGAGTAAAGAAGTTCGGTATCTCTACTAACATTTCTCTCCACTACCTCTAATACTTTTTTCTATGTAAACTGAGTTTAATTATATTTTTATAATGGAAAATTTAGAATTAACTGGCATCTATTTTAGGTTTCTTTTTAACAATCTTGTAATAACTCTAACAATAGTATCTATCAAAGATTTGAAGAAGTTTTAGTTTTTGCTTAGTTGTCAAATGATGAATTAGATTCATCTGGGAAAGATATAATAAAAGCAAGAAAATTTTTAAAATTAGAAGATCTAAGTTTAATTATTAGTTTATCAATCTACAAAACAAGATCAAGACAAACCCTCAATCGAGACACGCCTAACATCCCAAGCAAGACTCTTATCCATTATAGCAAGAACATTATTATTTTCTATACGAGAGCAAGTAATTAATCCCGGGATGACTTTGGATAATCCCAAAAGCCTCTTTCCTAAAATCAAACCTCACAATAAACTTATCAATATCATCACGCCTACTATCTAATCAGTGATAAGCCCCATTCAAAGAAGGCCCCATGGGTGATTGAGGGAATTTATAAATGAAGACATCAACAACATCTAGTACTTAGATTGTACAATCTTCTTCCTTAGGAAATTGAACAATCTTGTAATCCTTTGTCATGGAATCAAATCCAAATCCAAAACCGGTCCAATGCGCGCCTTTGGACTGCCATTGATACATAGGAATAGCCTTCACCTCTTTTGTTGCTGGGTTCCACAAAATTAAGAGCCAACATCTTCATAGTCCTCACCGAACATCTAACATATATCATCGTTTACAAGATAATCACGGAGATTCTAGCCAACAGATTAAAAAAAATAATTCCTTAGTTTCTCTGTGAACTGAATGATGAATCGAGGTTTGTTGACCTTATTTCTCACTGTTTGACATCAACTCAGATGCAGGTCCTATGGAAAGGTACTAAGGCTCCTTCATTCTGGTTGTAATAAAATTGCCTTCCGGGCAGAAGGTGAATGGAAGTACGCAAGTCTAGAATCTTTTTCAGCAATAACGTGAACTGTAACTGCATGCATGCAGGAGATAAGTTCTTTTTTTGGGCTTTACACCACCATCTGATCTAGGGAAATACGTGGGAGTGACTTTGCATCATGAACGAGTTTTGAAATATACTGGCACTGAATAAGATGGATGCAAGGCTTTCAAACTAGAAGCGTAACACTATCCCTCGCGGCACGGCATATGTTGGTGGCCTCAGTGGCTTTCGCCATCCTCTCATGTACTATGCAGTCAACATTGTTTCCTGCCCCTGCATGTGAGCAAACCAATGCTCGAAGTTTTCTATGGGGCAACACTAATTCAATAGGGAAATTCCATTTGTTGGCATGGGAGGATGTTTGTAAGCGGAAGTAGGAAGGGAGTCTGGGTCTTAGGTGAGGTAGAAAACAAAACCCTGCATTTATGATGAAGTTGGGGCGGGGGCTGATCAAGCGGGGAGACACATTATATGTTCAAGTATTCATGAGGAAAAAATACAAGTGTGTGATAAGGACTTAATTCCTAATATGGATGTGAATATAAGAGGATCACAGGCATGGAATGAGATGAAACGTACCTAGGAGTCGACACTAGGTGGCATCGGCTGGAAACTAGTTGATGGGACATTGGTACGATTTAAGCAAGATGCTTGGGTCCCACATCATGACCCTCTCTCGTCTTATGTTGTGAGACAAGTTCCACAAGATATGATAGATGATAAAGTCTCAGCATGTTTCGGTGTCAAGCCGTTGGCTGTGGAATCATTTTGGCAACTTTCTACCTGCACATTTGTTGTCGAGTATTGACAAGGAAGACACCCCATTGCGTGGCAACATGTCCAATGGAGAGTTCTCTATCAAAATCAGCATATACATCGTTAACCTAATACACCTCGGGCTAGTCGAAGGTGGAGGAAATTATGAAAGCTCTTGGTGCCACAGAGGTATCAAATGTACTTTTGGCTTAGCGTACGCCGCCGATTACATACAAATACCCTTTGAGCTGCGTGTTTGGATTAGCAATATAGAAGTTGTTTTTCAAATGTTGTAGAAAATAGAGTGTAAAACATTGTATATTGTGTGTTGTAGTGACAGGTCCGTATATATTTGTATAAGATAGATATGGGCCTTAATACTCTTTAAAACTCAAACGATATGGAAATGGTCTCAGACATGTATGGATAATTTCTTCTTCCAGTTTAATGAGATAATTGATTTCTCTCGCCCACTTATTTTGCTTACATGGGATCAAAGCATAGGATTTTCAAGAACCACGCCTCTTTAGATGTAATATCACAAATTTTGGATTTTGGGAATCAAGGGTTGATTATGAAAAAATTGGCCTTAAGGAATTTTAAAATTTAGAATTTGAAATTGAGGCATATTTTTCCAAAATTAATGGATTATAAGGAAATAAATCTTGGCCAGAATGCTTTGGAGATAATATTTTATGGCCAAAATATGTTAATCAAGAGAGAGAATAAAAGTCAAAGAATATTTGGAAGGGAAATGATATTTTATGGCCTAAGAAAAATATATAGTGGAAGAAAAATCCTTAAAAGGAAATAAGGATTTAAAGTCCATCAGTTAAGTAATATTACAATAAAATTGGGCTTAATTATTTTAGGAGTAATATTTGGAAATAACAATATTAGAAAGGAAAGGAGAATATGGAATTGGTGGTATTATCGGTTGCATAATTCATGCAAACTACCACATACAACACTCTTCAATTATCAAACAATCCCTTCGGCCAATTTTCTTATTTCAGTAATAATGATTTTGGCCCATATTGTAAATGAAACTCAGCCCACTAACTCCTGCATTTTGTACAACACATCTCTGCACTTCCAGCCCCACGTGAGCAACAATGAAGAAGCAGGAAATATATGTGTTAATGCTTTATTCATTTCGGTCCATGTTGCTTCAGCCCAATACTCCCTTCATATTCATTCAGCCCACATGACTATAAGACATATATGAGTATCCAGTCCAAAACGCAAAAAGCAGCAACAATTAGTATATCTATTAAACCATTATATTCATCACGTTGAAAGTAAAAAACGCAAGAAACTTCAGCCATCCAGTGGAAATCATGCAGAATAGCAGTCACGCAAGATCACAGAACCCTCCCATATCTCTTTCGAGCCTTGTGTTCAATATCCTTCTGATAATGCCTCTGGACTTTGCAATTTGAGCTGGACCGATAAGCAATGTCTGGACTTTGAGTCTATATATATATGGTCATTAGTTCCAGACTCAGACACTTCATGCGACTGAAGAGAGGGAGAGTAACCGAGAGAGGGAGTGAGGAAGGCATGAGAGAGTTGAGCATTTCTCCATTTTCTGGTCCAATCCTTTCGGTCAGTCACCTGCAGAAGTGCAAAGAGTAAGAGAGGGAGAGAAAGAGTGATGCAAGCTGAAACTTCATCTTCCTCTGTACTAATTGGCTGTTGGAACAGGGGAAGCATTCAGCAATCACTCTCACCGTTTCTGTTTGAATATGAAGGTAAACCATTGAACCTTCTCTTCTTCTAGTTCCGTTAGCTTTTCCATTTAGTATGAAGTTTGAGGAGTTAAAACAAGCTTACTAAAATCATCTGTAGCATATGAATATATATATATATATATATATATATATATATATATATATATATATATATATATATAGACACACACGTAGCATATATTTGCTGGTAGTTTTATATATATGGGGAGAAGATTATTTTGTTGTCATAAGAATATTATCCTACATCTTTATATATATATATATATATATATATATATATATAGTTAAAGCAATAGTTTTCTTCTTTCTTATCCATGTCACACACGCATGGTAAGCTCGACAGCAACTATCTATCTATCTCTCTCTCTCTCTCTCTATTCTCTATATATATATATATTAATAGTGGATGTTTACTGTTGGGAAAAGAAGGAAAAGAAAACGCTAAAGACATATGCATATGCTTACTGTATGTGCACATATAGATGTGTGTGTGTGTGTGTGTGTGTATTGGTGCTGTTATATGCCGAAGGAAAAGAGAGAGAAACGATGGGTTATTGGAAACAAGAAGCACCAAATGAATGAATGATTAAGGACTCTAATATGTTGGTTGGAATGGTATTTGTCAAGCTACAAAACTTCTAGACTAAAAGTAGATGTTTTAGTTTCCTGGAAAACATGATTTAAATAACTGAAACAGAAGTAGCAGCGTCTGTTACAACAAATACGTGGGGCAACAATGATTTATTATAGCATGTTTACTGTAGCACTGGATTTCATCTGGGCAGAGATTTTTAAATAGGTCAAAATAATAGTAAATGACCTTCTTTGACCCTGAAATTTTATGGCCATTTAGTAGACATGCCTAACTTTAAAATGAGCTTTGGTTCGCCTCAATCAGAGGTCTGTAGATCAAGTTATGATTTTTTGAAGTTATGATAAAATCTGAAAACATTTTGGTGTTATTTCTAGAGAGGTAAAATGACGTTGACTTTTTGACCAGGCAAATAAAGTTATAAAATTATGCAATTTTCCAGATTTATAGTAGACATATAGAGATTTAATTTGATAGGTAATTCATTGCATTTTAATAAGTATACAAAGAGTTATAAATTTTTGAAAATGAGTTACAAATTTGAAATTGTTTTTGAACAGAGACTACCATTTTGAAATCTGGGAATTTTATAGCATGTATTGGCCATTGCAATTATTTTTTTTATGAAACTAGACATGTTAAGGGATATATTAGCTTTGGAAGAACACCATTTTGATTTCTGCACAATTTATTATGAATTTTAGAAGTTGGGTGATAAGACAGACTATTTTCTGGAAATAATTTTGGACAATGGTGATGTTTTTGCAATCTAGGAATGAATGACATGTGATAAAACGTTAAAAGCAATTTTCATAAAAACTAGACTTAATAAGGAGTTCATAGGTTTTTAAACCACCTAAATCCGAGGTCTAGAACTCCAGATATGGATTTTTGAAGTGGAGTTATGAAAACTGTTAAGTTTGTATTCCCAAATTAGATAGTACTTAAGATTTTGAAATTTGGGAATTTTTCTCAGTGATAAATCAATTTGGTGACTTTAATTTATGAAAGAAGACTTATCAAGGAATAAATATAAATTGGAATCACTCCATTCGAAGTTACATTGACCAAGTTATGTATTTCCCAAATACCCGTGAAAATTAAAGGTCTATTTCTGATAACTCTTAAAATAGTCACCTAAGTTGCTAATTGTATTTAACCTTCAAAGTAAGGGTTTCTTCGGATAAATTGAAAGGTTAAATGGCTGAGGAGATATTTATTTCAATAGAATATAGAATTTATAATAAAGGATAACTAACTGAAGTGAATAAAAAGGGTAAGTTTATGGGTCGGTAAACATAATCTTAATATTGCTATTAAGATTAAATTGAATGATGACCCATCTCCAAATATTATAGGATTTGGACACTTGGGATGAGCTCTTGGATTAGGAGCAGTAGTGTTATAATAGTTAACTTTGGTAAGAGGTAACCGCTTTCCACTTATTATATGATTAATATGTTGCTTATGAGCATTTTTTTGAACTAATTATGCATGTTTTAAATAAAGTTTGCCATGTGGAATTTTTATGAGTTGAAATACATGCATTCAAATGAATTGAGAACTAATATATGTTGATATGACTATTGTGAATATTCTGGAAATTCCTCTATTAAGTTATTATGAGAAGCTTGGGATGGGAAGAATTGGGAGAATATGTAAAAGTTATTTCCACCACGTGGTAAGGCCTCCATCGTGCATGATGGTTGGCTTATTATTGTCCCAACGGTTTAATGAGGAATTTGTCCACCAGAGTGATGGACTTATAACTCGGGACTTCTCCACCAGAGCGATGGGCTTACGACACTCCACTAGGGTAAAGTGGGGAAAAGACCCATGGTCTGGAACAGGTATTCTGAGGATTTTGGCAGGTTCTCATCACTTGACCAGTGAGTTTTTGAGTAACCAGTAACATAGGTGTGACTTAGCCCATAGGTCTAGTCAGAGAAAATAAGGCGGTTCAATTAAATTGAAAGTAGGTATTCTAGGTATTGAATTCAAAAAGATTTGTAACACCGGATTATGATACATCGTAATTATGTGATATATTATGAAGAGTATGTTGATGAATTGTCTTAATTGAAGAATTGAAACACCTACTTTATGATACTTCATTTATGAAATGCGATTTTGTGATATCGATATTTATGAGATATATTTTTAATATTTTGTTATATAAATTGTTCCACTTGGCACCTCATTAGTACATATTAATATTCGTAATAAGTTGGACGGATGGTTACTAAATTTTTCCAGGTGATAGCTCACGTCCGAGTCCATAAGGGAAGACCTCAGAAGTTTAAACTACTCTGTTAAAAGTAGTGCTTCCATCTCTTTTAGTTTGTATTAGATAATTGTATATTGCCACGTTATGACTCATAATAAATACTCTGATAAAATTTTAAATTTTTTATAAATTTTAAAGTACTATTAAATTAATTAACTATCTAATATTAGATTAATTTAATTAATTAAACCGTGGTTGTTTCTTTTGATGCCAACTCAATTGTTTCCCAAGATTCACATGGTTTGTATTGATGTATAGACAACTTTGGCTAAACCCTAATGCTGGTGTCTTCAACCGAACACCTGTAGGCTATAGGCAAATCACTGCACAGATGAGAGGTGTAGTGTAGTTGGGAAACAGGCATCAAGGTCTCACTGACGTGTCTGCTTGTCGATCGGCGACGTGGCGACCACAGTTTGTTGGGTATGTGAAGCTAAAATGAAGATGGAGATTGTGTAGGATACTAGGATATGCGAAAGATGGTACTCGATCTGCTTTTTGGGAAGTAGGGCAGCTACTCTCATATGGTTGGAATGAGGACCATACAGAAGGGGACTTGGTTACCGAGATATTAGCGTGACTTGTGAAGGATTGGGAAACTTGTGTGTGTTGGTGGGCCATAGAGGCTAACCACTTTGTAGACCTACTGGAGAGGAAGCTTTATGTATTGTCGAGGATGTAATATTTTTCAGTTACCCCCGTGTTTATTGCTGATGTTCTTAGATCCGATCTTATCTGAGCTTCTAATTCATCGGGAAAAAAAAAGGAATAACATCATTCAATGGATTAATTAAAAAAACATTAGAGTAATAGGAGAAAGAAATGTCTAAATTGATTTCTCTCTCCATTGAATTTATCCACTATTAAATCAAGTTTTAATGATTGTTGTCCAAAAAAAAAAAAAATCAAGTTTTAATGATTGGAATTTATGATATTTATCATGATAGATTTTTATTATATTTAATGTTATAGTAATTTTTTTATATAATATTAAATCCTAATCATTGAAACTTGATCTAACGAGTGATATATTTAATAGAAAAGAAATAGAGAAAAAAAAAATTCATGGAGACATTCCTAGTTTAACACGAGCTAGGACAAGATGGTCTTAAAAATAAATATTATTTTGGTCATATATTTTTTGTGTTATCTTTAATAAACTTTCCAATTATTGTGCATTGAAAAAACAAACTTCAAATTTTTTTAATTAAATTATGAGATAGTAAAATGTATAAGGATTAAAAAAGAAACAACGCCAACAATTAATTAATCAAATTACTTTCAATTTTCCTTTTCTAATAAATTAATAGGCTAAAGTATATTTTTACTCCTTTAAATTTTACATTTAATTTTAGTTCCTTAACTTTATAAAGTATATTTTTTGTTCTAAAAATCTAACACTGTTAATGTTAGTAATGAAAAATGCTAATGTAGCAAACTCATGTGATGATTGCGTAATTGACAAAGCATATTTAACTTTTAATCCCTTAATAAAAATTTATAGTAAAACAATTTACAACAATTATATGAACAAATTAAAACTTAAATATGATTTGTCAACCACTCAATTATTACTTGAATTTGCTTCATTAGCGTTTTCCATTAACAATATGAATGATGTTAAAATTACGGGACAAAAATATATTTTATAAAATTCAGGGATCAAAAGTATACCACCATAGCTGTGGCATGTAAATGGACGGGGAAGGATGAGTCTCTTCACCATCCATGCATGTTCCAACAATGAAGAGTAGGCCTATTGTGGGTTTTGTAAGGACGTGTGAAGAAATTGAATGGTCTCTCCCATACGGATGTGCCATGGTTCATGTTCATGCATTTCTAAATTCATGGGCCAAGCATATTTCAACGAAGAAGAGTAGGGACACGAATATGCCCTTTAATTAGTGGTAGGGGTTCAATCTAACCACTCCTACATATTTAGGCTTTTATAACGTTAAATACATAACAGTTACAACTCACAAACGTCATATATGTCGAGATGGAGGTCGTCCAAGGATATATAATGTTTAAGCATAACGGTTAATTATGTGCATTGTCATATATTGCAAGGCAAAAACACAAAAAATAACGTTAAATACATAACAGTTACAACTCATAAACGTCATATATGTCGAGATGGAGGTCGTCCAAGAATATATAATGTTTAAGCGTAACGGTTAATTATGTGCATTGTCATATATTGCAAGGCAAAAACACAAAAAATAATGATTGTAAATAATAATCATAATTTATTTAGTAATAAAAGTGACGGTTCTTTCGAAACAACGATCATATAAAACTTACAAACGATTTGACTTCTAACCTCTTATGTCAGCGAAGACAAAAATAACGGTCTTTAGAAATAATCATCATCTAACTTTTTCATAATCCTTCATAACATTCGGACCTTCAATACTCATCATCATTACTCTTTGTAATCATGTTAGACCTTCATAAGTCATAACTTATAACTCTTCGCAATCCATTATACATCTATTTAAATTCAACCATGCCTTATGATTCTAAACTACGTACTTCTCTTTATCGACCTTATTGTCCTCTCAATCATCATGTTATAAGTTCTCAGGGAACTTCTCCGCTGCCCCCTCCACCACATCCTTCTCCTCCTCAAGATTTGTTGGTGGCAACAAATAACTTAAGTACTGAGGATTCTAACCACGTCGCCCCCTTTGCCATCGCCAACTAGCACCTCTTCCCCCTCTCCAATCCATCTATTATGCTGAATGCACAAGAGAAAAAAGCACTGGGAATGGGTGACATGAAGAAGGTCTAGAAAGCAAATTAAGAGAGAGGGCAGGAAACTCATTGTAGATGAAACAAGAAATGTCACATTTTCAAGTATGACAAGTTCACAATTTGTCCTTTCTTGTTCCATAAGTCTCCTCTCCTCCCTCGTAATTTTCTTTTAGACCTTGTTCAAGACAACAGAACCCTTCCCAGTGCTCTTTTCTCTTGTACGTTCTAATCATTCGGCGTAAAGATGGATTAGCAAACAGGGTGGAGGCGCCAGCAATGGCAGAGGTGGTGACGTGGATAGTTCTTGAAATACATATTGACTAGAAAGTACAATGAGGACAAAAAATATAATAAACTTTGGGAAAATTAGGAAGAAAGACCTAGAAGAGATAATATGTATTAGGAAGGATCGTAAAAGGTTTAATTATTCAAACGGACCAATAGCCAAAATATAAATTTTAAAATACTAACTTGCCCATGATTAAACTTCCTACATTTTCTCCTTCAATATCTCCCACATTCTATTTTAAAAGTAATTTAAAATTTATTTTCAAAGAAAATTACAACCACCAAAATCATCATTTTTTAAACTTCAACTAACATTTACATAATCATATCATCAATATATTATTTGATTATTAACACAGATATTGGCACCATTTAAATCATTAAGTCTTTTTTCCTGATTTATATAATCTTATATAAAATAAACTGAGTAAAATAGACCAACTGAGAAGATGTGAAATTCTTTATCTAATATCTTAGTCATTAAAACACCCTTATCTCCAAGAAAAAAAAAACACTATTATTATTTGAATATTATAGACTTTATTGATTATATTAAATTTTTTATTAAAATTATTATTTTTTGTTTACACACGAGTATTCCCTGAGGGCAATCCTATATACCATTCTAGCGTTTTATAAGTATATTATTGTAAACATTACATAATTTTCGGTCAAGAAACGTTACATAGACTTTTATTTTTTAAAACTCATATAAGTCTATTATGACATAATATTAGCCTCCTTTATGTAATACCCTAATTTTCATAATACATGTAAATATTATATTTTGATAAATAACACCTATTAATGTGGTCTCAAAATTTGTGTAAATTATTAATTAAATTTTAGGCAATTTTCCTTTGGAATTAATTAACCAGAGGTTAATTATGAAACATTATTTAGGAGCTATGATTTAGCCTAAGGACAAGAGTTAGATGACAACAAAATTAAATAGATATTTAAGGAAATTAGATGCATAATGCTTAAGGCAAATTTATGCTAAAATTGCATAAGCCTATTACAAGAGAATGCCTAATCAAATGTGAATTAACTTGTGTAAGTATTTGCAATTTGATTAAAGGAAATTAAAGACATTAATTAAAGAGCAAGATGATTTGAGATAGTTAAATCATTTAAAAGGGGCTGTTATATATTCAAAAATATCAAGGGATTAATTAATGAAGATTAAATTGCTAATAATGCTTTAATAACTTGAGTTAATTAGCAAACCAATTAGCATTAGTCATATTAGTAATAAAAAGGGGGATTAAGCACATAATTAAGACTAATTAATTGTGCACCAAAATGTCAACAATGACATGGTGGAGCTTTGAGAGCCAAGTATTTGAGATATTTTCCATGGGTTTAAATTTAAGCCTACAATTAGTTAAAGCAACCAATGATGGTTATATTTAAGAAGCTTTAAGCATTGGATTAAGAGACTGATTAAGCTTTGTTAATTAACTTTGAAAAGTCAAAGTGGGTAGCTAAGATAAAGGGCCAAGATTTAATTTCATAAAGCTAAATCTAAGGCTCAAAATTAATTGCACCATTAAAAAGCCTTAGTCCAAGTAAAAACCTATGAACCAATAAGGGCTAAGATGTGGAATGTGTGAGGTAATGGAAACACAAGTTGAAAAAGTAAAAAAATGGATGAAGAAGAGAGAGCCACGTGAGAGGGGGAACGTTGGTGAGTGATTGTGTGTGTGTAAATGTGTATGTGTGTATGTGTGTAAACGTGTAGGTGTGTATGTGTGCTGGTGGGTAGAATTTGTGGAGGTAAATGCCCTTATGTGTTCCAAATCTTTCCCTATAAATAGAGGCCTTTGGTCTTCATAAATTTTCACACCAAAACTCAACCAAATAGGTGAGTTCTTAGAGAGCAAGAGTAGAGAGAAAGAGAGTAGGAAGCTAGAAGGAGAAAGAAGTTCTTCAAGGGTAAGTTTTCTTGTTCTTGAAGTTCTAATTTAAATTCATAGTTATTTATGCTTTGATCTTAAATATTCAAGAGCAATTTTGTTTTCATGTTTTTATGGTTAAAAATGGTTTTATTTCAAAAATTATATGAAAATATGATATAGCAAAATTCTTGAAGATCGAAGATCAAAGTGGCGAAATTCTGGCGAAATTTTCAGTTAGAAGTTTCTCAGAGTCACCAATGAAAAGACTATGATTTTATGTAGAAGATGGGGTTATTAAATTCTAAAAATTTTCATGGTTAAATTACACACATAGGGATTTCCAAATATACCTAGAATGTATCATTCTGGATTTTGTGCAGAAAGATAAGAATTCACAAAGAAAGGCTACGTTTTCTGGTAAAAATATGGGCAGAGGCTAAGAACGTGAAAACTGGGAATGATATGGTTGGACCGAGTTACATCCGGTATTTTTCCTTAAAAATAGACATGTTAAGGGAAATGTTGGCTTTGCTTTCACATCGTTTCGAATTTTGTAGAATTAATTATGATTTTTCAAAGTTACTGAAAAATCTACCTAAAAAATACTGCACAACGTTTTTAAATAAATGTAAGGGAAAAATTGTAATAATAAATCCACCAAGGGTATAAAGGTAAATATCCCTTAGGATATTATTTTAAGCAATATGATATTTATCGAATATCATATAATAATCCGACGATAACGTATAGGATATCCGGGAAGTCCACAGTCGGATCAAAGGGCCGGACGTTTGGCCACTACACGGTGAAAGGTACGTTTGCGTACTAGTAACTTTAACTCTGATGTGTCTTATATGATTATATATGATTGGTTAATTCATGTTGAGTGCGGGACGAGACGAGGTCTTAGTCCATGCACCGTGACTAAGTTTATGGGGCTTAGATCACCGTTTATACATTCAGCTATATACAGGTTATAGTCTTGATAACACCGTTGAGTTTTCCTAGCGCTGAGGACATGATGGGCCGTCGTGGCACTGGTTAGTGCAAACCGGGATAGACTTTATATGTGCTGTGTGCTATGTATTGTTGTGTTGTGGTAACTTTACATCTGCTGTGTTCTATGTATTGTTAATGCTGAAATGTTATGAATATCTGTCATATATACTGTCTATACTTTTTACATGAGGTTAACAATTACCTGAGGTCCGATGGGTATTAGACCTCAGATCTGTCCAAAGGTTCAGGACAGAGACCTGGATCTGAGGAGGCGACGGAGCCAAGAAGAGGTGAAGTGGACAGAGCCGTGAAGAGGCACCGGCCAAAGACAACTGTCGGTATAGAAGTTATTAGGACCTAGTTTCTTGCATGGATCTATCTAACAAAGTTATTTTAAACCAATTGGTGCTTAAACTAAGAAAGGGTTTGTCGGTGGGTTGTCATAAGTCGCCATGAAAGACAGGAAGACTCCCATTAGACTAAACACCAATCTGACCAATATGTTTGATTAACTGTGTTGGGTTCCAAGCCATAGGTCTAGTTTAAGAAACTTGATTTATTCGAGAGTTGTATTTAAGTCTCTCATATTTGTATCACATAAATATTCCTTCGGGAAATTTTTAATATACCAGCTTGTGTCGGGGCATCAGCATATGTCTGAACATTTTATATCAGATACTCATTGTCCAAATATTAGCGCATGCTATCCGTTTCCGCATTACTCTAAGGTGTAGCACCTCAAACTCTGTAGATTTTCCTAAAACTAAGTGTCAATCGACACGATTTTCAAGCATGGAATTTGGGGTGTTACCCTTTAAATTGTTTAAAATTGCATATTCTTAGAAGTTTTTTAGATATACATAACCTTTCTATAACATTTATCATAAATTATAAAACATTTTGAGTTTTAATAAGATTATGTAATTTTTATTTTCAATTAAAATTTGTGTCAATTTTTTTTTTCTATACTGCACATATTTCTTCAATACTGAAAGTGTGTCAATTTTAAAAGTTATAATTTAGACAACATAAATTACGTTTGGGTGAATTTTTTTAATAGATACTAGTACCTACAGAAGTCGTAAGAGAGAGAGAGAGAGAGAGAGAGAGATTGCGTTTAATATAATAAAATATAAAAATTCATATTGGTTTTAAAAATAGAGTGAGAGAAAACGTAGGAGGTTTTAAAAATTCATATTAGTTTTAAGGCTAAAGTATACTTTTAGTCTTTTAAGTTGTATATAAGGTATACTTTTGGTTCTTTAACTTTATAAAGTATACTTTTGGTTCTAAAATTCTAACACCGTTAATGTTGCTAACGAAGAACACTGACGCAACGAACTCAAGTGATAACTAATAACATTTAATTACATATATTTTATATATTCTTCAATTTACCCATATTTTTAATAGCATTTAATTACATAGTCATCACTTAAAATTACACTATTATTTCTTGGGTTTGCATTTTCCGTTACCAAAATTAACGGTGTTGGAATTATAGGACTAAAAGTATACTTTATAAATTTAAGGGATCAAAAGTATACCTCATGTAAACTTAAAGAACTAAAAGTATACTTTAGCTTAATTTTAAAAATAGAATATGCATGAGAGAAAATTCATATTTAGTATCTTTAAATTTTTGTTTTGATAACTTTTTACGGTCCTTCCCAATAAATATTATCTCTTCTTCTAGGTCCTTCTTTCAAATTTTGCCCAAGATTTATTATATTTTTTGTCCCCATTGTCAAAGATAGGCAGAAGGTTTACTTTGTGCTTAGGTCTCAAATGATGAATTATATTCATCTGCTTAAGATATAATAGAAGTAAGATTTTTCAGAACTAGAATATCAAAATCTAATTATTAGTATATCAATCTACAAAACAAGATCATCAAAATTTAAATGATAGAAATTTATCGGTAACTCAAATTTACCAATATGAATTACGTACGTATCAAAAGGCTTATTTAAGATATATACAAAAGAAAAAAGAAAAGACGAATACCAACTAATTGATGACATATTATATTGTCATTTTAATATAAAGATTTTACAAGCTCAAAACAAAACAACAACATTCAAAGGATTTATTCATTAATTAAAACAAGTTAGAGTAATTAAAAGATGTGATGGATGTAAAGATAAAATATAATTTTTTTTGTCATATTTTTGTGTTCTCACTTCCTCCTATGGGAAACAAACTTTCCACGTAATCCATGATCATCGTTCGAAAGTGGTTTTCCAACCTCTCTGTCCGTTGATTCCTAAAATTACATGAAAACAATTGATGAATAATGTCATGGTAAACTATAATCTCATCGTCTCCCCAAAACTGTACGATATACCAAAAGTAAGAGTGAGGGAATGGTCGAATCACAAACTTCTTAGTCCAGCTACTCTCAACACCGTACTCATTCATCACCCAAATCTCAAAACAAACCTCCATCGAGACACGTCTAACAGCCCAAGTTGTAATACCTTAATTTTCATAATACATGTAAATATTATATTTTGATAAATAACACTTATTAAAATAAGTGAATATGTGGTCTCAAAATTTGTGTGAATTATTAATTAAATTTTAGGCAATTTTTCTTTGGAATTAATTAACCAAAGGTTAATTATGAGACATTATTTAGGGGCTATAATTTAGCCTAAAGACAAGAGTTAGATGACAACAAAATTAAATAGGTATTTGAGGAAATTAAAATAATTAAGGCAATTTATGCTAGAATTGCACAAGCCTATTAAAAGGAAAAAAATGCCTAATCAAATGTGAACTAACTTGTGTAATTGTTTTTAATTTGATTAAAGGAAATTAAAGGCATTAATTAAAGATTAATTGAAGAATGATTTAGGAGGTAGATAAAATCATCAAGAAACAAGGGCTGGAATTTTGAAATTATCCTAGGAATAAAGAGTGTTATTTACAAATCATACTCTAATTACCTAGAATTAATTAGAAGACTTAGTAAACCTAAGATATTTGTGAAAGGAAGAGAATTAAACACAAATTGAAAAAAATAAAAAATGAGTGAAGAAGGGAGAGCCACGTTTTTGAGACTTGGAAAGGAAGAAGAGTTATAATATTTAATATAGATATTATGGGATCATAAGGTACATGGATGCATTAATTGAAAAAGTAAAACAATGGATGAAGGAGGGGAGATCCACATGAGAGGGGGGAGGTTTGTGAGTTAATATATGTGTGTGGCTGTGTGTGTGTACGTGGATATGTGTGTGTGTGGTTAAAATTTGTGGAGAGAAAATGCCAAATGTGTCCCAATTTTTCCCTATAAATAGAGGCCCTTAGTCTTCATAAATTTCACACCAAAGCAAGCTTAGGAACAGCTGATAAAGAGAGTGGAAGTGAGGGTGAAGAGTCTTGGAGAAGTAGGAGCAAAGTTCTTGGTAAGTTCTCTAGCTTTAGCTTTAAGTTCATAAGTTCTAGCCTTTAGTTTTTATAAGTTCTTAGTATAAATGTTAGTTTAATCTAGAAAATTAGAGAATAAATTCCTATACTTGTTTTTTGGCCTCATTGCATTGAAAAATGCCTGAAGAGGTAAAAACATAGTAGGGAATAATTTTTGGGAAGCAATGGATTAATGTTGTGAAAGTTGTAGAATTTTCGGTTTTTAAATCTTTGTCAGGCAGCGAAAAAGATGCTATGATTTTATGTAGCAAATGAAGTTATAAAATTATGAAATTTTCCAGAAATAAAGTAGACATGTAGGGCTTTCCAAAAATATAAAATATGTAACATTTTGATCTCTGGTCAAGGAGATATGAATTTTTGAAGTTAAGCTATTTTTACTGGAATAAAATCTGGGCAACGTTGAAAAAATTTAAAACTAGGAATGATATGGTTGGAACGAGTTGAAGCCGTTATTTTTACTTAAAAATAGACTTGTTAAGGGAAATTTTGGATTTGGTTTCACCTCAAAATGATTTTTCTAGAATTAGTTATGATTTTTTCAAAGTTACCGAAAAATCTGCCCAGAAAACTCTGCATTACGTTTTTAAATAAATGTAAGGGCAAAGTTGTAAATAACAAATCCACCAAGGGTAGATGGGTAAATAGAGGTGGAAGTATATCTTAGGTTATTATTCTAAGTGATATGGTGATATATTAGGATATCCGGGAGGTCCAAGGCCGGATCCAAAGGTCGGACGTTTGATAGTTACCCGGTGAAAGGTACGGACACGTACTGTAACTTTAACTCTTATGCTGCTTGTATGCTCTATATATGATGTGATGATTCATATAGTCGTGGATAAGACTGGGTCTTGGGTCATGCACCGTGATTAAGACTCTGTCTTAAGTCACTGTTTGTACATTCAGCTATTATGTGAAAACGGGTTACAGTCATGGTAATGCCGTATAGATGTTTTCCTAGCGCTGAGGACACGCTCCAGGGCGTGGCACTGGTTTATGTGCAAACTATGTGGACCTTACATGGGCTGTGTGCTATGTAGAGGTGTTGTTGTGATATGAACTATGACATGTGTTGTGTGCTATGTAAAGTTATATGCTGAATTGTAAATGAATATCTATCATGCATACTGTTATACTTGAGCATAAGGTTAACTGTTACCTAAGGTCCAATGGGCATTGGACCTCAGTCTTAATAAATAGTACAGGGAAGAAACCGGGATAGAGAAGGTGCTGGATGATAGAACCGTGAAGAGGCAACGGTCGAAGACAAAGGTCGGTAGAAGACTTAGTTTCTGGCATGAATCTAATAAAGTTACTTCAAACCATTTGGTGCTTAAACTAAGGAAGGGTTCATCGGTGGGTTGTCACAAGTCGCCATAGAGTTGGTGAGACTCCCATTAGATTGAACACCGACCTGACCAAATTGTCTGATTAACTGATGTTAGGTTCCAAGCCATAGGTCTAGTATAAGACTATCTTTATCAGAGAATTGTATTGAATCTCTGTAAATTGTATCACATGAATATTCCCTCGGGATATTTAATATATCAGCTTATCTCGGGGCATCATCATATGTCTGGGCATTCTATATCAGATACTTTTTGTCCGAATCTTAGCGCACACTATCCATTTCCGCAGTACTCTAAGCTGTAGCATCTCAAACTCTGTTGATTTCCTTAAAACTAAGTGTCGACTGACACGATTTTCGAACATGGAATTTGTAACACCCGGATACTTATTATCTGAAATATTATATAATAATAAAAATGCCCACTTGTGGAAATTTTTGTCTCAACATGTTATAGGATTGATTTTGTTCAAAGGGAAAAATTAAGAGAAATTAAAAGAAATTTTATTGTCAAAAATGTGAAAAATAACATTTAAGGCCATAAAACATTCCGAGGGAATTATGGAAAGTTCAAAGAGACATGCAATAATTATGAAATATTTAGAAAACATATTATCCATAGTTTAGACAATTTAATAAATTAGTTCCTATGAAAACAAAAGAAGGAAAAATTAAAGAGTATTCTAAGACTAAAATTGACTCTAAGATTTTTACTAATTTGCAAGAAGCTTAGATTATAAATGATAATAAAATTTTTGTGAAAAAATAATTAATTTTTGTTAAAAAAATTATTAGAAATTAGCAAAGGACTAATTAAGTAATTTTTGGAAATTTTATAAGGTCTAAATCCATGAAATTGATTATGGACCAATAAGGGAATTCATTGGAAAATAAATATATGATAAATGTAATTTATGTGGGTGAATATATATATATATATATATATATATATATATATATATATATATGTAGTGGCCGAAATTTTTAGGCCAAAAAGAAAAAAAATAAAATAAGAGATAAGATTGAAAGTAGATCTTAGAATATAATAATAATATAATTAGGACATGTGATGATTAAATAATAGTATTTTAATAGTGAACAGGATAAATGACCACGGATAGAAAATAATTCCGTTGTGAGAATCTGGGAATGAGTTAAGAAAAACTAGATCATATTATTGGTCAGTGGATTTTTATCCAGAAGTTGATGCCGGCCGAAGTTATTTCTGTAACCGGTCACGATTACCGAGGATTTTCGGCTGGTAACGGAATGTCCTTAATGAGAGAATAAGGTTAGGAGAATCCAGTATTCTTCAAGAGGAAGCAAAGACCTTCAGG
Organism: Acacia confusa; assembly: GCA_037074495.1. Lineage (NCBI taxonomy): Eukaryota > Viridiplantae > Streptophyta > Magnoliopsida > Fabales > Fabaceae > Acacia > Acacia confusa. The sequence continues at coordinate 11,788,344 of CM073514.1, forward strand.
GTACTGCTTCCAGAATTTTGAGATTTTCCAAAATTACACGATTCGGACACCGAACTGGGACTTTATCGGTAGAAACCTTCTTAAGCAAGAGTGTGACATCACCTTGATGACTAAGGATGACATCATCTTTGAGAGGTGTAAGGCCAAGATCAAACCACCTAGCAAAAATGCGATCCTACGGTCAAAATTCAACCAGACAAAGTTCAACGAAATTACGAAATTGCCACTCCCTTTTTCTATAAATAGCCACCCTCTCATTTGGAATCCTCACACCAAGTTCTCTTGCAATTTTCGAGAATCAAGGAGAGGGAGGAAGAAGGAGGAGTCCGGAGAAAAATCCTAGTGAAGCTCTGAGTAAGTTCTTCGGTCCTTAGCCTTTAGTTCGGTAGTTCTTAAAGTTTTAGAGTAGACGTTGTTTTGATCTTTAATCTTCCAGTATGTTCTAGAAATCATGTTTTAGGATAGATCTGATATTTATTTTGGAAAATATATTGGAGTGAGAGATATGTTAAAATTCTGGAAGATTAGAATCAAAGTAACGAAGTTCTGGCGAAATTCTACCGTTTAGAGGATCAGGGGCAAAATGGTAATTTGTACCTAAAATGTCTGTTATGGTCTTAGATATTCATACTGGTGATATTATCCTTATAGGATACCCAAAATCACGAATCGCTGTTTCCGCTGTCACCGCTGTCAAATCACCGTCGTACCGCCGTCAAACGTATCACAACGCTACCGAAGTGCCCGAAATCGTCAACGGAGGTACGGACGCGTATTGTAACCTTAACACTTATGCTGCTCATATACATATATGTGATAGACATGTTTATATACTGAGGCTCCGTTGAGGGCGGTTAGTTTTGCATACAGCTTTATACGGGTTATAGTCTTGATAATGCCGTTGGGTTTTCATAGCGCTGAGGACACGATGGGCCGTCGTGGCACTGGTTATGTGCAGACAGGTTGTGGGGCTTTACATATTGCTTTGTGCTTATGTTCTGCCATTGTGTAACTTTACATATTGTTGTGTGCTTATGTACTGTCGTGATTGTGATCATGCATCTGCTGTGTGCTTATATAGTGATTTACTGCTGTTATGAGTTTGTGAATAACTGTTATCCATATACTGTTATATTTGAGCATAAGGTTAACCGTTACCTGAGATTCAATTGGTAATTGGATCTCAGCTGTAGCTTCAGGGTCGGGAGTATCAAGGCCTGAAGATAGGGACAAGCGGACAAGGTAGGATGCCGAACGGAGCTTTTGTTACCAGTTTATGTATTCATTTCCATATAACGATTTAGGTTCTGCTTTCTTGGGTTAGTAGATGACTGTATAAGAACGATTACACGATGGTTATATAATTTTTAAAGTTCAGTTACTCACTTTGTAAATGCTCGACTCTGATCACGGTTTGTTTAAAAAAAAAAAAATCCGCTGTTTTAAGTGGGATGTTACAGAATTTGGGATGTTAAACAAGTAAGACTCTTATCCACTAAAGCAAGAACATTATTACTTTCTCCAGGAGAGGAAGTAATCCCGGGAGGACTTTGGAAAATCCCAAAAGCCTCTTCACTAAAATCAAACCTCATCACAATAAATTTATCAATATCATCACGGCTACAAGCTAACCAGTGATAAGCCCCATTCAAATACGGACCCATGGGCGAATGAGGGTCTTTGTAAATAGAGACATCAACGTCTAATTTTCTCCAAGAATCAGTACTGAGACTGTACATTTGAACTAGTAGCTGTCCTTTTTCTTCTTTAGGAAATTGAACAATCTTATAATCCTTTGTCATGGAATCAAACCCAAATCCATAATCAGCCCAATACCGGCCTTTGGGCTGCCACTGAGACTTAGGAATAAGCTTCACCTCTTTTGTTGCTGGGTTCCACAAAATTAAGCGTCGAACTTTTCTGTAGTCCCCACTGAGACAGAAAATCCCATTACATTGACTGTAAACAAACATTTTTCGTACATTGTTCTTATGGAAAGGCAATTCTAAGTTTTGGATCTCATAGGGTCGATCTCGATTAGAAATCAAGGATATGGAGGGTGGCTGATCCCCGTACCTAAACTGTTTGAAAACAAGCCTATTGAGCCGATTTTTACCCACAGAATTAGACCATTCAAAATGTTTGGTGATAAAATAATGGTCAGTGATTAGAGCATACCAGGATTTAGCTACCAGGATTTTACTGGTAGCCTCACCATGATCTCCTCCATGAGATCTTTAGGAAGATTGTCGCTGAGCATTTTCTTATTCTAAGATGGTTTGTTCCTCTTGGGTCTGTGGTTGTTAGCAAATTAGAGATGCAAGGAATATGGGAATATGACAATATGTTCTTTTAAGAGCAGGACATGGAAATATATGTTTTTAAGATATACATGTGTGTATTTATATGTTAAATTGTTACGTGAAAAGTGCTGACTTCATTCTAAACTATTTTTATGTCTATTTTTTTAAACGATTCTTTTTATTCAAATTTTCTTTTCATGACCACACAAAACAAACAGAGAGAATGATCTACTACCTCGTATTCTTAATATCAGAAACTTTGATCCTAAATATAATATTCAATTCATTTATTGTATTTAGGGTTTTAATTTGTGGGAATAATATATATACCATCTTTTAAGAGCAAGATATAGGAATATGTTCTTAAAATATATGTTAAACTATTACGTGAAAAGTGCTGACCCTATTTTTAAGCCATTGTTGTATATGTCAACTCTGTTGAACGATTCTTTCTATTCAAGTTTTCTTGTCATGATCCCAAAAAAAATGATATACTATATTTAATTCTTAGGCTAAAATATAAAAAATCTTTCGAGTTTTGAGTGTGTTGCGAATTACCTCCCCCTATTTGAAAATTTTAAATTAAGACATTCACATTATGATTTAATTGAAAAACAATCCACAATCATAATGTCAGTAGTATATATGTCGTGTGTGTGTGGGTGTTTTTTTTTTTTTTTTTTGGCAAAAGAAGTTAGTAGTAGTATGTAGTGCAAATTCAAAATTTCTAATCGAACAAATTAGTGAACGTACATGTATTTATTGATCCTCTCAATTCTATAAATTTTGGTTCTTAGTCTGTAAGAATACCAAATAACTTATTACCTTTGTTTAGAAAAAGTCAATACTCGAATAGATGAATATAATAGATATAAGATAATGTAAGAAATTATTAACGTAATTTATCGCAATGACAAAACTTAAGTTAACTTCCTTATAATCATTATGTCAAGTTCTCAAATTATACATGATCATATGTTCTACTTTTTCATGTGAGTTTAGGATTGACAAATGATGTGAAAAAAAAAAACATTTGACAAGGCCGGTGCGATTAAAGAATTTGGCATAAGGGTAATAAGAAATTTGACATAAGTTTTGTCATTTTATAATTATATATTTTAAGGGTTAACATAAATAAAATTAATTCATTAATGTATGAAAGAAAATTATCATCTATATTAAATAAATATTTCATCTTAAATATATTATTTATTTCTCTTTGATATATAATAATATTATTCATTATTATTATTTATCCAATTTATTATTTCTTAATATTATTTGATAATTTCCTTTATTCTTTAATCCATTTTCTTAATATTAAATACTATATTTTATTTATCTATTTTATTTTGTAAATGGTATTATAGGTGAGATAATATAGGAATTAGTTAGTCTAGATCCTATTATTTAGGAACAATTTAAATCAAGCCTTATCTTTTTGATTTCCTTGATATTATATTAGAAAAATAACTTCTAATATATTTACAATTATGCAGCATCTTTTATTTTATTTATTATTGTATTTCATTATTAATTATTATTTTGCTTCTTCTTCAGCCGCATTAACATATCCATATATATATATATATAAAAGTAATAAGATATCATGGCGTCGAAATATATGAATCAAGGATACCAAAAATGCATCAGCTGCGTTTTCTTCTTCTTCTTTTTCTTATATCTTTACTTATTTGAACTCACACACACCCACTAACAACCTACAATTACGTATGCGTTATCTTTTCCCTTCCTCTTCTCCATAGACAGCAACTAAAGTGTGCATCAGTATATATATATTTTTTAAATCATCCAAACACCCAGACGAGCAAGGAAAACGATGGCCTATATAGCAACTCCAAAATCCAGCGTTTTTCTTCTTTCTCTTTAACACCCACATACACAGCAAAATACCCAGGCACTGACGCCAAAATGCTATCGGCCACGGCTTAAAAAACACTATGACAGCTCAAACAGATTCAACGCTCAGCAAGAAACGGAAGGAAACTCCCATGACTGTAACAAGAAAGGACCGAAGCAACTAAGCTCATAAACAGACCCCTGTTTCGGTCCATACAGAACAGAGACCTCCGAAGCATGCAGAAATGAAACTGAAACTAACGAAAGAGGTTCTATTCCTTACCTTCAAAGTCCAGAAAAAATGACGACGTGATGCTGGTTTTGCTCCTCGGATCCGATAGGAAAAATACCAATAACCGATGATGGCCAAACAGCAACAACGTGTAGGATATGATCACTCTCTTTCTGCAACTCACGCTCTCTCTTTCCTTCCCCGTCTCCCTCTTCTACTCTCGGTCTCTCCTTCACTCTCAACCCTCTGTTTTCTGCACTGTTTCTGTTTCTGGTTTCGGTTTGCTGTGGAGTGAAGGAGGATGAAGAGAAACCGAAAGTGGCAATATATAGAAAGCAGTGGAGGTCCAGACCGAAGGGTTATGTCCAGAGCGAAGATGGCGCTGTGCTCGATAGGCATGGAAGGTCGGATTTTGCGCTGCTTCAGATCTTACGTGTGTTACCATCCAATGTCTCCTTCTTTCTGCGTGTTATATCCGACTGGAAGAGAGAGAAGACGATAGATAAAGAAGGAGATAATGGGTTTCATTTGGTTTCTAATATGGGCTTCAGCTAGGTTTATTTTACGTAATGGGCTCAATGATTTGTTCTCTTTTGGGCCGTGGCTTTGGGCTTGGTATATGGGTTTTTATTAACTTGTTGTCGGCCAAGAATGAAAAAGAACTGATGCATTTGTTTCTGTTTTTCACGTGGGAAGAAGAGAAAATGGAGCGTTGGACTTCTTTTTCATTGTGTGTGGGCCGAGAGACAAGGGAAATAATGGGTTTTGGTTTTTAATATGAAGAAATGGGTTTGGATGTATGTATATAAGTGTATAAGTATTTTCTTTGGTTGTATGTACTGGGAAATAAATTCAAAATTTTAATTATTTATTTTAAATAATAACTTTAAGCATTTGGCCTAAAATAATCATTTCCTTAAATTTATCATTCTTCCCAAATTAATTTAAGGAAGATAAGTTCTTTATTTCAAATAATTTATTTCTGTACTTTTGAAAACCAAAATGAAAGAAAATCATTATTATTAAATTTTCTTATAATATTCAAATTTAAATTCCCAAATTTTTTTGGGATGTTACAGTTTTCATTTTACATAAATTGAAATTTGAATTTATACTCATCTGTAAATTTATTGAATAATTATGATTACAATATACGTCAAAGTCCCAAGATCATATCCACCAACAAGTTCCTTACGGAATTTAAACTCAAGATTTGTTTGGTTATGAGCTAGCTGCTTACATACTAGATCCACTTTTGTTGTTTGTTATGCTTTATTATTAATTCAATGTGAAATCAATCTTATAAAAAATGTGAAATCGGTAAAAAAAAAAAAAAAAAAAGTCCCAGAATCATTACTCAGGTGTTTTTAGAATAATTAATTTGCAAGTCCTTATAGCTTCTAAAAGAAAAGTCCTTATAGCTTCAAATGATTTTTAATTACGTCTTTTGAATTTTTTAATATAAATATTAAATTTTTTATTAAACATATATTTATATGTTTTTATATTTATTTTAAAATTTTAAATAATAACTAAAATAATAATAATTTTTTGTATTATTTAATCATTATATTATTTTAAATAATAATATAAAGTCATAGAACTGGCATGCAAATTCGGCTTTTCATCATCCGTGCATGTAAAGAGTAGGCTCATAATGGTTTGACAAGTGTAAAGAAACTCCATCGCCTCTTTCGTATGATTGCCTCTTGCTCATGCGCATTAACCCTGTTTTTGACTCCAAAAACAGAGAGAAACATACATGTGTGGAAAAGCATATTACATATTTTTTTATTGTGTCTCATGGGTCTGGCATGTAAATTCATGGGGATGGAATGTCTTCATCTTCCATCAATGTTCTAACCAAGGGTAAGAAACCGGTCAGTCACGGAGCAACAAGTATGGAGAGATACCCTCTTATTCATGCGTTTCTGATTGGCTGCAGAATTGACGTGAACTCCATGTTTTTATACCACTCGTCCGTTAATGTTGTGGCCTTGTTTCATCTTCTTCTTCTTTGTGGCCTTGTTTCATCTTCTTCTTCTTTCTTCACACCACTGCTGATATGGCGAAACGTCCAGAAAATCTCGTGCAATATATTTGCCCTCGACATGGTAGTGTCGATAATGAACCTAGTAAACCTTGGTGCCCTAATTGCAATCTTTACCTAGGAAGACCCTCACATATGGAGACCCTCGGGGTAGACCCTTCTGTTAGAAGGCAAGAAGCCTTCAATGCTCCAAAACTGCCGGCCCCCCAATCTGCCATTGAAAGGTTGCAAGATTTGGAGATTACTCAGGATATGCTAGAAAGTCAGAACAAATGTGTAATCTGTACTGAAGATTTTGAACTTGGAGAAACAGTAAAATTCTTGGAGTGTGGCCACTTCTTCCATGACAGTTGCATTGTTACATGGCTGAAAGAGCATAGAAACCAATGCCCCGTTTGTCGTGCCACATTATTCATACCCCGTAAGATTCCCACCCCATGGGATACTGATCGTCGAGATCGTGGTTCCTCCTCGGGCTCTTCTTCACGTGCTTGACCTACATACTATATGGTATAATAATCCTTTCTATCTTTTAATAATTTCCTTCTTATTTCTTATAATTTTACTCCTACGGAAACAAAACTACATTTTTTAAATAGAAACAAAACTATATTTTATATCTCATATATTTATTAATCAAATCTGTATGTAATCTAACCTTTTATATTTCACTATCATCTATTTTATATTATATATTTCACTGTACCATATTCATCTATCTTTATATGGCTATCTAAGATTTTTCACCTCATTTCTTTCCTTCTTTTTAGGTATTCTCCCGGATTTACCGTACCGTACGTAACATCTCAGACCACCCTAAATTTAAACTTAGTTAGAATAAACCCGAGTATTTAGTTATTAATTATTATTGTAATACAATTAGTGGGTAGCCTAGTCACCTACCCATTTATCTTTACCTGCGCTGCTTAGTTCTTTCTTATTTGAGTGTTTGCTATAGTTTTATTTGTATTTGAACTTAAATATTCATCTATCTTTATATGGCTATCTAAGAATTTCCCCCTCATGTCTTTCCTTCTTTTCAGGTATGACAATATGTTCTTTTAAGAGCAAGACATGGAAATATATGTTTTTAAGATATACATGTGTGTATTTATATATTAAATTATTAAATTGTTGTGTGAAAAGTGCTGACTACATTCTAAGCTATTTTTATGTCTATTTTGTTGAACGATTCTTTCTATTCAAGTTTTCTTTTCATGACCACACAAAACAAACAGAGAGAATGATCTACTATCTCTTATTCTTAATATCAGAAACTTTGATCCTAAATATAATATTCATTTCATTTCATGTATTTAGGGTTTTAATTTGTGGGAATAATATATATATATATATACCGTCTTTTAAGAGCAAGATATGGGAATATGTTCTTAAGATATATGTTTATATGTTAAACTATTACGTGAAAAGTGCTGACTCTATTTTTAAGCTATTGTTGTATATGCCAACCCTGTTGAACGCTTCTTTCTATTTTTCTTGTCATGATCCAAAAAAAATGATATACTATATTTAATTCTTAGGCTAAAATATAAAAAAACCTTCTAAGTTTTGAGTGTGTTGCGAATTACCTCCCCCATATTTGAAAATTTAAAATTAAGACCCTAAAGTTTCATATGTTGATCGTTTACCCCTACCGTTAAACTTAACTGTAAATGGCATCTCACCTTTTTTTTAATTGAAAAATATGACAAATTGTTACAACAAATGACACTTTGGCATTGACATGGAATTTTCTTTAAATTATGTTAACTATTTGATTAAGTATTTTTTTAAAAAGAAATTTGGATTCAAGTCATGGAATATATTGAAAAATGTGGATCGAAGCTTAAAGGAGTATGATTTAATTGAAAAACAATCCACAATCATAATATCAGTAGTATATATGTCGTGAGTATGTAGTTCAAATTCAAAATTTCTAATCGAACAAATTAGTGAACATGTATTTATTGGATCCTCTCAATTCTATAAATTTGGTTGCTTATTTTAAAAACTAAAAACAAAACTAATAGGGGTTCTTAGAATGAGTATGTTATGATCGCGGTTGTAACGCCCATATTTACTAAGTCTCTTATGGAGTTCAATTATAGCCCTAGGGTTCTTATTAGACTACTTCGTGTGTTTTTATAAGAGTGAAGGGGTTAACATTCTGAGTAAGTCAACAACAGAGAGCGTGTTTAGGCGTTTGGACGACTGAGTAACTGATTGCATATGTGCAGACATATGCTGGTTAATTAAAATTCTCGAAGGAATAAAAATGTGATACAAATAATTTCATCACATTGATCATAGTTCACACATTAAGTTACAGTGATTCGAAAGGTTTAACAACTTGTACTTGGTACTGTTCTAAAATGCAACTCCTTCCGAGTCTTCACACGTGTTGCTTACCCTTTTCTCCTGCCCCCGATCCTCCTAATCCTGAAGTTAGGGTAAATTCTGAGATTCAATGCCCATTGAATCTCAGGTAACAGTTAACATTATGCTCAAGTATAAACAATATATGCATGACAGATATTCATTTACATATCAGTATATGACTATACATAGCACACAGCACATGTATCAGTTCATATCTCAACAATACCTCTACATAGCACACAACCCATGTAAGGTTTACCTCTACATAGCATACAGCCCATGTAAGGTCCACAAAGTTTGCATATAAACCAGTGTCACGCCCCGGGGCGTGTCTTCAGCATTAGGAAAACATTCATACGGCATTACCAAGACTGTAACCCGTGTTCACATAAAAGTTGAATGTACTTAAAATGATGGCCTAAGACCCAGTCTTAGCCACAGTCCATGACCCAAGACCCAATCTTGTCCATGACTATATGAATCATCTCATCATCACATATAAGCATACAAGCAACATAAGAGTTAGAGTTACAGTACGCATCTGTACCTTAGACCTTGGCGCTAGTGGTACGTTCACCTTTCGATACTAATTCCAAACTTCTCGGGTATCCTATAATATAAACACCGTATTATTCCCCGTATCATTAATATCCTAAGAGATGGCCTTACCCCTATTGACTTTTCTATTCCCGGTAAATTTTGTTCCATTTATTCCCTTTTCGATTTATTATTATTATTATTATTATTATTATTATTATTATTATTATTATAAATTTTATTACTTAATTATCAATAACTCTTTTTATTTACTTATTATGATTATCAATTAATCATTCCCCTTTTTAAATGATAATAATAATTTATTATCATAATTATTATTTAATTCACTTAAACTCCTATTAATTACTTATCACAATTTATTTATTTACCAATCTCCCTTTACTAACAACATTTAATTATTTCTCTTTTAACTTAGTATTTTAAATAATTAATTAGAGCCTATAGATACTAACCATCATTAAGCACATAATTAAATGTATTAATTTGATGTTTCTCATGGTTTCCTTCAATTATCCATAATATAATGCTAATTATGGCTGTTCCTAAACTATTTAACATTACTACACAATTTAAGCACATTTATATAAAAAAATGTATTTTACAAACCAACTCCCAAAAATCACATTAAAATAAAATTTCATAAGTACTAATTGAATAAGAATAAAATTAACACCAAACCAAAATATTAAATCTAGTCAAGTTTTTAACTTTTTGAAAAATCACTACTTATGCATATATAAACAGGTTCATTCATTCATTTATTTATTTTTTTTTTTTTCCTTCACACTGCACCCACGTAACACATATACATATTTACATAGATCTAGTCTTCATTTTCTTTCTCTCTTTGCACTAATCAGCACGTCATTTACTTTTATATATAAGTAATAGTTACTCTTTCATGCAACCACATCTTTGACAGCAAAAGCAAACATTCTTAACTTCCTTTCTTTAGCATCATATATACCAGCGACCTATGCTCTTTCTTACGGCAGAAACAATAACCACGAACACATACAGTGGTGGACTTACATTGGTGTCAATGTAGGCAAGTGCAGACACAAAATATATATAATTTAATGGAAACGAGTGACAATGTGTGTAGATAGTACAGTGGTAATCTTAGTCAATTCTCTCCTTTTGGGTCACGTGTTCGAACCCCAGGGTCTCTTTTTTTCTTTTTCTATTTCCATCGTTTCGTTCCCTCCCTCAATATCTCGTGCGACTCTGCCCTCTTCTTTCCTTTTTCCATTTCAATCTGCCCTAGCTCTGTCACCGTCGCTCTGCCTTAGCTCTCTCGTCCGTCCTCCATTTCAATTCCTTTTTTTTCTTTTTCCATTTCAATCGACTTTGCCCTAGCTCTCTGCGATCCGCCATCGCTCTCTGTCTTATCAAGTATTCTGGTATTATCTATTTTGATCCACGCTGATGACTCAAATTCTGGATGCCAATGACTCAAAGGATAGTTTTTCTTGTCTTTCCTTTATGTAGGTCTCTGCTTTGGTTTGTTGAAGTGCGTCTTTGATTAAATATTCAGAGGATTACATATCTCTTGAGTTAATAGGTTAAAATAGTAGTTTTATTTCTTTCTTTTGTTTTTAGTAGGTTTCTTGATTCTCCCATCGTTGAAGTTATTATTTGATTCTCTCTATAATCTCTTGCTTTACCATATGAATAAATTTATTGATTTGTTTATTAATTTTATTTGTTTTCATAGGTTCCATTGTTATATGCATTAGGCAATGAAACTATGAATAGCATTTTGAGTTTAGACTGTTTATCTTGGACTTGTAAATTTATCTGTTTAGAACTCATATCTTCTATTGTCACTCTGTTCAAGCGGATTGGGATCACAGAATCAGACATTGGATTTAAGGTTTCCAGCCAAAAGGTGGGAAGCTTCCTTCTTTATCTGAATAATGGGCTTGGAGGCCCTCCAAAGTGCTATTTATTTGTTACATATTTCTTTCCCCCCAAAATTATGTATAGTAGGGCTTTGTATTAATCAATATTATATAATGTGGCTTATCAAAATCGAGATGCAGTTTGTTTAGCCAAGAGTTGTTGCAGGCTTGAATGTCAGGAATATGTATGAAGTATCACCACTTGTCTGTTTGGAGAAAATTGTTAACATGCCTAGATGTATGATCGTATGATATGTAGAATCACAAATGTGTTGAGTAATTCTAACTTGCAATTTACTTTGTTTAGTTCTTGGGCGGTCAATTTTTTTTTCCCTGTTGAAAATCAAGAGGCTGTTATTATTTTCAATATCTTTCCTTCTTGATTCACAGGTTCTGCGAGAAGTATTGAAGTGTTACTCCATTCCTGAAAATTTGTTTGGCAAGGTTTGCGTCATCATAGACAAAGTGAGTTTTGCACGCAATTTTTTTTTTTTGAATCTTAGTTTTTTCTGTTTTTGAATCTAAGAGTTATAAGCACTGTCTCTATTTAATTATTTGTTTCCTATGTTAAAAAGTGCTCTACTCATCCTGCCCTTTTGTTCTCGAGAAAACAATCGGGTAAAAGGAATTATGATAGCCCCTGTTTTCTTCCATTGGTTTCTAATAATCATAACAGGCAACTTGTTATTTATTGACTAGTCCAATTTCTTTTATCAATAGTAGAACAACTAGCAGAACTTATTATCAATAGCAGAATAATTAGCAAGCAACTTGTTATTAACTAGTCCAATTTCTTTTATCAATAGCAGAATAAAGATCACAATTAGCAGAACTTATTACCAAACTTTCCTTAAAAAAAAAATTCGGGGGCGCTACCCCGAATCCCCAAATTCCACTATTAATTATGCACCTACAAATTTAAAATCCTAGGTCCGCTACTGAACACATATATATACATATAAGAAAACAACAATTTCACAACAGCCACGACATGAACACACACAGGAGGAAAGATCCATACACGACAGCAACCGAAAAAAAAACTGTACTTATACTATATTATCAAAGAGTCCGATAACAGTAAGCATTTTGACAGAAAGCATACACATTTAGACTCACACACACTTAGATAACAGCAAACTAACGCTCAAAAAAAAAAAAAAAACTCAGATGGAAACAGTCCTCACGTCCAGCGTTTTTGTTTTCTTTCCACGGTACACACACAGATCCATATATATGTATTTAGCTATGCGTAGGGTCTTTTCTAAGCTGAGGTTTCAGTAGATATATGGTTTCAGTTTCGGCTCCCTGTTTTTCTTTCATTTTCGATTTAACCCCCAACCCCCTGTTTTAATTTCAGATTCAGTTTTGGTTTGGTTTTTCATTTAGCTTCATTTTAGATCCTTTTAGCTTCTTCCTAGATGAGACTGAAATGCTGAAACCTTGAGAAAATTGAGTCTTAAGACTTACCTCAAGAGTAAACCGAAACAATCAGCAAGTTCCTCAGCTCTGTTTTACCGCCACAAAACAGAGAACAAGATGAGTCTTCAGCTTCCTCTCTCACTTCTCTCTAACTCTCTCGGACTCTCTTCCTCTCTTCAACTCAGCGTTTTGTTTTTCTGTCAAAGTGTCGAATAAAGCTATGAACTGGAACGAGGGCCATATATATAGGAACTCAGAGCCAAAACGTTGCACATCGGTCCAAGAGTTTAGCTATCGGATAACCTTTGAGGGACTCGAAAAGAATGGCTTCAGGATTTACTCACTGATCTTCTGCTGCACCAGGATCAGCTTTCGGCGTTTCTTGCGTGTCCATCCTTCATTTTACGTGACAGTGAAGACTAAGCCAGAAAGTGACGTGATTTGCTCATGGTTTTCTGTTGCGTGATACGCGATTTGTTTCTTCTTCGGTTTGACTGGAACTGGGTAATAGATAATGGGTTTTGTCCCTTCGGTTCTGGTCTTTGCTTGTGGATGGATAATGGCTGAAGGAACTGATAAAAACGACACTGTTTCTGCATCATTTACGTCGGACTGAGCTTGGATAAAGAGGTGGTTTATTTGATTTTTACGTGGGCCAGATTAAGCAAGATGCTGGACATATGTGTTGGTGACATGCATCTTCAACATGTTGGGCTTTTGTGTCTGTTATATGTTCTTTGAAGAAGCCCATACACTTGTTTTCATTTGTTCTCCTTAAAATTTATTTTATCAATTAGCTTATTAATTCTTTTCCCCAAAATAATTTATGGAAAATACACTTTTATTTCCCAAGATTCCAAAATTTCATTCCCATAAAATATAAAATTTCTAAATTTAGGATGTTACAGCTGTAGTTTGTAAGAATAACAAATAACTTGTTACCTTTGTTTAGAAAAAGTCAATACTCGAATAGATGAATAGATATGAGATAATGTAAGAAATTATTAACGTAATTTATTGCAATGACAAAACTTAAGTTAACTTCCTTATATTCATTTTGTCAAGTTCTCAAATTATACATGATCATATGTTCTACTTTTTCATGTGAGTTTAGGATTGACAAATGATGTGAAAAAAATAAAACATTTGACAAAGCCGGTGTGATTAAAGAATTTGGCATAAGGGTAATAAGAAATTTAACATAAGTTTTGTCAGTTTATAATTATTTATTTTAAGGGTTAACATAAATAAAATTAATTCATTAATTTATGAAAAAAAATTATAATTTAAAATTCTAAAATAATATATAAGTTTTCATTTTACATAAATTGAAATTTGAATTTCTACTCATCTATAAATTTATTGAATAATTATGATAACTGATTACAATATACGTCAAAGTCCCAAGATCTTATCCACCAACAAGTTCCTTACGGAATTTAAACTCAAGATTTTCTTGGTTATGATCTAGCTGCTTACATACTAGATCCACTTTTTGTTGGCTGTTATTTTTTTATAATTAATTCAATGCGAAATCGATCTTATAAAAAATGTGCAATCACTAAAAATAAAAGAAAAAAGAAAAAAAAAGGTCCCAGAATCATTATTTATGGTTTTTTTTAGAATCATTAATTTGCAAGTCCTTATAGCTTCTAAAATATAGCCCTTATATATAGCTTCTGCAGCGAAAAACAGTCCTTATAGCTTCAAATGATTTTTAATTAGGTTTTTAGATTTTTTTTTTCTTTTTATCATATACATATAGTTTCACCTGCTTTTTAATTAGATCCTTTATTTTTTTTATTATTCATCCAATGATTTCTTATAATATTCTTCTATAATTATAAAGTCTTATATCATTAAAAAAATAATATTTAATATTATTCTACAAATATAATGACTTTATTTTAATATTATTTTAAATTTTTTAATTAAACATATATTTATATATTTTATTATTTATTTTAAATAATAATCATAATATTAATAATAATTTTTGTATTCTTTAATCATTAAATAAATTTTTATTTAAATTTAATATTTTAATATCATTTATTTATTTAATTATAAATTTCATTAATAAATAAATTTTAAATATTAATAATAATAATAATAATAATATTTTTTCATATTATTTAATAATTAAATAATTTTTTATTTAAATTTAATATTTTTATATCTTTTATTTATCTAATTATAAATTTAATTAATAAATAAAATTTAAAAATATGAAAAAAAGATTAAAAATTAGATGAAATTATAAGGACTTAATAAAAAGGGGGAAAAAATTAAAAGGACCTAATCAAAACTATGTCAAGTCATAATGAATTGATTAAAAGTAAGATGAAACGATTCACATGTTAAGGGTCGTTTTGTTACTATTTTTTAAAATAGTTTTAAAAAAAATAATAATAAGACTTGTTTAAAAACTGTTTTAAAAAAAATAATAAAAAAACGGAATTTTTTTTTAAAAAAATCAAAACAGTTATTAGGAGGTCTTTTCTTGTTTTTATTATTTTATTTCTTATTATTTAAGGTCTCCATTTGTGACAGTGTGACACCACGCCATAGGCCCTGACCAGCACCACATCACCCCTGACATGTCACTTCAAAACAACTTTTAAAACAACTATCCTACCTTTTTTTTTTTCCTTCAAAACTTGTTTTAAGGTGTAAATTTATCAATAAATTATTGGTCTAAGAGCGTCCTGACCAATAAACTCTCTAGTGGATCAAAATCACCAACAAACTTTTAAAAATGTAAAATTTGTACAATGTCATTAGATTGGAGCTAACATCCGTCTTCTGGGCCCAGAAAAAATTATAAAATAGCACCCAGATGTTTATGAAACTATATTTAAGCCCTAAAAATTTCAAAATTTTTATTTTAGTCCCTCAATGTACTTTATATGGAGGGACTAAAGTGAAAATTATAAAAAAATTTTGGGGTTTAAAGATAATTTTCTAAGAATTTGGGTTCTTTTTTTGTAATTTTTGCGGGGCCACCCTACCCCCAAAATCCGCCCCTGGTTACAGACCTTTTTTTGAACCTTAGTTGGACATGGCCTGTAGCCTATTAAGGAGGCCTATGATTTTAAAAATTTTGTAAAAAACCTAACAAACCACATACCTCACTTCAAAACAAGCGTACTTCAAACAAGGCGAAAACATAATTACTTTAAACAGGTAAAAAACATACCTACATTAAACAGTGTAACATCCCAAATTCCAGGTTCGAAAATCGTGTCGGTCGACACTTAGTTTTAAGAAAAACAACAAAGTTTGAGATGCTACAGGTTAGAGTACTGCGGAAATTGATAGCGTGCGCTAAGATCCGGACAACAAGTATCTGATATAAAAATGCCCAGACATATGATGATGCCCGGCATAAGCTGATATATTAAATATCCCGAAGGAATATTCATGTGATACAATTACAGAGGTTAAATACAATCCTCTGGTAAAGAAAGTTTTAAACTAAACCCATGACTTGGAACCTAACATCAGTTAATTAAACAATTTGGCCAGGTAGGGGTCTATTATGGGGGCCTCATCGACTTATACGGCGACTGATTGGCTTTCCACATAGATTAACTCAGCCTTAGACATCAAACCGTTCAAAGTAACCTTGTTAAATTCGAGTTAAAAGCTAAGTCCTAATAACTTCTACCGACCTTTGCCTTTGACTGCTGCCTCTTCACGGCTCTACCCACCAACATTTTCTCTATCCCGGTTTCTTTCCTGTACTATTCATTAAGACTGAGGTCCAATGCCCATTGGACCTCAGGTAACGGTTAACCTCATGCTTATGTAAACAGTATATGACAGATATCACAATGATAAAATCACATTTATAACTTTCAAAACCATATCAGCAAGTAACATAACACAGCCACTGCAATATGTATGTTACTCACGTCTGCACATAACCAGTGCCACGATGGCCTATCATGTCCTCAGCGTTAGGAAAACTCAACGGAGTTATCAAGACCATAACACGTATACAAATTCAAACATATCATAAGCAACTTTCAAAACAGAGTTTCAACATGTGAATACAATTATCATATATAATCATACCATAAGCATAAGCGTTAATGTTACAATACGCGTCCATACCTTTTACCGCATAGTTGTCAAATGACCGACCTTTGAATCCGATCCTGGACTTCCCGGATATCCTAACATATCACCATATTTCTTAGAATAATATCCTAAGAGATATTTCCACCTTTATTTACCATTCTACCTTTGATGGCCTTATTATTACAATTTTGCCCTTACATTTCTTCAAAAACGAGGTGTAGCATTTTCTGGGCAGATTTTTCGGTAACTTTGAAAAATCATAACTAATTCTAGAAAAATCAAAATGAGGATCCGTAAAATGTTCCGGAATCCTTTAGAAGTCTAATTTTGATGAAAAATACTGGTATTTACCCAGATTTCACGGGATTTTCCTAATTTCCAGTTTTCAAAACGCTGCCCAGATTTTCGCCCAGAAAATGTAGCTTAACTTCTGAGATTTTTAACTTTTTGCACAGAGCTTCAAATGACACAAACTCTATAGATTTGGAAAGCCCTAGACGTCTACTTTCACCATGAATTTTCTTAGAATTTTAGAATATCATATTCCTCATAAAATACTGACGTTTTTGTACTGATTCCAGGAAACACTAATTGATGAAATTTCGCCAGAGCTTTCGCTATTTTGATCATAATCTTCCAGAAATTTTTGTCATACTATTTCTTCATCATTTTTTCGAAATAAAGCTATTGGAAACCATAAAAACATGAAAACAAAACTATATTTGGAAGATTGAAGATCAAAATAACATTTATAGCATTTCTACTCTATAAACTAAAAACTTGAACTATGAAACTAAAAACTTTCTTACCTCTTGAAGAACACAAGCTTCCTACTTCTTGAAGCTCTTCCACACACTCCTACCTTCTCAAAATTTTCGGCCCTCTACTCTTGCTCTCTAAGAACTCACCTATTTGGTTGAGTTTGGTATGAGGAGAATGAAGACGTAGCTCCCTATTTATAGTGGAATAAAGGAGTAGCCTCCAAGTAATTCAATTTGATCTTGGCCCTTGATTTTGCTTGGAAAAGAGGCAAACATCTTGGCCCTCCACCTCACTCCCATTCGTCCTTCTCTCTCTCTCTCTCTCAAGATTTTTGCTTCATCTCCTATTTAATCCCAAATCCTAATTTAGTTAGGTGTCATTGGGTGTTCTTTCTCAAGATCTAATTTTACTTTTGAAATCCTAATTTTATAATTAGATTTATGGTGATTTTTAATTCCCAAAACACTTAGGTATGAATCTCAAAAGTATCCGAAAATAACTTTGGGAATAGCCAAGTTGAAGCTCATAATTCACTGATCTCAAATATGTATTTACCTTAAACACTTAGTTTCTATATTTCAAGTTATGATTTAATTCCTATAGATTCTCATTTAATTTTATTTAATTAAATCACTTCTTGTTCCCCAAGTTTAAGAAACTTGGTCCCAAAGCTTTACCAATCTTCTTCCTCACACTAACTACTTGGCTCCCATTGGCTTGTTGTTTTTGTTGATTTTTCACACTAGGCTTATTCTATGTGAAAACTCATCTTTTCCCTTTCTTCAAAATAAAAACGTCACTCTCCCAATTTCAATGAACCCATGAGCTTCTTAATATATAACTTCATTATTATAGGCTAAACAACTTCTTCTTTCTTCTTCTATAAGCAAAAACGTGGCCCCTTTGGCCTTTCAATATGTGTTTCCATTATCTCACATATTCTACCACTTAACCCCTATTGGTCTAATTACTTTTATGAGGATTAAGACTATTTCCTTGATTTATCATTGGTTAATTTATTTGTATAGTTTATTCCATCATTAAATAGAAATTTTTGCCCCATAGAGATTAATTAGAAATAATTAGTTAAATCCAAATTTTAATCTCTAATATAGTGTTTTAGGGGTTACTAGGCTTAATTTCCAAAATTGAACATGGTTCTAATTTAATTTTGATAATTAACAACTTCTTGTATGTTAATCAATGTCATTTGGCCTTAATTTATGACCTTAAAAACTTAATCATTAGCTAATTTCAAAAATTAATAGAGTACCTCAATTATTGCAATTTCATTTGCCCAATAATTGTTATTAATTTCCTCTAATTGATTTTATCATCCTCTGATGATTTTAAGTTGTTAAAATAGCATAATTAAGATTATACTAAATTATGATAATCTTGTGATATTTTATGATCCTCAATAAGATTTAGAAAATTGGCTTTATATTTATTAGAATCCAGAGAAAATTAAAACTTTAGAGACAACATACTTTCCCATTCTAATAAATATTTAGTTGCCTCTTAGGATTTATCATAACATTCTCAGGGTATTTTATGACCCACAAATTCACTTAGGCATTTTTAGCTCTTTATTCACTCTAATCTCATGAGAAATTACCCTTAGAAAATAAGATAATTATTTCACTAATTTTGAGATCACAAATTCACCTATTGTAATAGGAGTAATTTATCAAAATATAATATTTACATGTATTATGAAAATTGGGGTATTACAAACAGGCTGTTAGATGTAGGTCTATTTTCGGCCTGTTTAAAGTAAGTCTGTTTTCACCTTGTTTGAAGTATATTTGTTTTGAGGTAAGGCCTGTGGTTTGTTAGGCTACTTATAAAATTTTTAAAATTACAAGCCTTTTTAATAGGCCATAGGCTAGGCTAAATCCGGAAAAAAAAAATCTTATAACCAGCAGCAAATTTTGGGGGGTAGGGATGGCCCGCAAAAATTACAGAAAAGAATTCAAAATTTTAGAAAATTATCTTTGAGCCCTAAAATATTTTTATAATTTTCACTTTAGTCCCTCCACGTACTTTATATGGAGGGACTAAAATTAAAATATTAAAATTTTTTGGAGCTTAAATATAGTTTCATAAACATCTAGATCCTATTTTGTAATTTTTGCGCGAATACAGAAAACATACGTTAGCTCCAATCTAACGGCATTGTGCAGATTTTACATTTTTAAGAGTTTGTTGGTCGTTTTGGTCCACTAGAGAGTTTATTAGTCAGGACGCTCCTGTGCTAATAGTTTGTTGATAAATTTGCACCTTAACCCTAAAAACAAATATATAAAACTATTGTGAAAAGAAAAACATAAATCAGAAACTGGCCTTAATTATCCCAATTTTTTAGCATAAGAATCATGACCTCAGTTGTTAGTTAATAAGTACATTTTTTCTTGTCATGGATCTGGCTTGTAAATTTATGGAGACGGAGTCTCTTCACCATATAATACTTGATAAAACGGATGAAATTCAAATTTTATAGCATATCTATGATATTTGTTTTAAGAGAGGAGATTTTATTAGTGTCGGGTCAGAGGTGGAGGGAAATACAGTGATTGACTCAGGGTCAAGAATGTCATTATTTCCAAAAGATTTTTACTTCAAACTGGAATCAGAAGTGGAAAAAAAGATTAAGTTAAGTCGAAGTGAAAAGCCACACAAAGGTTTCATCCTTTGTTATGAATCAGAAGGCATCGAAAATATTAAAGCTAACTCCCATTATAAGAGTTCACTTCAAAGGTGCTGATGTGAAGTTAAATCCATCCAATACCTTCGTTGTGGTTTCTGACAAGAGATGCCGACCTCTTACAAAATAACCAAGTTCAGTAAAAAGATTTGTAGTATAAGGAACCTGGATCGTTTCCCACGGAATTCGCAGTAGATTCAATAGAAACAAAAAGATAGTAACAAAATGGGAGGGAAGAGTTTTTCAATGCAATTAAGAATGAAAGCAAAATGAAACAGATAAGAAAAACAAGATTAATTAGATTAAAAACGACTAACCCAGAATTAGGAATTCCAAAACCTTCATCAGACTAAAATAATACACCAAACTCGTGATTGATTCTGGACAAACCGAAATCTCTGCGTTTGTCCAGAAATTCCCTCCATTGAACGATTGTCCAGAATATATTCAGAACAGTGGCGTGACACCGAGCAATCGCCCAGTAATCACTTAAACCCAGTTCGAATTGTGTCCTTGGGATAAATCAATCTGGGTTTTTAATTAAAAACCCAATCCGAATTCAGAAATCGGATCCGATAAAAGAAGGCAGAAACGAGTTTAGATGTTACCGGTTAAGCGTGAGTCTTCTGGAATACGGAATCCTTAATCCATGGGTTAATCAAAGAGGCTTAGCCGAGCATGGTTGGGCAAAACA
Source organism: Acacia confusa (assembly GCA_037074495.1). Lineage (NCBI taxonomy): Eukaryota > Viridiplantae > Streptophyta > Magnoliopsida > Fabales > Fabaceae > Acacia > Acacia confusa. Next base: position 11,809,304 of record CM073514.1, read on the forward strand.
ATGAAGAACAGACAAAGAACATGAAGAACATCTCAGAGAATTTAATTAAAACGTTTTTTTTAATCCAATAACAATGCAAAACGTAATAAGGTAATGTGTTTAGCCACCATCCATATTTCCTTATACAAGAAGGATCAATCAAGATGACTGACAATTAGGAATCAATCCCCTAATCATAGGAAAATTCTAATCAATCTGAAATCTCTAATAAATTAGGAAACTTCTAATAACTGGTCCTTTATTACAAAATTCGTCCAAATTAAAAATCCAGTAAAATGGGTCTGTCTTTAGCTCCAATTTCGTCCTCATTCTGTTTCAAATCAGCCTTCGGGGTTTTCATAACAATTGTAGCTCTCTAAATCATCTGAAAAACGAAAGAAGAATGAGGCTAATCCGATATCTAGATCAAAAGTTATGGCGAAAATGGTGAAGCATTGTAAATCTAGAATTTTATTACCAAAAACGAATTTAATCCAATTAAAAGCTTAGAGCACAATTCAGTAATAAAACCCATTATTTCTCAATTAAACATCCCTAAATTATTAACCAAGAGATAAAAAATAAGTAGAATAATATTCAATTATCAGTTTCTCCAAACCAAGTTTGCTAGGAAGCAGAAGTAGGACTCATAGGCAACTTAGCTCAGATAAACTTCATGGTTGGTTTTGACCTTCAAAACAATGTTGTCAACTTTAAGCCAATGGATTGTACCATTCTCTAACCCCATGAGGAGGCTCAGATCAGCATATTAGGGCATGTCTGTGATATATTGGTTTGCTCACAAAGTCAATCATGTAGATTAACATCTATAATATTATTTTCTTTTTGTGATAATTTGAAGCAAGTTTGAAAATTCTGACTAAATCATCTAGTGTGATACATTGATTTTATTTGTTTGAAATGAAAGTCAAATATAATGCCATACATATAACAAGAAGTTAAATATGGAACTCACTAAAAGTCATAGATTTTAAAAGATAACACTACCCATAATTCAAATAAAAGAAATCTCATCCCAAAAAGTGGGGTCAACTATTGCATGACATCGTTTAGAGCTGTCAAAATGGGCTGGACCCTAAAGCCCATTAAACCCTATTGATAACCCCCTCTTTTTTAGTCCCCATATGATGGGGTTATTTTTTGCCCTAACCCAAAATAAGCCCCAATTCTATAGGGTTAGAACAGGGCCAACCCTTGGGCCACCAATTAGAAATTAACAAATTGAAGTTGTAGAGATGAATCAATTTTTCATGTGTTAGTCAAATTTGGAAGTTACTTTTAACAATGTAGGGAATATCATTGCCACTGTCAATGTTATATTTCTGTTTTTATTATACACAGTACTGAATATGAATGAATGGATTTATTGTAGATATAAAATGATTTTTGGCCTGTGGGTTGGCCATAACCTTTAGGGCTGTATAGGCTTTTTGACCCTAACCCACATGTGCTAGGGTATAACGGGCTGAGATGACCCGTTTTGACAGCTCTAACATCATTAGACTTTTTCAACAACCACATACTAAGATAGATCAATTTGCATTTAATAATTTCATTGAGCATTGAATGTTCTTTTCAATCGTCCTATCCCCTTTTCTAAAAAAAGCCTTCCTATGATAAAATGTTGGGGTCAGTTTTGTTGGAAAAGGCTCATTTTTATAATAGAATACTTATAAGAATGTAACATCATCAAATGAATAAATGTTATTATTTCTTTTAAGCAACATGTAACACAAATTTTATTGCCGTATGATAAATTCAGATAAATGACACCAAAAAATATTTGACATCAACAAAAGGAAAATCTCTCTGAACATATAAGATGATTACAGAAACTTGATTCTTTAAAATAATGGTAGAATTTTTAACAGCGATAATAGAAATAATTAAACATTACATATAGTCATATACATGTGAAACGGAGCGCAATGTTTCTCGAATTGCATTGACGGACTAATTAATTAAACTGCATTCTTCAAGACTGAGTAAAATGCTTCCAGAAGTTTGACGGCGACGCACGGAACACTACTCATGTTCTCCATCTCAGGGATTGCATGCCCTCAAAGGAACTTACAAAACTCTTATTTTTGTAATTTAATTAAATAATAGCTTCTGACAACTTAAAATAAATTATATTTCACCTATTTTTAGAATAATTATCTTAATTACCATTTCTCCTAAGAGTGTATTTCTTGCGAAAATATTAAACTTTTCACAATAATAAAAATGTAAAAGTGAAAACTCAAGATAGACATGTTTAATTTTTCCATTTATTGTGTCCCTTAAAATCTACATCTTCACAAAATATAATAATGTGAGATGTCTAAATCACACGCCGAAGTGAATGAAGTAATAATTCAGGGAAGTATTCATCATTTTCATTTGATAATATATCCTCAAAGGGTGATTCCCTCAGTTCTATTTTAAAAATCAATAATTGGTACGGTGGATCAAATAATAATTTGAGTAAAAAAAAATACGTGATGTATTTTAAAAGAGGGATCCCTGACCTTATATATATCAAATAAATTACACAATTACACTTACTATTTTATTTTATTTTTTAAAAAAAAATCCTTAAAACTCCTTTGCGGGTTGCCGGAGCTCTGGCGCAACCCCTTGTTGGAGTTTGATTGACCTTGTCGGTGATCCATCACCAAAGTTTCAGTGATCTAATATTTTTTTCTTGAATTTCTTCGATAAAAGTAACAAATATGAATATTTGAGTAGTTAATAGAAAAACTAAAGTAACTAGCAAGATTAGTGTCGGGAAAACGGGTCAGGCCCATTGGGCCGACCCATTGAAGCCCTGGCCTTTTAAGGGCTGGGCTTAAAAAATGGACGAGATATTTGAAATTAGACTTGGAGGACCGGACTTGACGGGCCTCAGGCTTAAATGGGTCATCTCTGCAAGCCCTTTTCACTGTAGTTTTTTCTTTTTTTCTTTTTCCTTTTTAAATTTATTAATTTATATATATATATTGTATTTGTTATAGAGTTATTTATCTATTTAACTACAAATACATAATAACTATAATCTAATTTTATAATTTGATTTATTATTTATTGTAAATAAAGATTATGGATGTGTTCATGATACGGGAGAAGAATTTCATGATATTCTTACTCATAAGCTAGAGGCTACTACTCAAACTGAAGAACAATCAAATATCGTTAAAATCAATGATAATGATGAAGATAATGACAATAATAGTTATCATACTAATGTCTCTTAGTGATATGCTTTTTATGTTTTATATGAGTTATTTATGAACATAATTTGCTTTTGATTATGAATTAGTGACTGTGCTTATTTATTGGATGATTTGTGTTGTAATTTACTAATTATATTTTTTAAAAAAAAAAGTGAAGGAAAAATAGTTAAAATTTGAAATAGTAATTTTCGAACCCTGCGGACCGGCCCTGGCTCTAGTGCTCATGGGCCGGGCTTTGAAAAACATGTGTTTTTCTTACTCCGAACCTTGGAGAGTCAGCCCTGTTAGGCCCTGACCCTTCCGATCCTAATTCCCAGCTCTAAGCAAGATACTAGTTGAACATTTCCTAATATTTTGCATTGCTACCAAGTTCTTAATATATTTTTGAATTTTTAAATAAGAGTGGTTAATAACAAAATCATACTAATTAATACCAAAACTAGGTTAATCAATACTAAATAGGGTCTCTTTTTTTGTTAAGTAATTTAATTTGAATAACTACTTTTGTTTTTCTATTTAACACCCTTCTTTATCTTTTGTATATTTTAAATGTATTTTTATATCATTTTTCCAAAGATTAAAATAAAAATAATAATACTAGTACTTTTTCAAATATGATGTCACCACATTAGCTCTGTTTTTGCTTTTTGTCTTTTTGGAGAGAAGAGTATGAGTTGTATCTTGGCAATATTAAAAACCGCATAACGTTATCATGGTTTGGATATGATAGTTGCTGCCAACCTTTTTTTTTTTTTTTTTATTTATTGTCTTCTATGAGTGTCATGGAACTGTCATGTAAATTTGTCTTCCAAGGAAGAGTAGGAACATGAATATCACCTTTAGTTGGTTTGACAAGTGTGAAGAAACTCCATCGCCTCTTTCTTATGATTACCTTTTGTTCATACGTATGAACTCTGCTTTTGACTCCAAAAATAGAGATAGGCAGAGATGTAGTATGAGTTGTGAAAAAGCATACTCCCTCCCTCCCCTCCAGTCTTAATTATTAGACATATTTAATTAATTTTGGGGAGATTAAGAAGGAGAGTTAAATTAGTTAATTTCACTCATTTTCCTAAAATGCCTTTAGATAAATTTTCAATAACATTAACATACCTCCCCAACCTAGAATTTTCTTTTCTATGCATTTTAATTGAAATGATGGTCTTGCTATATATATGTGTGCACACATGTGTGTATTCACACACACATCTACAACCCCCAAAAAAATACACACATACACCCCTCAAAGATACACACATATTTACACACAAATAGAAACCTCACATCCCCCACACATATGTACATATATATATATATTGGTAAATTAACGTTAACTCATTGATAAAAAAATTAAGATTCAACAATTTAAGAGTTTTATTGACTGAAAAATTTTATGCATCTAAATGCATATATTTACCAAAAACTAAACACATTTAAAAGAATAAAATAGAGATGTTTTAGGAAAAAATTGATAAAAATTTAAATTTTGTCCTATAATTAAGACTAAAACCAACTCCCAAATGTTATCCTATAAGACCGGAGGGAGTATTACATTTTCTTTTAATTCGTGTTCCATGACTCGTACCTTAGTGTCATGGATTTGGCATGTAAAATTCATCAACCATGCATGTTCTGATCAAGAGTACACTCAAGAATAATGCTTTTAGTGGGTGGTTTGGTAAGTATAAAGAGATACCTCTTATTCATGCGTTTCTAATTGGCTGCAAGATTGACGTGACCTCCTTATTTTTAACCCACTCCTCCATTAATCTTGTGGCCTTGTTTCATTTCCTTTTTCTTCTTTCTTTACCCTATTGCTGCTAACGCGAATTGTTCAGTACCAGATGAACTTTTGCAATATTATTGCCCTGAACATGAGCTTGTCTAGAATGACCGTCGTAACTCTAACCTTATCTACCATCGTCACTAAGGACAACCTTCTCATATGCTGAGATTTGGTGTAGATGAATCTATTAGAAAGAATCAAGCTTATCATGCTCCTAATCTGCCAGCTCCCAAATTTGCAATTGAAAGGTTACATGAATTGGAGATATCTCAAGGTATGTTGGAAAAACAAAAAAAAGTGCGTGATCTGTGAGGAAAAGTTTCAACTTCGAAACATGATGAAAGTCTTGGATTGTAATCACTTCTTCCATTCCCATTGCATTGTTTAAGGGCAGGAAAAACATAAAAATCAAGTTAAAACTTTTTCTCACAGATCACACAATTGTTTTGTCTTTTCAACATTCCTTAAGTTATCTCCAATTCTTATAACCTTTCAATTGCAGATTTGGGACTAGCAGATTAGTAACATGTAAGCTTGTTGCTTTCTAACATATTCATCTTCACGTGCCTGACCTACCTTAGGGACGGTGGACTATATAATAATCCTTCTATCTTTTAATAATTTCCTTTTTATTTCTTATAATTTTACTCCTACTGAAAAAAACTACATTTTTTAATAGAAGCAAAACTGTATTTTACATCTTATATATTTATAAAACAAATCTGTATTTAGTCTAACCTTTTATATATCACTATCATCTATTTTGTATTTTATTTTATATTTCACTATACCATATACATCTATCTTCATGCCTACCTAAGATTTTTCACTTCATTCTTTTCCTTATTTATTTTCAGGTATTCTCCTGGATTTGCAGTACCTTTCATGGAAGATCTCAGACCATCCTAAATTTATATTTAGTTAAAATAAGGGAAAATGCATATGAGGGCCCAAGGTAACAACATATTTTCAAAAAAGGTCCAGGACACTTTCACATGTCAGAAAAGGCCCTAGGGCCTTTTTTGACATACAATTCTGAGGAGAAATTACCCAAATAACCATCCCTAATGTTGCTGAAAAGGAAAGGAGTAGGAAATCAAAAATCGCTCGTCTTTTGTGCTATCTCTGCTCTGCACTCTCCCAACCACCGTTGATCTGTCGGAAGAGTGTTTGATCCGGCCTGTTCTTGAACGATTGGTGTATCGGGATCTCTAGTAGAGGTATGATTACATCAGCAAAAAAGCGTTCATCGTTGAGGGTTTTAATCTTGCCATGGAAGAAGCAAGAAAGAGATCACGAAATGCTCAAACAAAGGTACTACTCCTTTATTAGCGTCTTTCGAATTTTCTTCTGAAAACTGAAATAACATGCTCGTACTTGAAGGCACTAAGTAAAATAACTAAAGTTTAGATTTTTTGGTTGAGTTTGTCTGAAGTTTTATGATTTGCTTGAAATTTGTAAGGCAAATTGTAGTACAATCTTTTAGCTGGGGCATACTCCTAGCCAACGGTTCTATTGTGCATTTACCAGGGGATAGATTTGTGACTAGTGCTTTATCCATATTGTTTTTCTCTGAAAATAGAATCTCTTTGATATAAAGATTATGAAATGAAAGTTTATGTTTCTTTAAACTAGAAATCCAAACTTTTTTTTTTTTTTTGCACTTCCATGTTGGAAAGCTCTAGTACTTGTTTTAAGAACTTGAAGTCTACTGAGTGATGGGCGTATAAGCTGTAAGTTAACTGAGAAACTGGTGTATATCTTCATCACACTCCCTTTTTATATTTTTTATATTCATATAATTATCACTTTTTTCATCAAATTCCATTTTGGCTTTGTGCCAAGTACTATTTCCACTGTCTTACTTTATGGATAAGAATGTATCTTCCTTGCTATCACGTCTATGCTTTATCTTCCATTTATTAGGATTACGCTGTTTTCATTATTCTCTTTTATTTAGTCTTCATAGTGGGATGATTGATCATGTTAAATCAGTAAAATGATAATTGTAATTAATAAGCTTGTTTCTGACTTTATGTATGTAGGTACTGCACTTTTGGTTGATGTTCCAAGAGATACAAACATAACTGGTATGTATAACTGATGTTTTAACTTATTCAAGACATTTTGTTTTAGTGTGGTAACTTAGGAGGAATTTGCCAATTTTGGGCTAGACAGAAACTATCCTCTCTATGACATTCATGGGGTTCAATGTTTATCCCTATATTCCTATCAATTGCTCATATAAAAATAGTTTTCCAGTAAGCAATCTTAAGAGTTGGAATTGAATTTGAGTTTGAACTTTATTTCAGCCGAAGTTATGAAGTCATTAAGAGTTTGAAAGGAATTTGGGTTAAGGCTTTATGACCAGAAGACAAGATTTTATTCAAAATGAGAAGTGCTGGAGCTACTACCTCAGGTCATCTCTCTTTTTGCTTTGCTCAGAATTTTGTTTAACTTTTTGCTATGCTTAAGGACTTTGAAACTTATGAGAAAAATTAAGCCATTTACTAATCATTACTGATCTCATGTCACTTGCGCAAAACCTTTAGCTATGACCTTGCTTTTTCTTTGATGAATATGTCCAACAATTCTGAGTCTATTTGTGCTGTACGAAATTGTAAAAATGACTTTTGATGCAAAATTTGAAGAAGATGATGAGGTTGGAAGTTTCTTGGTTCTTTTAGTGGGATCAGAAGTTCTTTTAGAGGGATCTTATCCACTTGGGGAACCATACCTCATATGCTACTAATTGAAATGGTTTAACCAACCTACTTAAATACCTCACTGAGCATCCCATTCTACTCAATATGAAACATGGAATAATTTATGGGTTGAATGGGAATTTTTTTATCATCTAAACCATTAATTGATAGTTGGGAGTAATGCAACATGTAAGAGACATAGTTTTATAAAATGTATGGAAATTTTTATTCCTCTAATGGTTGAAATGTATTCTCATTGCATTCCATAAAAATAGGCCCTTCATAACTGCCTAGCTTTCTTCTTTTTGTGCTTGTGACTTGTTAGTGCTCTGGATTCAATCAACAATCAGGGTTTTTAGCTTTATATGAAAACCATAAATTTGTGGAAATTTTAATCAAATGTGTTTTGAGTTATTGAAATGGTTTTTCTAATGACACCTTAAGAATGAGGATCAATTAACACTATTTATGTCTTTTCAAACCCTTTTTCTTGATCAGACTGATTTTAGTTGTAAACTTAACTTAATTACTTATTGAAGAAATAACCTACTTTAGTTATTACAAGGTCATTATTTGAAACACTGATTTTAGTTTTCATATTACAGTGCTGATAACAATGAGTACTTCATAGAGGGATGCAAGGTTCTCTATTTTGAGTTAGAAGTGTAGGATGGACTTTTTTGACAATTACTAAGGTCATGGGTAAATAAATGATAGGATGATATAGTTAATGACTCTTACTGGCCTCTATTACTGAATTTCTTTTCACTTTTTTCGTCATTGGTATATGGGATCCAATTGCTATTTTTCTTGTGTTGTTTTCTTCCCTTTCGTTTCCTTCCTTTGGTCTTTCTGTGTATGTTCATTTACACTAAAAATAGTAATTTTTGTAGGGTTGCTTGCTTAAACTAAAAACAGTAAAGGAGACTTTCTCAGTTTGCTTTTCTTGATTGTTCTATATGTCTGATTACATATCTTTTCATTTGACGAATTCTATAACTTTTTCTCCTCAAGTTTTACGAAACCTCTATCTTATCCTTACTTTTTTAAGGGGGAACTTGTTGCAATGAAGTTTAAATTTAAAGAGAGTAATTTCATTTATTATTTATCCCCTTTGAGTGCTTCAGCTGTAATGTGCTATTTGCTTAAACAAGAAACTACTGCACTTTGACTGTTTTTTATGTGCAGAGTAAATCTTTTAAGCCCTAAATAGTTACATTACTAGTATCTGTTGGTGCATATAAAAGGATGTGTAAGTGTCTATCAAGTTGTTTAACATTCCTAATTATAATGTCCATGTTGTTAACACCTCTATATATTTCTTGTTTACAGGGACTCAGTGGTGTTCATGTCGTTTCTTGGTTGCAAATGTGGGATGACACGAAGTAAGAGGATAGATACATAATGCCTTCCTACTCCATAAATGAACTCCAGGAATTGAAGATTGGCATGTTGTGGTTGTTGGTCAGTCATCGAAACAACACGCATCGATACAAAGTGTTGTCGATGTTCAAGGACTCACAAAAGCGGAAGATGAGCCGTTAGGAAGCAATCCTTTTATGTACATAGGCTGACTTGTTTTTATGTGTATTTGAATTTGAGAGGTGGTTTGACAAATTTTATTTGGTCAATTGTACAGAACACTTGAGTTCAAATTTAGGACAAAGTTTTATAAATTTTCTTATGTATGCGACATGACATTTTAATATGAATGAAAACGACAATTGTTTCTCGCATCTGATTGTCTTTGTTGGTTGTTAATGGTGCTGACTGTGTTGTTAATGGGGGGCTGAATGTGTTGTTAATGGTGCTGATTGTGTTGTTAATGAGGGGTTGATCGTGTTGTTAAAAAGGGTTGAGATGATAGTGCTAAAGGGGGTTGATGGTGTTGCTAATAAAGGTGATGGTGTTGTTAAAGGGGACTGATTGTGTTGCTAAAGGGGGTTGATAATGTTGCTAAAGGGGGTTGATAATGTTGCTAATGGGGATGATGGTGTTGCTAAAGGGGGCTGATGGTGTTGTTAATAGGGTTGATGGTGTTGTTAAAGGGGGCTGATCGTGTTGTTAAAAAGGGCTGATCGTGTTGCTAATAGAGCTGATGGTGTTGTTAAAAGGGGCTGGTCGTGTTGCTAAAGGGGGCTGATGGTGTTGCTAATCTGACTGATGGTGTTGTTAAAGGGGCTGATGGTGTTACTAATCTGACTGATGGTGTTGTTAAAGGGGGCTGATGGTGTTGCTAACCGGACTGATGGTGTTGTTAAAGGGGGCTGATGGTGTTGCTAACCGGACTGATGGTGTTGCTAATCGGACTGATGGTATTGTTAAAGTGGGTTGATGGTGTTGCTAAGGGGGTTGATGGTGTTGCTAATATGGCTGATGGTGTTGCTAAAGGGGCCTGATGATATTGCTAAATGGGGCTGATGGTCATACAGAAAGTTGGCGCCATGCCAACTTTACATTGAGTTGGCGCCCTGGGCGCCAACTTTCTATGTGACCATCAGCCCCATTTAGCAACACCATCAGCCCGATTAGCAACACCATCAGCCCCCTTTCAAAACATGATCAACCGTCTTTAACAACACCATCAATCAGATTAGCAACACCATCAGCCCCATTTAGCAACATTATTAGCCCCTTTTAACAACACCATTAGCCCCCTTTAACAACACCATCAGCCCACTTTAACAATACCATCAGTCAGATTAGCAACACCATCAGCACCATTAACAACACGATCAACACCCTTTAACAACAGCATCAATCAGATTAGCAACACCATCATCCCCCTCTAACAACACCATCAGCACCCTTTAACAACATCATCAGCCTCATTAGCAACACCATCAGCCCTATTAGCAACACCATCAGCCCCATTAACAATATTATCAACCCTCATTAACAACATCAGCAGCCCTATTAACAATACCATTAGCCTCATTAATAACACTATGGTGTCATATTTTACTTATGTAGCTGTCATATTTTGCTGAAGAAGTTGTTATTTGTTGCTGATATTGTTGTCAAAAGGGGCTGATATAGTTGTTAATTGGGTTGATAGTGTTGTTAATGGGGCTAATGGTGTTGACAAATAGGTACATGATTATATTCCATTTTCTTGCTTCTACACACACAATTAATAAAGACAAGAAATGCACGAAACAATTGTCTTTCTCATTCATATTAAAATGTCATGTTATCTACATCAGAAAATTTGCAAAACTTTGTCCTAAACAATATGAACTCAAGTGTTCCGTACAATTGACCAAATAAAATTTGTCAAACAACCTCTCAAATTTAGATACACGTAAAAACAAGTTAGCCTATGTACATAAAAGGATTGCTTCCTAACGGCTCATCTTCCGCTTTTAGGAGTCCTCAATCATCGACATCACTTTGTCCCGATGCGTGCTCTTTTGACGATTGACCAACCACCACAACATGCCAATCTTCAGTGTTTGATGCGCATGACCAACTTATTTCCACCAACCTATCACCAAATTCCTCATCCAGAAGTAATAATATCAGCATCTGCCAACAAAACCCATGAATTAATAATCCCTCATCAGAACCAGCATAAAATTCCAAACCAAACAATTTCTAAAGTAAAGGCTAATATAATCATATATAAACCTTCGAGCATATTGACACTAATGAAGAGACACTTAATGAAACAAATTCATCCTTGTTTCTTTCTAAAACCAAACTCTTATCTAGAATAACTCTTTGTAAGATTACCTTCTACAGTGTCTGAAGTTGACACTTCAATCCTAATATCATTAAGGATGGAATTAGAACAATTCCTACACATAACACGGATACATGTATCCAAAATAAGAAAACTGGCTGCCAATTTCCAGAATAATACCTACATAGGAACCATTAAATATAAACCAATAAGTATAAGTTCAAATTATTGAATGAGATGGTTAAATTACAATCTTAAGAGGATGTAAAAGTAGCAATTTAACTCCCATCGAGGAAAACACTTCGTGGTCGTTATTTTCAAATAGATTCACAAGAAAAATATTTAGACAACAAAAATAATCATCAAAATCAAAATCCAAAATGAACTTTATGAAAATTTCAAATAACATAATTTCAACTATAGCAGTCTAAGGAATACAAAAGGTATATGCTGCTCAGAATGCATAGGGGAAACTTAAGTTATTGGTTCTAGTAGCAAACAGGAAAGAATAACAGTTCTTTCAAAAAAAAAAACAGCAAAATTCAAAAAGTTAGCAAATTTTATCTACAACCTGTCCATGACATATAGCTTATCAGTCTAAAAAAAACATTTCTACTTTCACCCTTAAAATCCTTTCATGAACTTACTATTAAAGCTATGCTACACAATCTTTAAGTTCTGATTTCAAGCCACCATTTAATTAAAAAAGCAAACAAAAACAAAACCAAAAAACCACCAAAATTAGATTCCTTGTTTTAGACAAACTACAAATTTAATTAATGCAATTAGCATTAGAACCTTGAGGACTGCTCATCTATGGTTTCCTCTATTAGCACTCAGCAAAGTAATATAAATATGTGCATCAATAAAAGCATGCTCCATCAAATATTTAAATTTCAACACACCATTAATCCAATTACAGATATCAGGATACAATCATTAACTAGGTTAGGGTAATCATTACAATAATGTTATAACTAGCAAAATAAAGATACAAAGTAAGCATAAATAGAGTAAATATAAGGCATTGGAGATTTGAAATATTAATGTAGGACCGTTGGCAATAACAAGATTTAAAGCCATGCTGTCTCCAGACATCATCCAAATTGTTGAAAGATAATTGGCAATCTGAGGAAACAAATACCAGTTATGGAAACAAGAACAAATTATTTAATCTACTTACTTTTCAGAACTTCTTTGGAAGACAGTTTCTATATGCTTATTCAAATTGGCCATTGTAGTATTTAAATTTTGGCAACATTTATGCTATTATCCTACGGAGATAGAGAGAATAGCATAAATCAAATGGATGGGAAGACGCATAACATTCACGAACCTAATCAGGAGTAATGGATTTCAAAACATGAATTCAATAATAAAAAAAATCGACAAGCACCTGCTCGTTAACATGGTTTTCAAGATCGGGAAGGATGTCAGGATTATAGCGGTTAACGGCGACAAGCTACTCTGCATATCCCACCTGTTGCTGCTGCTGCTTCGTCACCCCCATTCTCTTCACCTCTCATTTTCTTTTTCTGGGTCTCCTCTGTTTCGTGGCTATCGGCACCAACAGTGATCAATTGTGAGTGAAGCCCTAGCTGATTAAGCTTCTTTTTTTGACAAGAATAGGTGATACTATGAACAAATCCAAATCAAGATTCAAATACAGATCGAACAATTCAACTCACTGAAATTTGGGAGTAGGCTGAACCCTAGGGTTAATTCATTAATCATCATAGAAACTAACAAAAACACAAAATAGAGTGTGCTGAGAGAAAAGAATGAGGAACCTAGAAGAAGCAATCGAAGTTGCTGAGGAGAGGACCGTCAAAAATATCGGTAGAGGTGAGCTTAGAGAGGAGACGAATTGGAATTGGTTTTTGTCCAGTGCCGATGAAGGAGGTCAGAGGGAGAAAGCGTGTCTTATTCCTGGTGGAGAGCCCTAAGACCCGAGAATGAGAGCGTGTGAATGAGAGTGAGAGAGATTGAGATTTCAGTTCTTATTTCACAATTAACACCAGGGGCATTTTTGTAATTTTCCTTTAAAGTTAATACCAGAAAAGGCCCTAGAGCCTTTTCTGGTATGAGAAAGTCTGTAGGGCCTTTTTTACATTTATCTTGATAATTTGGGCCTCCAGATCAATTTTCCCTTAAAATAAACCTGAATAGACAGTTATAAATTATTATTGTAATACAATTAGTGGGTAGCCTGTCACCTACTCATTTATCTTTACCTGCGTGGTTCTTTCTTGTGGGGTGTGTTTACTATACTTCTATTTGTATTTGAACTTAAATATTATTAATCTAATATTTAAAGTTTTAGTATTATATATTCACATCATCTCATTTCCCTCCCCATCTCCTCCTAGGAATTTAAATCTAATAAGAGGATTAAATTAAAATAAAAGGGAAAGAAACTCACCTATATTTTTAATAGTTTTGTTGTTATGGAAATCAAATTATAATAAAAAAGTTTCTAAAAAAAATAAAAATAAAATTCTATCAAAAAGAGCGCAAAATACAAATTTATCGTGCTTTGAAAAACAACTTCAGATTTTTTTCATTAAAAATATGAGATAGTACCATGTATAAGGATAAAAGCGAAATAACGCTAACAATTAATTAATCCTGATTATTTGTTTCACCCAAAAAATTGATCATCTTATTTTCGAGTTCCTTGCCTAAAAAGTTACTAGTAATATTTAATGGAGGAACTTTCCATATAGCCCTGTATATTATCCATGATGACCTTTACGTTTTTTAAAAGAAAAGTCAATACAAATTTTTAAATTTAAATCTAAGAAAAGTTAATCAAAAGAAAAAACACTTCAGGAACTTGTTTCAAAACATGTGAAACTATATGGATGTAATAAAAGTAATATATATTATTTGATTTAAAATTGAGTAAAAATATAGGGACTTGAAGATTAATTTTCTCCATCTTTATGATTAAGTAATAAAGCTTTAGAATCTTTTGAAATGAAAAAGTTGTTAGATATTTGTGGGATTAAATTTGATGATTAGGATAAGTTAAAACAAGATGAAATAACAGAAAACAAGCAAAAAAAAAACTTAATTACTTAAGCTTGAGAGGAAATTTTTATTTTTGAAGACAAATTCAGGATGGATATAGATTCTATCATTAGTAAAGAAGTTCAGCGTGAAAAGTGTAGTATCTTTACTAACACTCCTCTCTGTTATAAAACTAATAAGAATAAGAGAAGAGATTATAGAGAGAGAAAGTAGAGAGAGAAATTCTCATTTCAACTGTAACAATGAATAGTTACAGAAGACCTCTATTTATAGAAGGAAAATGGGTCTTTAGTGTAATTTACACCTCAGGGTCATTTGGTGTAGTTTTCTCCTAAAACATAAACTGTACACTCACGGATTTCCTTCCCGTGGATGTGTGTATAATTGTGTGTGGGTCCCACCAAATAGTAAATCACTATGCATGGTACTATGCGTGGGTCCCATGTCATCTTGTAGTATTTGGAGACCGGGAGTCAATGGACATCCACATAATAAGTATATTCATAACACTCCCCCTTGGATGTCCATTTATGAATGTGTCTCGTTAAAAACTTTAACTAGGAAAAACCCAGTGGGATAAAAACCTAGCCAAAGAAAAGAGTACATCATTCATTGATACACTATCTAGTGCTGCCTCATTAAAAACCTTTCTAGGAAAACCCAGTGGGACAAAACCTAGATAAGGGAAAAAGAGTACAGCGTGTATCGTCTCACCCTCTTGATTACATCAGACTTGCTCCCCCTGATGACCATATTGCTTCAATATCATTCTGAGCATATCATCCTTTCTATCATCAAGTATTCTGTTATTCGTTGTGGAATAATAGAAACGCCCGATCTGATTGTTCATTGTATACCTGCAAGATCTAAATCTTTCAAGTAAAATCAAAATAATCTTTTCATAAATATACATGTGCATATAGAACTTTAATAAATGTTTATTCAGATAATGATGCTATATGCACTATATGAATTTATTTAATTGATTATTCTCGAGAATTTGATGCTCCCAGCATCTTGAGTCCTTCTGAGACATATGTGTTTCTGGCGTCTTACGTCCTTCAAGGACATGTGTTTTGGGCACACATTAATATATTGTGGCTCATGATCCTCATTATTATTCATTACAACATATGCTATCATATCAACATAAATGTCGTCAATGTTAACTTTATTTTTCGGTCCCATCGGATTTCATTCATAATTTATTGAGATCTCATTATATTCACATATATTAGGTACCTAGGTCTCTCTTGGACCACAATACACTTTTCTTGTAATATCTCTTCTGGAGATAACATCTCATCAAAAGATAACTCTTCTGGAGCTTTACTTAATTATCCTCGACTTGATCATCTATATTTTATAGCTCCTTTTCTCTTTCGAGGATTTTTATCTTTATAACCGATGGACCAGCAACGCTTCAGGCGTGCTTTATAACAATTCATATAGGAGCATTTGCAGTTGGGACATGTGACTTTGTCACTTTAGGTCAGTAAATGCTTTTAGCATTTGATTAGCTAAAATCTGCAAATGAATTATCTTTTAAACTTTTAGTGCACATTTCTTTGTATGAGGACCAATATGAGCCAATGATAATTCATTTCACTTTATCTTTACCCAATCTGCTTATTTTTCTCCCCCTCATCAAATCATCAATTTTCTTTGTATATCCATCTATGTGCATTGTAATAGATAAATAATCATTACACATTTAAAACATTTCAAGATGGAATTAATCTGGCTCCTGACCAAAAGCCAATTATACGGGGAGAATTCTGTTGGCTTATATAATTGCTGCAAATATACACAACATATAAATTTTGTTCTCATAATCATTGATCTATCCATTCATGGATACTTTAATACATTATTTCTGGATCATTCAATCTGGAAATTGCGCGCATAATATATTGCAAACTTCTGGTTGCAAACATCACTGCAAACTTTGCAAATTTATAATCTCATATGTAAACTTTCAATTTGATATATTTCCAGAGATCCATTTCCAATAATTAATTCTATCTGAGAATATGCAGCACATAATATATGACTCGGATGATCAAACAAGTCATGCCAACATTTCATATGATTTATCATCAAACCTAATATTCATTTTGGGGGAATCAACATAGAAACATTCACAAAGAATTATCACATAAATATTCACACTTGATATATATCATTATCATTCTCCCCCTCAAGTGTGAGACCTTAAAAATTAATTTATGGAATTTCCATACAATATTCCATGATAATAGCATATATGATATCTATTTCATTAAAATTCCACATATTTCTAAATGCATTATCAATGCATAATTTTGTTACTTTTGGTAACAAAATTTCCATTTTCCAGAATCAACAAATATATATTAAATACAAAATCTTCAGGTGTATCTTTGCAGATTTACGAGCGCAATACTGTGTAATCACAGGCACATCACTGTGGAATCACAGGCGCGACAACTCAGATTGTCATATACATATAAAGTCAAAAAGATTCCAGGCTCGTGCTTTATAGGGAGCAAATCTGAGGCACATCACTGTGGAATCACAGGCGCGACAACTCAGATTGTCGTATACATATAAAGTCAAAAAGATTCCAGGCTCGTGCTTTATAGGGAGCAAATCTGTAGAGATTTAACAGGACTACGCAAATCTGCAGAGATTCAATAGGATTTAATTCAACTATAAATAGAGGAAGGCAAACGAACATGCCTCACAAACACTCAAGCATCTGATAATATCAACTACCAGATACTCACACATATTTCTCTAAATTCTATTGCCATGGCAGGACCAAGCAATTTTATCCCAGTTTCTGATACATCCGAAACAGCATTACTTGATGCTTTATTGTATGATGATCAGCATAACATGTCATTTACTTCTTTGTTATCTCCTAATCCCTTTGAAATGTTTATTCCTCCTTCTACTATTCCTCCTTCTGCTTCAAATGTACCTACTTCTCCCCCTAGAACAAGTGTTCTTCCTCAATCTACAAGGATTGAAGGTACAACTGAAGCAGGTTCATCAAGGAGGCCTGTTAAGAGGTGTAGAACTATGGCAGAACTAATGGAATCTACCAATCCAGTTCAGCCAATAGTGTCGGCAGTTAATCAACCAGCATTCACTAGCCAGCAAACTATCATCAGTTTGCCAGCAACAACCAGCCCGACAACAACAATCAGCCTGCCAACAACCACTAGCCAGCCAGCAACAATTAGCCAGCCAACAGCTACAAGCCAATTAACAACTACTAGCTTATTGGAATGTAGTTGCTGTCATGTTTTACGGGAAATTATTCATACCAACGGACTTCAGTACCATAAACTTGAAGTTCACGGAAGAAGAACAGGTATGATTACCCATGCTGTTTTATTTGAAAAAGTACAGGATAAATCTTATAATACTGACAGGCTTCCAATGTTTGATTTCACAAAGAAAAATTTTGAAGAAATCAAACAATTTCTGACACAGTATTGTATAGATTTACAAGCATCAGGATATATCTTGATGCGTGATCCTGTATTAGCCTATCATGAGGTTCTCTGTGTTGGTTCAGAATGGGCTATAAATCCAAATGACCTCCATGGAAGTTCATTTCAAACCAATATTGAACACTCATTAGGCAAAGGAAAACAACCTGCAGTAAGTATACCCTATGATACTTCATCCCTTAACCAGGGTGAATTATATAGGTTATCTATGGAGCAAAGAGAAAGAATAAAGAAAACAACGCTCCATGATTTAAGAAATTATTTTCACTTAACCCTTGATGAAGCGAGTAAACAATTAAATATGTCTACTCACACCATACAAAAAATCTATCAAAAAGGAGGGTTAACTGAGTGGCCACACAAGAAGCTCAAGAAACTTATGACGCAAATCTCGATATTACGAAGAGCTTTGCCTCATCTGGATCCCATTTCAAGAAAAGCAAAAGAAGAAGACATTAAATATCTTCAGAATGAGATGATTAAGGTTTGTAATGATGTTGAGCCACTCGCTATTAAACTTTGTTGAAATAATATTTCCTTTTGTTTAATTATTTTGTTTATGAATATTCCTCTCCCGTATTCACAAAAATTGTTATAATCATATAAATCACAAAACAACCATAATAATATATTTGCTTCATTCACTTCTGGGAATGAAGTTGGATAAAAATTCATGATCCATAATTCACAGATTTGTTTGATCATGGCAAGAAATTAATCCACAATATTTCTTGACTTAATCACAATTTTGCTACTGCAATAGCAAATTGGATATATTTATTTATAATATCAATCATGATTATACAATCCCTTGTCTCATAATTTAAGGGAGTATTAAATGTCAAATATATAATTTTGAGGCCTTTATACAATTGATGGCATACAAAATTATGGATCAAGCCATGTTTCATAATTTGTCTCTTGGCTTCAGGCTAACTTGCCTTTTAGCATCAGGCTAATTTATGCCTCCTCATGTTCTTAGGCCAATTTATGCATTCTCATATCTCAATGGCATATTGATCTCATATGGCCTTTAACAATTTATCATCAGGATAAATATATAAAAATAAAGCAGTAAATAATAAAACAGATGGAACCCACTAATATACTTGTATATAATAGTGTCGTTGCCATAAATAATAAAAAGGGTAGGGGGAGTGGGGAGAAAAATAAATTGTAAATAAATAAATAAAAATAAAAGGGAAAGGGGATATAATGCAGTAAATAAATAAAATAAATGACTGGAAATAAACGTGCTAAATAAATAAAAAGAAGATGAAATAGGAATGGTAGTAAACTCACAGCGAGACCTATCTCATCCAAAGGTAAGAAAGAGGATGCATATGCATATGCAAATATATATATATAATATATAGAAAGCAGTAAATAAAATAAATAAATGGTGCCCACTATACTAGTGTTATAACCATGAAAAATAAAGCAGTAAATAATAAAATAAATGGTGCCCACTATACTAGTGTTGCCACCATGAAAGATAAATAAAGCAGTAAAGAATTAAAATAAAATAAATGGGGCCCACAAAATGTCACCACCATAAAAGATAAATAAACGCTAAATCAAATAAATAAATAGAGCCCACTAATAGATACTAGTGTGCCTCCATGAAGAATAAATAAATGTAAAATAAAATAAATAAATAGAGCCCACTAATAGATAGTGTTGCCGCCATAAAGGATAAAAAATAATAATAATAAATAACATAAAAGTAAATGTTAGTAACAATAAAAATAAATACACACAGGTAAATGTTAGTCACAATAATAAAATCTCAAATAAAAAAAAAAAATTAAAAAGAAAGATTAAATCTAGACTTCCAATCTGGAGTCAAATTAATAATAATAATAATAAAAATTATATAAGATATAAATAAGAAAATTGAAAAACCCAATTACTTTATATTATCGACATTAGTTAGATTACTACATTAGTTAAATTTATTCACTTGATGTTTTATGATTAGTTTCACGTGAGTTGTCTTTAGATTATTTTATAATATATTTATATATTATAATATAATAATATAAAAACATATGGCCCCATTAGAAAATATTTCAAACCAAACCGTGAATGTGTGAACTATGTCTCCAAAATGTTGTCCTGTACGCCATGTGAAGGAAAACATGTAGACCCTGCAACAATAATGTAAAGCAACTCTTCCTCCTAAATAATTGTTGTCTCAAAGATTAAACTGTAATGTTG
Organism: Acacia confusa; assembly: GCA_037074495.1. NCBI lineage: Eukaryota > Viridiplantae > Streptophyta > Magnoliopsida > Fabales > Fabaceae > Acacia > Acacia confusa. The sequence goes on from CM073514.1 coordinate 11,829,451, forward strand.
TCCTGTACGCCATGTGAAGGAAAACATGTAGACCCCGCAACAATAATGTAAAACAACTCTTCCTGGGAAACCATAGGTGGGAAGACGAAGGAACCACTTGCTTTAGTTTTAGGAGAGAACTAATTAAACTGAAGGAGGAGGAAAGAGTCTCAGATCTGGAGAGTTGTTCGGAAAATAGGGTTCGTGTGTGGCTGAGAATGAAAAAGATAAACAGCAGAAGAAGAAGGTAGAAATGCGATCGTGCTGATAACGTGTTATAAAACTAATAAGAATAAGAGAAGAGATTATAGAGAGAGAAAGTAGAGAGAGAAATTCTCATTTCAACTGTAACAATGAATAGTTACAGAAGACCTCTATTTATAGAAGGAAAATGGGTCTTTAGTGTAATTTACACCTCAGGGTCATTTGGTGTAGTTTTCTCCTAAAACATAAACTGTACACTCACGGATTTCCTTCCCGTGGATGTGTGTATAATTGTGTGTGGGTCCCACCAAATAGTAAATCACTATGCATGGTACTATGCGTGGGTCCCATGTCATCTTGTAGTATTTGGAGACCGGGAGTCAATGGACATCCACATAATAAGTATATTCATAACACTCTCTACTTTCTTTAATACTTTTTTCTATGTAAACTGAGCTTAAATAGATTTATAATGGAAAATTTAGACTTAAGTGGCGTCTATATTTTAGGTTTCTTTTTAACAATCTTGTGACTCTCACCAAAGTATCTATCAAAATTTATCATATTTTTGTCCTCATTTTCAAGGATAGGAAGAAGTTTTATTTTTTTGCTTAGTTCTCAAATGATGAATTAGATTCATCTTCCAAAGATATTATAGAAGAAGATACTTTTCAAAATTAGAAGATGTAAGTCTAGTTATTAGTATATCAATCTACAAAACAAGATCATCAAAGTTTAAATGATAGAAATTTAACGCCTATCTAACAAAATGCCTATCTAAGATATGTACAAAAGAAAAGGGGAAAAAAAGAAAAGAAAAGGCGAATACCAACTAATTGATGAAATATTATATTGTCATTTCAATATAAAGATTTTACAGTCGCAAAACAAAACAACAGCATTCAAATGATTTATTCATCAATTAAAAAGAGTTAGAGTAATTAACAGAAGATGGGAAGGACGTAAAGATAAAATATAAATTTTTGTCATATTTTGTGTGTGGTCACTTTCCTCCTCCTATTGGAAACAAACTTTTCATCATCAATTCGAAAGTGGTCTTTCAACCTCTCTGTCTGTTGATTCCGAAAGTTAAATTATATGATATCAGCTGATGATTAATGTCATCATAAACAAGAATCTCATGATCTCCCCAAAACTGTAAGATATACGGCAATGGTTGAATCTCAAGCTTCTTAGTCCAACTATTCTCAACATTATATTGTACTCGTTCATCACCCAAATCTCAAGATAAACCTCAATGGAAACACGTCTAACAGCCCAAGCAAGACTCTAATCCACTATAGCAAGAGTACTATTAATCCTAAGAGGACTTTGGATAATCCCAAAAGCCTCTTTGCTAAAATCAAACCTCACAATAAACTTACCGAAATCATCACGGCTACTATCTAACCAGTGATAAGCCCCATTCCAATAAGGGCCCATGCTTGAATGACGAAATTTATAAATGGAGACATCAACATCTAGTTTTCTCCAATGATCATTACTGAGATTAATTGTACATTTGAACTAGTAGGTGTTCTTTCGTGTTCCTTTGGAAACTGAACAACCTTGTAATCCTCTCTGATAGAATCAAACCCAAATCCACAACCGCCCAATACAGGCCTTTGGGTCGCCATTGAGCTTCACCTTAGGTTCCACAAAATTAAGCGCCAAACGTCTTTATACTCCCCACTGAAACAGAAAACCCCATTACGTTAACCATAAACAAACATACCTTGTAAATTGTTCTTATGGAAATACAATTCTAAGTTTTGGATCTCATAGAGTCGATCTCTATTAAAAAGCAAGGATATAGAGGGTGGCTGATTGTTGTGACTGCACTCTCTGGAGACATGTCTGAGGTGGCGATTCTTCCCAATTGAATTAGACCATTCAAAATGTTTAGCAATAAAAGAATGGTCAGTGATTAAAGCATACCAGGATTCAGCTACACATTTGAACCCAAGTAAGGATTTTCTTGGTAGCCTCACCATGACCTCCTCCATGACATCTTTAGGAAGATTTTAGGAATATGAGAATATGTTCTTTTAGAGCAAATATGGAAATTCATGTTTTTAAGATGTATGTGTGTATGTATTTATATGTTAAATAGTTATGTGAAAAGTACTGACTTTATTTTTAAGCTCTTTTTATGTCTATTATGTTGAACGATTCTTTTTATTCAAGTTTTCTTTCAATGACTATACAAAACAAATATAGAGAATAATCTACTACATCTTATTCTTAATATAAGAAACTTTGATCCTAAATATAAGATTTCAATTAATTTTATCTCCTAAATTTATAATTTTTTTGTTTTGTTTTATCAAGGGGTAGTATTTCTTTTATTATAATTTTGGATCAAAAAACCGTTTTGTAGGTACCTAGTTATACTTTCATTCAGTTTTTAATTTGATACCTGTATTTTTTTTTCTCCTTAATTAATTAAATCCTTTAATTTGTTTCTATTAGCATATATCGTTCCCCCCTGAATAGGACTTGGAGTTGACCGTGCTAACAGAGTAAAGCAAGTGATTTAATTAACATAGAAAAATACACCTGTATCTATAATTGAGAGTTTGAACCTCATCCCCATACTTTTAATGAATAATTTTTTAAAAAAAAACAAAACCCTAAACCAAAAAAAAAAACCCAACCTCCCTCGCCAATGTCCGCCGTCTGGTTGGCGGCGGCGGCCCTCCGGCAAGGGTATTTTTATTTATTTTATTTATTTAAAACTAAGGGTAAAAGAGTAATTTCACTCGAATTTACATATCCCTCATAAGTCTTTGGTACCTCTCAGTTTTTTTACAAATTTGAAAGACTTATGGGGGTTTTGCAAATTCAAATGGTATTTTAATAGAATTTTCTCATTAATTTAAGTATAGGATTGACTAGTACAAGTATTTATTAATCTAAATCTTATTTTTGGGGGAAAATTGTAGTTAGATCCCAAATAACGGAAAGTATGACAAAATAATCTCTTTAAATCTCAAAATTATGGTGAAGTCCTTAAAACTTTTTCACAATATTTTTCATATGTGAAAAGACACAAATAACCTCATGGAGGCTCATGAACTTGTCAACACAAACGTATAAGTTTGTCAAAATATGCTTATAGACTTATCAAAACAAACTCAGATTTGTCAACACATACATATGGACTTATCAATACGGGCACATAAATTAGTTAAAACATGTACATAGATTTAGGATTTGGATTCTCTCAATATCTTTTCTTTCTCTTCCCTAAGTATCCTTCCATCCAGCCGTTCATTCTCCTCTCTTCTTCCATCTCAGATTAACTTTTAGTTGAGATCAATAGTGCAGATGAGAGATACTGATGGATGAGGAGGGAAGGATATTGAAAAAATCTACTTTCATAGATTTGTCAAAACACGATCATGAAAACATATAGGGGTATTATATCTTTTTAAATATAGAAAATATTAACAAAAAATCCCACAAAACTATCCTGTAATTTTGAGATTTTAAATAATTATTTATCTTATTTTCCGTTGTTTAGGACTGGTGCAATTTTTATTTATATTTTTTTAAGGCCATAATCCAATCCAATCCAAATCTAATCAATAGCATCCAAGCTAAATTTTTGCCGATGGTCAAGTCTCGTGACTGATTCTGCCTTCTCTTCTTTCTCATCTCAGCTTTTAATAAGACGAAGCAAAGTGCAGTAAAAGCTTCCTTGGTCAGCTCGCCACACCGTCTCAGACATCTCTCGTTTCAGATTCGTGTCTCCCTCTCTCATTGCATCGTTATCGAAAAGCCTCAATCTCGAAGAAACAACCACTCCGCCTCCTTCAGACACAGACACATACGCCTTGATCTTGTAATAACAACTACTTCTGATTCTGATTCCTTGATTGATTTTCCCTCTCTTTATATACATTGAAAACCCTCCAATGGCCTATGTCGATCACGCCTTCTCCATTACGGACGACGATCTCATGGAGACTTCTTACATCATCCACAACAAGCCTCCCATCAAGGAGATCGCACTCGCCGTTTCCCTCCTCGTCTTTGGAACCCTAGGCATCGTCATCGGCTCCCTCATGGCCTACAAGCACATCGGCGGCGACTCTTCTCACGGTACTCTACTTTTTTTTTTTTATTATTCAGATTTCTTTTCTCATTCCGAGTTTACCCCAGGGGAATTCTTTATCCAGTTGGGGTAAAGTGAATTTTTTCGTTAATTGAGCTGAGATCTGTAATAACAACTTCTCGAATTTCTAGTCAGTTGGGGTACAAGTGAAATTACGATTTGTTGGATAATAAACCCTAAATTGAAGCTGGGTTTTGTGGGGTTTTGACTTCTTAGTTTGTTGGTATAATTGAAAACTTGGCTGGATGATTTGGACTTTACCTGATCTTGAGACTCTCAGCTGCATTGGATTATCAATTACTGTTGTGGATTTATGGCCTATGTTGCTGATTAACCGCTTAAATAGAAGTGAAGTTTTCTTAAAAGAACTATGAATTTCTTATGAGATAGAGGATTTTTTCTTTTTTTCTTTCTTTTCGCTGCCAGTGATTTACTGGAAATTCACTTGACCAGAAGTTGGGTTTCCCCACATTTTTATTATTGGCTTTCTAGTTTTTGAATGTTCTAATAGCCTACCTGAGCAAAAAAAAAAAAAAAAAGTTCTAATAGCCTAATTGAAATGTTGCAAACTTGCCCCAATGAGGTAAACTTACCTGACTACAGATTCGTGAACTTGTTTGGTCGTTGATTTGAATGCATGTGTTGAATTTTTATAGGATTGTTCTTTGCTATACTGGGGATGGTGTTGTTCATTCCTGGTTTCTACTACACACGGATTGCATATTACGCTTACAAGGGATACAAAGGGTTCTCATTCTCAAACATTCCTCCTGTATAGAAGGAAGGAAGGCTCTGTTCCTAGGTGAAGTTCTGATAGCATCCTCTCTCTCATGTACATGTCTTCCTTGGTTGTTGTTCATTCCTCTTTTCACTTTATTTTGCTTTAGTTTTGTGGGATATCTGTATAATGTGCATTTAGATTTCAGTTCCTTTCAAGTCTGATCATGAACAATAAAGACTACGGTTTGTACATTTCTCTGTTTTCATTAAGTCCATAGCGATTAGTTCAGTTTGCTGTATTTAATCTGTTCTCTTGGGATATGTTGAGCACCACTTATCATTCTTATGATTTTATCTCAGAACTATGGTGAATCCAAGTCTCCATAAATATGATTCATACGAAAGATAGAAGCACTTGATTGTGGACTGAGCCCAAAACTGAAAACCACTATTTATGTGGTATTACCCGTTTAAATTTTAGAATTATTTAAGTCTAATTGAGAATAATTCTTCCAACATTAATTTTCTCCAACCTTGCTTTCATTTTTAACAAAATAGTGTTATGGCTCCCACGCATTCTAAAGCCTCACAATGGTTGTACGTGGTTTATAAGTCAGGGTTCTCTCATTGAATAAGCTATAGTAGTTTTTTTTTTTTTTTTTATTCGGCTCTTCTTTAGACTTGTGTTTTCAACAAACACTCTTATTTAATTTTATAAATATAACTCAATATTCAATACTGTAATATTTCCCTTCAAGTTTTGATTAGGCTTATTTTACTTGTTGACTGAATCAAATTTTTTTAAAAATAAAATCGTGATCTAATATGTTTTGAATAGGCCTGTTTTACTTCTCTTTGAATTAATCAAATTATTTTTTTTCTAAATTCATATAATATTGTCAGTGAAGAAACTATCCTGATGCTATGAGGATCAGCTTACACAATTGACAACTCTTTAATAAAGTAGGCAGCCACCCTATATTTTACTACCACCCTGAAAGAGCTACTTGGATTAAACAAACCATTATTTTAAAGAACGTACTATTTTTATTGGCATCCATTAATTTACAAGTGCCCTCAAAGTCATACCTTTTTTTAGCCGGCAGCTTAATGTAATAAAGTGCATAAAATTACATAAATGCTTCTATTTATACCGATGTGTTCTAGGCTTGTGGCGCGTGGTTAGGGATTAAATGCTTTTATATATATATATATATATATATATATATATATATATGGGGCTCTTGCAAATTGAAGGCCTAAATTGCATCAGTCACAATATTCATCTTGATATTAATAGACTGAAGATTGGTTAAGGATAAAACTCTCCGTCAGTATAGGTGTTATTACCCAAATTGAGTTGTTTGAGAAAACATTTAAAATCAATTAAAAGTAATAAATAATAGGAAATACATTATTTTTTTCTCAAATACTGAGTTTTTTTTTTTTTTTTTGTTATGAGATTATAAAAGAGAGAGTAATAACGAGAAAAATTGTGAAAGAGAATATGTTAGGAAACTATAAGTCTCACTTGATGATTCATAATCTATTAAATAGTCTAATTTTCAACATAGCACATTGCCGTCCTATTATCTATATAACCAACCCTACCTAGTGAGAACAAGTTTTGTTGTTATTGTGTATAATGCAATTAAACTTGGTAAAAATAGTACTATAATTTACTGCCAAACTTTTTTTTAGGGGCCAGAAAACGTCTTTTTGTTATGAAAATTTACTGCCGACCGTAGATGTAATCATGTAGAGGAAAATATACACATTATGCAGCACTCACAAAGGCAAGTGATTCCGCGTAATAGTTACATTATATCAGGGAAAAATTACATTTACTAGCTGCTTTATACGCAAATTTACAACGAAGCTGAATATGCTGTAACCGTACAACCTCTCGCGTCCTTAAATTACAGAACCATCAAAATCCCTGATAGGAAATTACACAATTTTCTGCCCCCAAAATTGGGGTACCAATCGAAGTCCACGTTGAGCTTTCACCATCCCTTTAATCTCTTCCAGCGAGCAGCTTAACTGTACTGAATATTCGAGCAAAAAAAAAAAACTGTACTGAATATTCAGCAAATAACCCCTCAAAATAGATCCTTTCTCCTTAAAAGCAAACAGAAACCCAGACATTTCTGCCATGTCTGATCCTATAGTGTAGTCGACATCAATTTTCGATCACGTGACGAAACGTTAGCTTGTCCCCTTGTTTCAGCTTTGCCTGCAAGCAAATCAATTAACAAACTTTACCTTTCTAGCCATGGAAAACAGAAATTTGTGTGTGGTTTTGGTCTTAGCACAAGATATAAGGTTATGCATTCTCCTGATATGGAAATGGAAGGGTACAATCCATAAAATTCAGCACGGATATGGAAGATTCTGATCCTTTAGCTACAAATGGGATATAGCCTCTCACTAAATTGCAGGGACATTAGATGCACAAGGGAAATTAAACATATCAAAAATATTTGATTCTATAAACACTTACCTTCATCTTTTCCTGCTTTCCTTCTGCTGCGCCACAGTAGCCGAATAGGTGTCCCTGAAAAACCAGCATCGGTACGCAGTTGCTTCTCCATATAACGGCGGTAAGTCTCAGGAAAAAGTTTTGCATCATTGACGAAGAAAACAAATGTAGGTGGCCTTATAGCAGCCTGCAAGCGGACAAGTCATGAGTTCATGACTTGGAGAGCACTAATTATTTTGTCATTAAGATTTTTACCAGTAAAATTACTTTTCGGGAGAATTACTATGACGTGTCAAAGAAGTAATTGAATGATAAAAAAAGTCCCAATAATAATTAGGGAATATAAATCTGTTGTTATTTCTCACACTGGAACTTATCTCTGCATACTCCTCAGCTGTTATTAGGCTTTTGGATGATTAAATTCTTTCCTTGGGACCCTATAATAATTCCTCATACTTTTTTATCCTCATAAAAGCTGTTAGATGGTCTCCAACAAGAACCATAAAAAGACAGAAAGCATACAATAAAGTCTGCGTGATACAAATACCTGAGTGCAATAGTAAACTCGCCCTCTTTTTCCTCCTCGTGTCCTGGGGGGTGGTTTAAAAGCCACTGCTTCCTGCACTACTTGATTCAGTATAGAAGTACCAAGTCGTCTTGATCTCTCTTTTTCAACTGCACTAGCAGCCACAATAATCCTTCATCCACAACAACAACAAGAAATCAGCTAACTCCAAAAATAAACTGCAGTGAAACATAATAAAATGGATGCTTTTGAAAATTAGCACACCCTTCTACTGTTTGAGTCTGAGAAACTAACACAAGTTATTTATCAAACTAATGACATGCAATGGAAAAATGACTTTTGGAGGGGGGGGGGGGGGGATCCTGAAGATTGCCAATTTCTTCAGTCCATTCCCATGGGCGGGACTGCCCAAAAGCTCCCAGAAGTTATTGTAAAAGCTATTTATCAAAATTGCCCAGAATCAGATGATGGGCATGAAATCAACATGGGGCTAATGTAAGCTAGTAGTTCAGCTTCAATAATATATGTAACCTCTGACCACGAGACATTCAAGTTTACTGCATATCAATCCCTCAGATGGCACAATTGTTGAAGGCAACGGCAGGGGATTCAAAGCTGATGTTACAATGAAGAATAAATGTATGGCGATGATTTTCAAGCCAGAACATACTTGTCAACACTATGACCAGCTATTGCAGTAGAATAGACAATGGGAGCCCAGTTAAGTAAACGGAGCTTCTCTCTGACGTCTTGTTCATAGTATGTCGCAGTCTGCTGGTTTTTATCTGGTATTGTATCCCACTTGTTTACTACTATCACACAACCTTTCCCTTCTCTTTCTATCCTCTCAGCTATCTTGAAGTCCTTGAACAAACATGCAAAATGAAGTTTGTTAGCAGACTAGTTTAAGAATTAGGGAACAGTAGCTGATCAAGAAAAGAATAATGGAACAATTTACACAGCTAGCGTCCTTTTCCACTGAAGGTCTGCATGCAGTAATTCCTCCAGTGATTATAACCAGAATAACATATACGTTCATGATCAAAAGTTTCTTAAGGAGGGAGAGAGGGGAGGGGAGTGGAAAAAGACAGAGCTTTTGACATCATTAACATGCCATCAATTTACATAATTTTACAAGGAATTGGAAATTTTGACTTTTTCTATGAGGATAGGCATTGATAGAAAAAACAATCTTTCCAATAAGGAGACAAACTTGGGCAACAAAAATCATAAGAGTATCATGAATCTACTTGTTCCGTGATGCAAGCCATAGCCTCAATGACAAGGGCAACAACGTCAGAACGGCGGATGGCACGAAATGCTCGATTCACTGAAAGGGCCTCCGTCATACTGCCTGCTGAGGCTACAGCTGCCCTTCTCCTGATTCCAGCAGTATCAATAAGGCGAAACTTCTGAAGAAAAGCAATGTAAAATTTTAGAATTCCAAAAAGCATCTACATTTAAGTCAAGCTGATTCCCAGAGATGACAAACAGAACATAAACATATCCCAGTCTAGTTTTGGTCCGCAAATATCAAACCATGTAAATCAACAATGCTGAGTCGCATCACTCAACAAGAGCGTCAAGATGTTGTCAAAGAAAAACTGCAGAATCAAACCTGGCCATCTGCTCCAGTAAATTCAGTATCTATAGCATCACGGGTGGTACCACTGACGGGGCTGACTATAGTTCTGTCCTCACCAATTAATGCATTCAAAATACTACTTTTGCCAACATTAGGTCTACCCACAATTGATATTGCGGGAACATAATCTTCTTCATCAAAATTCTCTGATTCCTATAAATAGCATTAATGATAAATAATCAATCAAAAATCTAAAGTTACCAAAACAACATGAAAATATGTCTGTAGCATGGGGGCCAAGACACCAATAAAGAGCTTACTTATGATGCAAATACCACCTAAGTTCACCCTTTTGTCAATAAAACAATTAGAAGAGAGCTCAACTCTTGAGGTCACAAACCTCAATTTTCTCCAGCCCTGAACATACAAGGTCAAGAAGCACTCCAGTTCCTGTACCTGATATAGCTGACACAGGAAGTGGTTCAAACCTGAATAGCAATTATGGAAACAATTTCGTTAACTACAAACTGAGACGCTTAAGAATACATCAAACTTAATATCTGCTGAATTAACAACAGGATTGAAGAACCCTACACTCTCGTATTTTGCAACAAAAAACTTTCCTTAAATAGGTTGTCTGAACATATAACTGTCAAAGAAAGAATATCGTTTACCTCCTACTCTCTTATTCTTTCTTCCGCAAAGGTGAATAGGATGCAAATGCATTGATGACTTGCCAAAAGTATAAATAAGAAAGCTTCATAAATATTAAGAGATAAGGGATATTCTGGAGCAATTGGCCATTTTCATCAGGATACAGGATAAAAATATGTTTTCTGATTAATATGAGAGAAGATTATGGCGTCTTGATCACATGCATAAATAGGACTAAACAAATTTGATACACCTCATGCCTGGGGAAATCATTTGCGTTCTTTTAATTAGTCCAAGGATTGGAAAATATTAACATGGAAAACAGTAGTTCTATAGAGTAAAAAACTAAGGGAGTAACACTAATTCAAGAGCTCAATAAGGCACATTTAATATCACAACCATAAATTCAACATCAACACCGAACATACTGTAGATGAATGTATAATAAACAATATGCATGTGACATGCATATTTATCAAATAGGTTAAGTGTCATGAATTCATGATCATGTTAGAACAGGTTTATGCCCATCCAGGCATGACCTAAGAGATTTAAGGCAACTTACCCAAGGGACCAAAATTCAGATGCCTGAATAATTCCTTTCCGGGGAGATTCGCACTTGTTGACCGCAAGAATGACACTTTTATGGGAGTAGTTCTTTCGTAACCAATCAGAAATCTCCACATCAGCTGCCATTAGGCCTGCCTGTTCAGTATAATCAGTGGTCATGTCTTCAGATCAAGGAAATTGGAGAGTCTTGCTCATTGTTTGGACAAGCAAAATGAATTAATCAATTAACCAAAATAATAAAAATAATGAATCAATTAAATCATACATATAAAGTATTAAAAAGGTTTGATGCTGGAACATTATTTGCTTACTACTGTGTTATGCTAGCTGGATTTACAGTATGTAACTCTTTGCAAATGGTAAAATTAAAAGATACCAAAATACTTAAAGAATTTCTACAAAGCTGGACCCAGGTGTTGCCAGTGGTTAATTACAACCCCTGATTCTGATTCAAACATCGCCAGAAAAATGGAAGGGAAAGAAAAGTAAGACATGGTAATTAAAGTAAGAAGTTCTTTATATAATCAATACCTGGCCATCAACCAGGAAAATAATAACAGATGATTCCTCCACAGCTGCAGCGGCCTGTCTCTCAATCATTGAGGGCATCCGAGCAATAGCCGCCTCTCTGGAGGCAAGTGGAATACCATCCATACCAATGGTAGTAGAAATAGCCAGCTCTTCCATAACATCAGCACGTGATTTTGAAACAGTGAGAACTCCACCTGTGTCCACTACCATGAATTCATGGTCTCCCCAAAATGATCTACCATACAAGCGATCCCTAGTAACCCCAGGTTCGTCCACCACAATGGCCTTGTTTCCCTGAAAGTTAGGGTGAAAGAAGACAGCTTTCATAATGAGTTCAAAATTTTATTCCTTATGAATGAAAATTCTTGAGTCTGTGGAAAAATAAAAGTTAAGAAGTGTTCAATACCCCAACAAGACGATTAAACAACGCTGATTTGCCAACATTTGGCCTCCCAACAATTGCAACCTTTGGGAGAAGATTGTCAGGGACCTGCTGGTCAAGGTGGAACAAGGTTTAGCAAGTAACCGTAGTTTATTTCAACATCTTCAAAAGGACAAATTTCCTAACCAGCAACCAATCAAATAACACCAGCTTAGTATTTCACTCGAAAGTTTTTGCTATCTTGAGTTCTTCTAAATTTTTTGAAACACTTCATATACACATCATAATAGAGACAATATATCATCCCCTGTGTCTCTCCCACATTTTTAATGTTCGATCAGTTTTCAGGGATCTGATTTACCATCTTCAACTAATTTGTGCACGTAATATACCAACTTACATTGCTTGTTCTGCTTTTACTCCTCTTCTGCGTTTGAGCTGTTTCCTTGGTATCGTCCGTCTCATCTTCTGAAATCAATAAACATCAAAGGCGATTAATGTACAGAAAAGAAAATTCAAGAAAAATTAACACTAATCAGGTGAGGATTCCTGAGCAAACAAGACGGCCATCCATTCAGGCGAACAAAAAAGATTCCGATAGTTCAGAGTTCATTAATTCCATTTGGATGCAAATAAGAGCCATATTAATCACTCACCAATCGTCAAAACGCGAGACAAATACTTAGAGTACTCTCGGACTGCATCCTTCGCTTCTTCCTCAAGCATGGTGACATCAACATCATAATTGCTGCTGTCAACATAATCTCTTTCGTCTCTGTTCTCAAAATCCTCGACCCCCTGTTCATCCTCTTCAGAGTCAGCACTGCTACTACCTGATAACTCACGGGCACAACACGGCGGCGCGGAGGGGGTAAAATTCCGGCGAGAGACAAAGAAGGAACCGTGGTGAGAAAAAGAGGAGTTTGACAGGGAAAGAACAGGAAGCGTGGAAGGAAAGAGAGGATGAGAAATGGGGATAGTGAAAATGGGGTTTAGGGTTTTAGAGAGAGTGTAAGAGATGGCCGTAGGAGCGTGAAGTTTATGGAGAGCAAGCATTGCAAAAGCTGTATGGTCGGAACTGTAAGATAAAAGATTTGGCGGTAACTCAAATGGCGAAGCAGTATTCCTCGTTCATCAATCCCACTCCTAAGCGTAAGCCCAAGAAATTGCGTTTATCTATCCGCTTAATCTTTCATAGTTTATCAAATAATTCCTGTGAAATTTGGATGATGAAGAAACAATCTTTGAAACAGCTGAAACTTTACAATCAACCCCTTAATGGAGATAACTCTGGTATGAACAATTTTACACCACTTTTCTACACCACAGCATAAAGTTCACACTATTATCTGCATATCAATCAAAATTTAAGAAAGCTTTATATACACAAGAATAAATTTAAGTTGGTATATAATTGATAGTTGACAGTTATTCCCACAAACCTGAAAGGTCGAGGAGGTTTGTTACTATGTTTTAAAAGTTGAGAGAGCTATTCGTATACATGGTAAGATTTTTGTAATTTAGCCTTTATTAAACGGTTAATAGAGCCCATAATTCATGGAGCTAGTCTGAATTTGAGTCGAGGTTAACTATGTGTATAACACACCAAACTACATTAGGGTTGACCAGCACCACCATTAGTGGATTTTTTTAAACTCTAACCAATTAACATAATTAAATAGATACTTAGTCTGGTAAAAAAAATTATAAGTTATATTTAAGGTAAATGAACAAAAATACACATGTGATTTATTCCCAGAAGCACCCAGCACCATATGCTTTTTTTTAGAGCAAAAATACACATGTGGTTACCATTTTAGAATAAAAGTCATATCTCACTGTTATGTTACTATTCACCGTGATGAGAGAGAGAAAGAGATGAAGTGACCAGTAACACAAGTGAACAGTGACATGTATATTTTTGCTCCAAAATGGTAACCACATGTATATTTTTACTCCAAAAAAAAGTACATGGTGCTGGGCACTCCCGAAGATAAAGCACATGTGTATTTTTGCTCTATTACCCTATATGGCTTTATTGGAATTCAGGAAGTGCAATTACCTCATTAAATTTGTTTAAAATTTAAAAAAAAAAAACTTACCCCTTCTCAAATTTGTCTCACCCAAGGTTCTAAAACACAAAATAACTACTAAACCGGCCAAAATATTAGGTCAAAGGTTAATGGATCAAACAAAAGTCAAACTAGAGCTAAATAGGCTAGGGTATTGAGTCAATAATAGTAAAACAATTGACAACTTATTTTGTTAGGAAATCAACTATTTAGGATTTTTGAAATTCAAGTGGTATTTTCTCATCTCTAAATAAAATAAATTTTTTTTTATAAACAAACTAAATGGTGTAAACAAAAGGCTATTAGGGTAAAGATTTCTATTTTTTGTTTTTTTAAAAAAAATGAATTCTTCGTGAACATTTGTGAAGGTGTCAGGCATTAAATGAATAATATTACTTTTAGAGCACTTAAAGCAACTTTACCCTCTGTCCTCCAAACAATTTTAAACCATTGGACTAAAAATCTTCATTTTTAGCTTTCACTTTTCATATCTTTCATTTCATTTTTCTCGGTCATGGCTGTTGCTCCATTTAGCCACCCATATCGGAGAAAGAGAGAGAATAGAGAGTGATAAAGAATGAGAATTGAGAAATCAAAAGACAAAGTGAACACAGACTAGAATGCTCCAATCTTCGACGATATGGTGGAGAAAGAGAATCAGAAAGCTCAACCAGATCTTCGATGAGGACCTCCAATCCCTCCACCAAACCAGATCGCAACGAGACACAGACTAAAACGCTTGAGGCAATGCAACACAATGCGAAGACACCGGCTTGAATCCTCTTACATAACCTAGATCACGATCTGAGTCGATTGTTGTTCCTCTTCGTCTTCCACTCTTTAAAAAAAAAAAAAAACAACAACAACAACAACAAAATAATGGGTTGGGTGACCCTAATTTGTATAATTTTTCAGATCGATTGCACAACCAATTCACTAGTTTCTAGTCCAAACCAATTGGTCCGGTCTGGATTTCATAACAATGGTTTCACCCCTCTTCTCTCTTAGTATTCAATGTAAACCACCAACAAATAGGGGTAAAAATGGAAAATTATAATTAATAGCTTTTATGTGACTTTATTGTGGACCAATGATTTCTAGAAGGTGCATATATTTTGGATTAGAGGGAGTATTTCAATTCAAGGTTTCCATGGATGTTCTTTTTGATTTATTTGTAATTCATTCACAGTATATTGGTACACAACATGACCTATTTAGAGAGTCATTGTTGGCCATAAATATACACTACTAGAAATCATGAAATTTGCGGCGGAATAATAATCCGTTGCAAAATTGCGAAGGAAATGGCCAGCCGTTGCAGTTCTAAAAAATTTGCAGCGGAAAACACTGTTCCACTGCAATTTGCGGCGGAACGGTAACATCCGCCGCAACTTTTTGCGGCGGAAAACACTCTTCCGCCGCAAATTGCAGCGGAACAGTGTTTTCTGCCGCAAATTTGTCGACAGATGATCCCGTCGACATTTAGCTGCAGAACCGTGTGTTCTGCCGCAAATTTTGCGGCGGAAGACAGTCTTCCGCCGCAAATGGGATTAGAAATCCCACCCCTCCCCCTTCGTTTTCTTTTCCCCGCCGCCTCTCTTCCTTCATCTTGCTCTTCTTCCTCTCTTGGTTTCCACGTTGCGCCATCCGCCACGAGCTCCGCCACAAGCTGACTGCCACCGCCGACCTCATCTTACTCTGGCATACTTTCTTGTTCTTGACCTAGATTGTTTCTTCAACTGGTATGGTCTTTTTCTTCTGGAAATTTAGACTTTGTTTATTGCTAATTCTTTTTTATTTGAAATGATAATACTAATGGAATGGAAGATCTTGAAATCTTGATTTTGTTTATTTTATGGTAATTTCAATATGATTGATTTTACAATTAGGTTTTTTTTTCATCTCTATTTTCTTTCCAAAGACGTAGGAGGCACTGAATTAGTTTAATGCTCTACATTTTTTTAAGGGAAAAAAGTAAAAAAGACAATATTATAAAAAATAATTGAAATAGACTAGGAAGCATTAGTTAATTCTTTTTAAATTTATATTGTTAGAAAAAAATTATGTAAATTATTGGATAATTTTCTCTTTATTATTCTTTCCTTGTATCATAATATTATTAATACTCATGGTCAATTAAAAAACACTGTTATATGTATTGGTTATAACTTATTTATGAGTTACATGTTTTAGAATAGATGATATCCTTTTTATTAATTTCATTATGAATTTGTTGAAAATTTAAATTTATTTTTTTCTCAATTATTTTTTCCTATATTTGTTTTCTCATTTATTTTCTGTGACCCATGATCCTAGTAAATAAGGATATATCTTGAGAGAAAAAAATATATCCCATTTAACAAATTTTAACTAAATTTTTTATTCAGTTATTTGATTATTTGTAGTTTTTAAATCCAAATACACTAGGACAATTAGAATTATTTTTTAATCATATTAAAATTATATTGTCTACAATTTATTAGAATTATGTTGTTTGAATTTAATTTTTTAATTGAGACAATTGAAAAATTTTATTTATAATTGTTAACTTCAAGATCACTAATATGGGAAATAATAGTTAATAACAATTTTTAATTTACATATTTGAATACAAAAAAGTAGGAAGTTATTACATATAGGAAATATAACAATAACTTTTAATTCTGCTAACAAGTTAAAAAACGATCTACTAAAAATTTTAAGGGCGTATACTGATATGTCAATACTTAGAATTCATTATAAAAAAATTTCATAAGACTTAAATATAATTGTGAGATTTTCATAGATCATTTTTTGTTTTTTTGTTTAAGATGTCAATGTAATTTTCCCTTTATTAAAAAGTATTAGTTATTAAATTTTTATTTATAGTTCTTAACTTCAAAATCATTAATATGTTAAATAACAGTTAATAATAATTTTCAATTTACATATTAGAATACAAAAAAGTAGGAAGTTATTACATATGTGAAATAACAATAAATTTTAATGAATTTATTATATATATGAATGAACAATACAATAAATTACAAAAAAATTTGTTATATGTTCCCATTTTCAATCGTACTTCATCATTCTTTGTTTGAGCCGTCAACTTGCATGTCCCCATCTTCTAGTGTATTATTCTCATTCTCTGGTTGCTTGCTGGGATCTGTTCTTTGTTCACTGCATGTGTTTTTTTGCTGCTTTCTTGATTAAGTGGATTAAGTGGCAATTGGTTGGTATAAGCGACCAGCTGTATTGCCACTTAAGTTAGTTGAAATAGTTATTATTATTGTATTATGTTCCAATAAGTGTCTGTGCAGGGTTGGGTTGGGGAAGTATAGAAGGTGATCGTGATAGGAGTTGGATGTACAATTGTATAACTCAGAAAAAACGACTTACTCGAGTATTCTTAGATGGTTTGGAAGAGTTCGTCCAATTTGCCTTGGCACACACAACTAATTCAAGTGCCTCGATCAGTTGTCTGTGTGTGAGATGCAGGTGTTTCGAATTTCATGACGCGGGAATGGTTAGAATCCATTTGTGCAGAAAAGGATTCATGAGGGATTATGAATGTTGGGTGCATCACGAGGAAGTCCAACAGACACCGAGCGGTTATTACAGAGACAATACTCATCGAACCAACCTTAATCAATATCAGCAGTTGGTCATGGATGCTGCGGGACCGTCGGTCGACCAATATTTTGATCCCTTGACTCATGCTAGACCTTCACGCATAGAAGAGGAGACCAGTACACATAATCAACCATTATACATGGGAGAGGAGCCTAATCTGGAGGCCGGTAGGTTCTATCAAATGCTTCAAGATGCACAACGTCCTTTATGGGAAGGTTGCGAACACATTGAAAATAGTGAATATTCATCACTATCGGCTACCCTATCAACATTAAGCTTGAAGATTGATCACCATATGAGCGAGAAGAATTACAATGAAATGATGCAAATCATGAATAAGGTTGCTCCCAATGACAATAATTTGCCGAAATATTTTTACCAAGCAAAGAAAAAGGTGAAAGAGCTCGAGCTTAGTTGTGAAAGAATCCATTGCTGCCCCAACGGATGTATGCTCTATTACAAGGATGATGCTAAGCGGACTACTTGTAAATTTTGTGAACATGATAAGTACAAGAAGATTAAAGGGAAAACAACCACTCAACCATTAAGCAAGATGTGGTACTTTCCCCTCGTGCCCAGACTTCAGAGATTGTATTCATCACAACAAACAGCTGCTCACATGAGATGGCATCGGGAGCATCACAGGGATGAAAATTTTGTGACGCATCCATCTGATGTCGAAGCTTGGCTAAAATTTGATGAGGCGAATCCTTCATTTGCAGCCGATCCCCGTAATGTCCGTCTTGGTTTATATTCAGATGGGTTCACTCCCTTCAACCAAACGGTCAGGATTTATTCTAGTTGGCCGGTGATTGTGACTCCGTACAACCTCCCACCTTCCATGTGTATGAGAAGAGTGTTTTTGTTCCTCAACACGTTAATCCCTCGGCCATCCAACCCAAAAAAGAAAATAGATGTGTACCTCAGGCCTTTGATAGACGAGTTGAAGATGTTGTGGAGTGAAGGGGTTCTTACGTACGATGTATCATTGAGTCAGAATTTCATCTTGCGGGCTACCTTAATGTGGACGATAAATGATTTCCCTGCATATAGGATGTTGAGTGGATGGCAAACGTCGGGTAAGCTTGCATGTCCTATATGTATGGAACAAAACATGGGGTTTAGCTTGCCATACAGACGCAAGGTATCTTGGTTTGACAGACATCGGCGATTCCTACCCCTCGATCATCCGTTTAGGAGAAACAAAAAAGACTTCAGTCGGAATGTGGTTGAACGATCAGCTAAACCTCGTCGTTTAAGTGGGAAAGAAATATGGGAGAGGGTGCAGCACATTCAAAGTATTGAAGAGGGAGCTGCTTCCAGTGAGCCTGAGGGATATGGCGTTCATCGTCATTGGATCAAACACAACATTTTTTGGGAGCTACCATATTTGAAAGATCAATTGTTAAGACACAACCTCGACGTCATGCATATTGAGAAGAATGTGTTTTGCAATATTCTGTACACCGTTATGGACACCAAGGGTAAGACAAAGGATATAGTCAATGCAAGACTTGACATACAACATATTTGTAGAAGACCTTCTTTGCATTTGATAGAGACTGCCACGGGCCGGATTTCCAAACCTAGGGCGCCGTACACCTTGAACAAAGAGTAGAATATAGAATTGTTGAAATGGGTTAATAGTGTGAATCTACCGGACGGTTATGCATCAAGTTTCTCAAGATGTGTGAACTTGAACGAGGTGAAGTTACGCGATATGAAGAGTCATGATTGTCACGTTTTCTTTCAGAGATTATTGCCATGGGCCTTTAAGGCACTACCGAAGCATGTATTAGATATTCTGACAGAGTTTTCCTTCTTCTTTACAACAATTTGTGCTTTTGAACTTAATGTTGACAAGTTATGGCAGTTGGAGGAGAGCGTGCCAAAAATGTTATGCAAGTTAGAGATGGTGTTTCCTCCTAGCTTCTTTGACTCAATGGAACATTTGCCCGTTCACCTGGCATACGAAGCAAGGGTAGGAGGTCCACAACAATATAGGTGGATGTATCCGTTTGAAAGGTAATATATATTTGTTTTTGCTGTGATTAGTTCAAACACACTATGACAGGTTATAAATACCCTCTAATTGTCCGTTGTAGGTTTTTACGCACACTGAAATATAAGATCAAAAATACAAGATACATTGAAGGATCTATTGTTGAAGCGTATCTGGTCGAGGAGGCCACCAAATTTGCCTCATACTATTATCCCCCTGAAGTTATATCAAGATGGAGGGGGGTACCTCGCAACGATGATGGCGGTAAAACGAGTAGTCAAATATCAATATTTAATTATCCTGGTCGGGTCATTCAAACAAATTGTAGGTCAACTCTGGAAGGAAGCGATAAGAAAGTAGCGGAGTGGTACATTCTAAACAACTGTGAAGAAGCCGCCCCGTACTTAAAGTAAGATTTCATCTTTTTAGTAACTGCTATGGTAAGTATTAAAGTATTAATTTCTTTCTTTTTGTTACAGATACTTCTCACAATGGGTCTGATCAACAGATCCTTTGATCTCGGATTCCGACCTCGATGAATTCATGAAGGATAAATTTCCTCATTGGTTATGAGACAACTTTGCGCAAAAAATATGGAGTTCAACTTCTGCGTCAGATCCCCATGATGTTGTATGGAGTTTGGCTTACGGGTCTGCAACTGTTGTTACCAGGATCAAAAAATATGTAATTAATGGGTATCGGTTTGCAACTGTTAAAGCGAACGGAAATACGGAAACTTGCAATTACAGTGTATGTTGTCGAGGTGGCCAAGTTGACGGAGTCAAGTGCGACTACTACGGCAAGTTAATTGATATAATTCAGCTGGATTACAAGTGGGACAAGTCAGTGATTCTATTTAAATGTGAGTAGTTTGATAACAGTTCGCGTGGTACAAAGGTGGACAAATATGGAAATGTTGAGATCGAGTGGTCACGGAGATATGCAGTTAGTTATGACCCATTCATTCTTGCTCAACAGGCAGAACAAGTTTATTTTACATATTACCCTACATCCCTCAAGAGTGGGTAGGAGTTATCAAAACTAAAGCATGAAATATTATACCTACTTCAAAAGAGTCAGAAACAAATGACGATATGACTGAACCATTCCAAGCAGATGTGGAACATGTACTTGCCGTAAGTAATGTCGAGGATGATATACCTTGCAATCTCTTTGATTCCACTGGAGACTTAGAGTTGATTCCTATCCAAATTGAGAATGAGGAATCAGACGATGAGGAACAAGCGGGTTACTCCACTACTGAATCTGAAATCGACGATTATGAGATGTCAGATGAAGAATAGTAATCATCCGATTGATTTAAGTTAGTTGTTTTTGTTTATGACAATATGTTATATTTGATATTCCGTTGCTTAGTCATTATTATATTAAGTAAATTTCTTGTATTTATATATATTTTGACATCATGTTTATAAGTGTTCAGAGATGGAGCATCCAGGAGGCCGTTCAGTTAGTGGATATAGTAGAGGTAGTGGCCGGGCCCGTCCTATCAGAGGGGGTAGGTCGACATCATATACCCTCTCTGTAGTCAGAGGGCTTAGCTCTTCCCCGGAGCTTCCGCCTCTTTATTTTTCATCTTCACCGCCTACTACTGACTGTGTTATGGGTGATATAGGTGAGTCTTTCACTCATACATATCCACACCAGCAGGCAGAGCAGGTTCAGTTTATGATTTATGACTGATTTACAAATATTTTCTTAAACATCTATGTTCTAACATTTTGCAATATACTTTTTCCTTTAGTACACTGCATCGCCTCATAGCCAGGGTGGGGAAGCTAGTTCCTTCGACGACCCAGCCTGGGGATCCATTGATCCTGCGACAGGGAAGATGTGGATCTGTCCTGTAGGGAGCACCGAGTAAGTTATGTAATGTTATGATTTTTTACCTTTAGTTTGTATGCTACTATTTGCAACATTCTCTTTGTTTTCAGGTTTCATCCTCATAAGCCGGTGGCGGATTTCATGGGCGAGCAAATATTTCGTAATTTTCATCAACCTTAGGCCACATGGACATCGATTCCTCAGAGCCAGCGAGATACTTGGTTTAGTGAGTTCTTGGTAAGTTATGTGATGTATGGTTATTAATTTATTATTCTCATCAAAATAAAAACTGATTAACTACTTGTATATATTAGAGCACTAATTGTTTTAGTATTGTTTTTCAGGGAAAGTTTAGCTGGTTGCCCGAGCATGTGAATAATTTAAAGAAAGCTTATAACTTCAAGAGAAGCAAGTGGCTGTCTGATGAATTATATAAATTGAAGCATGAAAAAGGAAAAAAAAACTTGGATTCAGCCTGAGGTTGCAAGCCAGTTATTTGAAAAATGGGCGACCGACGAAAGATTTTTGAAGCAAAGTGAACAAAATAAATTAAATAGGTCCACATGGATGGACCGTCATATGCTGGCGACTGCATTCCAGTTAGTGAGCATCGACGAAAGATTGTAAGTATACACTATTTTCTATTTCAGCTTTCAATATTTTGTACTTAATCAGTAATTAATGAATGGTTATCATTTGTGTTTGCAGGCAGCGTCTGGGGAAGTTCCTGAAGATTTGATTCCTTGGACCACCTTTGAGCGGACCCATACCCAGGCGGTTGAGGGACAAGGCAAGCGTTGGATTAACGCCAAGTCCCAGCAATTCGCGGTGAGATATTAATTACATTTATTATTTGTTTCAAATAGTAACATCTTTCTTTCATTTTATATGCATTATTTGTGTTGTATGTTTGTGCTTGTAGGAGACCTATCAGCAGCTGACGCAGGAGAGAGACTCACAGATTCAGAGCGACCCGTCATCCTCTTATTCCGATAATGAGAGTATCTTCCTTCAGGCTACAGGCGGAATGGACAAGAAGGGGAGAGTCTTCGGGATGGGTGCTTCTGCCAGCCAACTGAAGTCGTCTTCGAGGCGCTCAACCGGTAGTAGTAGAGGTGGTCCTGAAGGTAAACTTATACTTTTGCTATCAATCGCAAACCATTACTCTCTCATTCATTTAGATGAAGTAGGACAAATAAATTGACTTCATAATGTTGGTTTTGCAGAAAGTAATAGGGTAAAGGTGTTAGAACAGACGGTGAGGGAGCAAGGCCAGATGATTAGTGAGATGCGAGCACTTCTCCAATCCCTATTGAAGGACAAAGGTATGGGGCAGCCTCCTAGTGGTGATGACGATACTGGTGGTAACGATGACTAGACTACTCTTGTTTAGAGTTTTTTTTTTAAATTTATTTTGGAACATTATATTTATAATACTTTGTTTTTGTAATGTAAACTCGTATGATGATTGTACAATTTATTTTTATGATATACAATTTATTTTTTTTATAATTTTTTATGAATTTTTTTTTAAAATAATTTTTAATTTTGCGAGGGAAAAATTTTCCCTCGCAAAATCCTCCATTTTGCGAGGGAAAATTTTTTTCCCTCACGGGAAATTTTTCCGCCGCAATTTTTGAATTTTGCGAAGGAAAACACATTTCCACCTCAAATTGCGAGGGAAAATTTTTCCGCCGCAAAATTAGAATTTGCGAGGGAAATTTTTTCGGTTGCAAAATTGGAATTTGTGAGGGAAAATTTTTGTCTCTCATTTTGTGAGGGAAAATTTTTCCACCGTAAAATTTAAATTTGCGAGGGAAATGAATTTTTTCCATTGCAAAACTGATTTGCGAGGGCTTTTTTTACGACAAACACTTTTTCGCCGCAAACTCTTTTTGCGACGGAAAATGCTTGTTTTGCGACGGAAAAATTCCGCCGCAAAAAAAATCAATTTTCTTGTAGTGATAAAACCTATTTTTCATATTTATCAATTTTTTAAGTAATTTACCTTTATTGATATTCCCTCAGAAGGGGGAGAAGGGGAATAAAAAAAAATTAGAGTATTTTAAAAAATACATGTCATAATAATTAATTTACCTAACTGTTTTAATCTCATCAAATTAAGTAATTGTACTAAAAACTGGAGGAAATTCTACATAAAACGAGGAGCAAGTCCCACTAGTACTAATTTGTTACAACAAAGTTGTCAACATGTAAAATGTAAGAGAAATTTTATATTATGTCCATGTTTTGAAACTTACAGGAGATGGTATTTTAGTATAATCAACCAATGTTTATTCTAAATGAGTCATGCAGGTGTGAGTATTTGATATTTTAAAAGATTGAATGGAAAATAACTAATTAGTTGCAACCCAAAAATTTAATTTAATAATTAGTTGCCACCCAAATAATTCGTCACGCGATAATTTCGGCATGCATGTTAATTATATTTACTTAAAAATTTTCAAGTTATCAAGTGTACGTGTAAGAAGATTTAGTATTTAAATTTTTATAATAGATTAAATATTTCAATTAATCATGTTCAGATTTTTAGTTTTAGATTTTAAAATTGAAGAATGAGGTTATGAGGACGTAATCGTAGGAGTGGCCGAGCATTTCTCGGGAAGTAATCAACAACAACATGGCCACATAACCTGCGGATTTTGGAGTATCATTTCCGTTGAAGCAACATCACGAGTAACCTTAATTATGTCCAAGCATCCTCCTTAGACCTAGCTAGAGGACTTGAATGAAAATGCATCAATGCAATGGTCAACATGAAACATAGTCAAAAGCCATAGCAAGAGAGATATGTAAACATAGGGTTAAGAGACAACAAAATGAATGCAACAAAAGCAAAGAACGAATCTAGTTAAAGTAAACAATATATGTTGCACCATATTTATAGGTAGTTATTGACTATAAAATTATAGTATGTAATTATTGAATTAAATTCGTAAGTTTCAACTAACCATTTATTATCTATTCAATGTTTTAAGAGACCACATATTCATACCCGCGTTTCTGAACCCATATATTAATGAAACTCTCAAGTTTGTGGTGTGGCATGTGGATTTTAGATACATAGCAAGCAAAGATGGAGAGTTTGGAAATACAAATGTTTTCACAGAAATTACAGTGGAATCTACTGAGGTGTTTTGTCCCCATTCATTGGTTTCATCATATGTAATAAGGAATCTTTCCTATGATTCCTCTTTTCCAAATGCTTAGTGATGATTTAAGCTTAATAGGACTTAAGCAGAAATGCCATGTGTGTTGTTGGGTAATTAATTAGCATTTTCTTTGGTAAATGAAAATCTTAAATTACAAAAGATTTATTCAGTCTATTTGTGCGGATAAGAAATATACAAAAATGGATGTGTAAACTGGAATAAAAGGCAAGACAATGCGAAACTGAGAAGGAAAAAAGAGATGTGATGAGCACTGTGACAGCAAAAAAGGGACGATGGTGATAATGGGTTGGCCGTGGGGCATGACTTGGGTCTGCACAGGAATGGGGCTGGTAAGATATAATGTGCCAATTTGGAAAACCCATTTGCTGAGTTTTTGGAGAGCATTTAGGCCCGTTCGGAGAAAAGCTTGGTGAAAAAAAAAAATGTTTTTGGTTAGCTTTTATTTCATTCTACTTTTTCATTGGGTTCAACTGGCGTGGGGTCGGTCTTCTTCACCTTAAGGGAGGGGGTTCGATCCCTACCTTAGTCAAAGCGCTGGGGGAGACATCTTAGAGGTATAGGAAGCAGTGGTAACGCTGGCAAAAGTGGAGACATGTGTACTCTCTAACTAGTATTCCCTGCGGACTGGGCTCCGAGCGTCCTACCCTTGGACTGTGGGTGAGCTCAACCCCTTTTCTAAAAATTCTTTATAAAAAAAAAAGGCTTTTTATTAAAGGGAGAAGGAGCAATTTTACACATGAAGTTTGCCCCCAAGAGCGCCCAGCACCACGAAGTTTTTTTTGGAACAAAAATGTCATGAAGTTACGTTTTGGGAGCGTCCAGCACCACAAACCGTTAGTCAATGGACGTTGACCGTTAAGTCTGACGAAAATGAACAGTAACTTCACAGAAATTACAATTTTGCCCCTAATTTTAAGCTGAAATTACCATTTTGCCCTTAGTTTTAAATAATGTTTCTTTTTTTAAAAAAAACAATAAAATAACCCCTCCCCCGGTGGCCCCACCACCGCCGGCCACCCACCCCACCTCCGGCCGCCTCCTCCGCCGCCGCCGCCACCAGCAGCGGCGCCTTTTTTTTTTAAAAAAAAAAACTAAGGGGAGTCTAGGGGGCCCCACCACCGGCCACACCACCGCCAGTGGCCGCCCTCCCCACCACAGGCCGTCGGCGACGACCACCTCCGGCCGCCGGCGACGGCCACTGGCAGTGGTGTGGCCGGTGGTGGGGCCCCCTAGACTCCCCTTAGTTTTTTTTTTTAAAAAACCTTATTTTTTTAAAAAAAAAAAAAAAAAAAGGCGCTGCCACCGGCCGGCAGCCGGCGGTGGCGGAGGAGGCGGCCGGAGGTGGGGTGGGTGGCCGGCGGTGGTGGGGCCACCGGGGGAGGGGTTATTTTATTGTTTTTTTTTAAACATTATTTAAAACTAAGGGTAAAATGGTAATTTCAGCTTAAAATTAGGGGTAAAATTGTAATTTCTGCCAAGTTACTGTTCATTTCCGTTAGACTTAATAGTCAACGTCTGTTGACTAACGGTCTGTGGTGCTAGACGCTTCCAAAACGTAACTTCATGGTATTTTTTGTCCAAAAAAAACTTCGTGGTGTTGGATGCTCTTGAGGGCAAACTTCATGTGTAAGATTGCTCTTTCTCCCTTTATTAAAAGCCACTCCCCTAGCTTTTCTCTCACTTTGAAGGTGCCAGCTTTTCTCCCACTAAAGGCGTGACTCTGCGACACTCAGAAAGATTTCCCGTCCTCATTCACTTGTTCCGTCCGTCCCCAGCTTTTTCACTCTTCCTCAGCTTTTATCCCTTCCTCACACAGAGCTTCCTCGCCGTCTCAGCGCTTGTCTTGTCTCGTCCTCGCCGTGTCGTCCTCTCAATCCCTTCCTGTCATCCTGAACTCCCAGAGCTTCAGAGTTTCCTTTAGAGATTCCCGTCATCCTCAGCTGAACTCGTCCCCTCCGTCTCATCCTCTCAATCCTTTCCTTCCTTAGAGATTCCTCTAGTCTTCTCAAGAGCAAAGCTCTCATCCTTGCCCCGTCTGGTCCGAGTATGATCCCCTATCGTCGTTGCTCAGAAGTGCATCTCTCTCCTCTCTAGCATTAAATGTCAAAATTAATTTCTCCACTTGCAATCCATCCATCTCATCTCCTCCAGTCTTCAAATAGTAAGTCTTGTTTCTCCATCGACTAAAGAACAAAGCTCTCCTCTCATTCATCAATTGGTTCTATTTTGGGCTAATATATATTTCGTGAGTTAATTGGATAAAAAAAAAAATTAAGAAGTATGGTTCTAAACTTTTAACTTTTTTTTTTAAAAAAAGGATTTTTTTTTTAAGATAAGATAAAAGGGTTTAATTAAATTTTTTTAACCCAAATCCTTAATTTTTTAAAAGGCAACTCAAAAACTATCAAACCATGAAAAGCACAAAATACATTTTATAAGTATGCTACTTCCTCTGGTAACATTTGTAAGACACTAATTAACAAAAGAACATTAAATATTTTTTTTCCATGTGGATAAAAGTAGTTAAAGAGATTGGTAATTAATATTTTAAGTATTAAAAAAAGAGGAGAGTGAAGAGAAAGATCTTTTGTTTAAATAAAAGTACTCAAATATTCAAATATTTATCCAAGAAAAGATAGTCAGGTACAATTATATATAAATTTTAAAATTTAACATAGCGAAATGTAAGTTTTTTTGGGAAAATTGATTTCAGGGCCCAAGCTAGTAAAATAATTACAAAAAAGGCCCAAGAAACATTCACATGCCAGAAAAGGCCAGGGGCCTTTTTTGGCATTTTTTCAAAAAGTGTTAACAACTATATCAGTAGCGTTTAACAACTATATTAGTCCCCGTTAACAACTAAATCAGTCTAATTAACAACTACATTTTAACAACTACATCTGTAGCAATTAACAACTACATCAGTAGCAATTAGCAATTATATCCGTACACTTTTTTTTGAAAAAATGTCAGAAAAGGCCCTAGGGCCTTTTTTGGCATGTGAATGTTTCTTGGGCCTTTTTTGTAATTATTTTACTAGCTTGGGCCCTGAAATCAATTTTCCCAGTTTTTTTTCCTTCTCCCTTATCCACTTTCTTCTTTTTCTTCCTTTACCCAATCACTTCCACCTACTCCCAACCACTTCCCACTTATGTTTTCTATTTTTCCAAATGCATCAAAAATGTAATGATCATGAAACACTCCATTTTCTAATGTTAAATATATGCAAGCATACGGCTCTTCGCTCACTCATTTTCATCTATGTAAAGAAAGAATGCAGAGAGTGAGAGAGAGAGTTTTTCGTGTGAGAGAGAGACGTGTTCCTATGGTATTTTGAGAGTGAAGGCTGAGAGTTTTAAGAGGCAGAAGCAAGAAGAAGTTGCTAAGTCCAAAGGATCAAGACAAGTAAGTAAAGAATTTAACTTGTCTTATACTATTTTGAAGATGATAAAAAAGAAGAAAGTGGATAAGGGAGAAGGAAAAAAAAACAAACGCATGTTACATTTGGAGATTAAGTTACCAACCTCAACTTTTGCAAATATTTATAAAATTCCCAACGTAAGAACTCGAACTTCCTTCAATATCCTAATGTAGAATCATCATAGGTATCAATTTCCTTTTGTTTAATAAGGTATTGCAATAAATACCATTTCTTCATTATTTTAACACAATACTTATGATTTAACAGAATTTCCACTGACTTTGAAAATTCATAATTAATTGCTCAAAACTCAATATTGTGCTTCCAAGACCTAAATATCCTTTAATATATCTATTTTCATATTAACATCAAAAAAATCCTTAAAATCACCAAAATTCCTTTTGATTCCACCACTTCTTAATTAACCAAAATAATATATAGAAAATGATAAATATCATCTTCAAAATAGTATAAGACAAGTTAAATCATTTACTTACTTGTCTTGATCCTTTGGACTTAGCAACTTCTTCTTGCTTCTGCCTCTTAAAACTCTCAGCCTTCACTCTCAAAATACCATAAGAACACGTCTCTCTCTCACACAAAAAACTCTCTCTCTCACTCTCTGCATTCTTTCTTTACATAGATGAAAATGAGTGAGCGAAGAGCCGTATGCTTACATATATTTAACATTAGAAAAGGGAGTGTTTCATAATCATTACATTTTTGTTGCATTCGGAAAAATAGAAAACATAAGTGGGGAGTGGTTGAGAGTAGGTGGAAGTGATTGGGTAAAGGAAGAAAAAGAAGAAAGTGGATAAGGGAGAAGGAAAAAAAACAAACGCATGTTACATTTGAGAGGCGTGTTCTTATGGTATTTTGAGAGTGAAGGCTGAGAGTTTTAAGAGGCAAAAACAAGAAGAAGTTGCTAAGTCCAAAGGATCAAGACAAGTAAGTAAAGGATTTAACTTGTCTTATACTATTTTGAAGATGATATTTATCATTTTCTATATATTATTTTGGTTAATTAAGAAGTGGTGGAATCAAAAGGAATTTTGGTGATTTTAAGGATTTTTTGATGTTAATATGAAAATAAATATATTAAAGGATATTTAGGTCTTGGAAGCACAATATTGAGTTTTGAGCAATTAATTATGAATTTTCAAAGTCAGTGGAAATTCTGTTAAATCATAAGTATTGTGTTAAAATAATGAAGAAATGGTATTTATTGCAATACCTTATTAAACAAAAGGAAATTGATACCTATGATGATTCTACATTAGGATATTGAAGGAAGTTCGAGTTCTTACGTTGAGAATTTTATAAATATTTGCAAAAGTTGAGGTTGGTAACT
This sequence comes from Acacia confusa, assembly GCA_037074495.1. Classification (NCBI taxonomy): domain Eukaryota; kingdom Viridiplantae; phylum Streptophyta; class Magnoliopsida; order Fabales; family Fabaceae; genus Acacia; species Acacia confusa. The sequence goes on from CM073514.1 coordinate 11,858,704, forward strand.
TAATCTCTGATTCCTTGTGTTCTTATATATGTCTTATATGTTCATGTATTTGTGGACTCGTGGCCGGATTTGTATGTCCGTGTCATGCGTTTTATTTATTTGGCTGAGTATTATTGTTTTTATATAATAATGTTGCATGCCTGTTTATCCAGTACTTTTATGTACTTTCGCCGTGATGTTGCATTTGCTTTATGCTATGTATTCTGATTGCGGTGCGTTTTATTAGATGTTTATAATTTTCTGCAATATATGAAGTATTTGCCATGTATAATTTTACACTTTAAATATGAGATTAACTGTTACCCTGGGATACATCTGATCACTGGATCCCAGAAACACCTAAGGAGCCAGGAAAATGTTCTAGATCAGGAAGTAAGGCAATACGGATACAGTAGATGAAGAAGACCTCAAGGATAGGGATTTGAATAAATGGGTTTTATATATAAGTGTGGTTTGTTTATTAGTATTTTTAACTACTTTTGGGATGACTGTATTAATTAACACTCTCTACAGTATTTCTGGATTGTTAGTGTGAATTATGTGTACATGTTTTAAACCACCATATATTGGGATTATGTTATCAGTTACTCATCGTCCATACGCTTATACATGCTCACTGTTGCGTATACTTTGATATGTGTATGTAAACATGAATAGTACTGTATAGATGAATAGTACCATATACGTGAATAGTGTCGTATACATGAATAGTGATTTTGTAAAATTGAAGTATGCTTTTGAGTACGTATTTACGTATTTAAAAGTGAAATCAAGGTAGGTGTTACACGATACAATAAGTAAATATAAAAATATACAAGGTCAAGAAAAAAAAAAGGAATATAAAAACACTAGAAACATGAATGTGTTGAACAAGCTAAATATCTATAAGTGTTAGAGTCATTTAAATCCTTTTTCAAATAGTCTCAACTAATGAGATTGTCAATTCGCATTTTAATTATTTTAGGGTTATGGTTGAAAGCATGACTCAACATCTCAACACATTATAAAACTAGTTGTTGATGTCCTAAAAGTTTCATACTCTTCATAATTCTTACAATCGTAGCGTCAATAGCATATTTTCTATCTTTGTCAACATCTTCTACCATCTTTTGTCCTATCATTAATTGGTGGAAAAGGGGTCTTGATCCTCTTCATTCGATTCGTGAATTTTGAGTTGAACTCAAACACATCCTTCTAAGAGATAGTTTTTGTGTTTGGCTCCTTAGAAAGTATCTTATATTTTACACAAGATAGAGAATAAAGTATATGAACAAGATCTTCATGGTCTAAGTCTAACTGAGTTATAATCCTTGAGAAACTCAATCTTTCTAAATTATTGAATATCAAAAGAGTGGTAGCTTGATAAATTGGAACTATCAGTTTAATGGTTTTCTCTTGAAGTTTTCCATTTAGGTTGTAGGTTCCTAGAGAGAAAACCCACGAGAGCTTCTTGTGCTTTGTTTTTTATGCATAATGCCCATTGAAAACTTCCACACACTTGACCATCTTTGAATGGAGTTTCAAGGAACAAGACTTATACGCCAAAATCCAATGGTAAGAACAGATACTGATAAGTCAATTCTAGATTTTAAAAATGGATTTTCATTAAGATACTGCTCAAAGATTATTTGAGTATCCTTAGCTATGGCCAAGTTTGTCATCATCCCCTCCATCTTTGAAGTGTATTGTGTAATATCCCAATTTTGCACTTTAGGAATCAAGAATTAATTATAGAAAATTTGGTCTTAAGGAATTTTAAAGATTAAGAATTTGGAATTTAAGGCATATTTTCCATAAATTAAAGGAAATGTAGTTGGGAATAATTATAGCATTAATTATTGGAAATTAAGGTTTAATTTCCCTTGAATTATTTTGAAAAAAGAATAAATTCAAGGAAAAATTGGTAAGTGATAATTGTAGGCTTAAATATTATAGGATTAATTTCCATGATTTGCAATTAAGTTTGATTTCAAATAAATTAGTGTTAAAAAAAATGAAATTGATTTATCTCCACAATTATTCACTACTCATAATTAGATGATATAATAGCTAATCGCAAATAAAATGTGGTGTATTAAAAAGAGGAAGAGAGAATCAGATGGGCCAAGCAATGCCAATTTCATCAGCCCACAACCCATATCCAACAAGCAATTGATTTTGGCCCACTTAACAAACATAACTGGTCATGTGTGAGGCTAAGAAGTTTCAGCAGCAAAACACCTCCTTCCCTCCAGCTCCTACCCGACAGAACCAAAGGAAAGAAGTGGAAGCCCAAACACATATCATCTAATATCTACTCTATTCAATCTGCCAAGACCGAAAACCAGAAAGCAAAATTTCAGCAGCGAGAACACCCATATATATTAACAGCCGCATCATTTCCCTCGCCCCGCAGAACCAACTTCAGTCCATCCGAAATGCAAGTCCATTTCCCTTATTCTGTAAAGAGATTTCTTCCCTGAGCACCTACACCTCTGCAACACGCCAATTTCCAGATCCCACTTTCGGCCCTCTACTGTACACGCAAGGTCGTTGACCTTTTCTCTCAAGCACGAAAACATAGAAGGATCAGTGATGGACCATGTCTCTCGAGCCTTGTGTCCTTTAACCCATGGATCATGCTCCTGGACCGTTGAGCTTTGTCCGTACTCTGAGTCTCTATTTAAATGTTCCATTGTCCCAGCTTCATCCATTTCTTTCGGCATTCACCCAGAGAAGAAAAGAGAGGCTCACGAGGAAGAGAGAGACCGAGAAAGAGGGAAGAGAGTGAGAGTAAAAGTGAGGTTGAGAGTGGAGACCGATAGCTAGAGAGTGAGAAAAACTGAAACTGATTTGCTCTCTGTTTTGGCGTCGGAGAAACAGAGAAGAAACCAGCGAGCTAGCTCCGCCATTCAACTAGGTCCAGCGAGGGTAAGTTTGTAAACTTTCTCTCAAGTGTAAGCTTTAAAAATGAAACCAAAACTTGCTAAAAAGCTGAAACTGAAAACTAAGTGGTAGGAGTTAAAACACATAGAATCTTTGGAGTGGAACTGAAACTGAACCTAAAACGCTGCTGAATATTTAACTTGCTGTCATTAAGTTTTTCCTTGAATGAAAATATATCTATAGGTGTAAATGCTGGAGTTTCTGCTGTCATGCGTGAACAAGTGAACAAATAAAAGAGTGTATGCATGAGTTTATATATATATATATATATCCTTCACTGTGTGTCGAAAACATATCTGGATTATGCATGTGTAAACCCATCGTGGCCTATGAAAGGAATAGGGAATAAGCCAAGTTAATATATATGTGTATCTGTGTGTTTCAACGTTGAGGGAAAAGAAAAAGAAAAGAGAAAAAGAAAGGAAGAGAAAACTATATATATATACATATGTACAAACACTGGAAAAGAACAAGAGTGAAACCATAAAGAAAAATGATGAAGTGTGTGTCTGAAATATGCATATGTATGTATATATGGCTGCAAAAAGGAAAGAGGTCGTGAGTCTATGTGTGCATAATAGAAAGAGCTGAAAGAAAGAAAAAGAAATAGGTTATATATATGTATGCTCTTCACTGTGTGTATGACGTGAGTGAGAAAGAGAAAGGCTTTTGGAAACATATATATATATGCGATACGTGGTTGCTGTTTTCAGTGAAGGAAGGAGAAGTTATTTTATTATCTATATGTTTATGTGTTGTATAGGTGTGTATATGAAAATATGGATGCAAGTTATATATATTCATCATGCGCAAAATGTTGTTGTGGGTTTGTGCCAGTATGTGTGTGTGTGTGTGTATACTAAAGAATATTTTGAAGTGTTATTTTATCCAAAGTAAATAGTATTTACAAAATTTATGATTTTTGGGAATTAAAATTTGCAAAATGCATTTTTATATATATGCTTAAGTCAAAAATTTACATGAAGCATAAATTATGTAGTAATAGTATTGACCAAGGTTTTAAAAGAAACCATGAGAAACATTAAATTAATGAATTTAATTATCTTTTGTATGAAGATTGACATTTATTAACTTTAATTGTTTGTTAATCAATAAATAAAGGGGAACAGATAAATAAATAAATAAATTGTTGATAAGTAATGTTAATTATAGAGAGTTAATGATAATTAGTAAAATAATAATATCAGAATAATTAGATGGAAATTAGTGTTATTATTAGGAAAATTTAGAATAATTATAATAATAACAGATAATGTTATTATTATTAGAAAGGAATTATTAACAGATATTAAATTGGTTGTGATAGATTGAATTTCGACGTATGGATTAGGAGCAGAGTAATAATAGTTAGCTTTGGCGAGAGGTAACCACTTTCCACTTATTACGTTATCGATATATTGCTTTTGAGTATTTTTCTGACTGATTATGAATGTTTTAAATAAATTTTGTCATGTGGATTATTTTATGAACTGAAATTATTTGCATTGAAATATCATGATAATCATGGGAAAGGGACGGATTGGGAGGAAATGTAATATTTATTATACACCACGTGGTGAGGCCTTCATTAGTGCACAATGGTTGGCTTTTTATTGTCCCACCGGTTTATTGGGACTAGCCCATAGTTTATAGGGCTTACGACACCTCACTAGATTAAAGTGGGGAAAGACCCATGATCTGGGGCAGGTGCTCTGGGGATTTTGGCCGGTCCTCATCACTTGACCAGTGAGCTTTTGGAGTAGCCAGTAACATGGATGTAACTTAGCCCATGGGTCTAGTCGGAAGAAATAAGGAGGTTCGGCTGGCGTAAAGGGAGGTATTTGGGTATTGCATATATTACATCCAATCATGATACTAAAGCATTACGTGATAATATATAATGAGGATGTTGATGAATTGTTTATTTGAGTTGAACTGTTTTAATCCACTTGACACCTCATTAGCACTTATCGATATTCGTAATAAGCTAGATTAATGGTTACACAATTTTTCCCAGTTGACCAGTCAAGTCTAGGTCCTTCTGGGAAGCAAGCAGAGGTTTAGTCTACTTTGCTGCTAAGAGTAGGACTTTTGTACTTTTGTATGTTTTGGATGAATGTATATTGCCACACATTAGGGCTCATGATACATCATTAAGCATATTTTAAAAATTTAAATTCCGCATAAATTCCAATATTTGGTTAACTCTGATTATTTTGTGATAACTATGTTCACTATATATGATTATCTAGTTAATTAAAAGGTAGATGTTTCATATTGTGCACCAATTACTACTTAAATTTGCCCAATTTTTTTTTCTTATGATCCTCATTTGCACTTTAGTCATAAAGTAGCTAGTGAGTAGGGGCGGAGCCAGAAATTACAATTAGGGGGTAAAAATTATAGAATATAACTCAAATTTTTATGAAACTATATTTTAGCTTAGTAGATATTTTAATATTTTCATTTTAGTCCCTCCACGAAACTTTAAATAGAGGGACTGAAATGAAAACCATGAAATTTTTATTGGCTGAAATTGAATTTCCTAAAAATGTAGGTCCTTTTCTATAATTTAGGGGGAGGGGGCCACCCCTTGCCCCCCTATTCCACCTCTACTGGTGAGTGAGCTTTTTCTAATAAAACTTAACAAACATATCCTTATCATAACTATACACAAGAAGGTAGATCACCTTATCTAGGGTTTCATCTATTGCCTCATCACTTAGCTTCTCACTACCTCCACCCTTAAGAATATTATCACAAAATGTGGCAACAAGTTCTGAACTTGAAATGCTAGCAATGCTTGTATTACAGAATACTCCAAAAAGCTTCTTTCTATGTCTTGTGGAGGACATTGTTATTCATAAAGAAAACCTTAATATATCCCATATATCAATCATGAAGCTCAATGAATTTTCCAACAATAATTGCTTGTTCTTAACCACCAGTTTTATTTAATTTGCTGCCTGACTACTAGAAGCTTCTTCAGCCTACTGAACCAAAGTTGTAACCTCACCTATAACATGCTTCTTAAATGCATTAGCAACAAGCTGCAAACCTTTAGTTATTTCATCGTGTAATCTGTATATTCTAGATAGATCTTCCACTTTATTATCTCTCAACAAAACACCACAACCAGAGTTCTTCTTCTTCTCAAATAATTGAGTTGCATGTGTCACAAGCAACTCATGCTGACTCTCTCTACTAATTTCCTCATTTTGCCACAGTGTAAATAACCAGTCTCTCCAGCTCTATATATCTCCCTCTTAAAAGATTCATCAGCCTTGAGCATATAATCCAGGCAAGAGTCAACCTCAATTCAACGGTAATACTCCGTAGTAAGTAGAAGTATTGTCAAGCATAAGTTTCAAAATCATCCTCATACACGCCAATCTCAATGTATATATCAATAATATTCTTCAACAACGGTGGATCAATCTATTCCCTCTCACGTTCTTTATGGATGAGAGAGATGATGGCATCCGTAACCTTTGGACTTACCTTGTTGATGGCCAAATCTTAGAAACAAGGAAGTGCAAGTAGTGGTACTAGGAATTGCAATTAGGGGGCAAAAATTATATAATAGAATCCAAGTTTTTATGAAACTATATTTCAACCTCATAAATATTTCAATATTTTCATTGTCCTTCCATGTAACTTTACATAAAGGAACTAAAGTAAAAATAATGAAATTTTTATGAGACTAAGATATAATTTCTTAAAACTTTGAGTTTTTTTTTGTAATTGTAGGGGAGCGGTGACCACCCCTACCCCTAAATTCCGCCCCTATAAGCAACATCATTAGGCAAAGGAAGTGAGCATTTTTTAATATATCGGCGTTCAAGATATTATCGGAAGAAGTGTGAGAGCCATGCATGTAATCATAACTTTATGGTTGTTCCATCTTATAACAAGTTTTCTGAATAAGAATTCATGGAGCTTGTCTTTTGAAGATGGCCACACAGTACGGTTGAGGTATTCTTCAAAAGCCTTTTTGTATTTCTCATAAAGCTCTTTTGAGTATTCATATGGTGGCTTTTGAGTACACATTTTGTAGATTGCAGTGTATTGCTTCATGTACTCCTGGCAAGAGAATGAAATACCTATCTTAACAGACAAAAATTTGTTTGATTCGAGTCATTAAAATTCATCTGTAAATGATATTTTTTCAGGAAAATATTTTTGAAATTTCCGTTTGAAGGTAGGTGATCATCTTATTTCCAAATTGACATTAGGGTGGACCTGCACCACCATTAGCCGATTTTTTTAAAACTGTTTTCAAATTGACATTATATAGATAGGTATATTCAACCATTTAGAGATTAACTGAATAAACTTGTTTAAAATTAAAAAAAGAAAAATTAACTTACCCCTATTCATCAAATTTGTCTCGTTTCTCTTCTCTCTTGATATTCAATATGTACCACCAATAAATAGGGTTAAAAATGGAGAATTATAATTAATAGCTTTCTTAGTGACTTTATTTTGGACCAATTAGTATGATCTCTTCTAAAAGGTGCCTATATTTTGAATTAATTAGAGTCACTATTTTAACTCAGAGTTTCTATATATGGATATTCCTTTTGATTATTTTGTAATTCATTCGCATTATATTGGTACATATGGATATTCCTTTTGATTATTTTGTAATTCATTCCCATTATATTGGTACATAATACTAAGGGAAAAGTCCCTCAATCCCGAGTAGTAATTTGTTGCAACAAGGTTGTTATCATTAAAAGGTGCCAAAATGTAATATGTCTATGTTTTGAAACTTTGAGAAGATGATATTTTAGAAAAATTAATCTATATTTATTATAAATAACTAGCATAATTAACTTTATTAATCTACTTAAATAATCAACTAGTTTTTATTTTAAGGACCATATGTAATATTTAATTATAATAACTGTTGTTAAACTTATAAGTTGACTCTCCAATTTTAATTAACTTTATTATATTTTCAACTTACAAAATCTATCAACTCATTTTTAAACTCGTCATGACTAAAAAATTAATTGAACTCACAAGTTTACATACCAAACTCTTTTTTCTTTTTTTTGCAATTTTAATTTATAAAATTGTGCCAATTACCTGCCTTGAACTTCTATCAATTTATTATAACAAGTTGTATAGGTACACTTTTATTTTTTTAATTCTTTATGCTACATGAGAACAAAGCTTAGTTTTATCTATATTTAAATGGGGTGTGGTGATGGACGTGATCTATATAGGTGAATATAATGCAATTGATAATATAAATATTATTACTACGGACCTGATGATAGTATAAGTTAAGTTAAGCTAGCAAAAAATCAAAAATTAAATCTATTTCATTAAGGTAATATATAAATTTAAAACTTATCTGCCGAAAAAAACACCTATTATATATATATATATATATATATATATATATATATATATATATATATATATATATATATATATAATACAATCATTCGATGGCCGATTACCTTTTAAAGTATATAAATAAATTATTCATTGAAAAAAAAAAGATATTCTTTAAAATATAAATTATAAAGATCATGAATCAATTAGTTGTTCATTATTCATTCTGTATCATCAAATCCTTGAGCCGATTTCACCCCAGGAAAAAAAAAAAAAAAAAAAACTCAATCCGGTTAATTTAAATGTAAATTTTCTTTTTATCACTTTCTCTGGGGATAATTCTGTTATCCTTTCATATTAACAAGTATTGCCCATTTATTTATCTTCTATATGTAATAATATAATTATAATTAAGCGATAAAAATATATCTAATGTAGTTGTTAAGATTCTTCCGATTTTCAAACAAAAATATAATCAAACTATATATATACATATGGCTTCAAAATATGTGATTATGCACAAATCTGCATCAAGTGGTCTGGAGAATTGTGGTCTTCTTCTTCTTGGTTTGTGTTGTGGATAGGAGAGATCAATAATCGAAAGCTTCCATGGAGCCAGAAACAAAGAGGATGATATTAACAGTAATGTTGTTGATGACGGTAACAGCAATTTCTATGTATTTTGGCTTCGTCCATAACATTTCTTCCCAAAAGGTCGTCATCTTTCTCCATATCCTATTGCCCTAGGTACTATTTCCTCTCTCCCTCTTCCTGTTTCATGTTTTTTTAGGATGAAGGGCTTGTTTGGTACATAGATTGGTGGGAAGGGAAAGGAAAATTAAGTTCTTTTGTTTAGTATACATTTTAAACAAATCTTTATGGAAACCCAAGTTTATGAGCCCACTAAATTTTTATTATATGTGAAAAGATCATATCCCACCAAAATTGGTGAAATCCCAGGTTCCCACGTCATTAGTCACATTTTTTGACAAATTCAAACCTGGTGAAAAAATTTGAATTTAGCAGGAAATTTTTCTAGAAGTTTGAACTTCATAAAAACATAATTTTAAAATATATATTTTAGCAAGAAAAAAATATTTTTATTTTAAATTATGAATTAATTACTTTTGAGAGCAAAACATACATTTTATAATTCTTTACCAACTATTATCCCTTCATTTTTTTCTTACCGAACAACTCATCTTTCAAAATCTTCCTTTCTCTTCTTACTAAACAACAAATCTTTCAAAATCTTCCTTTCTCGTCCTTTCCCTCATCTAAATTTTTTTTTCTCCTTAAATTTTCCCCGTACCAAATAGACCCTAAGTTTGAGGAGTGATTGTGAATACCAATTCTTTTGAGTGGTTACTTGAGGGTAAAATTACACCTTAAACATATTTGTTAGTGAAAATGTTCATGTTACTAAATTATAAGGCTATTAGCAATCTCTTGTGAGTTTGGCTTTGATATATCTGTATCAAGTTGTTACTAAAATATCGTTATTACATCATACAAACATAGAATTGTAGGGTTTTCACTTTTAATAAAACATCATATCGACGGAAATATCTTTTTTTGTAAGTTTTAATTAATTTGATGGTTATTATCAGGTCAAATTCACAAAATATCCGTATGAAATCATAATTTTTTAACTTTAAAATTTCCTTCGTTTTTCCTATTCCATTATTCTATATATTTTGAGTTGTTATTAAGATTTGTTTCTACTTCTTAAATTTATTTTCAGACACTATTGCGGCCTTTGGGAGTGGAGAATTGCAAAGGCGTCTGGGAATTGGGTCCAAGGATTGTGATGATGCTAATAATAATCTTTGAATTGGGTCATTACTTATGAACATATAGTTTTAGAGCGCTTAATTTTTTTATTAGATTCGATTTTAACGCCATATTAATGTTTTTTTCCCCTTTTTTTACTTTTTATTTATGAGACAAGAATGTTCTATTTCTTTCTCGCAGAATTTATTATTTTATCCAATAGAAATTTTTTGTATCATCCCAAAGATATATATAAAGTTTATGAATCAATATAGTAAATTATTAAAATTATATTTTTGACAAATCCAAATTAAAGTTGATCAACGATTACTTTTATTTCCCCTTTTTTTACTTTTTATTTATGAGACAAGAATGTTCTATTTCTTTCTCGCAGAATTTATTATTTTATCCAATAGAAATTTTTTGTATCATCCCAAAGATATATATAAAGTTTATGAATCAATATAGTAAATTATTTGTTACGGATATCTCACAAATGGGCCCAGCCCAATAACCAGAGAGCCTAGTCAAAATGGCTTCAGTTATGCTCATAACCGCTTCCTTGAAAATAGGAGTGGTTTTATCAAGAATATCTATCGTTATGATAACCGCCTATGAAAGAAGGAGATTATTCAAAAACGCATATCTTGATATCCCTAAAATAAAGGATAAATCCAACAGATTAAGATAGGGCCCAAGTACGCCTATAAATAGGGTAAACCCCTTGCAAGGTAGACACTTCGAAAACCCTAGCTTTTCTATTCACACAGAGCACACACACCACCCCCTCTGGCTATCATTAGCCTGTCGTATACCCTCGAACTACGTGAACTTTGATCCACACTGTGGTACGTAGGACCCCGGGATTTCACCCCGGGCCAAGTCCAACCCAACTTGTGATCTACACCGGATCATTGGCGCCGTCTGTGGGGACTGTAAAGTCCTATTCCCGTGACCCGTGATGGCTAATACCAGAAGCAAAAGCCACCCGCATGCACACGAGCAAGGTCAGGAACAAAATTTTAGCGAGACCCAATAGCAGGACGTTCAAGGCGTTAATCAGGAACAAATGGAGGAGTCCCTGGACTCGAACCTGGATGGACGAGCAGGCCAAACGCTGGAAAATACTAACCACGCTGGTCCCTCAAAGTTTCAGATTGGAAGCCCGGACATACGGCTCCTACATAACATTGCTGAGTCAATGATGAAACGGATCGAGAATGTGGAAGAACGCGACAATCTTCAGAACCAGAAGATTGACCATATGACCGAGGTGATGAATCAAATTCTTAAACACTTACAAGACCCTCTTCAGGAGGAACGCCGGGATGATCAGCAGAATGAGGACGAAGAAACCAATCACCAAACTATTGATCCCCTACAGGAGGATCATCCCGGGCAAGGCCGAATAGCTTCAACAAAAAATTCTCAGCAAAATAATCACTGGGACGCGAGTCAGGAGGATCAAGCCCGAGCACATAGGAAGGACAGTCGTACCTCGGACAATCAGGGAATTCCGCAAGACTCCGGCAGGTACAAGACGTGGTATGGGGATGGAGGACAAAACAACAGCCCGTTCTCAAATGAAATTACGGAAGCTGAGTACCCAAGGAAATTTAATACATCCGACCTCTCTAAGTACGACGGAAGTCAGGATCCCCAGACACACTTGAACACTTTCAACACTGAGATGCTGGTCCGAGGATTCAAGGGGCCAATCATTTCCAGGCTGTTCACCTCAACGTTACGAGGAGCCGCCCAAATTTGGTTCCGGACTCTATCTCCCAAGTCCATTACCGACTTCAACAACCTGAGCGAGAAGTTCCTGCTGAATTTCGCGACAAGCAAAAAGCAACCCAGGTCGGTCTACACGCTGGACAGAATCAAGCAGCAACCCGGTGAAACCCTTCAGAAGTATTTGGATCGTTTCTAGGCTGCCGCATTACAAATCCAGGGATTAACGGAAAGCGTCCACGTACACTTGCTCATCTCGAGCTTAGATAGCGAATCCAGAATGGGGAGATCGGTCATATCTGGCGAGATCAAGACACTGGAAGAATTCCATAGACGAGCCAAAAAGTATCTGGACATCGAGCAGATGCAGATAGCCAACGCGTCGGGAAAAGAGAGACAGAAAAGCCCACCCCCGAAAGGGAAGGACCGGGCAGCAAGAGACCGACCCCGTAACTCGGACCAGAAAACACGAGGACAAAGGCATGAGGGGAAGTATGAGAGATATACTCCAATAAATGTCCCTCGTTCACAGTTATGGAGAGAGGTAGCCCTGACCGAGATGAGGAAGGTGGAGCGACCCTGACCACTTTATAACAAGGGAAAGTTGGACCGCACACGATTTTGCGAATTCCACAATAGACCCGGGCACACAACGGATGAGTGCTGGGACCTTAGAGATGCGGTTGAAAAGTTTATCCGAGATGGAAAATTACGTCAGTACGTTATCAAAACACAAGGGCAAAAAGCCAAGCGCAAGCAGACGGATATGAGTACAAGCCCGGTCTCCCAGAGGAGAAAACCGGACGAAGCCCGGAGAAAGCACGAAAATGAGGACGAGTTCTCGGAAGCAGAGTTTGACTGCAATTTCATTAGTGGAGGTTACGGAGGTGGCGGCGATACAGCCAATCAACGGAAGAAATACCTTCGGGAAGTCTTAACCATCAGGGGACGACCGACCTTCAAGCCGGAACCATCGCAAACAGAAGAGCCTCCCAAGCTGTTCTTTACTCAGGAAGATTTGAGGGACGTAATCCCGGGTCATCAAGACGGACTGGTTATAACCGGCCTCCTGGGAAAATGCCGTGTAAAGAAGATATTCATCGATCCTGGCAGCGCGGTGGATATCATCCTGTGGGACGCCTTTAAGCGCATGGACCTCGACCCAGAAAATCTAAAGCCGTGCAAGACAACCTTAATCGGGTTCAACGAACAGGATACAAATCCCAAAGGGTGTATAGAACTAAAAATGACCTTGGGCTCTAAAGAAGCCTTTGAGACTGAGTGAGTCAAGTTTATTGTAGCGGATTTCCCTTCGTCCTACAATATAATCTTAGGTAGACCAACTATTCATAGTTGGGACATGCTCATATCAACTAAGCATCAGAAGCTGAAAATGGTAAGTCGGAAGAATGAAGTCGTCACCGTCAAAGGTGATCAGAAGGAATCCCGGCAATGCTATTTCTCGACAGTTAAAAACAATAAACCCGGAACATCCAGCTCGCAACAGAAAGGAACTCGAAATTCAGCGCCAATTGCGCCGAGCTCGGTCAACGTGGTAGAGCTGGATGTAAGAGAAGAAGCAAAGTTGATGAAAATAGAGCCTGATGGAGAGCTCACAGGCTACCAACTAGGAGAGGAGCCCGGACAAATAACCCAGATCGGGAGTTCGCTTGCCGAGTAAGAAAAAATCGAGCTCAAAAAGCTGTTATGGAGAAACAAGGACGTATTCGCATGGAAACCTTCGGAGTTACCAGGAGTCGACCCGGCGTTCTGCTGTCACAAATTGACCATAAATCCACGATATACGCCGGTCTCGCAGAAGAAAAGAAAGATTGCACCGGACCGACAGAAAGTCCTAGCCGAGCATGTAAGAGAACTGCTGGATGCGGGATTCATCAGGGAAATCCAGTATACCACATGGTTATCAAATGTGGTAATGGTCAAGAAACCCAATGGCAAATGGAGGGTGTGCACCGACTACACCGATCTCAACAAAGCATGCCCCAAGGATGCTTACCCCATGCCAAATATTGACCAACTGGTGGACAATTCTTCGGGATTCCAGCTGCTCTCATTCATGGATGCGTATTCCGGCTATAACCAAATAGCTATGCATCCCGAAGACCAGGAGAAAACAGCTTTTATCACGGAAAAAGCTAATTACTGCTATAATGTCATGCCTTTCGGGCTGAAGAACGCAGGAGCTACTTACCAGAGGATGATGAATCAAGTGTTTGAGGCACACCTCGGCAGGAACGTCGAAGTTTACATCGCCGATATGATCGTAAAGTCAGTTAAGCGATCTGACCACATCCAAGATTTGCAAGAAACATTTGATAAGCTCCGGGATCACAGAATCCGACTTAACCCAGCTAAATGTGCATTCGAGGTACCAGCAGGTAAATTTCTCGGATTCCTGTTGACAAACCGGGGGATTGAGGCCAATCCGGACAAATGTCAGGCCGTCCTCAATATGGCTGCCCCAAAAAACAAAAAAGAGGTACAGCAGTTGACTGGCAGACTGGCCGCGCTGACAAGGTTCTTACCGAAATCGGCAGAAAATGCTCTTCTTTTGTTCAAGTTATTGAAGAAGGAAGCACAGCATGGAGAATGGAACTCAGAGTGTGAAGCCGCGTTTGACAAGATCAAAAAATGTCTATCATCACCACCCGTGCTGACCAAACCCGAGCCCGGGGAAGATTTGATATTATATCTATCCGTGGCCCCAGAAGCAGTAAGTGCCGCCCTGGTGAGAGAAGATTCGAAGGAACAGAAACCGATTTACTTTACAAGCCGGGCTTTGCAAAGTTCGGAGCTAAGATATCAAAGGTTGGAAAAGGTGGCCTTTGCACTCCTAACTGCCGCGAGGAGATTACGCCCTTACTTCCAGGGGCATAAAATAATTGTCCGAACCAGTCAGCCAATACGTCAAATACTCCACAAACCTGACTTAGCAGGAAGAATGATGAGTTGGGCAATCGAACTATCCGAATTCGACATAGTATATGAAGCTCGGCGTGCTATTAAGTCCCAGGCTTTAGCCGACTTCATTGCAGAACTGGTGCCAACAGAGGTAGTCCCGAAAGCAGCCCTTGACGTTTGGAAAGTATTTGTAGACGGCTCTTCAAACGCCAAAGGAAGTGGAGCCGGGATCATAGTCGAAAGCCCGAAAGGAGTCGCCATGGAACACTCCCTGCAATTACACTTCAGAACGTCCAATAATCAGGCCGAGTATGAGGCTGTATTAGCCGGGCTATCACAGGCAAAAGACAATGGGGCCAGGAGGGTTCATCTCTCTACCGACTCTCAACTAGTCGCGGCCCAAATCAACGGTTCATACACGGCGAAGGGACCCTTGCTAATTAAGTATCTGGGGAAAGTCAGAGAGGCAATGGCCGACTTCGATGAGGTCCTAGTCACCCACATCCCCAGGGGAGAAAATGCGAGGGCAGATATCCTCTCCAAATTAGCAAGCACCAGGAACCCGGGAAATAATCGGACTGTAATACAACAAAGTCTCAAGGAGCCCACGTGTATCATGGTCATCGCGGCAGCAGAAGACTGGCGAAAGCCAATCTTAAATTACCTGGAAAAGGGAGTTAGCCCAGACGATCCCGGGGAAGCAAGGCAGATAGCACGGACCGCGTTAATGTACACGATGGTCGATGACCAGCTCTACCGAAAAGGCCTCCAATCCCCAATGATGAGATGTTTAAACCAGGCAGAGGCCGAGTACATGCTATCAGAGATACACGAAGGGATAAACGGACAACACATGGGGGCAAAGGCGTTAGCCCGGAAGGCCCTAAGGGCTGGATATTACTGGCCGACAATGGTCGCGGACTCCAGAGAGCACGTACGGACGTGCGAAAGCTGCCAAAAACATGCTCGGATCCTCTAGCCACCTCCGACCGAGTTGAAAACCATCACGGCTCCTTGGCCATTCTTTAAGTGGGGTATGGACCTCCTTGGACCGTTCAAACCGGCCGCAGGGCAACTGAAATGGCTTGTGGTGGCTGTGGATTATTTCACTAAGTGGATCGAGGCCGAACCACTGTCGACCATCTCGGCTGCTCGAATACAAAAATTCTTCGAAAGAAATATTGTTGCAAGGTTCGGGATTCCTGCCGAGATCGTAACTGACAATGGTACTCAATTCGTGGACCAAGGTTTCCAGAGGTTGATGTCCGAGCTCGAAATCAAGCACCATTTCGCCTCGGTAGAGCATCCGCAATCTAATGGGCAAGCCGAGGCAGCCAACAAAATCATTGTTGACGGGCTCAAGAAAAGGATGAGTAATGCAGAAAGTAACTGGGTCGAGGAACTATACCCGGTACTTTGGGGATACCGAACTAGTGTCCAAACCTCGACCCAGGAAACACCCTTCCGAATGACATATGGATGCGAGGCCATGATCCCGGTTGAAATTGGGCAAACATCATGGAGGAAAGCCAAAGTCATGGAAGAGGGAGAACACGCTAACAACAAGCAGTTAGCAGCCGAGCTAGACCTCATCGATGAAGTGAGAACGACGGCACATTGCCGAGATCTGGCAACGAAGCAGCTGGTGGCGGCTAAGTATAACCGCAAAGTTAGACCGCGAGCGTTCGATAAAGGTGACTTGGTATTACGCAGAGCGGATATCGGAAATAAGAATGCCTGGGATGGAAAACTTGCAGCAAACTGGGAGGGTCCTTACCGTGTTTCAGACAAAATGGGGCCCGGGACTTATGCCCTTGAGACGTTAGATGGCACGCCCATTAAACGAACATGGAACGCGGACAAACTAAGGACTTACTACAACTAAAGACCGGGATGCACTCGGAATAAACGCACAGCGGATGTCAGTGGTGACCGAGAACCGCTTTTTAGCTTCAACGGATGTCGGTGGTGACCGAGAACCGTTTTTTATTACGCATTGTTTTGCTTTTAGCAGTATTTTCCATTGATTTTAAATTGTGTAATTCCAATTATTTCAATCAATAAAAAAGGTGGTTCAATTCATGGGCCAACCTAGTTATTACTTGTGAAATCAATGCAAAGATAGGCCGTGATAAAGGCAAGATAATTAAACAAAGACTTGGGTTTTGAGATCCCAGTCATGATAAGATTTGACAACAAGTCTTGTAAACGTTACGATGCATCGGAACTGTCCCCTGGGGTGGTGTGAGATTGCCATAAAAGATCCTGATCAGGTCGAAATGTTTAGGCTCCTATGCAAAAAGGATATTAGGGCCCGAACATGTGGCAGTTGGCTACCATCTCGGTAAGGTACTTTACAAGATAAAGTGCTTAGATGATTTTTGAAAATCGTCTGTTGTTTAGAATGCCCGGCCATTAATAAACGTGGCCTGTTTGTTAAAACGTCGGTTGAATATCCAGCAGATTCTGCGTAATATATCTTGACTTTGGCCAAGTCATAAAATAAAGAACCGAACTTCGTGCACGGATTACGTTCCCCTTTTACTCATCAACTGGTGAATTAAAAACACGAGTTTGGTTTAAAGGATGAAAATAAAAACATGTAAGATGGACGAGCTGAGGATGCTAGAAAAATCCGGGAACACCGGCTTGTCATAGTATTAATTTTGAGGGCAAAGACCCCAGATTGCAAAAAAACAAAAATGAAAGTGAAAATACTACATAAGGGAAAAAATAAAAAGGTCCTAGAAGGACGGCATCAAAATTGGGCTTGGCCGGGCACAAGAGAGCCAGGGGCGTCGGTCGTCGGAGCATCTTCCTCAGCTAATTGACCACGGTCATTTTCCGCGAGATGCTCGGACTCTTCGACCGGAGAAAGCGGCGTTGGTATAAATTGCCCGTCCTCTACCGAAGCTCTGAAATCCACAGCGTCTAAATTCATCGTAATGTCAGGATTCAGAGCTCGGACTTGGGCCAGGCATACGTTGAAAGCTTTAGCAGCCGTCTCCACGACCAAGACTTCCAGCTTATCCACCTCGGCAGCAGACGCCACGAGCTCGGCCTTGGAAGCGTCGAGGTCGGAGTGGGCGAGATGGAGGTCCTTCACCAGCCCCGCATACTGACCCTGCAGGGCGTGCAGTGAGGCATTGAGGGTGTCTTCCCGGGTATGACTGGCGTCAAGCTCGGTGGAGAAATGATCCCTCTCAGCAAGGGCCTTTGATAGCTCCTCCACCGCCTTTATCTGCGTCTCTTCCGCTTTCAGGCGCGCCTCCTCAGCCTCCCTCTGCCTAATCTCGGCCTCTTTCTTTTCAACCCGAGCTTTGGCAATCTCGGCTGCAGCCTTGGCGTACTTATGCTTAATGGAAGCATAAGCGTCCAACACGCCGGCCGTCTCCATTAGGTGGTCCTGCAGGACCTGCAGGTGATCGAGGTCGGAGTCTGCAAAGGCCTCACCACTAAAATACTTGCTGGGAGGCTTCACCGCGTATTTGAGCTCCTCCGAGACCCCATCAGTCCATACCTCACCCCGCGAGTGAAGGCGAGACTTGCCAGGAAGTGGGGGAGGAGGGTTGCTTGTGGCAGCACCGGCGTCCGGGACAGAGGCCGGATTCTCTTCTGCGACCGAGATCGACGACGCCACGGACTTCGATCGCTTGCGCGGAATGAGATCCGTAGAGGCCGGAGAGGGCACAGCCCTCTTTTCAGCAGTAGTCCTGGCAGGCGAAGGAGCAGCCACAGCTTTCTTCTGGGAAGAGGACTCCCCTTTCTTTTTGGCCTTAGCCCGGAGCTTCTCGGCCAGTTCTTGGAAAGAAGCCTTCCCCATGTCGGGCACTACAAAAAACATAACAAACATCAGAAATGACAAGGGGCATACCAAAAAAAGAAAAAAACATCCAACAGAAATCATACTAGGTGAATACAATTCCTCCACCGACTGTCGGATAAAAATCCGGGAATCAATAACATCCTTCTCGGCCACATGGTCAACCAGAGCTATCACGGTTTCAACCTCGGCTGGCTCTAGGCTATCATCGTAGGATGCAAATATGCTTTGGTCTTGGTCATAGTGAGCTTTCGACCAATACAGAGGAAACAGCAGCTCCACCGAGCTGGAATCGACGTCCTTAAGAAACCACGGTTTATGACCGGGTTCAGCGTTGATTTTGAAAAAAGAAGCCTTGAAGCCTTTCCAGGTGTCAGTTGCCACATGGAAAAGCTTCTTGTCCGGTTTCCCCCGAAAAGAAACCCAACCCCTCTTTTCTTCGGGCTCCCCAGGTTGACGAGCCCGTTGGATGTTAAAAAAATAAAAGAATGTCCCGGTGGTGGGAGTACGATTTAAAAATCGGCAAAGCCGCTCGAATGCAATAATAAAACCCCAAGAGTTGGGATGAATCTGAGTGGGGGCCAGCTGAAGAATGTTTAAGAGATCTACTTGAAACCTAGAAAATGGAAAACGAAGGCCAAGTTTTTTGACGAAGTCTAGATAGAAGAAGAAAAAGGAGCGCTCGTTCCCTTCCCGGGCAACGCACACCGGTTCAGAAGGGCCGGGAAGAGATAAAGAACAATGATCCCGGTCCCCTAATGGGAGCTCAGCGATCTGACTGGTCGTGGCTTTTGATAGCCTGGACAGCACCCCGGTCGCGACCCAGTCATACTTCTCAGCAATATGACGTGGAATACTGACGGCCGCTGACTCCATGGATCCGGAATCCTCGATAGGACGCGGAGAAGTTGACATACTACCTAGAAAAGGCAAAACAAAAATAAATTAGAAACGAAAATGATACCTGAAGATAGTAAAGCGAGACGGGTAGAAACGGCTCCAACAACCCGCGGTTGGATATGCCGGCATCGTGAAGCTATTTCGTCAGCTTCCCATGACTGGCCAACCATCGTGGCCTCAGATATCAGCCAGGAACACTCCTCGCACGGGCCGATAGGCCGGGTAAGGGAGATGAGGGGCTCCGCGCGTGAAGGAAAGGAAGAGGCGGGTAGAGGAGGACTTTCCCCCTACCCTTTCCTAAGGGCGGCTCTGAAGAAAAAACCCTAGTGGCAGCAATCCCCCGGCCTAGACTTTCGGGCTCTACAGACTCAGACCGACCTCGAGCCCTTCCCCTAACCCGACCAGACCGACCTGGTTGACTACCACCTTTTCCGCCATAACCACGGAGAACGTTTTCCCTCTTTTGTTCTTCGGTCAGAGGTTTCCTGTACAGCCACCAAGCTGTCCGGGGAGGCATACGCTGAATAAGCTCGGCCTCTTCCGGGGAAAAAGCATTTGGATTAAAAGGCGGAGGAGAACCTTGATGGCTCATCCCGAGAAGATAGAATTTAAACAGGAAGCCGTAAACCAAAGACGCAGAAAAAGGATTGAATAGACCAGAAGTTCAGAGAAGTTTAAGAACAAAGCATAAGCCAGAACCCAAAGGGGAAGAAACTGGAAAGAACTCACAATAACCTACCCAAAAAAAAAGGGGGGGGAATACCAAGAGACAGAGAAAGAAAGGAGAAAACACAGCCAAATAACCAGAGAAGGAAACAAGGAAAGTACCTGGTTTGAAATAAGTTAAGGGAAGAGGAAATGCGCGAGCCACGAAGACCAGAAATGGGAATCTGAGGAAGATGAATGGGTGACTGGTTGCAAGTTTTTCTCAAGAAAGAAAACTCAAGGTTTGGCGGTTTTCAAAATGCAAGAAGCGGAAAGTCGAAGGCTTTTATAAGGAAAACAAGCAGGCGGATGAGAGTCAAGAAACTCAACCGCCAAAGGCCCAAAGGGCCCACACACGAATGGTGACGTGGACGTTAAAAGGCGTGCGCATTTAATGTTGATGTTAAACAAACACGAAAACCAAGATAGTGGGGCAGTTGCTCCACTCAAAGGCCGGCTAGTAAACATCAAATCAGCAGGAGGCAATGATGACACTCGTGGCCTCGAGATAAGACGAGCGTTGGATCAACAGATGAGGCGAACAATGATCCCGGATTAAAATGCTCACGTGGCCGACCACATGAATACACCCCGGTCGTCCGACCTAACTCCCCATGCAATCTCAAACTTGGGGGCAACAAGTCCCGATTCACGAAAAACTGGACAAAGTACCTGTAAACAGGGAGTAAGACCGGATAGAAATATCAATACTACCCACCACGAATAAAGAAGGAAAGTTCGAGAAGGCATGGAAGGAGTTCGGCCTTGAATCAAAATAAACCGGAATGGGGGGGAGCACCCGTGTCCCACTCAAATAAACCGGAATGCAAATTGATGACAAATGGGGTAACCCGGGGACCAAAAATGTCCGACCTCGGAAAAAGAGCTAGAAGTCAAAAACTTCAGGACAGCGAAATGAACTAGAACACAGGACGCAACCTGACAAGTACATCCCGGCTGCTCGGAGCCCTGAACAACCGGGCTAGGGGGCAACTGTTACGGATATCTCACAAATGGGCCCAGCCCAATAACCAGAGAGCCTAGTCAAAATGGCTTCAGTTATGCTCATAACCGCTTCCTTGAAAATAGGAGTGGTTTTATCAAGAATATCTATCGTTATGATAACCGCCTATGAAAGAAGGAGATTATTCAAAAACGCATATCTTGATATCCCTAAAATAAAGGATAAATCCAACAGATTAAGATAGGGCCCAAGTACGCCTATAAATAGGGTAAACCCCTTGCAAGGTAGACACTTCGAAAACCCTAGCTTTTCTATTCACACAGAGCACACACACCACCCCCTCTGGCTATCATTAGCCTGTCGTATACCCTCGAACTACGTGGACTTTGATCCACACTGTGGTACGTAGGACCCCGGGATTTCACCCCGGGTCAAGTCCAACCCAACTTGTGATCTACACCGGATCATTATTAAAATTATATTTTTGACAAATCCAAATTAAAGTTGATCAACGATTACTTTTATTACTTTGTCGAATACTTAGATTTTTAACTTTTGGTTCTTAGCCAGCTTCAAAAATTAGTTAATTAGATAATTTTTTTTTTGGTATACATTTTCCATCTCATAGTGTTTGCACCCAATAAAAAAAGTAAATATTTGTTCCCTCTATAGCTTAATATATGAAATATTTGAAGAGTTTATCTTGATTCTAAATATAAGATTTACTTTTTATATTTGTTAATTTTTTTTTCTAATTTATCTCAATTGATGCTCCTTCAATAATAATTAAAGAGGAGAGGAAATGAGGAAATTAATGAAGATTTTTTTTTTTTTACAATAGGAATTAATGAAGATGACTAAGGTGTTTCAGTAAATATATATTATATTAAGTAAATTAACCAATTTCCTTAATTTAATCATATTAATAAGTCTTATATTAAGGATCAATGGGGGAGTAATCAATAGATCATTTTCACCTTTTTGAGATTTGTAACCTCAGAAAGTGTTCAAATTTCTTAATGTAATAAAAGGAGTTCTAAATTAATTTTAGTTTTAGGTTCTTTTAAATACAAACCAAGACAATTATTAAATAATATTGATTATAGCACAATTTTGAATTTTTAATAGAATACCATTGCCTTAAATATTCTTTTAGATGCGTTATTAGAGTAGATTGACATATTAACAAATGACAAAACAGTAACAATAAAATTGATTTTTACTTAGAATTTTGAAGTGATAAATATTTGAAAATGAAAACACTTTAAAGTCACAATTTTTTAAATAGATAAATTAATTTAAATACATCAATTGTTTAATTCAGTTCCTTACCAAGAGCTAGTAATATGGGTTTTAAACGTGTACCGAACTCACATAACCTAAAAAATTAAATGGGCAATTTGAGTTCTATAAAAATGAGACCTTTTTTTTTTATACAAGGTGAGGTGAGGGGGGATCGAACCTAGGACCTAAGGGGGAAATGAACCCTAATACCACTGCACTACAAGTAATGCTGGTAAAATATGGGCCCACTTTGATGCAATTCTTTTTCACCCAAAGCCATGTGCGCCCAACCTCTGGCAAGTTGGACTGATGGGTTGGCAGGTTGAATTGTTGTTGTTGTTTTTTTTTTAAAAAAAAAAAGATGTGACTCTTCTAAGTGTATTGTGGAACATAACATCATTAATATAAACTAATTATTGAATGCTAATGTGGTTTTTTTTTTTGAACAATTAATGGTGGCTTTTGGATTCATGTTTATTTTGTAATGTGTGGACTTGTGATGAATGTTTAATTTGTAATATTCAAAACTTTGAAACTTTGAATTTAATATTTTATTATCACTTTATGATTTTGTAATGTATTCGTAATTTTTTTAATGGTTTATGTTTGTAGGAAAAAAAATCTATATATTATTTAGAAAAAGTTTGAAAGATGCAATATAAAAAAAATAAAAGAAAATAATATGAGATGGACAGGCTAATCCGCTGGTCCAGCCTATATTACTCATGGTTATCAGGACCGGATCGGACCGTCCAGTTCTAACCGGGAATCGACGAACTGGACCTGGAACCGGTCCTATCCAGATCAGAAACCAGGGTTAAGCCTTTGAATCGAGGCTGAATCGGTAAACCCGATGTGACCTAGTCGAACCGGTCTTAACCCGCCAGTTGACCCAGTCGAATCGTTAGAAATTATATTTTTATAAAAATCTCTTTGTTAATTATAATAAATTAAGAATCTTGATGAATTTGGTTTCTAACTATCTCTTCTATTATTTAAAATTATATTTGTACACACAAGAATATAACTATATTTTTAACATGACTATTAATAATTCTATTTATTTCATACTAGGTGGAGATGATGTTGTTAGGGCTCCATCTTTAAATGATGATAATGTTGCTCCTACTTCTCTTACTTTTTCTCCTACAATTCCACCTCTTGATATCTCAACACCTAGAGAGTTGATTGATTTTAATGATGATTATTATGTTGACGACTATTAGTTTAGTGATTGAAGATGACAATATTTTTTTATCATGTAGGAGGGAATATGTTAATCATATAGTTGGGAATATTTTGTTGTCATATACCTGTTTCTATTTTTTGATATTTTGTTATGATGAATATTTTGTGATTCCATTATAAATTCAGGTGTCATTGAATGATATATGATATTTTGATATTAATCTGTAAAGAGTATTTGACAAATATATAATTATTTGGCTAGTGATTTAAAGTCTTGAAATAATATATAGTATTTGGAATTTTAGATTGTATAATAAGAAATTAAATTATTTATCAATTTTTTATTCCTCATCGGTATGATCTCAGTTTGATTCCGGATTGACTTCGGTCTGACCCACTGACCCTTGATCCAGTACCCAGGCCCGATTGAATAACCGGGGGTTTAATTACCTTGATATTACTATTACTAGCGCTAACCGTACCTATCGAACTATGGGCTAATGTTTGGGCCTCGCAGTTCCATCTAGGGCCCTTCCTTCATGATCGGCATCATATGCAAATTTGTTGTGAGCATGAGGTGAGCCACGACATCTGCGAAAACAATGGGGAATCATGAAGTTGCAGAAACGCGAAGTAAAAGGAAGAGGAAATCAAAGTCTTCCACAAGCAGCCTTCAAGTTCAGTTTCAATGTGATGACACCAATACCATCTTCGCTTTGTTACTCGCTTCCCTTTCTGAAAGTCGCAAATCCAACTCTCTTTCCTTAGTCAAGAAATGCTTGAGCAAAATTCGCACTTCTCTTCTCTCCGAAATCCATTTCAGACCCATTCTTGCTTTGCTTCCAACTCTTCTCAACTCCAAGTAAGCATCATATTCCTCACTGTCGATTTTGTGCTTATCTGGCTCGAAAAAACTTCGCCAAAATTGTTTTTGGCTGGCTCTTAAATGCGTTTGTGTAATGTTTTCTTTCGGTTGTTTGGGTTTTCACTCTTTGGTTTGCACTTTGTAGATGTCCCGAAATTGCGTGCCGTGGCGCTGATATTGTGGGTGCCGCTTCGCTTGCTTCTTTTGAAATGAACAATGAAATTGTGTCTGATTGTGAAACTTTGAAGGGTTTAATCTCGCTGTTGGGGAGTTCGAAGAGAAAGGTTCTGTTTTCTGCATGCAATACTGTCTTGGACTTGACTACTACTACTTTTGGGCAACAGCAGCTGCTGAAATTTTCTGCCTTGGAAAAACTCATGTAAGCATTAACAATCATTACCATTCTGTTTTTAATGGTTATATTCCTTCGCTCCTATATGTGAAACTGGGTCACTGGCTCTAGATTAGTTTCAACTGGCAATTAACCTGTGGTAGGTTTTTCTGTTTGTGCGCTTGTTAGGAACTTTTTTGGGTGCTTGTTTTTTCCAAACGCATAAACTTTCTTTTTGTGTTTGTTTGTTTGTTTGTTTTTGGGGGGGTGGGGGGGTGTTCTGTCACGAGGTTCTTATAAGTGCAAATGGAAGAACATAGGTGCTGAGCCATGAAAAATGTCCGCACGCAATGTTTTGTTAGGGAATTTGACAGCAAATAGTTAAGAAACGTTACCTTACTTTTTCCCTACGAATTTTGTGTTTTAGCTTAAGATTTGTGTGCAAATGCATACACTTGTTGATCTGCCAATTTGTGTGCTACAAGCTTGAAGTTCCGTAGCATCTTTGACCAAGTTGAACGAATAACCCTTTCTGTTATTTCTGTTGATTTCTATTGCACAGTTCAATCGCATAAATATGATTTTTTTTTTTTTAATGTTTAAATTATTTGAATCTTGTTCTTGAAATGTGATCCAAAATTGAATTATTGTTTGCTCTTATAAGCTCTATACTTGAAATATAACTGGACATGTACTATGAGAGAACCTTTGATCCTTTTATTTGAATTATTTTGTATATTTTCCATCATGGTTTTCAGAAAAAGCTTCTTTGGCAATTTATATTCTAGATGCATGCAACATTGTTTTGTCGAATGTTGAAGTATCCAATGTATTTGTTGAAATAACTAAACAATTGACACTCTTTAGGTTCGCGTTTATTCAGATTCCAAAATTTTCGAATTCTGTTTCTTTGTGGTCTGAGGGAAATGGAAGTGACCACTGTCTCAAGATAGGGATGGGTGAACATCATGAACTTTCAGTGGCATTTCTTAGTGCAACTATTACTCTCATTAATGCATGTGATGCTGAGCAACTACAGAATGTCCCTGTAAGCCTTTTGGAAGCATTCTTGACCCTTCTGAAAGAGCTCTGGACAAAAGTAAGTCATCAAAGGGCAGTCAAAGGTGCTATAAAAGTTAATGAAGATGGACATTATTGTAAGAGCAACATTGGAGTTAATAACCTTGCAGAAGCTATATTTAGGGTTTCCATTAATTCTTGCTCATTGACTGCGGCTTTACCATTTGAAGTTGTTAAAGGAAGTCTATTTGGTACAAGTGAATCTAGTTTTGAAGATTTTATTTTGAACCACTGGGAATTTTCACCCTTTCTTCTGAAAAAGACATCAAACAATCTAAATGTGAATGATATTTTTGATCCATTCATACAATCTCTTGGCTGGACAGGGAATGTTCCTTCTCTTCTGTCATCGATTCTTCAAGGTCTGGTATCTTGTTTTCCAATTGCCTCAGATGAACAGGACATGCTCAATTTTTTGAGTGAGGTGGAAGGTAAATTGGGTTGTCCTGTAGCTTACCATCAGGATATACGAGTTGTTAAGACTGAGAGGCACTCAAGAAAAGAGGTGCATTACTTTCAGCACTTTAATTCAAGCTGCCCTGGAGAACCTCACTATTTTACTATAGATGATGTCTTGAAGTGTGAACAAGCATATAAAGAAGGATATACAGTTGCACTGCGTGGTTTAGAGTTTCGCTATCAAAGCATTGCTGCTATTGCTGATAAATTAGCAGCTATGTTTGGTCAACCATCCGTGGGTGCCAATTTGTACTTGACACCACCTAATTCTCAGGGTCTGATGTGTCACTTCGATGATCACTGTGTATTTGTATGCCAGATTTTTGGTTCCAAGCAATGGACAGTATTTTCTCAATCTAGTCAGTTGTTACCTCGCCTGTATGATGATCTACATGGTTCTGATCTTAACAGTACTATGGCTGGTAGCAGAGAATTCTGTCTCAAGGAGGGTGATGTATTATATATTCCTAGAGGTTTCCCTCATGAAGCATATACTAAATCTGTCTGTGATGATGTTTCTTCTGGGTTTTCTTTACACCTTACCCTTAGTGTTGAAGTTGAACCACCATTTGAGTAAGTTAAGTTTAACTAATGCTTTTAACACGTTACGATATATGTGATTGTGATTTTTTGAGTCATGAAAGTTCCCTTTTTTGTCTTACATGGCCCTTTATTTGATTTCATTTTCCTCCTTTATTCTTTTCTTTTTATGAAGGTGGAGATTGTGATTTTTGTGGTGTTCATTCTTCTTTTGAAGACAATGATTGATTGAATGATGTCCAGTGTTGTGTGGTAAAATCAATTTTGGATGTGCTTTCTCCCCCATTTTCCTGTAGGAATGTACATACCTTTACACCATCATCTCTTTTCTCTTTATCTCATGCAATATTTACATTCACAAGCAGAGGATCCAGATTGGGGATAATTATGATTTCACCTGTACTTCTTGAAAATATGTCCAATGTCATTTTCCATCTACTTTTTCCCATGGTAAATTGTAAATTTTGTTCAACAAAATAATAATCTCCACATTCATGATGATCCTCTACTGTTGGCCAGCATGCTTGATTCCAATATTCCACGATCAAATCAGTACTGTCATATTAATGGTGATGTCCTTGTCCCCATTCAGCCAAAGCAAGTCCAGCTTTGACTAATTAAAAAAGTACCGTGCTTCTTTGGTCCGTGAAGAAGAACTGTAGAGTTTGAAATTTTGAATGGTTGATGATCACATGGGGTAGCCCACTGATTGAACCACTAATACTGCCAGAGTTTGGTCTGTTGTAACATCTTAAAATCTTGCAGAAGCATCATCTTATCACCTCTAAGAGCTTAGTAAAATACTAATATTGTATAGGATCCCTAGACTAATAATTATCAGTATTTCATGATTTCAAGGAATGTAAATATATAGTTTGGACGTTTAGTTGTCTATGAACTCTCCTCTCATGCAAGCATAATTTTTTCCCTTGACTCTTTTTCCAACCCACATTTATCACGTATTTCCTCCATCCCTAATTGTAAGCAAATTTTAACTGTTTCATAATTCTTTAGAAAGTTTATTAATTTTCATAATGGTGTTTCAGATTGATTTTTTTTTTTTTTTTAACTGAAATGCCCATGTTATGAATGTTTAACTTTGTTCCTACCTTAATAATGGTTAATGAGGGGCAAATTGAGAAACATCTTTTGCTTGCATCTGAAATTGGGTGGTTTTTGCTTATAAAGAAAGACCAAGAGCCACGCTTAAGATTGGGGAGTATAGTGTACTGCTGTTTATTGACCAGAAAAAATAGTAAATTAAAATAAAATCTTATTATTGATGGTTTTCTTGGAACAGAGAATTGAAACAATGCATGTGAACTGACCCACACTAAATCAATCATTAAATTTAGACATTAGCGTCCATGAGACAATGGGACACCCGCTCAGACTGTGTCTCTGAAAAGCTTATTTATGGACCATCATTTATGCTATCATTTTGATAATGATGCCTATGTCGATTGTAATCCATCTTATAAGGAAGAGTACTATATATCAGAAAGAGTGTCTTGTCACATAAAAGTGGGATTTTATTATGTTAGGTTAATGTGGGTCATGTTATAGTTCGTTTATATGTGTGTGTATTTATTTATTTAGAAGGACTATCTAATCATTAACTCTCCCTGTCATTGGATAAATTATCTATTTTAGTCTGTTTTTTTTTTCTTTTGGATTTGTGGGATGACTTGGTCACAAGTTATTTCACCTTGGCCTTGGTCCTTCATGCTTGAAACATGTGTTTTCTTTTCTAACAGCCTTTTGCATTTTCTCTCTCCTCTCTCTCACCATTTTTTGCGTTTGCTTCTTTTTTTTTTTTTTGGGGGGGGGGGGGAGTTGAAGAGTTTGGGCAATCTAATGGTTTGGCATATATACTGATATTTTGTGCTAGTAAAGCAACTATTATCTCCGTTCATGAAAGATTCAATGATAGTACTTGTAATTCAAAATATGGTGGTTATTTATTAATTTTTTAATACCTGCAATGACTAAAATATCTTTTGGCATCATTAATAACTGATATATTCTGTTAAACACAGATGGGAAGGAGTTGCTCATTTTGCACTTCATTGCTGGAGTGAAAACCAGGATAGACCTTTTTATGATGACTGTATATCCTGGTCTCAAAAGCTTGATTTGGTTTGTGTGAGTTTATTACACTTTGCCATTAAGATCATTAGCGATACTGATCCCACCTTTCGGAAGGCGTGCTTGGTTGCAGCAGATTCTTTGCCACCTCATGTTTGTAATTGGATTGCTCATAATCAGAAAAACATTTTTTGCCATGTAATTGATAAAATTCACACTGAATCTAGGTTCTTGGAAGTGCTGAACAGCTTAGAGGTGGCAATTAAAAAAAATGAAGATCCTTATCTACAAATCAGATGGCTTTGGTTTCTCCATCCAAAAACAGAGTCTTTGAAAAGACACGATCTAAATCAATCTTTTATGATTGAGGACCTACTTTCTTTATGTGCTCGGCACCGGGATAAAGTAGAAGCTGCTTTTCTAGATGTCAAGTCCAGATTTTGTAGTGAGGTAGTATATGAAAGTATAATAGCTGGTTATGCGATGTTGCTTCAGAAATATAGGAAGATTAGAAAGCAATATAGCAATGGAATGATTTCACTACACGATAAATACTAGTGTAAATTCCTTCGATTTAGTTGAAATTATATACTTTTCCCATCTATTTTTGACATACGGTCCAATTTTATTTTTTTTATCCCTTAATATATCATTCATTGGCCTAAACATATAAATATGTGTATTTTCTTAATAGGCACAAATAAAAATAAGAGTCTATCTTTTTTTTTTTTTTTTGGTATATTTAACTGAAAATATGTATTCTGATTTGTGGAGGGTATTTTAGTAAAAAAATCTTCTTTAAAAGTGGACTAAGTCACTAAGGTTTTAGGAGAGGTATGTATATTTTGAAAATTGCGAGGAGATATATTAATTTTAGGAAAAATTATTGGAGGCTGTGTAATTTATTCAATTCTAACGTATTTATGTTCTTCCATTTCTACTGGTTGAGCCAGAATATGTCATATCATGATTGCCTGGTGAAATATGTCTGAAATTCAGAGTTTGCTTGGTCAGCCAACTCATTCAATCTGATTGTTCTTTAAGCTAAGGGCTAGAAGGAATTCTATATTTCTCTTTGTTGAGAAAATGGCATAAGCCATTGAACAACACTTTGTTTATCTCCCCCACAAAAAAACATTCCATTCATATATAGATTAGAATTATTATAGAAGTGATAGATAATTGCATAAATCTCTCTCTCCTGGGAAAACTAAAACTCCAACCTATGGTTTGGGATGTTTAGGAGTTGGATGAGTTGTTACTCCATGATAATCTGTATGGTAGACAAGATCATGAGGATTGCTTCTGTTGCTTGTATACTCTAGTGCCGTGGGATCATCCTCAGCAGAGGAACTTTCCATTGCCTCATCTGCCACCTGCATTTAGTGTCCCCCAAATTAAAGGAATTAGTGGAGATCATAAGCTAAATAGTGGGAAACAGCAGAACGGAGGCTTAGACAGATATGAGTAGCAGCATAGGGGAAAGAGAACAGATGAATAATTTTAATAGGCCTTGTAGAATTCTGTATCATGCTATCATAGTTCTGATCTTATCTTGCCACTATATATTGACTCTATTTGATAAATTGTGATCTGATCACAAAAGGAAACCGTTATGATCTTACCTTTCCTTTACATGTATATGGGCTGTAGCAAATGGTGAAGAAAGGAGATAAGTATTGGATCACGCGTTCTAAGAATATGCTGCATCATACTTAGTTTTGATCTTACCTAGCAATTGACTCTACTCTGTTGGATGATTAACTAGGGAAAATGCGTACCTCGATTTTGTGATATTCATGCTGCACAACAGGGACTGACATGCTCAACTTTCGTACTGGTTTTGGCATAACATCTAGAGAGGGACTTGTGTGATGGAAGAGGAAATATAAAGCCACTGTGAGGAGACAACACAGGAAGAAGTTGGAAGTGTTCTTCATATAGTCAGTCTGGTTTGATACCCTTGAAATCCTAACTTGTTTGATCACTTTAGCACTATATATAGAAAATAACAGAAGCTCTTGTCAGAGATAAGTGATGGGGAAGAGAGAGAAGAGCTAGCAATTATTGATTACGGAACTGGGGAAACATGTTTCAACTTACATGCCCTCGGTTCTGCTGCATATGTGGGACTAGCCCCTCTCTCCCTCTCTGTGTGAGATGTGTTGGTTCTGTGTAGATGTGTGGGTTCTGTGTATTCCTTCTCTCACTGCTAGGCAATAGTGAAAGGTAGATTCTTTTTCATATTACAGGAGCAAGTAAATTAGAAATTTTTGGATCGCGTGTATGTCTCATGCTAAACAAAACCAGTCATCATCAACCCATATTTTGTCTTGGACAATAAGGACTAGGTTCTGATCCCTAATCCTATGGCTGCTATAGCTGCGATCCCATATCCTCTCTAGGTATGTTGCAGATTTTGTTGTCATTTGAGGACACTTGTTGATGGCTAATATTAAATCAAGGGTCATGCCTTCGGAACCTTTTATCCTTTTTTAAACTGGGCACATCTACTTGCACCTTAGTTCTGTTGCCCTTCATTTTGTGGCATAATCATGCTAGTGTTTGGCATCCAAAGAAACCTGTTCTTCACTTGCTTTCTTCATCCCAAATGTTTGAGCTATCAACTGAATTCAATCTAGCTTTATTATGAAGTACTCCTTCCGAAGCTTGTTAGAAGTTTCAAATTTGTAAGTGAGTGTGTTTTAAAATATAAGTTTTATTTTAGGTTCGTCTAAACATTTATAATGTTTTTTCCAACTTTACCTCATGTTTATATTTATTACATTTATTCTCTCTTACTTATCTTTCTTACATATAAAGGTATATTTGAAAAAATAGTACATATTTATTGTCTTTAACTAATTTCAATTATTTTATTGATTAATAAAAATCAATTATATAAAGCTTATAAATAGGGAAAGAGTGAATATAGTACATGATACATCTACTTGGCTTTGTGTGTGTGAACAAAAGCAATGGATTATTAATTGAACTTTAATACTTTTCATTCAAGTTCAAAGTTTTAGCTTTTGAAAAATATTTTATCACCCCATTTAAGTTAAACCGTCAATTAAGTCTAAATCAAAACATAAAGAGTCACACAAACAAAGCTGTTAATTCATTGCACCTATTTCTCCTTGTTCATCAAGATATTGGCCCCTTATCTTCAAAGGGATGTGACCACCAATCTAAGCAAGCCCCACCAATCCACACCTATTTCACTATTTGAAGTTGCCACATTTTGAATAGTTTTGGGTCTACATGGGCCAAACTAGTTGGAGCTTAAGGTAACACTAACATGAGCCCTCATGGTTATAAGTATACTAATTACTCAACTCTAAGGGATCACTGAAGTTGGCATAGATGGTAAGAGATTTGGTCAAGTCCTAAAAGGATGTGTGTTTGATCCCTGCTGTCGTCGCTGGGACTCATTCGGTAGGCAATCTCGTAAGTCCCCATTAAGTGCTCAAAGAGTCCGGGGTCGTACCCTGGCCTTGGTGGGGGACTGATATCGAACCCCTCCAAAACTTTTTTCATATAAAAAAAAACCAAGCTAATAATGTTTTATCTTTTATACTTGCATGCTAACCACTTTATTCATTTATTGATGAAAATATTGATGCCTCATATTTATTTAATATGCTTACAAGCTTATAAATAACTTTCAAAACAATGGCCTTTTGTTTCATTTGTTTTTCATTGGAGGGGGAAAAACATTTAGGATGTGTATCATTGAAGGATCACTTAGAAGAATCAAAACAAAGAATATTGATCGCAGGAAGCTGCTAACCTAATTACACTAAGCATCCACATAAATCTTTATTAAACTTGAGGTTGCAAATTGAACCCTTTATAAGTATTATGAGTGCATATGTTCCTTCATAAGTGAATGATACAATATTAACAAACCTTACCCTATTAGATAAATGATCAATTACATAAATTGCACGATGTCATTATACTCTATTTACAATTAAATTTTTGGATAAATTGTTGATGAATAAATTCTGCTTGATAATTTCCTTAAGTATTCTTTTTGGTATACTTCTAAGATTACGTATTTAAGAAATATTTTTTTAAAAAAAAAGTATTAAATATTCATTGAATTTTGCAATGTTCTTTACATATAATAATAAAAAAGAAGGGAAAATCCTATTTAAGTCCATTTAAAATACTTAGATCTACATTCATTCAGACTTACACTTTTAACAAATCTTAATCAGGCCAAGAGGCCTCATTAGGGATTATTGAATATTGTTAAAAGATCATAATGCCCTCCTATCATATCATGAATCATCTTTTTTTAAAAAAAAAAAAAAAGTAAGGCAAACTAGGGCTTTTGAGGGACAAAATCAAAAAAGAGAAGAAATAGAGGCAACAAAGAAAATCAAGAGGTGAGTTCTGAGAAATTTTCTCTCACCCTAATAAGTAGAATCTAGTTAGAGTTGATGGAATGATTGGAAGAGTCAATACAACAATAAATCTACAGATATAAGAAAATCATCCTAAAAGCATTAAAAATTGATTTTATTATAATAGTAAGCTATGAATAATTATTAAATTTTCTACTTCTACTTTGTCGTGATTGAAAAAAAAAAAATTAAGACGATGAGTTACTGACAAGGTTAGGTTTTATTGGGGCTCAATATTTGAACTTTGAAATTTGTTGCTTTGTCAAAAGAGTATTAGAAACCACCCCCTGGTCTTTGGGTTTAACTGGCATGGGGGTCGGTCTTCCTCACCTTTAGGGAGGGGGTTCGATTCCTGCGTTGGTCAAAGCGCTAGGGGAGGCATCCTACGGATCTAAGAAGCAGTAGTAACGCTAAATAGTAACGCTGGTAGAGGTGGAGGCATATGTACTCTCTAACCAGTATCCCCTATGGATTAGACTCCAAGAGCCCTGCCTTTGGACTGTGGGTGAGCCCGACCCCTTTCCTAAAATTCATATATATATATATATATATATATATATATATATATAAAAGAGTATAGAAACCTTAATTCAATAGAGTATAAGCGCATAGTTGGTGAATAGGCCGAATAAATCTCACGATGGGGAGAGGAGTCCGATTGAGACAGATTTTATCAATAGAAAAAAAATGAGGAAAAAAAGAGAGAGAAAGGGCAGAAAAAATAGTAGGTCATATTGCTAAAATCAACTAATACAGAAATCCCTAATGAGGCATCTAGGCCCAATTAAATATTTAATAAATGAACATGCTTGAATATGAATTTAAACATTTCAGACGGATTTAAATGGGATTTTCTTAAAAAAAAAAAAAATCTTAACAAATTATTTCTTATATTTGATGACTGATTGAGTATTAACTAAGCAAACTCCCATGGCCATTCTTTTTCTGATAGAGAGATTAAAATTAACACTAGATTATTCCTACACTACCCTTAAGAGTATTAGTACCATCGGCAGTAATCAAAGCAAACTTTTGATCTTCACAATTCAAATTTATAAACTAAACGCAGTCAACTTGTGGCTACTCTTTTTCTTATCTGTAAATTAAATAATGTTGAAAGTTAAGTATGATCAGTTAACATGAGAAGTCTTACATTAAATATAATTAGACTAAGCAAACGTTATGTATACTAATTTCAACGAAATAGTCACCTAGTTACTTGCCCTATATCATTGTTACATATTTTTCCGTTGTTTGGGAATAAGCATCAATTTTTTTTTCAGACAAAAAAAAAAAAAACATCAATTTCTCATTAAGTCTTAAAAAAAAGATGTAACAAGGACATAAAGAAAATGATATAATGTTGACTCACTTGCCCATAGGTGTGTGTTTGAATTAAGTTTTGAAAAAATAACTTTAACAATTTACAAGATAAATATTCTCTCTGATCCTTATTATAAGGCACCAACTACCAACATTTTTTTGTCCTTATTATAAGGCACCAACTACCTTTAACTAACTTATTTATTACTATTTTCCCATTATATCTTTAGTTTTAACTAACTATTTAAATTTATATCATTAAAGTAAAGGTAAAGTTAGAAACATTTATTAATTCTGCATCAATTTAATGACTTAACTTTTATTTCTTGGTTTGTGTGAAAAGGTAGTTGGTGCCTTATAATAAGGACCAGAAGCATGAAAAGAGTTTTATCTTGATTAGTGAAAATTGACTTCTAAAACAACGGCTTCACAGTTATCCAAACATGCACTTACCTAATAAACCTAAAACCTTGAGATCTTATGTCAGAATTTAGTGTTAACCTAATATGCCCACTCTCTCTCCCTAATACCTATTTGGCATGAGGGAAATGGAAGGGAGGAAAATTTTAATGAGTTAAAAAAAAAAAAAAGAAGAAGAGAGAAAAAATAAATAAAATAGTATGAAAAATTAATTGAAATCTTTTAACCCTATTTCTCTAATCTTTCTTTTTGGAACCAAACTCATTCAAATCTCCCTCCTTCCATAAGTTGAGGGAAGCAAAAAGGTCTAGAAGGATCTCCGTAACACGTGGCCACAGTTGCTTTGTGACTCGGTCAATTAACGAGACTTAGTCTCTGCATGAATGTTCTTACAAAGATCCAAACACTGCATAAAAACAACATATGACTTGACGAATCATCAGTACCGCCACCTCATTTGTATCACAAACAAACACTAAATGTGGTTTTCAATATGGGTAGCCATTTAATTGTACAACCAACACTTTGCCTCTCATAAGGGTAATACTCCCTCCGGTCTTTATTATAAGACACTAACTATTTTTTCTCATAAATCAAAGAATGGAAGTTGACTCATTAATTATGTTTAAAATTAATAAATATTTCCAACTTCATCCTTACTTCTTTAATGATGTAGCTTTAAATGAGTTAGTTAAAAATAAGGGCATAATGAGAAAAAAAGTAATAAATTAGTTAGTTAAAGTAAGTTGGTGTCTTATAATAAATATCAAAAAATATTGGTAGTTGGTGTCTTATAATAAGGACGAGATGGAGTACTAAGTACTCCCTCCTATATTTAATATGACATATATTTGAGGAGAAGATATTGATTTTAAATATAAAGTATATTTTTATATTTGTTAATATTTTTTTTAATTTACTAATATTGATATTCCTTCAACAACAATTAAGGAGGAAAATGAAGGAAAAAATTAATGAAAATGACTAAAGTGTTTAGAAAATACATGTCATATTAACTACCTCAACCAATCTTCTCAATTTAATTAAATTAGATAAATATGTCTTATATTAAGGATTGAATAAAGCAGTGGATATTCATCAACACGTGCGAAATGTTTCTTGTTGAATATTCAACAACTTAAATGTCTTCAATATTGGGTCACAAATATTATGGAAACGCCAAAATGTGAGTCTAGTCCAAGTCTCAATATAATATATAACAGCAACCTAAATTCAATTATCGGTACTCTCAGGTCACCTTGTTGCTATACTATTATCATCATTATTGTTGTGTTAATGTCAACTAATCAGTTTTTGTAACCATTAAATTGAGATTAATACTTGTCTAACCTCGTGAGGGGTTAGGTCAGCTAGTGGTAGAAACATTTGGTTTTCACAATCCGACTCATTTCCAAAAAGGAATTGTTATTTTGTCCTTTTTTTTCAAGAGTCGGATTGTGACAATTTTTTTTTCCTTCAATTTCCTTTTTGGAAATTGGAAAAAAAAATCTTAATTCCAATTTGGTTTTCATTAATTAGATTTAGAAGGTGAGTTAGTTAAAATACCTGTCTTGTCCTCTTGTTACTACAAGGCACATTTTTTAGAATAGATTCTTATTACAAGTCACTTGATTACGTGTTACATTTTCTTTAACATTGCCTATATGTAAAGTATTAAATAGGGGAGAGAATATGATATAAATATGACAAATTTTATTTAAAAATGAGTAAAATAAACAAATTTATTCATTTTCCAGGCAAAGTTAATGATTTAATCATTTTAATTTCTTAGTTCCTATGAAGTACTAGTTAGATGTTGGAATAAGGGCAGAGGAAGTGAGTCAAATATTTTTTAATTGCAAGTTGCAGTCCAAAATAACAAATAATAATATTATTATATCATACATGTTTTTGCTAATTAACCAAAATCTAACCTTGCTTTATAACCCCTTTTTTTTCATTTGTAACAATCACCCATTATGTTTGAGTTAATGCCATCTAATTATGATGTCTTTTACCAAAGAATATGATAATAAGCATATATAAAAATTCAGTTTTGTTTTAAAATTAAAACTGATTTAACCTCATTTGATGGCCAAAAAAAACTGATCTAACTTCTCGGATATTAATTTCTGTAATATGTGTGATGAAGTGAATTATCATAATTTCACTTATGCTTTTAACTATATGACAATGTTTTAAAAATTAGTTTATAGATATTTTTGTGGATTCTTAACCCAACATAAGTGAATTGTTATTGCGTTAATGAAAGTAATGTAACCATTACCACAAGCCAAATAAAAAATCTATACATATCTTAATTCACTAAAAGGCGAACTTTTGAACAAAGTGAAATTTAGCTTTGCACAAATACCGCACGATTTGTTTTACTTTTATAACAGCAAAATTATTTAATTTATATTAAGAATAAATTAAATATAAAGAAAACATTCTTTCGCAAAAAAAAATTATTTTTTTTAAAAAAATCAAATTATATTTTTGAAACAAAGTACATTTGAATGTCTCAAGTGAAATTTTAAGTTTAACCGAACATATATAATAAATAAAATTTGTACAACTTATTTATATTTTATATATTGTTGTCGTTAATTTTCTTTCTTTACTACTCCTTTGCCCTTGATATCATTCTAATTTTATTTATAAGTCTATTTTAATTAAATTACACATATCATGAAAAGGTGGATAACTTAATGATCATGGGATAAATTTTCTTTGTCCGAATTTATGAATGAATATTTTTCAACTATTTCTTTTTTCTCTATTTTCATTGATACAATTAATATAGGCAAAATTGTTACAATCTTATTTAATGTCTTGAAAATAGTTTTATAAATAAGAAAAAAAAAATTTTGGTCAAAATGGACTTATAGGTAGGATCAGATTGCATAAGATATAGTTGACTTTTTTAGAAAAATTAAAGAAACTAAATAAATTAATTAATCATTGTATATGTGGTGTATCATTTGATTATATATTACTTGATAAGTTAGATAAATTAATTTAGTATAAAAAATATAAATATCAATATTTTAAAGTAATTTATTTAATTTCATTAATCTCTCTAAAAAAAATTAAATATATCTTATATTGAGCAACAACTGAGTACTAATCCGTGATTCTTGGATATTGATGGATGGACTGGGTAAGTGGTAAAGCAAAAAGGGGTTGAATTGAAAGCCACCAAACAAGGCACTATGGGATCACAAGAAAGTACTTGGAAAGGATTCGAGAGACAAAATTGGATGAAGAATTGAAACAAAATTGAAAAGTCAAACATTTTATTATTTTTTTATGTCACAAGTAAAAAAATTTCTGGTTTCCTAAAAGGAATCACAGTTCTATGTTCTCACGCATTTTTTTTCTTGGTCTACTCCGTATTCTTCTCCCTTAATTATTCCATTAAATATAGGGCTTTGGTTTTCTCATGTTACATGAGAAAAAAAATTTCCTACACACATATGAAATGGTGGAACCCACTGAGTCTCACCATTTCATGTGTGTGTATCATGAGAAAATGGTTTTCATACAACATAAGGAAATGTTTTCCCTTAAATATATCCATACAAAGTCCTATAACCACTATAATTAATTAATACTTTAATTATTAATTACTTACTCCAGTCAATATTTTATTTTATTTTTTCAATTTTTTTCTTGATAGCCCACCAATAACTGATTGATATTGAGAGCCCATTTGGATATAGCTTCTGAAAAATGATTTTGGGTAAAAATAACTTTTGGAGAATTGATTTTGAAAAATAGATTTTGGGATTTACGAAGCAAAAATGATTTTTGGAAAATAGCTTTTGAAGAATAGATTTTAGAAAAAAATGATAGTGTTTGGATAATTTCAAAACCTAGGTTTTGACAAAAGTTTGCCAAACACCCCAAAATTATCCAAAAACTATTATGCATTAAAACCTAGGTTTAAGCAAAAGTTTGTCAAACACCTCTATTTTTTTCCAAAAGCTATTCTTCATCAAAACCTAAGTTTTCTCATAAACTTACCAAACACCTCTACTTTTTCCAAAAGCTATTCTCATAAACTTACCAAACACCTCTATTTTTTCCAAAAGCTATTCTACATCAAAATTTAGGTTTTGAACCCCAAAACCTAGGTTTTGTCAAAAGCTACTTTTTTCCATTTTTAAAACCTAGGTTTTGTCAAAAAATATTTTTTTAGTTTTTTCTTTCTCTCCTTTGCCATCATCAGTATTTTTTTGTCTCTCCTAAACTATGAAATATTTTTGTAAGAATAATTATCTTGAAATATCTTTTTAATACCGTAAAATAATTTTTTAAGATCATGAAATATTTCAAGGTATTGACTTGTACTGAAAAAATACTAATGATCTTGAAAATTTATTTTACGATATTGAAAAAATATTTTAGGGTAATGACTGATCTTGAAAAAATATTTAGGGTATTAAAAGATACTAAAAAATATCTTAAGGATACTGAGTAGTACTGAAAAAATACTGATGATGATAGAGGAGAGAGAAAAAGTTTAAAGAAATAGTTTTTGACAAAATCTAGGTTTTGGGGTTCAAAATCTAGATTTTGATGCAGAATAAATTTAGATTCTGGAAAAAAAAGAGTGTTTGATAAGCTTATGACAAAACCTAGATTTTGATGCAGAATAGCTTTTTTAAAAAAAAAAAAAAGTGTTTGGCAGATTTAGTATAAAACCTAGATTTTGTCTCTAAAACCTAGATTTTATTTTTTACCAAACAATCTCCAAAGACCAAACCCAACAATAACAAAATCTGTAATAGTCTGCTTCCTTTGTATATTTATTCATAAACCCTATAACTTTCCCCTTTCAACCATTTTTGTTTCTCCTCCTCCTCCATCTTCATCTCTCTCTCTCTCTCGATGTGATTAATTCTCTTCCATGGAAGATGATGGGACGATATGCAACACAAGGCTGAGTCTAGGGCTTGGAATAGGAAGCTATGAGATGCCATTAAAGAAGCAGAAATTTGAAGAAGCCATTATTGGTAAAGAATTGATCAGTTTGAAGGCCAGAATCGATGAAGAAGAAGAAGAAGATGATGAAAAGATCGATAATAGAAATAGTTTCAGAAAGAAACTGAGACTCACCAAGGAACAATCCGCCATGCTTGAAGATAGCTTTAAGCTCCATAGCTCTCTCAACCCAGTAAGTCTCTCTCTCTCTCTCTCAAATATATATATATATATATATATATATGACTTAAAAACAGTTAATTAGTGAGATTCCACCACTAAATTGACTAAAAATGATGGAATTTTGTTCCAATTGATTAGTGACAGTCCATTTGATGACAAAATCATCCCCCTATAAATTCCGTCTCCAATGCACTGTTTTTTTTAAAAAAATTTTATGCTATATATATTGTAAATTCATTTCTATCTCATAGTCTGTATATAATCTCTCTCCTAGCTCCAGGGTTTGATGATTAACTAAGAACGATTCTTGATGGAGTCGTTAATGAAACCGCAGGATCTTGAGAATTGTGTTCATAAGAATTGAATATGGTTCTTGTTAGTAATTCTTATCCACCCAGAAGGGTAAAAATGGAAACTTATGTGGTTTAATTTTGGTTTCATGCAGCTCCAGAAACAAGAACTTGCTCAGCGATTGAATCTGAAGCCCAGACAGATCGAAGTTTGGTTTCAAAACAGAAGAGCGAGGTATACATACATATATATATATATATATATATATATATTCATATACATCTACACTCTTATATATATACATATATTTGGCATGTTTCGAAGTTTAGTTTTAATTTTTTTTTTTAATATATTCATGGATTTAATATGTTGTCGGTACGATATAGCTGAAGCCTTAAACTGTTAAACACACTGTCATGTTTTTTTTTTGTTTTTTTTGTTCTGGGTATATTGCATAACGTCGATATCTGAGATCTATATCTAGCTTTAATTTTCTAAACTTTTTGTAAAATATATGTCTCAATTATAACAGTTTTATGTGATGATATTCAATATTTCGCAGTCCAAATTTACACATGACTATGATATTTTATAGTATTTCCCATCAGATATATATATAGAGGATGACATTTCTCCTTGTCATTAATTAATTTCTGCAAGTCTGATAATGATGATCTTCTGGGAATTAACACGAGTTTAAATGAAACTCTTCTAATATATTTACCTTAACTTAAAATCAAATGAGTGAAACCAAACAAACACGAAGGGTAATTTATGGTTATTTTTATTTGTGTGAAGGAAAAAGTTGAAGCAGACGGAATTAGACTGCGAGTTGCTGAGAAAATGCTGCGAAAACCTAAGAAAGGAGAACAGAATGTTGAAGAAGGAAGTAGAGGAACTACGAGGCGGCCTGAAAGTTGAAGCGCCGTCGTCCTCTTCGTCGTCGTTAATACTAGGAAGCGGTAATAATAACAGTATTCAACTGTCTAGAGCAGCAGCCACACTGGCTCTATGTTCCTCTTGTGAGAAGCCATTAATCAATGGCCATTGATCAACTGAAGAAGAAGAATCAAACATAACTAGTGGTCCCAGATTCAAACTGCACAGTAGAGGGTGGGGTAGCTAGAGCCTCTAAAAAGTTTCCTACACACATATGAAATAGTGGAACCCACATATACGTATATAAATTAATATATGGATATGTGGGTCTCACCATTTTATGTGTGTGACATGGAAAAATAGTTTCCTACAATATGAGAAAAGATTTTCCCTGTATATTTAGTGCCAACATATGATATTGAGAAAGATATACATACAAGATACTATTGGATTTGGATATTTAAGACATACACTTTTAGTGGTCATCAATCTTTTTTTGCCTTTTGCATACACACACACAAACTAAAAACTTAATATTTCAGTCTCCAAATCAATCAACATTTTTTGTCATATATATACACAAGTAATGATGGTTATAATTTATG
Source organism: Acacia confusa (assembly GCA_037074495.1). NCBI lineage: Eukaryota > Viridiplantae > Streptophyta > Magnoliopsida > Fabales > Fabaceae > Acacia > Acacia confusa. Next base: position 11,900,739 of record CM073514.1, read on the forward strand.
TTTTGCCTAGTGTATTGGAACAGTTTTACTTTAAACTTTTTAATTGTTAATTCTTAAATAAAAAACTATTTTTTTTTTCTTCTTGAAAATTTGACGTGAAGAGATTTTATATCTCTGCTTTAGTTTTTGTACAGCTTAATAGTTTTTTTCTTTTTTTTAAAAAAAAGAACAATAGTAAAAGATCTAGACGGTTCAAATCACGGTGTTCAATCATCTTTGAGACTGTATTAGGACAACGAAAGTCTCATCACAACGAAAAGCATTGAAACTAATTTCGGTGAGGATATGGAGTTGATTGTTATGATTTTTTTATTTATTTTTTTTTTTTGTGTCCAACTTTTTGGAGTGGCTGATATACATGAAGTATTGTAGTCAAATTTCGGGTGTTAATTCTTTGGAAAATCTATTTTGGGGCTCCTGTAACAGGGAAAAAAAAATTTAAAAAGGTCTCAAGATTCTAAAAATACTAGAAAATGCCCCAGGGTCTTTTCTAGTATAAATTTATTAAAACGTTAACAACTGTATCAATTTCATTAACAACTATATCAGTCTCGTTAACAACTAAAGTTTTAATAAATTTATACTAAAAAAGGCCTTGGGGCATTTTCTGGTATTTTCAGAATCTTGAGGCCTTTTTTAAATATTTTTTCTATTACAAGGGCCTCAAGATGAATTTTCCCTTAATTCTTTAGGTTAACCATTTTTATGATTTTCACTTACAAAATCAAGTTGAGTCATAGATAAATTTGTGTCAGTTATCAATCAATAAAATTAGTGAGTTTACACGCTATATGATTTTTATGTTTCTGACTTACAAAATTGTGTTAATTCATTCTTAAATTTATTTAATTTTTTTATTTGATCATACTTAGTGGCTTTATATATGATTTTTATAGAAATTTATTTCTCAAGTATGATATATTATGAATGTTGATGGATTTAATTTTAATTATTTTGATTTTAAAAAATATATTTCAATCAAATTTTCATCATTTTTATATTTTAATGATTTAATTATACAATAATAATATATATTTAGTGATAAAAATAAACTCTTATAAATTTACTATTCAAGTTCATGTCCACGTTACAAATTTTCTTAAACTTATAAGTTTGACATCCTCCAATATGAAAAGGGCTGGTGGGTCAAAATGTTACCTATGATATGAATTACGATGGATAAGTTTTTCTTTTACCACAATGAATGAGTTCTTTTAATTTACTAGCCAATTTTATTTGGTTAATTTTTTTAATTTTTTTTTCATTTATTATATGTATATGCATTCATTGATAAATAATAATGATAGAAATATATAATTGATAACTTTATCCAAATATTTTTTTGGTGAGCAGTAGTCCAATCTATAAAGTGGTGAAAGTAGAAAAAAATATATAATAGAACATTGACTTCTCATGTCTGTGTGCATAGTATAGGAAAATATGTCGGCAAAAGAAAAAAAATATATTTGTCATCCATGATGTAAGATAATAACAATATGATACGTTCTATGATCAATGATATCTATAAATATGACCCGCAAATCTTTCTTTTTAATTAACTAAAAAAATATTTACACAATTATTTCGACCTTATAAATTATATTACTTAGCATATATTAGTTTTTATTAATTAATTATCATGTGCCACTTGTCCTCATGGTCATTCCATACGGAAACACCTTCCTAAATTTTCTCATTAAAGTCAAAGACTTAAATTAATTTATTATGCACTTTTCTTCCGTCTGGACCAGACAAGTATAGCCGTATAGGTATAGAAATAATTAAATTTTGGGAAAATCTATATAGGGGCCTAAATAACAGAAAATAAATTTAAAAAAGGTCCTAAGATTCTAAAAATATCAGAAAATGCCTTTGGGCTTTTTCTAGTATAAATTCATTAAAATGTTAATAATTACATCAGCCTCATTAACAGCTACTCCCTCTGTCCTTATTATAAGGCACCAACTACCCAAAATTTTTTGTCCTTTTTATAAAACACCAACTACATTTAACTTTTGTCCTTTTTATAAAACACCAACTACATTTAACTAACTTATTTATTACTATTTCCTATTATGCCCTTACTTTAACAAACTTTTTTAAATCTATCTCATTAAAGTAGGGATAAAGTTGGAAACTTTTATTAATTTTAGGCTCATTAATGACTTAACTTCCATTTTCTTGGTTTGTGAGAAAAGATAGTTGGTGCCTTATAATAAGGACCAAAGGGAGTATATCAGTTTCGTTAACAATTATATCAACTTCGTTAACAACTAAAGTTTTAATGAATTTATATCAGAAAATACCTTGGGGCCTTTTTTGGTATTTTCATAATCTTGAGGCCTTTTTTTAACTTTCTTCTATTACTTGGGCTCCTATATAGATTTTCCCTTAAATTTTTCGGTCAAGAATGAATTTAAATTTAATTAATTTTCCTACGAAAGACATTATTATTATTTCTGACCAATATCATCTACATAATTAATTTTATCATATTTTCCTATCAAGAATTTTATCATATTTTTTCTAATAGGAAATCTTGAGGGTTCATTCCGTGTGCCTGGATTATTTTAGAGAAAATTATTTATTTTATTTTTTAATAAATTTTTCAAGTTTTGACATAGTACCTTAACTCTGATTCTCTAAGCTTTTAACTTAGTTTAAAAGTTTAGGGACTAAATCATGGTGAGTTATATTTGAGATACTTCTATGGAGCTCTCTTAGTACTTTCATTGCTTCATGATTCATGAACTGCGTTTAGCTTCATCAGCAACTTCTCTGATCACCTGGTGCGACAATGTTATTGTTGTGGCTCTTGCCAATAATTAATAAGGCCTACGTTATACGTACCAAGCATATTAAGATTGACACAATCATTATTATGTTCGTGATCAAGTTCTAGCCAAGCAACTCATAGTTCAATATGATGTGCCTTCATAAGATTATGTCGCTTATTGTTTGACAAAGCCTTTGAATACTACTGCACAATTTGCTGGGGAATGTTAGTGTATATAGCAAGTCAGCCCAATCTAATGTGACTGATTCAATATTTGAAGTACCAAAAGATTTATTTTTCTTTAATTTTAATCGATTGATTTTTTTTTTTATTTTTAGATTTTAATTTTGCAATGAGTACTAGCTACTTAGATTGCTACTTCACTTGTAATTCAATGCTTTAATTAAGTGGATGAGATCATGCTGACTTTTAAAATTCGGATAAAAACTATTTAATACTGAGATGACAAAGTGTTGACTCGTGTGTGTGTCAAAGTATTATGGCAACTGGAAAAAGTTTATTTTTGTATACATTTTTTTTTTCAAGTGCATAGATATCTAACTGTTAAGTGCACCACTAATTCTCTCTTTTTTTTGCTTTTGTTTTTATGTTGATGGAACTAACCCACAAAGTGAAGGTCAATAATTAAGGCACCAAATGAGACAGAAAACTCATAGATATTTCACAATTCTAACAATTTTGAATCAAAATACATAAATTTAAAATTATTATTGATATTAGTTTGTGCATGTGTGAATACATACATTTACAATACAATGTACAACGCACAAAGGAAACTTAATTTGTTGCCTTGGCTTTCTCCAGTCATTACTAATCTCTTAAAAATATAATTATCTAGATGCAATAGAGTAATTATTTTAATGGGAAAAGAAACAAAAATATCACTTAAATTTCAAAATCTCAAATCAATATTGCTGACTACAAGAGTATATGTATTAATTATAAGAGTATAGCAGTTTACAACTCATTTTAATATGAAATCAATTATTTAAAATTTTGAAGTTCAAATGGCATTTTTTTTTTTGTATTTTTCCCTTTTTTTAACTTGATTTTTTCCTTCACACACTCAAGTATTTTTAAGGATTCTTTCACTTGATCAAACAATTGCTGGTTATGTAAATTTCTTAATCATTTATATGTGTTAAGAGATTCAAATTTTATAATTTATATATTTTTTAATTTGGGTCATTAGTTTTATAATTGGAAATCAATAACGATTCTATCTTGCATTTTATTTTTTTAAAAAAAATGTCACTAATTTAAAATTAAATAACATATAATATATATTTAGTTTGAATTTCCCATATCAAAATAAGTATTGAAGAAAGGGACACCTAAAAGATAGTTTAGACTGTCAGCTTAAGTTACTTATTTAATTAAATATCAATTTATGAATACATTAACACAATATTATGATTAATTAGTATCATATGATTTAGAAGCTTAAAGCTTACGCCCCTAAACCAGGAACTCAACTAATTTGTTGTCATAAATCACTTTTATCTGACTCACACAAATCGATACATAATTAATTAATGTTATTAAAATATTTTTTATTTCAAATATACTCCTTCTGTTTATATTTATAAGAACCCGATAACTAAATTATACGGTTTAAAATAATGGTTAAAATTAATTAAAAACAATATGTCTTGAAATAAGCATTTTTAAAGTATATCTTTATTTATAATGGGACAAGTAAAAAAGATAAATAGAGAAAACATAAGTATAATGAACCTTTTAGTTAATGAATATATATGATTTACGGGGTACAAATGAAAAGAATCATTAGATGTTAAGATATCTAATGTTGTTAGACTCTTATAAAAAGACAGAGTGGAGTATCACTCCTTAGATATATAGTTGATGATTCTTTTAACTAGATTTTTTTAAAAAAAAAAAAAAACCCTAATTGGGTTAAAGCAATTTTTTATTTGTTAGAGGCATTTTCATGTTAAACAAATTAACTATTCTTGATCATTTGCAAAATGCCGCGTAATTTTTTTAAGAAAAAATTAAAGGACAATTTTAAAAAATATGTATATATACTAGTATTAAGTTAAATAATAAAGGGTGTAAATATCAATTTGGCCCCACACACACAATGTGCTTTTTTATGAAAAGGTGTGATGAACTGATGATTATGATATTGACCATAGAGCCTTAATTATTTTCTTATTTCAACTTTCACCAAATCATAAATTTATAAATACATAATATGTCATATCCTTAACCCAAAAAGCAAGCAATAAATGTAAGGCGACAAAGTCAATAATGTAGTGGGGGTCACTGTGTATACCTATTATTGCCGCCACTAAATGAATTAGTCTAATCAATATACATATTTTTTATATGATATTATAACAAACAATATAAGATATTTGAAAATATTCAAATTAAACAGTCAAGTCAATAATTCTCATCCCTAATTCTTCAATAACTTTTTAGATCCCCAGCTTGTTTTTTTAGCAAGATTTTTTTTTAAAAAAATACACACACACAGTTCATGAGGCCTCAATACAAATTAAAATTATTAGGTGAAACTTTATTTTAAAAAATAATAATAGTAGCACAATTTATTTATTAAAAAAATTGACACACATTATGATATAAAAACTACAATTAAGTTTAAATTATAAATATTAGTATAAATTTTTGTCAAACCATACAAATAATGTATACGAATCGGACCCCGTTAATTCTAATTTAATAACTTCAATTTTTTTTTTTGTTATATTGTTGATAAGAGTCTTTTATATATATATATACACACACACACACACTGATGAGAGTTGGTGTTTGATTGAAAGACTCCAATGATTTAGCTTTATGATATATTTTGACTTTTCGACAAATGGACTGATCATTGGGAAAAGGAAAATTGACCAAAACATTGAACAACTAATTGTTACTTCCTCAAATCTTAATTATAATACCAGTTTATTTTTTTTTAGAGTTTAGTGAAGTTAAATAAATTATTTAATTATATCATATATTGTATATCCTTAAATTATATATTAATTTACTGGTTAAATAAATAAATTTATATAAAAATATTCTAAAATAATTTAATTAATTTTCTTAATCTTTCTAAAATTTAATAGCCCATTCCTCCTACCATATAGCTTGTCAATCAAGCAATATCTGTGTTAGATAGGGTTGATATTTATCTTAGATATTAAATTAATAATATAAATATTATAATACCTGTGGTCAACATATGTGCAGTTTTATCTTATCTTTTTGTTGAACAAGTTAATTTAGTATTTGTTTTTCACAAGACCAACTAGTTAAATTGCATTCATGTAATTTAGATTGTTTTAAGCAGAAAATAACAATTTTTCATACCCAATTCTAACTCTCTCATGGCCATAAACCGAAATTTAAAATAATGACATACACTTCAATAAATAAAAAAGAAAAAATTGCATTCTTTTAAGGCCTGTTTGGGAGTTTCATTTTGGAGGAAAAGAAAAGGAAATGGAGGGTTTTGGTAGTTCCTTCCCTTATTTGAAAATTAACCAAGGTTTTTTATAAATCCCCCAAAACCCTCCTTCTTTTAAAAAATAAAATTCAACTAATATAGGGGTTTTAAAGGGGGAAATAAATTAATTACATTTTTACCCTTATTCAAATAAAACACTCTTGCTATTTCTAATTTTTGTTTTCTTTTCTACTGTTGGAATGAACACGAAAAAAAATTTTATAGAGAGAAATACTTTTTAGGGAAAATATTTTTAGAGAGAGAAAATACTTTTTAGACTAGGGAAATATTTTTTAGAGAGAGAAAATACTTTTTAGAGAGTGAATAATTTTTTAGGGAAAAATATTTTTAGAGAGAGAAAATACTTTTTTAGGGGAAAATACTTTTTAGGGAGAGAAAATACTTTTTTAGAGGAAAATATTTTTAGAGAGGGATAATACTTTTTTAGAGGAAAATATTTTTAAAGAGAGAAATAATTTTCAAGGGAAAATACTTTTTAGTGAGAGAGAATAGTCTTTTAAGAGAAAATACTGTTTAGAGAGAGACAGAAAATTTTAGGGCAAAATATTTTTTAAAGAGAGAGAATACTTTTTTTAGAGAAAAATACTTTTTAGAAAGAGAAAATACTTTTTTATAAGAAAATACTTTTTAGAGAGGGAGAATATTTTTTTAGGGGAAAATATTTTTTGAATATAAAAATTACATAAATAATTTTCTTAGAAAATTTAAATTTAAATTTATTAGTAAAGTATAATAATTATATTAATTTTTAAAGAAAAAGATAAAATGGTAAAAATAACTCATGAATCCTCCATCTTTTTCCCTTTCTATTTTTTTGAACTTCTAAATAAGAGGAAGAAATATCTTTCATTTCCCTTCCTTCTGCTCCCATCTAATTAAAGTGCCTACATCCATTTCCTTTCCCTTCACTCCAAACTCCCAAACAATACCTTAGTCCTTAATAAGAGCTCTTAATTAATTTAAATAGATTAAGGAAATTGGATAGATTACTTAATTATATCAAACATGACCCAATCTCCCTAAAATACCCATATATAACACCTCTCACACACACACCAGTTTATAAATTAATTTATTTAGGTAACACATATCAAATAGAGCAAGATCTTAAAAAAATATAATCAATACCCCTTACTCCCTTGGTACTTAATTCTATCTCCCATTATTTTTCTAAGAAACATTCTCTCTCAGAGGGTAATTTTTAATATAAGGAACAAATCTACTGGTCTGAAATTTTAAACCAATCTTTCTATTTTTATCCTTATTAAATATATGTTACTCATTATCTCTTTGAAGTAAATTTTAACCCATTATCTGATGCAAGAATTATGTGACAAAATCCAAAAAGTACGAAATTTGATCAGCTAAAACCGTAAAGAGGAACTTGTCTCTAGATCCTTAGCTTCATTAGCTATAAAAGGCTTCATAATAGATGATTAAGACTCTTGCAACCTCATTGTATTATATCCCAATACAAACTTACGAGTAATTATGCCCGTAAAAGAAATTTTTATTTTAAAATATGAAAATTAATTAAGTATAATTCAACTGGAGAAACTTTCTAACTCTAATACAACTAAAACAGGATATTATAAGATATTGAGGATAAGATGCCATCTAAAAATAATTAAATTAAGGATAATAATAATAATAATAATAAGATATTGATAGTATCCTTGAGATTCTTATTTAACAACTCATATAGCTAGAATAACATCCTAAAAAGAAAATTACTAATAAATTTAAAAGATTCTCAGGATAATTTGAAATATCCAAAGGATGTATCAAATCTTCCTAATAATCTAGAAATACAAATTGACTCTATTAAATAAAAATACTTCATTGAGGGCCTATTTGTCTTACTCCACGTGCTGATCTTGAAAGTTGAATGCCACGCAAGATACTTAACAAAATTAACCTTTGGATTTCTATCATTATCTCTCATATACAACACTCTTTGTAAATAACCAGCGGAAGTTGGTTTAAGTGGAAAGGACTTGGGTCGCTTAAGTAAAGGTCTCAAGTTCGAGTTCTTGTAGATGCAGAAAACTTCCCTGAGAGAGGTCCCCGTGTATGCGCCCAACAGAACCTCGATCTGGACTAGTCAGGGCAAAACTCTGGTGAACCGGGTGCAATAGCAAAAAAAACACTCTTTATAAATAATGGTATAATTTTTTTTTTCTTGGGGGGGGGGGGGGACGAAGATACATGAGTAACACATTTATTACTAATTAATATTGTAAATCACATAATTTGAGAGGTTGTTCCTTATGAAAAGAATTGGAGTAATTTATAATAAAGAGCACCCATCTTTTCCTTTTAAAAAATGTCTTCTAAGTCCCAACACATAATGAAAGGATTATCTAATATCTAATGCAGCATATAAAATAAGGGCTTGTTTAGCATAGCTAGCTGCAGGAACAAAAAAAAAAAAAAAAAGTCTAGTGACAATGAAAAAGCCTAGTAGGGAAGAAAACATGAAAATTATGTGTTTGAAGTTGTTTCTTGACTAAAGCTAATTGTTGGAGCTTTTAAGTCTATTACAACGGTTTTTTACCTTTTTTGATGAATTGAAAGACGAAAATGCCTATTTCCTACCAACAATAATCATGAGGAAGGATCACCCTCTCTCTTCACTTTCATTGTTATCGTAGTACCTTTGTTTCATTTTCCTTTCTGTCGATGGAGTTTGTCTTTCTGCACATTTTTTTTTTTTTCAAGTTGGAATTGTTTATTTCTTTTTGGCTTGATAGTTAGATTTTTTTAAGTTTGTATTGTTTATTTCACGGGTAGGTGGCTATTCCTGTCACCTTATTTTTCTTTAATAATTTATTTTGGGTAGCCGGTAGTTGGTATTGTTTATTTCAGTTTATTTATTTTTTTAATAATCTTTTATCTTAAATTATCACATCTCACACACACACACACACAAGATTCATGACATTTTCTGTCATTTTCTATCTCAACTAATTTTTCAAATGCTTTGTCAAACAAGAGCTTTTATAGAAAAAAAAAAATCACTTTTGTCAACGCCATCCCAAACATAAATTACATGAACAATTTGACTTTTAGAAAAAAAATCTATTTAAAAAAAAATCCAGCAGGAAAAAAAAAACATTTCTACGGCTATTATCCCAATCGAAACTTAAATAGAGTCAACATAATTTTCTTTTGGGGATACGGTAGCTTGTAGCTTGGGGGAGGGAACAAAGACCAGAGAAGAGTGAGTCTGGTCTGGCCACCATTCACCAATCATTGTTTGGTAATTCCTTTCATCTTCCAACATTTGAATTAACTAATTCCAACATGATTTTAATATTTTTTCCCATTTAATCAATGATTACATTTTTAAAATTAAATTCCTTTTGTGGAGTGTGAACGCCAATAATTCAACGCACACATAGTTGACATTAGTCCTAAATTATCACCTTTCTAGCACGTATGATTATGATAGACTAAAAAAATGGCTGGCCAGTTTCTCCTGTCCTTTTATTTTTTTTTTATCAACTATCTTTTTACCTTATTTAAAAAAAATAAACACAGTAGGAGTAATTCTTACGCAAACCCCAAGAAATTTTCACACGAGGGGATCGGATTTTTCTTTAAAAAAATTAAAAGATCAACATGAAATGTCATTGAGCCTAAATTTGATCAGAATCAGATTTCTGCCTATCCTTTGGATAAGCAGGGAAGCTTGTCCGTACGGAAGAGCTCTTGATTGTCCAGATTTTTTTTTTTTTACATGAAAAATCATTTTTTTAAAAAAATGTTAGTTCAAAAATTGACTTTATTTTAAATTTTTTTCCTATTAAAATTTTTATTTTTAAAAAATAAAAATTAAAAAAAAATTAGGCCATTCAAATCAAATCTTGACGGCCAGAAGTTTATCCTTGCCTATCTTAATAGGTAGGGAAATGGGCTTCAATATGATCCGAACTTTTTTTTTTGGTCAAAACAACTTGATCCGAACATGTCCCAGAAATTCTGACGTGTGACACCCCAGTCTCGACATTGAGATTTAAAAATAGATTTATTTTCACTTAATGAATTTCACACGTATAAATATGATTTGTCTCTTTCGAATCTGATTTGAATTTAATTTTGTTTTTTAAAAAAGTCCCATTACATTTGATAATCTCTTCCGTATCTTCCTGAAGAAAAGTCCAACACTCTAATACATCACTATCAGCAATCCCCAAAAATACCTCCTTTTTTTTTTCCGGGTATGAAAAACACTAAACAACTATAGCCCATGGCTTTCCCCCCCTGATGCGTACTAAATAAGAAAAAGAAATCCCAACAAAAATCCGACAGGAAAAAAAAAAAAAAAAAAAATCTTGCCCCCAAGCCTCGGCTACCTCAGGATCTTTTGTAGATGACATTAACCTGCCTAAAACATGAGGAAAAAATAAATAAAGAAACAAAAAGTGTTAACTACTTGTTCTAGTATGTTGAAGAACCAAAGTGGCATAAATGAGCTCATTCCAAGCATCAGGAACCCCAGGAAGACACCAATGGCTACAATCTTGCTTCCTTGTGGACACTTTCTTCCCTGGCATTGTGTACCTTCCATATATAGATGGGTGACCATCCCTGCGGAAATTGGTCAGTCTTGTGACATTTAATAACTTCACTGGAACTTTCATCCCCTTGATCACTTCTTGCACAATCTTCATTTTCTCTGGATAGCTGTCAAGGATCGTCCCAGTGAAAACAGGCTCAGTTTCGCCCCGGCATGACCCGCCTGAGTCCCAGTCTCCACCTCTGAAAAACAAACGGTGTGATTACAGAGAGTAATGGTGGTGTGACTGCAATGAGTCTCTATCATCTCTTAATTTGGTCATTATTGAAATGATAGACTTCTTATTACTTCCACAAGACTCAGTAAAAAATACTACCTCTAATCCTTAATATAAAAGCAAAATAACTAATTTGTGGATATTAATGAAATCAATTAAGTTAGTTATTTGTAACAAATATGTAGTGGTTCCCCTAAAACACCCTCTTTGATCATATACATTAGAACTACATTGATGGAAGATCACTTCGCATGTACAATCAATAGAGATACTTTGAGGCAAAAATTACAAATTTAAAAGACAAAATGGTTCGAAATTTTATAGTGTATTTAGGATCATAATAAACTCTGTCTACCTCTTATATTTAAAACTGAAGGTGGTATAATGGAAGGGAAGAGGGCCATGGTTCATCATCATGTAGTAGTAGTTCAAAAGTTAACGTTATGCCATTAAATTTGGTGAAAATAATTCTTTAAATTCATGAGTTCAAAAATATTCAATAGTAAAGTAGAAACAAAAATACATGATAGTGGATAGGGCTCCCATCTCACTTTTATATCCCTCTTTGTTTCTTTGTCTATTTCCGAATATTCTCTACGCATTAATTTTTGCAAATGTGAAGTGCCAGAATTTGAGGTTTGCTTGCTAGTTAGCAAGGCACATGTCTTAAATCAAGGTCCTGCTTTTTCCCAACTTTCAAACTTTTGAACCATGAGATAATGAACTGGAAGCAGGCCAAACCACATAATGGTAAAGTATATTTTAAACCGTTTTTTTCAGCAAGAAAATCAATACCTGAAATGGGCTGTAGAATACCCACGATAGTAGACTATCTGCTTCTTTGGATTGATATTATGATCAATCCAATTTGCCCAGGTCTTTATAGCCCTTCTGTATGCCTCAACTGAATCAAACTTTGGATAAAGATAATCACCTTCTTGGTAATAATTTATCCTGGAAAAAAGCAGACGCTGTCAGTTTTGCAAGATGAATTTTTCTTAGAGAGGAAATATGTGTTGCAAATCTTTTAATAGAAGGAAAATTTATCTCCAACGGGTGTATGGCAGTGCCCTCTTCCAACGTCAGATGATCAATGGTAAAACAGTAATTCAAGAATTTTGCCTAAATTAAAGAACATAAAGGTATACCATTTCAAAGCATAAATATATTAAGACTTTTTATTAAGAAAAATTGCATACGTACCCTCGAGCAGTCTTTCCATGAGTCCACCAGTGCCCAGTGTTAAAGACAAGAATGTCAGCCCTCTTCCAACGGCCAGATGTCTTGTCAATTAGGTCCATTGATAATGTTGGGTTTGAGTTCCCTTGTGCATTTTTACGAATTCCTTCCCTCACAAGGAAATGAGATCTCACAAATTGTACTGTACAGTTATAGTCCTGCCAAAATGTTTAATGGTTAATAAGCCTCTGATTGATTAGAACAAGAAAAATATGCAGTTAAGATTGCCCTGTCACCTACACTCCAATTTCCAAAACAATGGTTAAAAAGTAATGGAAACGGGTGGCTTAGTAAGCAGTTCCCAAACCCAAACACTTCTTCCCCCACCTACACTCCAATTTCCAAAACCCAACACGAATATGGGAAACTCATGCTTTAGGGGCCATATACTCTTCACCCAATCAGTGAAACTGCAACTTTCAAACAATACAAATTGGGCTATCATATATTTCTTCACTAAACATCCAATGGAATAGCTACTGTCTCTTCCCACTCCATCAATGACCAAACTACTCCACTTTCTTCAAAATTCCCAAACAAGACTACCAGCTGGAGTTATTATTGCCAACACTTTATAATTCCCAGATAACCAAACAATGCAAGGAAAGGAAGTTTTTACCTCAAATTTGAAAATGTAGAAACCCCGTCCTTTGGTTATTTTGTATCCATGGGTCTCATACATTTTGCTCTTATTATGAAGACCTTCACGGAGCATGCACAGAATAGATTCAAATTGGTTCCGATTCATGGAGTCTCCTACTAGCATCAGGTTTTTACCTCTCAGTCTTACCAAGAAGTCTGTGGCATTAAACCTGCAAGAAGCAAGTTAAAATGAATGAAGAACAAACATGAGTCTCTGATGTTCCCGTAAACTGCAATTAGAGGGACAAAATGATAGCTGCTTGAAAAATCAAATAGCAACTCCATACAATTAACCCTTATTTCAATTCTCACACAGGGCGATTGAGGAGCCTTACATCAGCAGAAGACCAAAAGTTGAACAAATTTTAGGTATACACCAATACATTTGTCAGACTCAACCAATAACAACACCAGCTCAACAGAGGGTTCAAGTTAACTATTAAGAAATTCTCTTTCCCTCTTCCCACCGATCAGAGAGAAGGAACAATTTCTTTAATGATCTACAAGATGTTATAACTGTTTAAACTGAAATGTAAAAATAACGAAAAATGAATTATACCACTCTCAACTTCAACGAAATGAAAAACGCTAAGTAAGCAACGTGCTAAACAGATCTACTGATACACTCTAGTATAGAAATTGAAAAATATTAATCAGAAGGTCAAAAGTTTGAGCAAGCATAATGCACAGATTAATTAGAAAGCCTGATTAACAGAAAAACAAATATGGCTCCAGAAACAAACAAGCAAAGAACATTATTAATCAAACATGGGCTGGGAGGAACCAAAAACATTAATCAAGATTATCCATATTCCATATAAAAGTTACAATCATAGTGAAGGAAGAAAGTATGATATGTTTTTTTAAATATTCCTACATTAATAGACCATACGTTTCGACAAGTTAGGCATCTCTTAAGAAAGATGTCAAACTTGTTTACGAATGTTTTCTACGAGTTTAGTATAAACCTATGTAGCGTACTGAGAAAGTTAATATTGGTGCTACAGGAACAAAGCTAATATAAGTTGAAAATTTTTACTGGTAGTAATACCATTTGCAGAGCACCAAAACTAAATTCATGCTTTAGAATAGGTCTGATAGTGGAAGTCTGCTGTTCTTTAATTTTTTACAGGAATACCCAATCACCTTGATAATTTGCAACCCAAAAACTTGGCCATATGTTCATTAATGTTGTTTCAACATTCAGTATCACATATATGCTTAAACAACAAGATATTACTCAAATGCATTGGTTTTCAAAAGTTGTTTTTCTCAATAGTTGTTGCCAACAAAAAAGGTGGCATTTATGTCTCTATCACATGTTATTGTCGGGCATTCACATGTGAGCATATCTGAAAGGATAAACTCAACACTAAAACATAAGTGCACTTAAGTGAACATGGGCAAGAGCAAATGAGCAATAACATTCAAACTACCATAATACGTAAATGAAGATGTGGTCACTGGTGAAATCAACTCCTATTATATCCAGTGTAATCTCATTAAAGGAAGAGGTACCAAACAGTGCAATAGGCACTGATTTTGTCTCGAATAGCAACTAACAATTAGCAGGAAGTAATTAACATTAACAATTATTTAATAAGAGTACATTAAAATATGAGCGTGAGCACATGCAGCTCACTAGGTACGGACCAAAATTAAATGCTTGGCAATAATAAATCAAAGTTTAAACTACACAAATACCTGGGAAGATCACAGCCATCAGGCTGCCACCGCCATTTTGTATACTCTTTATCGGTCCTTCCATTGATTTGGCAATTATACGCTTCGTCAACATAAGGGCAAGAACCTGGTTGGTAAATTGGGTAATTTTTATCCTTCACCCAAGTTCCAGTGTACAAATCACACTTCGACTGCTTCCCCGACGCAAGATCGCCAACATTATCAGCCATTTTGCTGGTGGTTGCATTATCAGAACCATTCTTATATAGTTCATTGTCGATGCCATCGATGCTAGAATCGCGAACATTAACCGCAATTGTGTCGGTGGACTCGTTCTCAGAAACAGCGCCATTCTTGTCGTGACCAGAAACGTCATTGTCGATGCCTGACACACGATCATCACCCGCCATTGCCACATTCAATTCCTTACCAGAAACTGGTTCGAACTGACTATTAACAAAAATCTCATTATCCGAGCCAGACTCGCGAACATTATCCACACTAGAGACAGAAGTTTCGCTGTCAGAAGCTTTCTCATTCTTGTCATTACCAGATTCCTCTTTACCGAACCCATCAGAGCTAGAATCGAGTTCAACTGGTCCAGTTTGAACATTTTCATTCACAGAGTGGTTAGATGGAGAATCCACATTTAACGGGTCAGAAGTAAAATTCTGGGCAGTACTAGTGTGCTCAGAAAACGAAGTTGGAGAATATTGGAGAGGAGGGGAAGCTAGAAAGAAGATATCAGAACGGAGGGAGAGGGCGGATTCTAGCGCTCTTCTGCTGAAAACGAACACAGTGAGAAGAAACAAGGCGAGGAACACAATGGTGGTGAAGGTGTAAAGGCTCTTCGTCGGGGTGACGGAAGTTGCCATGTGGGTAATGGTGGAAGAGCATGTTCGGGGAAGAGAGAAGAAGACCGGAGGTAGTGTCGCCGGCTCCGACAGTTACGAGGAAGAAGAAGGTGGGGGATTTGATGGACCGTATGGGGAGGCCCATGTTCACACGTGCCACTTTGTCCGCACTTATGAGTCGGTTTTGTATTGGGTTTTACTTTTCTTGGACACCTTCATTTGGGTTCCATTTCTTCCAGCCCGCTACTGTGGTGGTTCGGGTTAAGAAAATTTGACCTGTTCCAAATCAAACCAAAAGAGGTTGGATCTAATAGAATGAGATAGTGCCTCACAAGAACTAAAATTCAAATCCTTGTTGGGAGAGGTTGCTTCCAATAGGAGGATATCTGTGATTTGAACATAGAGGAATCAATTTGCTTTTGATGGTGATTTTTCAAAAACCTCTTAATCCTGCCATTGTGATCTGTTTGGCTTAGCACCAAGACATCATTAAAACACCAATGCCGAGAAGTCCAATAAAAGAAAAAAAGTTAATCGGGACCATGTGGGATAACTTCAAGAGTTAATCAACTTTGTAAAAAAAAAAAAAGTCACTTGTGATATAAGTCACTTTTTTTAGCTTCTAGAGAAGAATGTTAGGGATAAGTGATCCAATAAGCATTGTACTATTAAATATACATTTATATGCATTCTAATTTATGTATTAGATTAATAAATTAGAACTTAGGATGTATGAGATAGAATGTGAACAATTACCAGATAGTTCTTATATTTTACAGGAAAAACAAATAGAAACAAGTAACTTTAATCCATTTGTATTGGAAAGACATCCCATGATTAGCCACTATTCACATAGCAGTATGATAGATTAAAAAATAATATAATGGAAAATTCATAGAAGACAAGAAATCAATATTTGTAATCTTTTCGCAAAATATGCTAATCACAAGTGTAAGAATTGTGAGGAAAGAGAAAAGGCAATGTAAAATATATAAGACCCAGAAATAGATATCAGCATCCTCTAAAGCCTTGCCAACAGAGAGAGAGAAATAGAAAAGAAGCCAACAAGACAAAAAGCGAAAGCTAAAGATTCTACCAACACAAGAAAAAGATGTTTTGAAGATAGAATTTTACTGGAGTTAGAAGTACCGGAGTTAATGTAACTAGAGTCTTGTAATGATAGCTTGGAATGCTTGGTTATATAAACCAATGTAAGTTCTTGTTTTGGGACACACTGAGTTTGAAATATCACTCAAATTGTCTACTTGGACTCTTTTTCAGTGTTAGTGGAATAAAAACTTAGAAATTTAATCATTTCCTTCTTTACAAGATATTTCATCTTACTGTGGAACAAATACAAGGTATGAGTTTCTAATTCTCTTTTAAGGATCAAAGTAGGGAGTAGTATTATTAGAAATTTAATAGTTATGGTCTAGTGAGACATACATAGTTATATATTTAAGCAAAGTTAAAATTTGGTTATGATCACATAAAACTATAAGCAAATCTAGTTATGCCTCTTGTAGGAAACGAAAGAAGGATGTGTTGATTTTAATCTAGAGGAAGGTCCGAGAAATCATATTCTCTGTAAAAGTATTCCTATATAAAAAAGGATAGGTATCCTTTTATAACCCAGATCATATATAGTTGGTCAATCCTTGGATTTAATCGATGGTATATAAAATAATATATTTATGAAGGAAAAAAATAACAAAGAAATATTTAAAGAAAAAATAGAATTATTATCAAGGATATGACAAGACCATTATATTATGTCTTAGTAACATTTAACTATGAAAAATAGAGCTAGAAAATATCATACTTTAATAGATATATAAGCAAATTTAACAGTAGCAAAATATAATATATTACCACCAGAAATATGAAAAAGAAAAATAATAGAATTATAAGAATAGAATGTGCAGGAAGAGAAATATATATAATAGAATTAGAAGTAAAAGATGTGATGATACACACACATACATATGAATACATATATAGATGTGTGTGTAGACTTTTCAAATGCTATTTCAAATAAGAGCCCATATAGAAAAATGTCATTTCTATCATTATTATTCCAAACACAAATCGTATCTACAATCTGACTTCTATCTTATCTTCCGTTTGCAAAATCTATCTGGAAAAAGGTCACTTCTACTACCATTATCCCAAAAGGGCCTATAGTTGGAAACACTTTATGCAAATTTATAAGCCTAAAGCGGATATTACTAGTAATGTGATGAAGCTAAATGTTGATGGTGCTGTGACAAATGTCAAATCTTTTGTTCTTGTAAATTCAAAGGATGAAGTTTGATTGGGATCTTCAAGTATTCCACATCTCAAATATTACTTAAAGACCTTAATAGATTATGATTGTTTGGGATTACAATCCCCTGTATGATAGTTTCATTTCATTTGTAGGGCCACTGCCCCTTGGTTTGTACCCAAAAAAATTCAACCACGCACTTTTATCCTTATAATAAGGATTAAAGAGGTATTGGGCAAATGATCATTGTTAAAAATCAAACCAGTTAAACCTTGATTTAAAAGTCAATTAACTCAATCATTAAGTTATTTAGTTGACTAGATTAATCTAGTCTACTCAAATCTCGATTAAATCAAAATTCTAAACCAGTTAAAGGAGGTTCATATTATTTAATATTTGTTTCTATATATAAGTCATATTAAAGCATTATTGGGGTAACTCTCTCTTTAATTAAGTTATTTTTATTCAACTCAATTGATAAAAAAAAACTTTTTTTTAAATCAATCCAAAAAAATACTCCCTCCGATCCTAATTATAAGACATATTTAATCGATTTTAGAAAAATTAAGGAGAAGAGTTAATTTAGTGAATTTTACTCATTTTCTTAAAATGTCCTTATATACATTTAAAATAACATAAGTAAAAGTTAATCAACAATTCTACCACATATCTCTCCAACCAATTTTCCTTTCCACATGCTTTCTAATTGAAATAATGGTCTTGCTAGATATACATATATGGGTATATATATGTATACATATAAATCTATCATGCACACACACATATAAACATATACACATAATCATGTATCTACACACAGAGGTATATATATTGACACACACAAACATGTATACATACATATATGTGTGTGTGTGCGCGCGCACGCGCGCGCGTACAAATACATATATACATACATATATGTATACACAGACACACACACACATATGTACACATAATATATACATACATATATATATATATATATATATATATATACACAAACACACACACATATGTTTATAGACATACACATGTGTGTACATGTGTATGTATTGCAACCCATATACATATATATTTACCAAAAACCAAATACATTTAAGATAATAAAATAAGGGTTTTTGAAGAAAAAATTGGCAAAAACTAAAAAGTTGTCCTATAATTAGGACCGAAACCAACCCTCAAATGTTGTCTTATAATTAGGATAGGAGGGAGTATAAAACAATGATAAAGATAGCTTTGAACTCTTGAAAATGTTAAAAGCTGCCTTAATTTTTATTAGTTCTTAATTGTATTGCTTTCTTTCTTTCAAGATCTTTGTTTCCTCCTTTCCTCTTTGAATTTCAAAGTGAAGAAGTGGACAGAAACATGAGAAAGACGAAGAATTAAGAGACAAGTTGGAGGAGTTGATTCTGAACACATTTTCTTCTTAAAGGGGATTGGTAAGATTGCACCTCGTCACTTGGAAAGCCTTCGGACAAACTTCCTTTATCCAAAGGTTTTCTGCAATTAAGACATGATCTGATCATGAAAGCTGGGAAGGGAAGAACTGTGAACTAAGACAATAAAGGTCAGACAATGCAGGCTTAATTTTCATGAAATATTAGTATCACCCTCCTCCATTTTTTATATATTAATGAATAATGAGTATTGACATCGTTATGTTTTTTTTTAATAAATAGGATATGGGTGAAACTGGAGCTATAATAATAGAGGAGTTGTTGAGGGAAGGACAAGAGACAAGTGATTGGGATGAGATGTTTGAACACAAAAGGGAGGGATGCTATGCTGCTTTTAATGTGTCTAACTCACACTCACATCTCTCTCTCCCTGTCTTCTCAGTCTCCTCAGTTTTCAGTTTTCAGTTTTCACAATTCCTTGTAACCCCTTCTCTTCAATCTCTATCCAGCTTATGAGTGATATCATATTAAAAAGTATTCTTTGTGTTAATTATGTTAATTACTCACTCGTATATATTTATTTAATTTGATTAGATTAAAAAAACTAGTTAAATTAGTTGGTATGAGCCAGCTCAATAATATTTCGGACTTTTTTACAAAGTGATTGGAACCACCAATTGGGATTTGAGAGGCTGTGGTTGGGGTATAGGGAGGGCTGGGGCGAAGCTAACTACTTCTACTTTCGTGGCCACTGGTCAGAAGGCTAAGCAGGGCAAGGAACAGGATATTATATATATATATATATATGTTGCAGTTTTGCTTCCTCATTTTACTCTTTCTCAAACTCTGTTTGGTTGGTTTGAATTCACACAAGTTGTCCTACATCAATGCCAATGTTTGAATTGAAGTGCCTTAAAGATGTTTGGTGAAATGCCTGACCCTAGAGATGTGATTTATCATTACAGTCTTTTACTGCATATATACGAGGTACTTCTCCCCTAGTCAATGCCCCATAACCCCCTCATGCTTTGCCCTCTCTCTTCTCTGTTTCATTACTAATAACAACAACAATAATATATCAGCACCAATTAATTCCTTTTGCCTCTCTGTCTCTCTCTGGGGTCCATTTACAGGTATATAATCTTCTGTGGGTCTCTCTTTTCCCCTGCCCTTCATTTCTTCTATGTTTTATTTTGAGCTTGAACTTGGCTCAATGAGATTGATACTTTTGGTGTGTCTTTTGATCTTGATTTGCCATAGGTCCAACAACACAGTATCTGCAAGAAGCAAGACCTTTATTGAAGTTACAGAGAAGAAGAGCTCAAATGAGCATGAAGAAGAAGACGAAGAAGATGCCAACGAGTGCAACTCCAAGAGCTGCCGTTTTAGCCATTCCTTTTCAAGCTCCATCAAGAACACCTCCATCTCAGACAATATGAGACTTGTTCCTACCGGTCCAAATCCATTACACAACAGGTAGACGAAGACAAAATTAGAACCATCTTCCCGTTGTAGAATATAATGACTAGGATCCTGTTATAGAGTGCTCTTAAAGATTATTCTGTGTGTCCAGTTTCAGTTGACTTCTTCAGAGATTTTTTGCTTCAACTTCGCAAAATTAGATCAGACTGGTGCCAAAAATCTACAAAGAAGTCAATTGGTTCTGTGGTCCAAAAGAGAATTTTAGTTTATCACAATGAAGACAGTACAGTATGATCTTCATCTTTGTTTTTAGGAAGTTGTATTACTTCGCTTTTATGTGAATGTGAATTTTGGAAGAAATTGACTTATATTACATGCTTCGTCTAGAGTTTGAATATATTTTTCCTCCATTTTTCATTTGCTTTTTTTTTTTTTTTTTTTGCTTCTCTGCTCATCTTGTAAGTGATTCAATAGCACAGAATGTTGCTTCTGACAAAAGCATTACTGGTAAATTATCTTAGATGTTGCTATTGTGTCCGCTGGGCAAAAAGATGGGCTCATATGTTTTAACAATTTTCATTTGTCAGTGTTTGTTTGTTTAAGCCCCCAGTAGACAAGGGACATACCAAAAAGTTCATTTCTTGTTTCCCTACCTTCTTGCTTGAGACTTCAAAAGCATACTCGTTTTTCAGAGACAGGGCAGGGATTTGTATCCGATGGAAAATAATTATAATATTATGGGAAGTAAAAAAAAAAAAAGGGGGGGAAATTTATAGTATTAATATTACTCTTTTTTTTTTTGCATCCCACCCGATTCACCGGAATCTTGATTCTGACTAATCTAGATTTTGCCCTGTGTCGGGCTTACGATTGTGGGGGAAGAGCTCTCAACACCATTTTCTTTATTCTCACATCTTGAATCGAGGACATGATTAAGGGCGAGTAAGTCCCTTACCACTTGTTTCCAATTAATGTTGGTTGTTAAATATTACTTTCAAGTTTCAATATGCAATACATAACTTGGTTCAATCCATGATGATGCAAGCCATACTTCGGCGGGACATGAATTCAAAATCCAATATCAATGTAAGAACCTTATTAATAGGTTGAGAAACCTACTTCATTAGTGGCAAATTTTCTTTCTTTGTTTTTTCTTTTTGTTGAATTACAATGAGTATAGATATAAGAGGGGATATTCAATCAAACTCAAACTCACAAGTAGAAGGACCACTTACTTGGGTTTGTTTGGGAGCATCATAAGTAAATTGGAAAAAAAATGTTTAATATAATTTTAAAAGCAACTGACTATTTACCCAAAAGTCGCTTTAAAGTTAAATACACTTTTATAATTTCATGTTTTTATTTATATTTGAACCTTCTGAAAAATAAGTCTATCTTAATCTAGTATTTTTTTTTTTTTATGAAAGTCTATCCAAAACGTAATTATATTATAAACAGGCCTTGAGGATAAGAGTCCTACAATATTCATAACAACGTTATCTTAGGCCAAAATCTCCCAAAACTGCACATAGTACATTAACTAACTCCTGAATACAAAAGATATGGATGGGGGATTGCGTAGATTCAGTCCATAGGTCAAAAGAAGAAAGGGTGCTTCTGCAGTTCTGCTTGCGATGTCTGAAACAAAACCTGTACTGCTCTTCAAGAAACGGCATTTAATATATGTCGGAGGGTCACCAATTCAATGCGCCACGTTCCTTAATAAATTCCCCATATTTGCTTTCTCCTTACAACAACACCACATAAACTAGCAGGCTCGTTTTGCCCCACTCTCTCTCTCTCCTCCCCATGCATCTTTCCTTTCTTGTTTCAAGTCTCTTTCTCTTGGTGTTCATCTCGAGGCAGTGCTTGTGCCTACAATTAACTGCCTTCCATGTATTGTCGGCTTCGTATGTGTATCAGTAATCAGAGAATTAGTAATGAATCAGCAGAGACAGAGGTCATCATGGTGACAGTCATGGAGAAGATAAGATGCTTTGGTTTATCAAACTAAGACATATTATGGACCATCCCAAAATTCTGGTGAACTTTTTAAAGATATTATCAATCAAATCAATGTTGTTTGTGATGATATGACAATATAATATTAAACTCCTTTGTCCACTTCAGTAGAGAGAGGGTGATCAGCTGAAGCCTAAAGGATTTTAAATCATACTTACAATTCAAGTAAGCATCTTAAATGGATCCAAGTCTTCCTTGGAATGGAAATTCGCATATTAGAATTTTCCTATTACTTCTATCAATTGGTATTAGGCAAATAGCTGGTTAGAAAACTTCAAAAAAAAAAAAATTATAGACAGCTAGAAGAAAACTAAACTTCTGTTAAAATTCAATAATATAACTCCTCCGGTCTTAAGTATAGGACAAAGTTGGTATTGTAAATTACACTACAAACTTTATCTTATATTTAGGATCAGAAGTAATATTTTTTTAAGTTAATTAATTTTTTGCCAAGAATTTAAACCAAGTATCATTGTTTATCACTTATAAATAGTGTTTCTTCTTACATCTAACTAAAATCACATATTCAAATCTTGGAAATAGCATCTCCCTTTGCAAGAATAGGGCATCGTACATATGATCTTCCCTAGATCTCACCTAGTGAGAGCATTGTGCATTAAACCTAGGCTTTCATTAATCATTAATATTTACCACTGCGATACCAAGGCGAAGAGTTTGAGGATCTACAAAGAGTCTACAGCAATTATTACCTTCGTTGAGAAAAAAGCTTCACAAAACTATCCTGTAAGGATGATACAGTCATACAGAGATATTCTCAAGCTAATTACAGTAGAAGAATTCATGCTAAGGGAGTTCCTCTATACATTACAAATACCTGAAGAAAAAGGTTAATGCATAGCTGGTCTATCCCTTCAAAATATTTCCCCTCTTCCTTGTATGATCATAGCTCCTTATTTTACAGCAAGAATGAACAAGTGGCCTTTACTTTGGTATGGATGCAGAATCACTGCGCAATGGTGAAGGATATGCCTCAGACACCGCTTCCCAAGAAAGGTCCTCATCATCACTTTTCTGCCTTCGGCTGAAGAAGGATGGTCTCATCGGTGTTCTAACCATGTCGATTTTGAATGTCAACAATGCTACAATCTCTGACATTGGAGGCCTTAAGTTTGCTGGAGACTGAATACTTAAGAATGCCACATGGATTGCTTGCATAACATCCTTTTCTGTAAATCCAAGTTCCTGCAATTTTGGGTCTATAAGATCCATCAATCTTGACTTATCAAAGAGCTTCCAGGCCTGCAACGAAAATACACACAAGCCCATTAAAATAGACAGCAGAAAGAACATTGGTTTATACTCCTTCCAGTACCTAAAACAAGAGCTACTTAACGAATTTGGGTTGACTAAGGAAATGAAATAAATTGATTAATCTGAACAAATGTAACAAGATCTGTTGCATAACATTAAATCATACATTAGCTTGTAAGTTATATAAATTAGTTTGGGGGAAAAAAGATAAATATAGGAGAAAAAATGGATTGAGATCTAATATTTTAGACTGAATCCAACTCTCATCTAGCTCTTATATTAGGGACCGGAGCGTAAAATGTAAGAGCTTACATATTCAGGAAGATACTGCATGTCTGATGGTAAAGTAACATCCGTATTTTTCCTGCCACAAATAATTTCAAGTACAAGGACTCCAAAACTATAGATGTCTGCCTTTTCTGACAATTCCCCTCTAAGGGCATATTCAGGAGCCATATAACCTCTGATCAAGTTAGACAAGAAAGAGTAGCTATAATTCACTGCATATGATAGAGTTGTTTGGAATAAAATCAAGTCACCTTCTCAAATCTCTAAATAGATCACCTTATCACATTATAATGAACAACTAAGACATCAAACACCTGCATACAGAATACAGTAAAGAGAATACTTTATAGAGTTCATTTATTATAGTCGAAGGATTTAGACTGGATTATTCATTTTAATGATAATGCAAAATGAGATTGAAAAGAAAGTGACATCAGATGTTTTCCATCATGTGTTGTGTTCATATCCCACCACATTTCGGGACTGGATCAAGGCAATGAACCGGCTGGGTCATACCAATTTTATGGTTGTACTAGCAGATTCATTGAACTTTGAATGGTCATTGAGCTAGTTGGTTATATCGATAATATACCTATTTAGCAACCAACCTACTCATTGGTTTACCAAGTGAGCCAGCTACCCAGTCTGAGACTCTAATCTATGTTTTTAAAGACATCATTTAGAGAATAAGACTCACAATGTTCCCGCAAACTGAGTGCTGAGGTAATCTTCACCTTCAGGGAAGAATCTCGCCAGTCCAAAGTCTCCAATCCTTGGATGAAACTTTTTGTCAAGAAGAATGTTGCTTGCTTTAATATCTCGATGAACAATTCTGTTGTGTGAATCCTCGTGTAAATATTGCAATCCACGTGCTATTCCAAGAATAATCTGGAACCTAGTTCTCCAATCTAGAAATTGACCACGGTTTCCTGCATTATAGCAGAATCCAAAAAACAAGTTTTGCGTTGTTATATGAATCGCACATCCTTTTAAACACTAAAGGAGAATCCAACATTACAAAAGGTAGTAAGTACTTAATCAGATCTTCTGTTTAAAGGAGACTCTTATTTCACCACTATGGGTTATTCGTGTAGCTCATATATAGTGTGAGTTGTTTTATTTAATATAAAGATATTTAACACTGCCTCCACTATATGTACATACTCATGACGGGTGAATGCTAAAAATAAAAAGGATTAAAGAGGCAAAATAAAGAAGGGATACCATATATGTAGAGGTCCAAACTTTTGTTCCTCATGTATTCATACACAAGTATCCTTTCAATCCCTTCTGCGCAGCATCCAATAAGGTGAACCAGATTTTTGTGTTGAATACTGGTGATCATTCTCACCTCTGCTAGAAATTCTTTCTCCCCTTGTTTGGATTTGTTAATAGAGAGTTTCTTAACTGCAATTAGCCTTCCATTTGCCAACTTTCCCTGACAAATATACACTTTAGGATCATAACCTATAACTAGAAGCATGTGCAAATGGACTTCATGTTTCAGCAGTGAGTTCCTTAACACCCAAGTAAATGCAGGCAATCCCTTAAGCTCACACGTATCACCCCACAAGTTCATTTACTAATTATTTAAGTCAGATGAGTACATTAATCAATTCACTCTGAGACTACAATAGGACCCACTAATAGTTCAATCTAAAATTTGGCGTACATCATACATATTAGGGTTACAATATAAAGGCATTATACTTGAAATTTAAGGAGCTCATATCAACAAATCAATCTCCTCACTAAAGCAAGCTTAATAAAATTCAGTGCTTATACCCGATAGACAGGCCCAAATCCACCACTTCCAAGAAGATTACCAGAATGAAAATTCTTGGTTGCCTTCTTCAATGTCCAGTAATCAAAGTAGATAATTGTTTGAAGGTTCCCACTCAGGAGTTCCATGGATCCTGTATACAAAATGTAAACCCCAATGTTGAGACCTTATAATAAATAGTACATTGAAAGGGCAGGTTCTCTGATGGCTTCTTTCAACTACCTTGCAGCTTACTTCTTGTTGTTGTTGAAGCTATAATCTCCACCGCCTCTGCTGCTACTGATGCATCATCTTCCCCAAAAAATAAAAACAAATAACAGTAATATTATAAGAATACTTATCTTTCAATAAAAAATATTGAGCCACAATCATGGAGAAAATGAAGGAAAAATCTATTCAGTCTTCTAATATTGTGGTTTTATGGTGCTTATTATTTGGGGAATCACCTTGTTGCTGTTTCTTCGGAGGCTGCTGTTTGTTCAGAGCTATCATTTTCATTAGTTTTGCTGGTTTAATGTGACTCCGAAACACAAATATAAGAATCAGCAATATGATGAGCATTACTATCCCTCCAAAGAAAAAGAACAATCCTTCAGATTTTTGTAGGGATGATGCCTGAATATTCTGAGAGGAAGAAGGAGATTCCACTGCAATCACAGATGTTATGTCACTGAACGTTTTGTGTTTATTCCTAGAGACATGAAGGGAATAGATAAAACAATTAAAATATACAAACTTAAGGAGTTGATCCCACAATGTAGCCCATTAGATGAATCACTCTACGTAACCAAATCCAACAACATGGCCTTATCACATACATAAAAAAATATAAGGCTTACCATGATAAAAGAAGCTAAAATGTATAAAATACAAGTAATCAAGTATATGTTCAAAGTTATGTTAAATTTCATTTCACTGTCATTTTAAAAAGATTTACACAATACTAACTACTATAAACCAATATGTGATGACAATTTTCCTATGATATAGGGAGACAAATAACCCTTTCTTTCTCCTATTTCAAGAAAATAGGGAAAGGAATTTGCTTAACCCTCAAGTTCGCCTAGCAAGGGAACCCAATGAATAGAACTAGAAGAGATAAAACGTGAATGAAAATCAAGATGGGAAATCAGATGAAACAAACGTTAACAAACTGATTCCACTATAAACTTGATACCATCTAGGAAAACATATAGTGAAACTGTGAAACTAATAAGTCAGCGCAAGAATCAAAATGAGATAAATACTTCTCATACATTCCTTAATTAGAACCAACTAAGGTCAGCAAACTAAGAAAATTCAACATCCAGATAGATTTCAAAGTTACAGCAAATGATGAAACTTTGCACTTGCTTATAGTCTTGTAAAGTTATCCTGTGGAAATTCATAAGTGGACCTCAAGAAAGCAAATGGAAAAGACCCAAAATGAAAGCTTGCATTTACTTGTTCTGTTTAAATCACATGTGAACCTAAAGAAAACCTGTTAGCATTCTCATAAGTCACAAAAGCTAGACACCTTGAAGGAAACATAGTAAGCAGACTTAGATAAAAAAGAGTAACAAATTGTGTATAGAAATGCAAGAGATGAGAAATGAACCTTCGATTACTCGGCGAGTCATTCTGGATTAGGGAATGAAGCTTTGAGAAGGTTCATAAACCATCTGGGTCATGATCATCACAGCCAAAGATGAAGCATTTTCAGTGCGTGTCCCTTTTTATTTCGTTATTGTCCCTGTCATGAGAAGGAAGACGATAGAAAGTTCGAGGGGTGCACACAGTGATAGAGATGGAGGGAGAGTAGGAGATATGGAAGGTAGGCATTCTATGGGGATTCCGCGGAATTGATCGAAACAAGGGAATGTCGGGAAATTCAATACGAGGGCAAATGGAGACGAATAGAAACCGCCAATAAAATTTACCAAGACACAGCCTTTTCTTCTCCATTTCGCTATCTCAGTCACCAGAATAATATATTGTAAGAGGGAAACCGCTATTAGCTACCATTGGTTCGACAACAAAGATGACAGCTCTGGCACTTTGAAGCTTTCTCAGGAGTTCTTCGAGCTGCCGATTGCAAGTTATTGCAGCTGGCCAATGAACAAACCGGCCCCACTCGATCGGTCATTTTATTATTTGTATATTCGTTTTCAATTTCAGATTTTCAGTGTTTGTTTTAGGCCATCCAACTCAGCGCCCCTCTATAATGCAGTGTAATTTGATTATTTTGAACCTATTTTAAAAGACCCATAATAGGGTAGGTTACAACATGTCCTTAAGATTTAAATGAGCGGGTTATGGATATACTTATGGACTTTCAGCACCCACCCATTTATTATTATTATTTTTTTGTTAACTACTCATCACATTCCGTATTTTGGCAAAAGGTAAAGGCATTCTCTGCTTCCTATCCTAATAAATTTTAGATTATAATGGTACTCGTCTAAATTTACGTTGTTTTAAATGAATTATAATTATTGAACTTTGAAAATTCTTATTTCAAAATTTAGAATGATAAATTTGGATAGATGTTTGATATTTATATATGTTTTTTTCAAAAAAATAAATAGGTCAAATGTAAATGGGTTATCTAACAACCAATTTACCCGCACATTTATGTGCTAGCCTTTTTACACAGGTGTAAATGAGTTGAGGTAGCCCATACCCATTTTAAGTTAAATGGGCGAGCTATGGGTTTGGCTTTGAGCTGTCCAACCTGTTGATTATTATGCCTAGTTTGTTTTATGGGAGAATTTTAATGGAGAAATGCTAAGAAAATATCACATAAATTTTAGAATTTTAAATAGCAAACTTCTCAATAAAAACAGTTATTGTTGTCAACAAATTGTGAAATTTAAGTGGTATTTTTTTTTCATTTTCTCAATTTTAATTAAAAGCTACCAGAATTTCTTTCATTCAACCTAATAAAACAAAATTATGAAATTTCATAGTACCCCAATAACCAAAATGAAAGTAAGTTTTATAAGTAAGAAGACAATAATGTCCTTAATTTCTCCTTTAAAAAAGGTTTGATCTTAGCTAGAGCTTTAGCGACTGGTCAACGGCAACCACCAAGCCATAACAGCCATCGATGGCCAGCCATCGAAACTCCGGCACAGGTTGGTCAGAGCTCCAGCCACCAAAGATTAATACGTTGTTCATATGCTTATTCCTCTTGTTGATAAAAAAGTTACATACTTGTAAATGTGACTTGGTCAATTTATATTGTTCATATGTATAATTTAGGGATGAGCATGGACTGGATTGAACTGGGTTTAACATTAACCTAAGGCCTGGTCTAAAAAGGACTTCGGGTTGTATAATGTAGCCCGTGGTCTAGTCTGGTCTAGCACCAACCCAAGGTTGGGTTGGACTAGACCAAGTCGGGTAGACTTTCTAAACTGGTTAGGTAGTTTAGGACCTAATTTTTTTACCCCTTTGGAAGGCAAAATGTGAGTTTGTTAAATGCAATTAGGACAATAAAAATACCTATAATAATATAAAATGTGTCACGTAAAATTAAAACATCATAAATCTATAAGAATATCCAACAACAATAAAAAAAATGTTGGAAAAAAAGATTTAAACATGATAAATACAATTAAGGTAATACAAATACCTATAATCATATAAAAATCATCATGAAAGATAAAAATTAATTATAAATCCTTAAAAAACTCCAACAACATTAGATAAAATGTAACATCTAAAAATTACAAAAATATTTTTACAAAAATTGACTTGGACTAGACCAAATTAGTCCAAGTAGTTTGGTCCACTAGTTCAGATTCCGATCCAACACAACTAGTTAGTCTGGTTTGATTTCATAATGTTGCTTATTTGGACTGAACTAGATCAAATCAGCTTGAGTTTTACCAAACTAGACTTGACCATCGGTTTTTTACCCACCCTTAGTATAATCCACTTATTCTATGAATAGCTGGCCACTTACAATTTGGACTTGTTAACGATCCTATATTTTCTTGTTAACCTATTTATTTATATTGTTCATATGCATATTTCACTAGTTCATGGAGAGCTTGATATTTGCAAATGAACAAAAAAATTCAAAAAGTCCCATTTACAAGTGTGCAACTCTTCATGAACAATTGAAATCCTCATATAAAAAGTATACCTCCGGTCCTAATTATAAGACCAAGTTGACTTTTTTTTGGAGAGATTAAGGAAACTAAATAAGTTACTTAATTATATTATTGTTTGTATATCCTTAGATTATATATATTAGTTTATTAGTTAAACTAATTAGTTTAGAGAAAAAAATAAAATAAAAATACTCAAAATAATTTAATTAGCCTTTTTAATCTCTCCAAAAGAGTCAACTTGGTCTTATAATTAGAACCAAAAGGTACAAATTAATTTTTGGTGTTCGAAGCTTTGATAGCCAATCGTTGAAGGAAGCTTCGGCTTAGTGGCTGCTGGTGACTAGTCGTCATAACTCTAGTGACGATCAAACTTTTGAAAAAACTAAAAAAAAAAAATAAAGTAAGGGGAATTATTTTCTTTTCATTCATAAAGCTTATTTTCATTTTGGCCCTTTAGGTGCAATGAAATTTAAAAATCTTAAGCGGTTGACTAATAAAATTAGGCTTTATAGCGTTTAAGTGAAATTCTCCCTTATTTTATTTTTAAACTAAAGGACTTGTCTTCAAGCCTAAAATTAGATGCAGGTCCAACTGATGAGTTGGGGAGATTTTATGCAGTTGACCAACAAAGTCATCTTGGCATAATGGCATCTTCATAAATAGGGGTGAGAATAGGTCAGGCCATTATTAGGCGGATTACGATCTAACCTGTTTAGGGCCTGGTATGACCTAGTCTATTTGTTAAAAAGGTCAGGTCAAGATATATTCAAAGGCCTAAATATGTAAATAAGCTATGCCTTTTTTATCAAAGCGAGGCCTATAAACCTTCATGTATTGTCTGTTTACACATTAAATAAATATAATTATAGTTATATTATACAAATGATACAATATTTTATTTTTTTCATTCTTATATTCTAATTTCAAATATAACTAGTTAATTATATTACTATACATATTTTTATATTTGAATTTTAGTCTTTATAAAGGCTTAAACCTAAGCAAAAAAAAAAAAAAAAACTACATTCACGTTCAGGCCTTAGCTTAGGCTTTTACCCCATTATAGACCCAGACCTATTTAATTAAAGTCTAGCCTAACCTAACCTATTTCTATCCCTATTTATGAACTAGAAATGTTGACAATCAAAGGATCTGGGAAAATATTTTGTATTTTTTAGCAGTACCAAGCATTCTAAAATGATTTTTGATATAATTTTATCTTTATAGCATTTTATTAGCAGTAGTGTAATACCGAACCCCTTAAATTAAGAATATTGAGTTATACTGGAAAAAATATTTTAAAGTTGCTAAATATATTAAAAATTACTTTAAGGTTATTAGTTTTATTGACAAAAATATTTTACGATAATAGTGTACCAAAAATTACTATAGAACTACACTTTGGTAACAATATAAACATCTGATAAATATAAACATCGGGAGTAAATGATTATCCCCAAAGTACCTCGGTCACTTGGGTCGGCCCAATCTAATAATGAATGCAGCCCAAAATCAATTGATCTACATGTAGGCCTACAAGTTAGGAATTATTATATATCTATATCTCTCTATAATATACAAAGATGAGGATGTTCTAGTCTACCCTCAACTAGTTTCTATGTGTGTGTAGTATCAAAAAGAGTAGGATGATTATCTTATACTCTATATATAAAGTAGGGTAAAGGAGCAAAAGTATATATGTGTTTTACCTCCGGGAACGCCCAGTATCATATGTTTTTTTTTTGGAACAAAAATATATATGTGATTACCATTTTGAAACAAAAGTCACATCCTACCGTTATGTGAACAGTAACATAACGGTGAGATGTGACTTTTGTTCCAAAATGGTAATTACATATGTATTTTTGCTCAAAAAAAAAAAAATATGATACTGGGTGCTTCCGAGGATAAAACACATATGTACTTTTGCTCCTTTACCCTATAAAGTATGGGTTGCATTATATTCTAGTCCACTGGAAAAAAAAGTTCATATATTTAGTCCTCAATATAAAACTCATTTTATATTTTTCTTTTTATTAAAATGGATCTTATATTAATAAGTGGATGCAATATTTGTGGAAGAGTCTTTACATGGAAGTATCAATCAAAGCATGCATTTATAAATAGTGCTGCTCACTAAAATATTACTAAACGTATGGAATTAAAGCAAACCTTATGCATTTGTATGAAATTATATGAGATACATATTGACATTTCAATTTGGGACTACGAGGTCTCCAAAAAGGATTTGATAACCAAAAAGTTTCAATGACAAGTAAATAGTATAAACCTTACGTATTTGCATGAAATAATTTAATAAACATGTTATCATTTTTTATACCAAAATTTTTCATTGCTTGCTCCTCAATTGTTATAAGACTTTTAAGTGATTAAAGTTCTTCTTTGAGATTTTATAATAATGTGCTCTAATTAGTTCG
The DNA here is from genome assembly GCA_037074495.1 of Acacia confusa. Taxonomy (NCBI): domain Eukaryota; kingdom Viridiplantae; phylum Streptophyta; class Magnoliopsida; order Fabales; family Fabaceae; genus Acacia; species Acacia confusa. The sequence continues at coordinate 11,933,246 of CM073514.1, forward strand.
CAGGCATTATATAGAGTCAAAAATTAATGGCATAAAAAGGAAAAAAGTTGGGGGGAAATCCATCTCATTAAAAAGTTTATTGGTATAAAGAATATTAGTATATACCTTGTACATACAAAATTTGAAGAGTATCAGTGCGCTATGGTATATCAAAATTTATTAAGTCATTCTCACAATTAAGATTTCTAATGAGAGACTTTTACCCAATTTTCCTAAAAAAGAGTCTAAAAATAATTACACTATATATTCATGACTTATCAATAATAACTTATATAATGTTATAGAATATATTTAATTATATTGTCAAAAAATACTTCAAGTTGTCACACTATCTTCTTTCTTTTTCATAGTTTCCCAGGCAACTCAATCTTTTCATGCCATTTGGTCAATTATCTGGTATTTTATGAACTCAGACTCTATTGGTACTGTCACTAACATTAAATTAAAATTATTTGATGATGATGTTGAATTTTCAGATGCTAATAATCTGAATAAAAAAGAAATTAAACGAGAATATATTGCTATGCTATCGTACTTCTTATAGATGTATTATAAATTAATTTTAACACTTACAAAATGAAATTATTCTTTCATCTGAATAAAAAATAAACAAGAATCTTCTATGTCATCCTAATTCTTCTAGATTTATTATCAATTTCAACACCTGAAAAAAAAGTCTCACAAAAAATTCTAATATCAAAACGGTTTTGAAAAGTTGTCAAAACTCATAGATGAAGTTGTTAATCAATAACTAAATGAGTTGTTAATTACACTTTTTTATATTTTTTAGTCTCTTTTATGACCTAAAAAAGATTTTCCCTATATTAAATGTAGCTACGGAAAGAAACCAATTACCTCAAAGCTACTTCGATTGATTAAATTAACATATATGAAACTACAAATATATAACTGTACTTTTTTTTTTTTTGCCAAAATAATTGGACTTTAGATAAGGACTGTCGGGGATATATACACAGATATATTTATAAATTTAAACTTATCTTAATTAGACCTTTAACAGGATTACTTAATCCAATAAGAGTCTTTGTGGTTATTGATGACCCCAAAATTTGAATTTTCTAAATAATAACGACCAACATACCTTCCTGATAGAGATGGTACTAGATTGTGGTTTATGGAAAAAATTCAAAAGGCGGAAAAATTATTAAGTGTATGATTAGTGGTAAAGTGGAATTGATCTTATCGTCAGAATTAGAGGAAGACAAGCAAACTTCATCATTTGAGGTTGAGGGCAAGAAATATCTTACGCAATAGTTTGTTGTACTTACTTTGAAGTTAATGTAATTTTCCCACTCCCATCTTCTGGTTTTTAATATAAGACATATTTACTAAATTTGATTAGATTAAATAAGTTAGTTGAATTAGTTAATATAACATGTATTTTCTAAAATATTATAGTCATCGTCCAAAAGCGGATCCTCTTCTTATCATTTTTTCTTATTATCTCTCATCAAACTATTTGGGCCGTTGATCGGGAAGATGAGAAAAAAGTCAAAGTAATATTGTGATATTTTAGATTGATTTGACAGACATGATTTAGAGATTATGAGGGATGATGAGAAAAGGGTTATGAGAGAAAATCAACACTTTATTTTCCTTAATTCCCTCATTCCCTTTCTTCATTGATATGATTACTGTTCACAAAGCATTAACATGGCTAAATTAGGGGGAAAAAAAGAACAAATATGAAAATTTTGCCTTATAGTTAAAACCAAAATTAACTCAGCTAATATGTTTTATATTAAAGATCAGGGGTATATTATATTTGATTCAGGCTATGACACTCTCAAAATTTTTAATTGGTTAAGGGGAAATTTTTGCCCATAAGTATAAAAAATGGAGCAATCTTGCACTGCCATCATCCCAATTAATTTTCACTATTAGATGATCAAATATATATGATGAGTTAACAATTCACATGTCATCGACATCATTTTTACTAGGATGTAAATTTGCGTCCGAAGTCCATGTATCATCTACTTTCTATCCCTTTTGAAAGTTAGATTTAAAACTTTCAGGTCAAATTTTCTTCTTAAAAAAAGGCATAAATAACATGTAAACTGTCAGCTTAATATATTTGGTCAACTAATTATTAAAATTAATTGACATAGTGGTCAAGGCAAAATTACTCCATTTCTAATTTTCAATTTCGGGGCAAAATTTGCCCGCTGAAAAACTTTCAGGATAAAAATACCCCCTAACCCTTTTTAATTCTTTTTTATATTATATAGGTGTTATATATATTTTCTATTGCCAAATTTTATGTTGTTGATATTTAAAATTCTAACATGGTATCAAGATCTAAACGACTTGTGATGATATAAAAGGAAAGAATGAAAGAAAAAATGAATATTGTAAACCTAGGGCTTCCAAGACTCAATATAGGAGGCATATCAAAATATAAAGAAGTCACACATTATTAATTAAATAAGTGATTAAAAATATATAATATTAAAATAGATTCTTATCAAATAACGTAAGCTATTTTGATGATAAAAAGATAACCTGACATATACTTGTATCTAAAATTTCCAGTTCGAGAAAAAACTGTGGAAACGATTACGCAATTGTTGGCATGTACGTATACATTTTCTCAATATCCATACGTGTGCGGGTTGTTTTCATACATATATGTATGATTAAAAAAACGGTTTCCTTCTCAGTCATAAAATCTCTCTGCTCTTTCTATATCATTATGTGTGTGTGTGTGTGTGTTTTTTTTTTTTTTTTTGCTGCGTAAGATAAAACTGACTCCAATTTGTGATTTGGTTTCACGTGGATTGTATCATTGCTTCATTGGATTAATTAAGAGGGTACGTCCCAAATCCTTCATATGCACCTAAACCTTATATTATATGTATTTATTTCAATCCCAAATAATTTGATCTGATGGATATATAACCACGAACACCGACCTTTAACAGATTTTGTATTGTATTTAAAATTAAAATTTAGGCGAGTTTCTTATGCATTAGAAAGAAGGTTGTTGGAGGTGTTAGTGAAAAATGTAGATCAGACAATATGAAGTCTTATCATAAAAGGATAGAAGAAGAACGAAGAGAATACTCAATAAAGCCATTACACGTTATATTTTTAGTTAACAATCTATCTAAGAGTTTGTATTGTGCAATCCATGTAGCTGATTTATCATAATATCTTCTTTAATTTCTTCCAATTTTTTTTTTTTAAATTATAGTTGAAGAAGCATTAATAAAGATGGATTAGAAAAATTGATAAATATAGGAAATATATATTATATTTAGAATGAATATCGACTTCACAATTACATCCTACATTAAAGACGGAACGAAGTAGAAGAAATATGTATGAAAATTATAAAGAGTTATTTGCAGACTCACAAGTTTAAATAAGTTTAAAACAAATATGTAAAGTTGTAGTATAAACTCGAATTGTTAAAAAATATATGTAAAAAAGAAATATTGTTTCTAATTTTTAATATAAGATAATTTTGTAGTTCGTCGATAAGTTGGCGATGCAGTGATGAATAGTTGCTTGTCCCACGAGAAAGAAACAAAAAAGGCAGCGTCACCAGTCTCACCAAGAAAATGAAACGGTCAAGGAAAAGCAAAACGATGTTCACTTCTCTCATATCTTTTATATATATATATATATATATATATATATATATTCTTGTTGATCACCACCAGCTTTGCATGAAAGCAACTTTGGACCATCATATATATGACCCTATTAATGGGAGCTAGCTAGCTTCCATTTAACAACTAATTTTGTTTCAACGCTCTCTTTAATATAACCTCCAAAAAAAAACTTATTTGATTCCTTTTATATATACTTACCGTATCTTTATATCTATACGTTTCTACTAAACTCCTCACCCACGGCTATTTCATGTTCTTGATCATCTCTCCAAAAACCTACGTCATTATGTTTGAAAACCTTTCTCAATTTCAAATATCTATAACATCCATTATCATTTTTTTGGTGTCACACCACTTACAAAAAACCAAGTTCAATAAGTTTGTATTGTGTGTGTGTGTGTGTTTAGTATAAGTGTCTATCTCCTAGTATTATAAAAATGTGTCTCAAATAAACCGCGTATTTCTTTTCTTTTTTGAATTTTTGTGTGATTATGACAGCATTTTTTTTTTAAAAAATAAGAATCTATAAAGGTAACAACTGGCATATATTTATATGGTTCACATATTTATTTGATTAGCAAGAATATTTAGAAAATTATGTTGAAAGCTATTGATGCCTTGCCTTGTTTTCAAAATAATATCTTTAATTTGATGCTTACACATATACATGCATCTCGAGACACAAAACAAATGGTTCAAACTTAATCTTTGTTTTATTAGTAATTATTATTCTATTGGCCAAATTAATAATTATTGTCATTATTGATATTTTTTTGGACAGAAATTATTATTGATATTAGTATCGTAATTATTAATATCTAAAGGCAAAGTTTGAGTAGTTAGAGAGGTGCTGATTAATGGGAAGAAAGGCTTATTGGTGATCATTGACTGGTGAACCAATCCAACACCTGATGTGAAGCTTAATTATTATTAGGATAACTACTTACTACTTAAGAGTAATTGACTTGAGGTTTTACTTTTAAAATTGTATTAATATATCGCTGATCAATGAATGAAATTATAGAAACAATATGTCTGATGTGGATATTTTCAATTGGAAATAAAAATAAACCATGACAAAACTTTAAGATTATTTAACAATATTGAAATTTAAGGATTTTTTTTTATAAGTTTTCACTATTACAAAATCCATTTTTTGCGACAGAGTTTTTCCGTCGCAAAACAAGCATTTTCCGTCACAAAATACTTTTGCGGTGGGAAGTGTCCGTCGCAAAAAAAAAGCCCTTGCAAATCAGTTTTGTAACGAAAAATATATATTTTTCCTTGCAAAATTCAAATTTTGCGGCGGAAAAATTTTCCCTCGCAAAATTTGAATTTGTAAGGGAATTATTTTCCTTCGCAAATTGCGGGAAATGCGTTTTCCCTCGCAAAATTCAATATTTGCGACGGAAACTATTTCCCTCACAAAATCTCGTATTTTGCGAGGGAAAACAAATTTCCTTCACAAATTGGCAGATTTTAGACAATTCTGCTAACACTTATGAGACTATTACACTCATTATAATCCTGACATAGAATCGAGATTTTGTGAGGGAAAACAAATTTCCTTCACAAATTGGCAGATTTTAGACAATTCTGCTAACACTTATGAGACTATTACACTCATTATAATCCTGACATAGAATCACATCTATTTCCTTAGACGACTGAAAAATCTCATGAAATCCCAATCTAGCCTCAAGACCCCTCTTCGTTAAGTAGTCTACTGTGGAATTACACATCTAAGACACAAAGGTTAGCTTCGTTATCCAGTCCATTCGAAGTAACTATTGAATTTCGTTGATGATGCCTGAGCCACGTTGCTTACCACCTTGTGCATGGAGAATTAAGCAACTCTAAAACCTTTGTAGATTCTGTTTCAAGCCACACTACTTTCCGAAACTCCATCACCCATAATGTTTTCAACTCCAAAAGACATGTCCAGATTTCTGCAGAAAGTTATCCCAAATAATTTAGTTTAGAGGAACGAATAATTTTTATGGACCAATCTATAGGAGACTTGCTTTTCATGAACTATAACTTGACAGTGACAAATACCAAAATCTGCCAAATAGACGCCTTTTACTTTATTTTATTTTTTTAATTCCTCTTTACTTTGTCCGAATATCTATTTTTCTCATATCAAAAATATTAAAGCTCGTAAAATAAGAAAATCAACTATGTTTAAAACATGAAATTTAAAATATTTTGTAATGCATCCAATAACTTGAAGCATGATTTTTCTTATGCATCCAATACTATAAACTATATTTTTAGTATATCCAATATTATAAAGTATTTTTTATGTGTATATATTATCCTAAATTATATAAATTATTGGGTGCAAAATTACACAAAAATACATTTAAATGATGGATATTATGAGTTGAAAATTTCGAGGAGTGTGTTGATTGATGTAGTCCTGTGGATGAGATTAGCTAGCTGGCGTCCACAAGGCAGAAGAAGAGAGGTAGCCAACTCTGGAACCATGGAAGAGGGAAAGAAGTCAACGTAACCCTACTTTGTTCTTTCAACTTTCAACCAGTCTTATTTCTAACGCCTTCCCATTTATACCATTTAATCCCTCTCCTTTTTTATTTATTTCTCTTTATGATGACTAAATTTTCATCTCAATTACTACATAATTCTCTATTTTATTTAATATTAATTAAAAACGTAGACCGACACAACATGACTAAACACATCGACCAATTTAATCTAACCTACAACTCTCGATTTATTATTATTTAAAAATAATTTTTCAGCTTTTTTTAAAAAAATGACTTTGTAATGTAAATTAATAAGCAAAGGTAATGAAAAAACATAATTTTTAAAAAATAATTAATGTTCAATATAATTTTTTTTAAGGAAAATATATCTTTCATTGAATTCCCCACCATCTTCATACTCCTTACAATGTGAGGAAGGCCACTACAGACACACACAGACACATAAACCTCAAACTTCAAAACAGATTATATACCAATCGATGAATTAATTCATGATATATATATATATATATATGATCCAGCATATAAATTATATTTTCAAATAAAATATATTATTTACATATTTATTTTCTTGGATAAAATTTACATAGTACTCCTTTGGTCCTATTTATAAGGTAAAGAGAGAATTTTTTTTTTATCCTGTTTATAGTCACAGGGAAATTTTTTTTCATATGACTATCCAATTTTGCTTTTTATTTATAATTATATCGACTTTGTTTTTATGCAGTATAAAATATATTAAATATGGATAAAATTTTAAATTTATTGAATTTTATGATAGAATTATTATATTTTGTAATATTTTCTTGATATGTATAAAACATGTTCGAAGTGTTTTATAAATAAGAAAGGAGGGATATTTATTATGCTCTCTGTTTAAGACAAAAATATTAATATGCCAGCACATATACATACATGTCCCACCTATTTATTACTACTTCCCTTTGAGTAGAAAAAGAATCTTTATTACTAGCTAGAAGTAATTTCACAATAAATTATCATCTTTGAAAATTAAAAATCCCCCCTTTCTAGCTCTACACATTGCATTGAATTGTATAAGCTGTTTGCCATACACACTTGAAAAATTATGCTTTAATTTTCAGACAAGCAGCCTTCACCTACTTTAGAATTTTCTTTTCTCATGTGTTGATGGACATCTCCAATCTTTTTGTACCATAAAAGATAAAAAGGGTTTACGTTTCTCAATATTTGAACTTATATTCTTTTTTTTAAGGGAGTGAGATGATTTACCATTTCAATCTAACTTCTTAATTATTAAATTTTGTACGTCACAAATAGTTTTATAGTTTAATGACACAAGACCTGTATGTTTATAAGTGAAAGGTTGCGAGTTTAATATCATTATAATTTTACGGGGCTAGTATATGCTTCTTTTAATTATTAAGGGGGAAAAAAGACTGAGAGGGTATATCTCCCTCTCAGTCATCTTTCCTCTGTCCAGCTATATATATAGACGCAAGCCTTCGCTTATATCATCCACTCGAGACTTAATATTTGGCTTTTTCAGTTTTTCCTCATTTCTCTTTCACCACACATATCTCTCTCTTCCCATAACTTGCTACCCAAACACATCCAATTCTCTTGAAAATGACCAACCACAACTATAACCCCGTCATCATGATTGGCTTTCTCTTCATCAGCGTCCTCGCTGCCTCCGCCTCCGGCAACTTCAACCAGGACTTCCAAATCACCTGGGGCGACGGCCGTGGCAAGGTCCTCGACGGCGGTCGCCTCCTCACCCTCTCCCTCGACAAGAGCTCCGGCTCCGGCTTCCGCTCTGTCAATGAATACCTCTTTGCAAAGATCGACATGCAGCTCAAGCTCGTCCCCGGCAACTCCGCCGGCACCGTCACCACTTACTATGTACGTAATATATATATATAATCATCTTCTTCTCTAGTAGATAATTAATATATTTGATTGTTGTGGTGATGATGATGATGATGTATATATCTGCAGCTAAGTTCAGAGGGGTCTAGTCATGATGAAATAGACTTTGAATTTCTGGGGAATTTGAGTGGTGATCCATATACTCTTCATACCAACATATACGCACAGGGAAAAGGTAACAGAGAGCAGCAATTTCACTTGTGGTTTGATCCCACTAAGGACTTTCACACTTATTCTATTCTATGGAATCCTCAAACCATCATGTACGTATATATATTTCTTCATCTTTCTTTATTTTAATTATATCTGCGCAAGTTCTTCTGATCTTTTTAAGAGCCAAATTAAATACATAATAAATATATTCCCTCCATGGCTTTTTATAAGGAATATTTTGTCTCATAAGGGTAGTCATTTTTAGAAGAAAGGAATTTCTTTTGTCTGAAAATTTTAAACTTATTTTTCTATTTTCTCTCATTAAATGTAAGTCATTTATTATCTCTTTCTACAATAAATTTTCATCGATTATTTCTCATGTGCCCTCTTTATAAATAATGGTATAATTGAAAATAAAAGTACATAACTTTTAATCAACATTTTGACCCACGCAATTTGAATAATTGTTCCTAATAAAAAGAATTGGATGGAGTGTATGTGTGTGTATGTATATCTCTGTGTGTGTGTGTGTGTATACATACCCCTATTGGAACTGAGGTTCATAATAAAAGTTTTCTTATTTGTCACTTGTATTTAAGTGGTCTGATGATGATAATTCTATGGAAGTTTTCATACATATATTATTATAATAAAAAGTTTGTATTGGAGTTAGGTAGTGTTGCATCTTTTTTTTTTTTTTTTTTTTGCATTTTTATTCCTTGTCTAAACAATTACTTTGGCTAAATTAATGTTGCCGTTGGACCCATCCCACTATCCAAAAAGAAACAAAAACAAAAAAAAAAAATCTCAATTAATTAATTAATTTTTTTAAACACAATTTTAAAATTTTGATAAGTTTGATTAATTTTGGTAAAAAAATTTCTATTGTTACCAAATATTGTTGACATATTAGTGGCGTATCATTGCCGCATCTTTAACTTGTTATCTCTAGAAACTGACTAAAATTAATCATAATTTCAAAATTAACCATCAATTCATAAGACACAAAATAAATAGAGAACATCAGTAAAAATTAGCCAAAAAATTGTAATTTGAGTATTGGTACTTTTTTATACAAAATAATTTTGTATGTAAAAACACATATATATGATCCTCGTAACCAAAAGAAAAATTTAAATAAATATTTTTCACAATTTTATATTTATCAAATAATCTGAAATTTTGGACTTGATCAATTAGGTTGATCCTTCTGAGCAAAAAAACAAATTAGGCTGATCCCAAACAACAGTTAAACTTCATACATTAATAAAGTCAAATAGAGTCATTTCATTATTAATTTTTTGTGATATACTTTACATAATGTGTTCTTAAAAAATTGAGCTGGAGAGAATAAGACAGAAATTATTAAAGCAGTGTGTTTGATTGAGAAATAAAAATAAATAATATGCAGATTCTCAGTGGATGGGAGACCAATAAGGGAATACAAGAACTTGGAATCAAGAGGGATTCCATTTCCAAAGAGCCAAGCAATGAGAATATACGGAAGCCTCTGGGATGCTGAGGATTGGGCCACCAGAGGAGGACTTGTCAAGACTGATTGGACTCAAGCTCCCTTCACCGCCTCTTTCAGAGACTTCGCTGCCCAAACCACCGGCCGCGGCGGCGGCGACCAGTCGTGGCTGAAACAGTCGCTGGACGCGGCGGGGCAAGCCAGTATCAAGGAGGTTCAGCAGAAGTATATGATATATAATTATTGTACTGATACAAAACGATTCCCTCAGGGGGTCCCACCTGAATGCTCTCCCTGAGAAAGGAGTGAGATTATCTCTTCTTAAACGCTCATAGTTTCGTATACGTGTGGGGCCTAAAACAAAGTTATGTGTCTAATAAACTTCGTCTAATGAGTGGGGCCCATCTATGAGAGTTTTAGAGAGTTTTCTTTTCTTTTTTTCCAGATTTATTTACTTTCTTCTTTTGTCTTGTTTAAATTATGGTTATTGATGAGTAAAAATAAATAATATTATATTTCAATTGCATGAATTGCATAATTTTTAAAAAAAAATTAGATAAAATCCCTATAAAGTTGTTGCAGTGATTCACGCTAAATGACTCACAAAGTTAGAACATTCTTACTAATTATATAAAATCCCTATAAAGTTGTAGCAGTGATTCAACAAGTCTTTTCTTTGGGGAAAAAAAAACAAGTCTTTTTCTTTTTTCCCTTATGGGTAAATTTTATTTTTAAATATTTGATACTAGAAACACTTCAGGTAAAAAAAAAAAAACTAGAAACACTAAAACTGTATGTTTTGTTTTAATTTAGTTTATTATTATAAATTTGCTATTTAAGACGATCATCAATCTACCTAGAATCTAACAAAATTTGGAAGATTGTATTAATTAATATATTTGACTTTTTGTTCCTCGTCTTCCTGAAATGGTCAAAGCGTGAAAACAAACACCTTTGATAAAAATAAAAAATAAAAATAAATAAAATTGTTGTCAATTAGTAAATGATTGCTTTGTTAAGAGGTAATCACATAGATTGGTGTTGATGAGTTTTCCCCCGTATTGGATTTATTATTATTATTATTTTGACTTCATGTAAAGAATTTTCCAGTCTAATTTTTGTACACTTTTGAATTGGCACTATCGTTTGAATGATTCTAGAAAAGAACAACATGCATGCGTAATACTAAATCATTCAAATAATATAGTATTTTAACAAAACTTGATGATCATTTAGATGATTCTTAAACGATGCAAAGCTAAAAGCTTTTTAGAATACTCATTTTTTTTCTATATATATTATTATGAAAACGATTCTATAAATAATTCGAAGATACTAAATAGCTAAAACTTCTTTAAAATTACCTAGCCTTAGATATGAAAGTTATATAAAGGATTTATTTTGATCATAAATATAAAGACTCGATTGTAGTGAAAAAAATATGGCCTCAATTAACTTTATCTCTAACATTTATAATTTCTTTGTCAAGTATTCTATTTAGGTGATTATCCAAACAAAAGAAAGAGTCAGTAAAAAATTATATAATCTCAGTAATTTACTACATTTTTTGAGTTTTTTTTTAAATCCTAAATATAATACTCAAATAATTTTGTATTCTGAATTTATAATTTTTTTTTCAAACTATCTATATTTTGATTACATATCTAAAAAAATTAGTAAATGTAGCTTTAATACCAATGATTAAATTGAAGGGAATATTTTACTAAAAAGAGCAAAGCAAAACTTTAAACTGACAGGACCTAGTGCTTGTTAGTAAAGCGTTAAGAGGTGTTTTCTCAAAAATATTTTTTTATAAGTCAGAGTAAAATTCATTTTATATACTTATTTTAAATGTTATAAAACCATATTTAAAAAATTAAAACGAGGAATTGCGGCTGATCAAATAATCTTAAATTCTGACGTGAAAGTTTGAATTACAACAGTTGGAGAAAAGGACATATACTTGTCTGGTAAAAAAACTTGACATTCAGGTTGCAGGAAATAGAATCAGAGGCCAGCTGGTGTCATCGGAGTTTACATTTTGGAGCATTGGGCCCCACCTCAAATTAGGCCCACGATGTGAAGCACAAAATGAAATTCTACCTACACATTTTTTTTTTAAAAAAATAAATAAATAAAAGGACGAAGTGGGTTTAAAAGATTTACAAATTTTAAAATTTAAAGAGCTCATCTTATAAAAATTTCAAAAAAAGAAATGTTAATTATGTAAAACTTAACAGAACTGGCTATGAAGAAACATTGTGAGGCTAGAGAATGGTGAGGTAAATAAGTTGTAGAAAAGTTTTACTAGACAAAATGTGATGGTAGTCTAACCCTACATGTCCAATATACAATGAACACCTGTTTTTCATATGGCCTTGAGTTAAAATAGGGTGGAGGGCCACTCTCTTTTTGACATTTGCTTAGGATTTCTCTATATTTTTTGAAAAAAAATAAAAAAGTTACTTGGAAAACAATTAGAGACTTGTTAGTTAAAGGTTGTCTAGAATTCTTAGAGAATGATTTTGTACTCGGCGTGAGGAATAATATTCATGGTAATAGTTTCAACATCCATTTTATGATTTTCATGAGTTAAAGAATCGATATAATTATTAATTTTTCTTGACATAAGATTAAATGTAATAGTCCAATCAGGTTTATATGTTTTACTCATCGTATCTATGAGTAGGGGCTCATCCCCTAATTTTGGGGTGAGGAACCTCTTTTTTTTTAATATTTTTATTCATTTAGATTAAATGGTACGTACGTTGCACTCTAAAATGCTTTTGATACCTGGTATATCAAATTAATTAATTTTTTTTATATCTAGCATTGAGAAATATTTTTCTTGTATCACCTAGTATTCTAAAATTTTTTAATGGCATATAATATTCTAAAATATTTTTCAGTAGTATTTAGTATTTAAAATTATTAGTGCATCAAGCACCATAGAGTATTTTTTTCCATAAAAAAATACTCCACGGTATTGGATGCCCTTAAAATTAATTAATTTAGATAAAAATACTCTATAGTGCCAGTTGCACTAAAAATTAATTAATTAAAGATATCATGTTACTAAAAAAAAAATACCTTAGGCCATTAAATACAATTTAACTATAACAAATAAAAAAAATTAGGCCATTGAAAGATAGTCATTAGTTAGAGCTATCCGCGTTTAATAATCTCCGCGCTACTCTTCTTGAGGAAGGATCCAACTATTTGGAGAATCACTGAAGGATAGGATATCTCTAAATTTTAATGAACGGAGTAAGGATTGTAATTTGAAAAATTTTGTATGGTGTCGCATTATAGACTTATGTTCTCTTAGTTAACTCCATTTAACCAACATGTGGTTGGTCCAGCGAAATGTGGCGCTAGATTCTCTTAAGAGGTCTAGGGTTCGAGCTGCGGTAAAACCATTCGTAATCCGCCTTGTATAGAGCTATCACTGTTGGGAGGGTCGTCCTTGCTACTGCAGTACCCGGAGTGGTTGCACACTTGCCACCATTTTTTTAATCAAAAAAAAAAAAAAGTTAACTCCACTTATGCAACTTTATTTCAAATAAGGACCATAAGATTCTGGAACTGCAATGCATGTCAAAGGAAAGGCATTTTGGTAGGGTTATCATCAAAACATAATTTCACTTTAGTCCTTTGATACTCTAGTGCATGTAATTTCATAATCATTTAGTCGTTATTTGAATAAAATCGAATAAGTGGAGCTAAATGAAATTCTCTATGATTTTTCCCCCCTTAAAAAATTAGGCATATGTTCCATTTTTTTTCACAAACACATACATTCTTATATTAGAGGTAATTATATTTGAAGCACGGTCAGACACCATTTTCAGCAAAAATTTAAATCTTAGCTTATTACATTGTAAAGCAATAGCTGAATAGCTTTTATTATCCCTCCCACAAGATTCAACCCATTAGTTGCAACGTTTCAGATTTATTTAGATTTGACTTTCTCCAATTTTAAATATTGGATAAAATTTATAGTATAGAATTTCCGGGAGGTAGTATTACTTTCTCTTGTGAGTTATGGCAATGTTGTAATCTAGGAACGTGCTGCATGACAATGGATCATTGTTTGAGATTTCATTCACCGCTCTAAGATTAAGAAACAAATGAAAGTGTACAAGAGCAGACAAATCAAACGCTACTTTTAAACAATCATTTCTTTATTTTGAGTTCCTGTAATGAGTCCCACATCGGGGAACTATGCTCTTGGAGTGAAGTTTATAAGTTCATTGGGTTCTCCCTCCTCATAGGCTAACTTTTGGGGATTGAGCTCTCCCTTTGGGCTTGTGCTCATCACATTGGTGCTTTCATTGAGAGTCGATGTCGCGGAGAGGGCTACCCACGGAGGGTTCTGACCGGCTGAAGGCCGAGTGAAGTGCCGTGGAGTGGAGCCGCCGAGGACGTCCCCTCTTGAGGGGGTGACTATGTAATGAGTCTCACATCGGGGAATTATCCTCTTGGAGTGAGGTTTATAAGCCTATTGGGTTCTCCCTCCTCATAGGCTAGCTTTTAGGGATTGAGCTCTCCCTTTGGGCTTGTGCTCATCACAGTTCCACAGCTTCTTCCTCTCTCTTGTAAGTTGCACACAAATCCAAATCCAAACCGAGTCAGACCCCATTACCTTCCAAAACTCAGACCAGCGTCAGCACAATGCCGATCCACGCGCTTGCCACGTGCATTACCTTTGGTGCCTCTCTCTCTTTCTCTCTTCTCCTTCTTCTTCCTTTTTTTTCCCCTATCATCACTCGGGTTGGGTTTCTCTCACATGAGTGGATCCTCTTCCATCATCACTATTTATTTTCTGACAGAGCATGGATTGGTGGCATAAGCTGAGAAGAACTTGTAGTCCTGTACCTCCTCTGCTCAAGTTCGGCAAATCTCTTGGTGGGTTCTCTTAAAAATCCTAACTTTCTAGTGCTTTCTCGTTCTATAGCTTTTTTCTTTCTCTTTTAGTAGTTTCAAGGGGTGATTGGTTGAAGGGAGGATTTATTAGAGGATAGTATTGAGACAGGTTCGATAGGATGGATATATGATTTGTTTTTGACATGGAATTTAACAACGCAGATGGTGGCTTTGGCGGAGGAGGCGGTGGTGATGGAGGCGGAGGGTTGGTGAAGCTGAGAGATGAAGTGGAAATGTGTGGATATGGAGACGTGGAGGTGATGTGGAACATGTTGAGCATGAAGCAGAGGGAGAAGATGATGGAATGAAGAGGAAGGATGAGAGCGAAGGTGAAGGTGCTGAAGATGAAGGATGAGAATTCAAAGCTTAGAAACAAGCAGACATGTTTGGAGGCTTTTCTTTTGGATTAATCGTAGCCCATAACTTGAACAAGAACAACTAGAAGAAGAAGATCAGATTAGAAGCAGAAGCAGAGTGCACAGTTGGTGAGCAAAACAAAGAACGAGTGAGGGAGGAATGTGACTGATTCTCACATAGATATGCACCATAATCAACTTAAATTCTCAAAGTTTATGAAATTTCGAATGAAATTAGTAAGGTTTTAGATCTTTTCTTTGCGAATATTCTTTTTCTTGCATAGCAAAGCTATGTTTTGAATCTATGGTAACTGAACTTAAACACCATTCATTATCTTTGCTAAGATAGCGGAATTGGTAATGTGGAAGTCATCTTACATTGCATTGCCGTGATTGATCTTACTTACAAGAGGGATGAATATAGAGGATGCTTTCATTGAGGAGATTACTGAATATCGATCTCTGTACTGTTTTGAAATTTTGGAAAGAGTACTTATAGTCTCGCTGGATGATGAGCACATAGAATGAATGTCCAAAACCATCTTTTACCATCTTTCGATTGGATTGTTTGGTAGGGATGATGGTGAAAGAAGCACATTGGATCATGTAAACTTTTGAGTAGTACAGAGGAGGTAGGTGCAAGTCTCCATGAAGGTTTCGCCATAACAATATTAAGTTTTCTTAGTTGTTAAAAACACATCACGCTTTCAAAATAGTGTAAACTTGTTGGGATCATTATTGGCCATTTGACAAATATGTTAGTCAAGATGATAGTACAAAGGTATAAATAAAGTTTCTAAAATAAAATGATGTAAAAATGTGATGGCCATGAAGTCAACAAACATTAACCGTTTTTACACAACATTTTCGCACTCGATGACCTCATCGCCAACGTGGGGTCTTCTGCATGATGCTACGGCTTCACAGCCATATTATTTTCTTTAATCTCTTCACCGTCAATGAATATTAATAAAGGATTTGGACACATTGATTTTTGTGAAGACAGACGAGTCATCCTCAACCTCATCTTCACATCCTTTTAACACATGACGTACTAATTTAAAAACGGGATACAACGCAAATGGAGATTGTTTTCTAAATAGTTAAAAATTTCATACGTACTTCTGCAGAGTTTATTAACATTGATTAACTTAATAGTTGTGACATTTTTGCACCGCATTAAAAATTTCATAAATTTACACCTAAGAAAACTTTTTGGTGTTAGGTGTGCATGGAGAAATTCTTTAGGGATAGATTTATACTTTAACTTTTACATATTACCAAAAAAATGTACAATAAACCCACCTATAAAATGTCATAAATAACTCCCTTACGATTATATTTGTTCATTACTTATTCGTGAACAACTTAAAGCTTATTATAGGCGTTTGAGGGAATTATATACGAATACAAATGAAGTTTAAAACGTATATAATTAATTGTTTACAATCCATGCATTAATCCTTCACAGAGAAGGAAACAGAAGAACAATGAAGCATAGCCAGTTCTGTACCACAATGCAGCATAACTTTTGAGCAATGACATGAAAATGATGGGCTAAAAAGAAAGAGCAGAATTTTTTACCATCTAAAACACTGAATACACACAAAATTCTTGCCCCAGATACGTGCCATGATTTTGCATGAAACATCCCCCAAGAATCAAGCACCCTCCGAGGGTAATGTTATTTGAATATTTGAAGGCATGAGGAAGTTCATCCATCGACTGCTGTAGACACAATTATTCCAGGAATCTGAGTATGCCAGTGAAGTTCTTTTAAGGTCCTTCTGTCCCTGTCTCAATTCAACACATAAATCAGCAAAGCCTTAATATTATTGTTAGTTCTTATAGCTGGATCGAATTTTGGTTTTAGTCTCTATAGTTTTATAAGAATTTGGTTCGAATTTAAAACAATTTAATCTCTATACTTTTAACAAGTTGTTAGTCCAAACACTTCAACTCATACCAAATTCTTATGAAACTATAGAGACAAAAACCGAGTTGAAACTACAGGAACCCATCAGCAAATGTGACACAGTCACCCAGATATGACCTAAACACGTTTTCACTCGCATTTTACAGAATCTGATAATAACTAATAAATATTGTAACTTGTAAATTTTATATCTTACACTGATATTAATTGATTTATAACCTACCTGGTGAAAAAATAGAAGTTGAGGTGGCAGATCTTAAGGGGCCTTCACTTGCTCCTTGGTTTGAGCTTTAAATTCAGCTTCTTCTTCCCCATCCTTTTCTAAGGAAAAGTCCCATATCATGCGGTTGAAGCCAAGGCAGAACTTTTAAAATCCCAAATATTGTTTTTTAATATTTTTAATTTTTTATTAACATTTTTATAAAATATGAAATATGAACTGTTCATATTTCAATCCAACGACTAAGATGAAGAAGATGATAGAAAGAAGATGGTGGGAGCCAAGTCCTAAATTTATAACCTTCTCTCATAAATATCATCTACGTGGGGCCCTTCTTTTTAATTTTTCCCTTAAAAAAATCATATATTCAGAACTTAAATTTATATTACCAAGAAATCAAAACACAATCTCGATCCTATTAGAATCAGATCTGAGTTCCCTCATGATGACTTTCTTTTTCTTTTTTAATATCCCTTTTCCACCTTTAGATAAAATAAATAAATCTCTAAGATATAATATCTTATAAAATATTATTGTAATATAAATAAATAAATTTAAACTGTTAAAATTTAGGGTTTACAGATATATTCCAAAAATTTCTCCCTACCTCATTCCCGTACCCCTCCCTCAATCATTCCTCATCTCCGTTGTTTAGTTTTTCATTGGCACTCGTTGATGGAAGGAGATTCTCTCCTTATATTTTTCTCCTTTTATCTCATTGGCCTCATCTAGGCCATTGATTAGAAAATAAAATAAAAACTAAAGTAGTATTGTATTGATTGGATGGATGTAATTTAAAGATTATGAGGGATGATGAAAGAAACCCAATCCCTCATTGTTTATCACTGATCTGCACCGTTCTCCTCCATTGATGCACCGTTCTCCTCCATTGATTCTCTTCAATTTAGGGAGTAAAAAAATAAATTTATAGAATAGTTTCATGAACCTATTTTCTTGATCCAAGGGCGTAGAAGCAACCTAAATTTCTGGCTGTTTCCGTCGTCACCTCCAATCCATTATCCGAAAAACAAAAAAAGAAAGATCTCTTCATTGTTAATTTGTTTTCTTGAATATGAGCGAGGTGCCGCCAAAGGTCCCAACAGAATTGGCCATGGAGGCAGTGGAGGATCTTGAGGTAAATATTTAGAGGAATCAAATGTATACTCATTAACTATTTAAAAAGAAAAAATATTTAAGGGGACAAATGTATAATAAAATTATTTTAATTATAAGAAAACATACTTTTTACACTATTAAATTTTCAAAAAAAAAAAAAAAATCTCAACAAACTTTTTCAATGTTTTTCTTTTTTGGCCCCTCTTATATCAAGGAAGTTCCGCCACTGCTTGGAGGTTTTGCTTTCTATCTCTTAATTGCTTCCCATAGCCTTTGTTTCTTTATTCTTTTTTTAATTGTTTGTGTGATGGCTGTTACTACTTTTTATCGTCACGGAATGAACCTTCATATATTATCATGTCTTTGTTTACTTTCCAATTCAATCATTCTCCTTCTATATCTTTGAGATGACACATCATGGTGGCTTCGTCTTTTGACTCGTCTTATGCCATGTTCAATAAGGGTTAAGGCTTCACCCTTTAGATAATGCAAAAGATAACCAAAAGTTGGGGCTTATTTTCATTGATTATGTTCATGAAATATGGAATTGCAATATGAAGTACTCCTCTAATCCTTAATGTAAATACTTAATTAACTAATTTGATTATATTAAAGAAGCTTGTTAAGTCAATTAACATGACCTGTATTTTTTAAAATTTCCTAATTATTTTCCTTAATTCCTTGAATCTCTCTTCTGCTACTTAATTAGTGTTGAGTAAATATTCATATGACTAGCCAGTTTGGGAAACAATTCATAAAAATGTAAAATAATTCTTACATTTAGGATGAATATTAAGGATCGAACAAGTATTAGAAGTGTTTTTTTTTTAAGCTGGGCATATCCATGTTGAACCGTTGGCCGTCTAACTCATTGTAATTTGCTGTTTTATGGCATGCATGCATACCTATCATCAATGCATCTTGACTGATATATTGTCCCTTGCCATTTTTTTTCCAGTAAATGTAATGATGATCAAATCAATACGTGTTACAAATATTGTGTCCAAGATGAATAAGTGATGACACTATGTCTATATTTATTGTGTGTTGTTGCATCTTAATTTAAAAAAGAAATAAGAAAATACCACTTGAACATTAAAAGTCTAAATCAGTTTTGTTGCCTACTAGAGCTTAGGTATTAACTACACTTAAGTAACAATTGACAACATGCTCTATAAGGAAATTACCGATTTGAGTTTTTAAAGTTCAAGTGATATTTTTTTATATTTTTCTCTTATTAAAAAGCATTTTCGTCTTGCATTTGTCAATTTTTGTTACCCTTGTTCTAGTTGTTGAGAAGACTTCTTATACTATAGAAATCTCTCTATAAGGATTTTTTTTTTTTTAATGCTCCTTAATGATTCTGCTGTGTTATGTTGTAGCTTATCTCTTCACACTACCAAGGAAAAGAGACATGAAAAAAGGTCACAAATTTGAAAAGGATAGAACTACTGGTAAAGCTCCTTAGCCTCCCACAACCACAACTTCAATGGATGACTAGTTCCCCTCATCCATCCGGAGGTGGATATAAGAGATATGGATTAATGAATAATTATAATATTTTTTGAATATTTATCATTATTATGGATTATGTTTTTAAATTTTTGATTGGTTTGTTATATTTTATCATTACTTGTTATATTTTGCATTTAATTTTAGGATCTTAAAAATTCTCTCATTAATTCTTAGGATCAACACATCTTAAAGCCTTATGAGTTAAAAATTGATCATGATTCATCTAATTTCACTCTCCCTTCTTACTTTTCTCGTTTTCCTTTAGTCTCTGAGCCCGTTTGGATGTTGTTTGGAGAATAGTTTTGAAGATTTATGAGGTAAAAATAGCTTTTGGAGAATAGCTTTTAGAGAAAAATAATAGTGTTTGGATAATTTTAAAATCTAGGTTTTAACAAAAGTTTGCTAAACATCCCAAAATTATCCAAAAACTATTATGCATCAAAACTTAAGTTTTGGCAAAAGTTTGCCAAACACCTCTATTTTTTCAAAAGCTATTCTGCATCGAAACCCAAGTTTTCTCATAAACTTACCAAACATTCGTATTTTTTTCAAAAGATATTCTGCATCAAAACCTAAGTTTTCTCATAAACTTACCAAACAATCATATTTTTTTCAAAAGCTATTTGACATCAAAACCTAGGTTTTGGACCCCAAAACCTAGGTTTTGTCAAAAGCTATTTTTTTTTAGCTTTTTCTCTCTCCTCTGCCATCATCAGTATTTTTTCAGTATCGGTCAGTATCTTTAAGATATTTTCTTAGTACCTTTCAGTACTCTGAAATATTTTTGTAAGAATAGTCATTACCCTGAAATAATTTTGCAATATCGTAAATTTTTTTTTCAAGATCAGAAAGTATTTTTTCAGTATCTTTAAGTATCTTTTTTGTACTTGTTAGTATCATAAAATATTTTTTCAAGATTGTCAGTACTCTGAAATATTTTTTCAAGATCCTAAAATAAATTTTTAAGACCATGAGAAGTATTTTTTCAGTATCAGTTAATATTATATATCTTTTTAGTACCCGTTAGTATCCTGAATTTTTTTTTCAAGATCAGTCATTACCCAGAAATATCTTTTTAATATCGTAGAATAATTTTTTAAGATCATGAAATATTTCAAGGTATTGACTTGTACTGAAAAAATACTACATTATAAAATATTTCAAGGTAATGACTGATCTTGAAAAAATATTTAGGGTACTAAAAGATACTAAAAAATATCTTAAGGATACTTAGGCATGGAAATAGGCTAGGCCAGACTTTGGCTAAATAGGTCTGAGCCTGTAATGGGGGCAGAAGGCTTAAGCCTGGGTCTGAGCCTGAATTCAGGCTTTTTTTTAGGCTTAAGCCTGAGCCTTCATAAAGTTTGGTCGGGTCTGAAGCCTTTTTAAAGGCCTACTTACAATGTAGGCCTTTAAAAAGGCTTCAAATTATAGGCCTTGGAGGCCATAAATAGGCTTTATACATTTTAAACCTATCAAAACATATATAAATATAATTTGAAATTAGAATATAAGAATGAAAGTAATAAATATTATATTATTTATATGATATAAATTCAATTATATTTATTTAATATGTAAATAAGCCAGACCTGAAGGCCTAAAGGCCAAGCCTTAATAAAATAGGCCTGACCTATTTACATATTTAGGCTTTTAAATAGGCCTTGACCTGACCTTTTTGACAAACAGGCCAGGCCTAACTAAGCCCTAAATAGGCCAAGCTGTAGGCCGTCTGATAAGGGCTTGGCCTATTTCCACCCCCGAGGATACTGACTAGTACTGAAAAAATACTGATGATGGTAGAGGAGAGAGAAAAAGTTGAAAGAAATAGCTTTTCACAAAACCTAGGTTTTGGGATTCAAAATCTAGGTTTTGATGCAGAATAACTTCTGGAAACAACAAGGGTGTTTGGTAAGCTTATGACAAAACTTAAGTTTTGATGTAAAATAGTTTCTGGAAAAAAGAGGGGTGTTTGGCAGACTTGGAACAAAACCTAGGTTTGTAATCCTCCCAAACAAGCTCTCTATCTAATTTGGGCTCAAATCAACAAGTTCACTTCCATCTCGTTCCACCTATTCTGTTTCAAATCCCCATCATTTTAGGACGGGACAAAAGCACGGATGAGCTGGCCTTTTCCAGTCTTGGATATTTTTTTAAAACATTTATTTATATATATTTATTTCATAAAATTTTGAATTTATTTTTTTTATTATCTTGTTTCACAAATTATTGTTTCAAAATTTAATTATGAGACAGAGTGAAGGCCTATTTTTGTCCTAGAAAACAAGAGCAAAGTTGCCTCAAAGTTTTTTGGGTTTAATGTTGTCTTGAATGTTTTCAAATTGTAATAACGTTGTCTAGACAACTATCAAAACAGATGATTTTGTGCACTGGCCGCAGTGAATAATTTCTTTTTTTAAGCTTTAAAACACGATTGTCTTGCATGAGAATTCATACACAATGCCTAATCGATTTTCCCGCTTCGTCCTCCTTCGTCTTCCTCATCTTCCTCTCAATCTAAACTGTTCTCAGCGATGACATTAGAGGTGCGTACCAAGCGCGCCAAGAATGCTTAGCGCGTAGCAGTGTTGTTCAGCTTTGCTGTAACAGGTAGTCTTCCGATTTTAATATTGTTTCTTGAAATTCTTCATTTCCGTGTCTTCAAGTTTATGAAAAATGCTTTTTGCAGTTTACCTCCTTAGCTTTTCAAAGACTAAGAAATTAGAAATAAAGAAAACTAAGAAGACTACTGTCTTGCTGCCAGAGAATATGATCGACGACAAATTTTTGCCAAGATGATCGCAGAAGAAACTGAAGAATGACTCTGTTTTTTTTTATAATCAAAACTGAAGAATGACTGTTTGTGTTGGTGAATTTGTCTTGCTCTATTTTTTTTCATTGAAGGTCTTGCTATGTTTTTCTTCTATTCTTATATGAATGAATTCATTTGAATGAACAAGTATGATAGAGAAGGTGATTGTTGACAATTTTTCAGGCGATGAAGGAGACAATTATTGATTAAGTTTTGATAAACAAAGCCGAGAGAAATATTTCTTAATGCTATCCACTAACCCACCTTTCATAGATTGTTGGTTGAATTGTTAGTTGTTGAATATTACTTATATACTTCATTTATTTCTATCATTACGGTGGATTTGTGAGGATGCTGACGATGCTGAAATGGTCTTAGTCATCTGATACTTATATAAATAGAATAGGATAGTCATATGATACTAGTATAAATAGGATAGGATAGTCATCTGATACTTGTATAAATAGGATAGTCATTTGTTTTGTTTAGATTAATAGACATTTTTATACAAACTCTCTCTTGTAAATATTCTCTCAATCAATAAAAGTTGATTTGGAGTTTTCTTGCTTATGGCTTGCGTGTGATATATCTCTCACACTTAACATGGTATCAAAGCAGTGAAGTGATAAGAATTTAGTAGAAGAAAAAAAGAGATAGGGAGGGGAGAGACTTGACAGAATTGCTGTCCATGTCATTCATTCATACACAATAATTTGAATATTCAATCATCCATGAATTAGCTTTAGTTTCCCCCTTATATAGGTACTCATTTCGGTCTCACATTTCCTAACTGTCACTAACTGATTCTAATGGCTAGTTCAGTAGGTCTAATCCATATCTAATCCTAATTAGTCTAATTACTAAACTACCCCTTGTAGCCTCATAGACTTAATAGTGTGCCACATATATAATTGGCCTCATAGAATTAATGTACCATTAACCCCGAAATATACCCAATTTCCTAACCCTAATTAATATTTACAATCTACGTAACAATGCCCCTTAAGAACCCTTGTCCTCAAGGGTCAACAAAGATAAAATCTGGAAACTGTTGTTGAAAGCTATACAATAACATCCAGGTTGCTTCTTTCTCAAGTAGATGCTTCCATTTGATTAAGATTTCTGTGACTATGCGCCCCTTCCTTTTGCCATTTCGTTTCTGCAAAATCTGGTCTGGTCTCTTATGATATGTAAACCATAAATAAATATATTAGTTAGGGGGTTAGTTGTATTAGTTAGTTAGTTAGGGGTTAATTATATTAGTTAGTTTAGTAACCATTTTGGATTATTGAGCTTTGAGGTGTAGCCTATATAAGGCATATTACTCTTCAATGTATACTATGCTTTTATGATGAATGAATAAAGATGAATGGAAGAACACAGTGATGTGATTCTGGGTTTCTCTCCTCTCCCTCTTGTTTCTCTTCTCACTCCCTTTGAATTTCTGTCTCTAAACCCTCTGATACCACTGATAAGAATTTAGTAGAAGAAGAAAAGAGATAGGGAGGAGAGAGACTTGACAGAACTGCTGTCCATGTCATTCATTCATACACAATAATCTGAATATTCAATCATCCATGAATTAGCCTTAGTTTCCCCCTTATATAGGTACTCCTTTCGGTCTCATATTTCCTAACTGTCACTAACTGATTCTAACGGCTAGTTCAGTAGGTCTAACTAATATCTAATCCTAATTAGTCTAATTACTAAACTACCCCCTTGTAGCCTCATAGACTTAATAGTGTGCCTTATATATAATTGGCCTCATAGAATTAATGTGCCATTAACCTCGAAATATACTCAATTTCCTAACCCTAATTAATATTTACAATCTACATAACATGAAGCCTGCCCAGAAATTCAAGACTCACTCCCAATTCCACCACATTTTAAGGTATTTATTTGCAAGAATTCGTCCAGACATCAACGCAAAAAAAAAAAGATCCAGGCCCAATTCCAACACACTTCAGTGTCCTTTCAAGAATCCGCCCAGAACTCGACCCACACTCCAGGCCCGTCGACCATATGCACGGGTGTTTATTCAAGATTCCAGCGATTCTTCCAGAAAGCGTTTCACAGATCCGATCCTCGCTCTCCGCTCCCGACCTCGCTCGGAGTCACTATGCCCGTTGCCACATTCGATGGATTCTGTGCCCAAGGCGCCATAGATAGTTGGATTCTCCTTGGGTATGACGAAGATGGGACGACTTCGTGCTGGATCTGATTCTTGAGTTTGGATCAGGTTCGTGATTTCTTGTTTTTTGATGAAGTCTGTTTCGATTCTATATTTCCTCTTGAATCTTGACCACATTGGTTCCTGAATTTGGTATCTACGACGATTTACTCTTTGGGAACGTGTCTTCCATTTTGTCCTATATTCTGGTTTAGTCCGTTGGGCGCCTGACTTCTTCTTCTTCAGTTCTTGATTATGATTTCCGACGATTTGCCTATTCATGGCTAGCAAAAGGATTACTGCCCCCAATGTCACAGCCGACTCATTGTCGTTCACTCATCCTCTCTTTCTTTATCCCTTCGACACTCAGGGCTCTGCCATTGTGCATCACTTGCTTTTTGGTGTCAACAATTACACAGTGTGGAACCGTGCTATGAAGATTGCTCTCCGCGAGAAGCACAAACTTGGTTTTATTGATGGCACATGTCAGAAGGAGAGTTATGATTCTGAGTTGCAAGAGCAATGGGAAAGGTGTAATGCGGTTGTGCTTTCTTGGATTATCAATTCTATATCGAAGGAATTGGCCAATGGGGGATCTTCTTTCAAAATGCTTCACATGCCTGGAATGATCTTCGAGACTGTTTTGACAAGAAGACAGGTTCCCGAGTCTTTGCTCTATATGGAGAGATTTCTTCTCATCGTCAAGGCTTTGTCTCTGTCACTACATATTTTTCTAAGCTCAAGGAGCTTTGGGAAGAGCAATATGCTCTTGTAGCTATTCCTATGTGTACCTGTGCATCCTCTAAGGCTCATGCAGACCTCTCTAGGCAGCAGAAGCTTTTTCAGTTTCTAATGGGGCTAAATGAGTCATATGCTCAGGCACGTAGCCAAATTTTACTGATGTTGCCTCTACCTTCAGTTAATGAGGCCTATGGAATGATTCTTCAAGATGAGACTCAGAAATCCATTGCTGTTAATGATTGTATTCTTGGTTTTGAAGGAATTGCTATGGCTGCGAAGGGTAAGGGACGTGGCAGGGGCAGGGGTCGTGGAGAAAACACCTCTGAATGCTCCTACTGCCATAAAAAGGGTCATACCCGAGATCGCTGCTATCAGCTCAATGGATATCCATCTTCTTTCAAGGGGAATAAGGAGAATAAGGACCTCCAAGCAGGAATTGAAGATTCTGTTCATACCACTAAAGGTCCCAATCGCAATATGGCCGCAGTTGCACCTAGCTTTACACAAGCACAATATCAGCAACTTTTGGATTTACTCAAGCAAGACACAGAACCCACTGTGCATGCCCTCACCGGTGCAAGTTTGGTTGTTCCTAGTTCTTATTCTAATAATTCCACTACTTTTACAAGTTGGATTTTAGATTCTGGGGCCACTACGCACATGATAGGAAATTTAAATTTACTTACTAATTCCTGTAGATATAATGGTCCTATTAAATCTATTAGGATTTCTAATGGTGAGAGTATCCCAGTCACGCATGTTGGAAACATTAGACTGACTAAAGATATAACTATTTCTAATGTTCTTTATGCTCCTCTGTTAAAATTTAATTTACTATATGTGGCTTGATTAACTAAGGAGCATCTTTGTCTAGTGTCCTTCTTTGCTAATTTTTGCTTCTTGTAGGACTTTCAGGATGGGAAGATCCTGCTGACTGGTAACCTTATTGGAGGACTTTACATGCTTAAGGGTCCCTTGAGTGAATCATTAGACACTGTTGTATCTCTGTGGCATAGGAGATTAGAACATGCACCTGCTTCTATTATGAAACATATAAGTGTTGTTCCTGTTGACAGCACCATTATGAATAAATCCTGTGATGTTTGTGTTCAAGCTAAACAAACAAAGTTCCCTTTCAATTCTAGTTGCATTAAAACTCGTGGTGTTTTTGAATTAATACATGTTGATGTTTGGGGGCCTTATAAGACTCATACACATCATGGTTTCCAATATTTTCTTACTTTAGTTGATGATTATTCAAGAGCCACTTGGGTTTTTCTCATGCGATCTAAGTCTGAAACTCTTATGCATCTTAAGCATTTTATTGCATATGCTGCCACTCAATTTTCAACCACTGTTAAAAGAATTAGGAGTGATAATGGGGCGGAATTTATGAACAATGATTCTAAGGCATTTTTCCTTCATAAAGGCATTGTTCATGAGATTCCTGTCCTTATACTTTGGAGCAAAATGGGGTGGTAGAACGTAAACATTGAATTATTATTCAAATTACTCAAAGTTTGATGTTGGATTCTTGTGTTCCAATTGAATTTTGGGGAGAAGGTATTAAGATGGCAGTATATTTAGTCAATAGGCTCCCTTCTAATTTATTAGGGTACAAGAGTCCTTATGAGATAGTTCATGGTACTGCTCCTAATTTTACTGATTTACAAAGTTTTGGGTGTATGACCTATGCAACAAATCTGAAAAATATGACAAGTTTCAGTCTAGATCTATTCTTAGTATATTTTTAGGATATCCGGATAATCAAAAAGGGTATTTGCTACTTAATTCTAAAGACAACATTGTTTGTGAGCCGACATGTACAGTTTGTTGAAGACAATTATCCTTTTAGCTGCGTTTCCGATTCCCATCCCAGGGGGAGACATTCTGATCTTATGGATATGTTTTGGTATGACTTGGTTGACCTTGTTGCATCCGATAGGAATAAAATTCCTATGTTTATTAATCCAGATGTTGATGTGCATGAAACTAGTCCTACTTTTCCTACTGAAACAGAACAACCCACTGAACAGATAGGCATTAGGTCAACAAGGGAGAGACTACCTCCCATATGGTCTAATGATTATGTTTGTTCATTACTGTTATCTGAATGTGATCGACAAAAGAATGAAAAATGTTTATATCCGATTACAAATTATTTAGATTACTCACGTGTTTCCACACAACATATGGGATTTCTTTGTTCTATTGAAGCCATTGTAGAACCATCATCTTATGCAGAGGCAGCCAATAGCCCTCAATGGATTAAGGCCATGGATGTGGAGATGGATGCTTTGGCAGCAAATAAAACATGGGACTTAGTACCCTTACCCAAAGGTAAAAGACCCATAGGATGTAAATGGGTTTATATGGTAAAATTCAAATTTGATGGTAGTGTGGATAAATATAAAGGATATAGATTATCATGAAACTTTTTCCCCGGTGATAAAAATGATCACAGTTAGGACTGTTTTGAAACTAGCAGTTGTAAATAACTGGACATTGCATCAAATGGATGTGTGTAATGCTTTCTTGCAGGGTGACCTTGATGAGGAAGTGTACATGAAGGTTTCTGAAGGGTTCAATGGTAAGGGGGCACACTTGGTGTGCAAACTAAATAAATCCTTGTATGGGCTTAAATAGGCCTCACGGCAATGGAATCAAAAACTAACTGAAGCACTAACAAAAGGAGGCTTTAAACAAAGTAAACATGATTATTCTTTATTCACTCTATGTAGGGCTGATGGTATAGTGCTCATCTTAGTTTATGTTGATGATTTACTTGTAACAGGTAGTTCAAAACAAGGAATTGAAGAAACGAAGCAATTTCTACATAACTTTAAATTTAAAGATCTTGGTTTGATGAAATATTTTTTTAGGAATTGAAGTTGCAAGATCTAATAAGGGTATTACATTGTCTCAAAGGAAATATACTCTTGATCTTTTGTCAGAAACAGGTTTAAGTGGATGTAGACCACTAAGTGTGCCTATGGCACACAAAATCTGAAGTTGATGCCCTATCGAGAAGGAAAGGACAAACCTGACATTTTACTCAAAAATCCAGATCGATATAGACGACTAGTGGGTAAGCTATTGTATTTAACAATGACAAGGGCTGATATATACTTTTCTGTGCAGAATCTGTCTCAATTTATGCAATCGCCCACCAAAGCACACATGGTAGCAGCTCTCAAGGCGGTTCAGTACCTCAAAGGGAGTCCTGGCTTAGGAATTTTGATCAGTTCAGCGAGGCCACTACGATTGGAGTGTTTCTGCGACTTGGATTGGGCACTTGTGCTGTGACGAGGAGGTCAATAATTGGATATATAATCAAGCTTGGAGGATCTCTCATGATGTGGAAAAGCAAGAAGCAGCATACTGTGTCAAAGTCCTCTGCTGAAGCTGAATATAGGGCACTAAGCACGGCTGTATTTGAAATTGTATGGGTATGTGGACTGTTGAAAGACTTAGGAGTTGAGCATCATGTTCCAGTAAATGTATTTTGTGATAGTCAAGCAGCAATCCACATTGCAGCCAACCCTGTATTTCATGAGCGTACCAAACACATTGAGATAGATTGCCACTTTATTAGAGAGAAGTGGCAGCAAAAATTCATTGATTTGAAGCATATTAGTTCTTCAGAGCAGCAAGTAGACATGTTCACAAAGGCTGTTGCGGGAGATATACAGAAAAGGTTTCTCCGCAAGTTGAGCACCATGGATTTGTTTAGTTGCCAACTTGAGGGGTGTTAGTAGAGGGGTATTTTAGTCATCTGATACTTGTATAAATAGGATAGGATTCTGTTTTGTTTAGATTGATAGACATTTTTATACTGACTCTCTCTTGTAAATATTCTCTCAATCAATAAAAGTTGATTTGGAGTTTTCTTGCTTATGGCTTGCATGTGATATATCTCTCACACTTAACAAATGGATAGTGACAATAGTGATAGTGAGGATGACAGTGATGATTAGGATCCTGATAGTTCAAGGTCTCCTATTTTGCAGGTAATTTCATGTAAATTTGACTTTTTTATACTTCTGTTCCTTGCTGTGCTAGCATAAATGACATTTTTTTCATTGATCCTTTTAACTTTTATACTGCAGTTGCGGAAGGTATCTCACGAAGGATGTATCAACTGCATACGCTCCATGAGTCAAAATCCTCATACATGTGCAGCTTGGGCAGATACGGGCTATGTACAGGTTATATTTTCTAACCAATTTCCTCGTTTTTAGTCTATGATTTGTTATCATAGATTAATATAACTTGTTTCATGGAGTTTGATGCTTACAGTTTGTGTAGAATACTGTTAGGATGTAGTTACATTATGCCCTTGAAATGGTAAATTATGTTCTTGCTACATATTCTTTCTTATTTGTGGTGCTAGGAAGTAGGAAACTTTGTATTTACTTTGTTATCATTTGGATACTATGTTAACCATGCCTAAATTGGATTCAAGATATTTGTTAATTAATAGCATTGTTGGGTGGTTCTTGACTAAATTAGAATAATTACTTTTGATTGCCCCTGCTTCTCCAATTTTTGTCCTATTTTTTATGCTATATGTTATGCTGGGAAGTGGCCCACTGAGCATGGCTTCATCACTCTCTCTTGGTTTGAAAGTTGAAAAATCTGACTCTGTTTTTTACCCAAGTCAGACTATAGTTTGCTTATTGAATTTGTAGGTCTGGGACTTCAAATCTAGCAGAATCAGAAACAGAAGGCGTCCAAGGAGCAGCTTCAGTTTTTAATCAGGATCCGTTGCCTTAGTTTAAGCATCAAGATGAAGGATATGCCATAGACTGGAGTCTTGTTGATCCTGGAATGCTTGCATCTGGTAATCTTAGTTTGTCCTTACTTTAGCTTAATTTAATACATCATTTTCTTCTCCCCTTTTACTTAACTAGCTTAGCAATTTAAAAGTCTCCTGCCCGAGGTTTAATTATTTTCTTCATTTCTTAGGGGATTGCAAGAATTGTGTATATCTGTGGAAGCCTACATCTGCTGCAACCTGGAATGTTGACAGAATGAATACTGCACATAAAGCAAGTGTTGAAGATCTTCAGGTGAGTGCTTAACGCACAAAGCTACTCAAGTTCTTTGTATTTAGAGTATATCCAGTCCGCGGTCTCATTTCTAATAAATGTCAATTTTCGTACTCCATTTTTAATATTTCTAAAGTTTTTATTCATCCTTGCAGTGGAGCCCCACAGAATCTCATGCTTTTGCTTCTTGTTCTGTTGATGGAAGTATCGCAATATGGGATACCTGTTTGGGGAAGTCGCCGGTAACATCTTTGAAGGCTCATAATGCAGGTGTTAATGTCATGTCGTGGAACAGGTATGTAACAGAATTTTAATGATGCTCCCTGAACTTTTTTGCTAATTCTATATCTCATACTTGCTTTGTACTAAATTCTACTGTGTAGGTGATAAGCGCATCTGGACTGTTTATTTCAATAAAGTTGTTTAGTCCAATTTATGGTTGTGATCAAGACACCATAATCTTCTTTCATATTAATCAGAAAACAGATTTTTATCCTGTATCCTGATGAAAATGGCCAACCTCTCCAGAATATCCCTTATCTCTTATTATTTATAAGGCTTTCTTATTTATACTTTTAGCAAGTCATGAACGCGTTTGCATCCTATTCACCCTGTGCAGCACAAAATATAAGAGAGTAGGAGGTATACGAGATTCTTTCTTTGACAAAGATAAGTTCAAACCCCACCTATTTAAGGAAAGCTTTTTGTTGCAAAAGACAATAATGTGGAGTTCTTCAATCCTGTTGTTAAGTCAGCAGATATTAAGTTTTATGTATTCTTAAGTGTGTTAGGTTGTAGTGAATTGAATGGTTTCCATAATTGCTGTTCAGGTTTGATCCAATTCCTGTGTCATCTATATCAAGGACAGGAACTGGAGTGCTTCTTGACCTTGTATGTTCAGGGCTGGAGAAAATTGAGGTTTGTGACCTCAAGAGTTGAGCTCTCTTCTTAATTTTTTCAATTTTTTTTTATTGACAAGAGGGTGAACTTAGGTGTTATTTGCGTCATAAGCAAGCTCCTTTGTGCCATCATAAATCATCATTGCATTGACTTGAAAGCTCTCTTCCTCTTTATTGGCGTCTTGGCCACCATGCTACAGACATATTTTTATGTTGTTTTGGTAACTTTAGATTCTTAATTGATTATTTAGCATTAATGCTATTTACAGGAATCAGAGAATTTTGATGAAGAAGATTATGTTCCCGCAATATCAATTCTGGGTAGAACTAATGTTGGCAAAAGTAGTATTTTGAATGCATTTATTGGTGAGGACAGAACAATAGTCAGCCCCGTCAGTGGCACCACCCGTGATGCTACAGATACTGAATTTACTAGAGCAGATGGCCAGCTTTGACTCTGGAGTTTTTCTTTGACAATATTTTGATGCTCTCGTTTAGTGATGCGATTCAGTATTGTTGATTTACATGGTTTGATGTTTGTGGACCAAAACTGAACTGAGATATGGTTTATGTTCTGTTTGTCTTAACTGGGGATCAGCTTGACTTAAGAGTAAAGGCTTTTAGAATTCTAAAATTTTACATCACTTTCGCCTTAATGATACTGCTGGAATCAGGAAAAAGGCAGCTGTAGCCTCAACAGGCAATATGACTCAGTATATCAAGCATTCCATGCTATTCGCCTTTCTGATGTTGTTGCTTTTGTACATTCATGAATCAAGATACTCTAATGATTTCTGGTGCCTGAGTTTGTCTCCTTATTGGAAAGATTGTTTTTTTCTATCAATGCATGTCCTCATATAAACAGTTATTCCTTGTAAAACCCTGTAAATCAATGGTATGATAATAAAGTTAAAAGTCCTGTATTTTTCCACATCCCCCTCCCCCTTAAGAAAATTTGATGAAGAAGATATTATATGTTATTCTGGTCATTATCACTGGAGGAATTTCTGCATGTAGACTTTCAATGGAAAACTATGCTAGTTGTGTAGACTGTTCCATAATGCATTTCTTTTTAACCGTCAACTGTTCCACAATTCTTAAATTAGTTTTTCTAACAAACTCCACTTTGCATGTTTTTTCTAACAAACTCTACTGATTGTGGTATATTTTCATAATTCTTGTACTGCTCTAATCTTGTTTGTCTGTATTTATCGCGAGTAATGCTCAGACTCTCCCAAGGTATACCTTTAATATCTTCCGTAGCAGTGGTATCTGATATATTGTTTTCCAGCAACGGAGCACCCCAAGAAAAGATACAAACCCACACAAAAAACATGAGAAAAATATCAAGTTAATGACAACAGTTGACTCATAAAGTTAAAATTTGTCATGTACATAAAAGTCATCTAAGTAAACAGACTACGCTAAAGGCAGGAACAATATAAATGTAACAATTAAAAACAACTTTGATAGGATGACCTTTCACAGCACAACATTAGA
This sequence comes from Acacia confusa, assembly GCA_037074495.1. Classification (NCBI taxonomy): domain Eukaryota; kingdom Viridiplantae; phylum Streptophyta; class Magnoliopsida; order Fabales; family Fabaceae; genus Acacia; species Acacia confusa. Next base: position 11,966,177 of record CM073514.1, read on the forward strand.
TATTTAAATCATAATTCGAAACAAACCAAAGGGTCATATTGATCATCTTCATCATCATCATCATCATCTTCTGAATCTGAACCACCAACCACTCTTCGACGGATATATGAATCATTTTCTACCTCGGCCATCTCATTATCATCTTCGCCATATTCTATCTCATCTCCATGTTTCCTTATCCTGTTAATACCTGGTGTATAATAGGAAAGAGTATAAGGTCTTAATGAACGTAGATAACTAAATAATCATCAAATTTTACGTGAGCCGATTATCAGATGATGAAACAGCCAAAGAAGAAGCTTCATGTGGGCTCCACCAAGATAGTTAAGTAAACAGGGGAGAAGAAAATGATGTATTAAATTAAGCTTAATATAAACCTGATGAAAAGTAAATAACATGAACAAGAGATTTTAGAGAGAGAGAGAGAGTAGAGAGAAGTTCTCATTCCAGTGTATTCTGAATGTTTACAGAAGGCCTCTATTTATAGAAGAAAAATGGGTCTTTAGTGTAATTTCCACTTTGAGTCATTTGATGCAATTTTCCCTTTATTACACAACTGTTCACTCACGGGAATGCATTCCCGTGAAATTGTATAATTGCATGCGGGTCCCGCCAAATAGTAAACTACTATGCGTGGTACTATGCATGGGTCCCATGTCATCTTGTAATATTTGGAGACCGTGAGTTAATGGACATCCACATAATAAGTATATTCATAACACTCCCCCTTGGATGTCCATTTATGAATGTGCCTCATTAAAAACTTTAACTAGGAAAAACCCGGTGGGATAAAAACCTAGCCAAAGAAAAGAGTACATCATTCATTGATACACTATCCAGTGTTGTCTTATTAAAAACCTTTCTAGGAAAAACCCAGTGGGACAAAACCTAGATAAGGGAAAAAGAGTACAGCGTGTATCGACTCCCCCTGTTGATAACATAAGTATTACTCCACTTGATAACATCAGTTGAGATCTTTGAGTCTTCAAAGACCAATACCATGGACAAGCTTCTCAAAGATTGCTTCTGGAAGTGACTTGGTAAATAAATCTGCCAAATTTTCACTTGAACTGATTTGCTGGATATCTATTTCACCATTCTGTTGAAGATCACGAGTAAAGAAAAATTTTGGTGAAATATGCTTCGTTCTATCGCCCTTGATGTATCATTCTTTAAGTTGGGCAATACATGCAGTATTATCCTCATATAGAATTGTTGGAACCATTTTACCAGAAGATAAATAACAAGTATTTCGTATATGATGAATTACTGACCTCAACCACACATATTCTTGACTTGTTTTATGCATTGCTAGGATTTCTGCATTATTAGATGAAGTGGCCGATATAGCCTGTTTCATAGATCTCCATGAAATAGTTGTACCTCCACATGTAAATACATAGCCTGTTTGTGATTTTCCATCATGTGGATTAGACATAAATCCAGCATCTGAATAACCAATCAGTTCATGTTTAGATACATTTGAATAATATAACCCCATATCCATAGTACCTCTGAGGTAACGAAAAATACATTTTACACCACTCCAATGCCTTTGTGTTGGTGCAGAACTATATCTTGCTAATAAATTAATAGCAAACGATATATCAGGTCGTGTGTGATTAACAAGATATATTAATGCTCCAATAGCACTAAGATATGGTACTTTTGGACCAAATAATTGTTCTACACCTTTTTCATTAATTACTTGGGGTTGGAATGGATCTTTTTATTTTATCAAAGACCTTACAACCATTGGAGTACAAAATGGATGTGACTTATCCATATAAAATCGTTTTAGGACCTTCTTTGTATAAGTTTCTTGATATACAAAGATCTCATCCTTCAGGTACTCAATTTGTAATCTTAGACAAAATTTTGTCTTACCCAAATCTTTCATTTCAAATTCTTTCTTTAAATAATTAATTGTTTTTGAAATCTCTTTAGGAGTTCCAATAATATTGATATCATCAACATAAACAACAATTATAGCAAATTCGTTTCTCGATCTTTTCATAAAAATACATGGGCATATCGGGTCATTTTTGTACCCTTCTTTCAACAAATATTCTGTAAGACAATTATACCACATGCGCCTTGATTTTTTCAAGCCATATAGGGACTAATTTAATTTGATCGAGTATTGCTTTCGAGAATTTGAATTAAATGTTTCTGGCATCTTGAATCCTTCAGGGACTATCATATAAATATCACTATCAAGTGAGCCATACAAATAGGCAGTCACGACATCCATTAGATGCAAATCAAGCCCTTCATTTGCTACTAGGCTAATTAAATAACGAAAAGTAGTTGCATATACTACTGGTGAATATGTTCCTTCGAAATCAATACTTGGTCTTTGTGTAAAGCCTTGGGCTACTAGGCGTGCTTTATACCTTGTAATTTTACCATTTTCATTTCTTTTCCGTACAAAAACCTATTTATATCCAACTGGCTTTACATCTTCAGGTGTATGGACTATAGGTCCAAATACTTTTAGTTTTGCCAGTGATTTTAACTCTGCATTTATGGCATCTTTCCATAGGAGCCAATCTTTTCGCTATTGGCACTCACTAATGGATTTTGGCCCATGATCCTCATCATCATTCATTACATCATATGCTATATGATTAGCAAAAATGTCGTCAACGTTGACTTCATTTCGGTTCCATTTGATACTATTTGTGACATAATTTATTGAGATCTCATTATTTTCATACATTTTAGGTACCTGGATCTCTTCTGGGGCCACAATATTCTCTTCTGGAGATAATATCTCTTCATGAAATGGCTTATCCAGAGCTACACTTTTTTCTTGATTATCCTCGACTTGGTCATCTATAATCTTAGCTCCTTTTCTTTTTTGAGGATTTTTATCTTTGGAACCAATAGGCCTACCACGCTTCAGGCGTGCTTTTGATTCATTTATAATCGGCTGTCCTATCGGGACATCAATTCGAATAGGAGCATTAGTAGCTGGAATATGTGACTTTGTCACTTTCTTTGGGTCAGTGAATGCTTCTGGCATTCGATTAGCTAAATTCTGTAAATGAATTATCTTTTGAACTTCTAGTTCACATTGTTTTGTACGAGGATCAAAATGAGCCAATGATAATTCATTCCAGCTAATCTCTTTATTCAACTACTTATTTTCTCCCCCTAATGTTGGGAAGACTGATTCATCAAAATGACAATCTGCAAATCGTGCAGTAAATAAATCTCTTGTAAATGGTTCTAAATATTTTATAATTGAAGGAGATTTATACCCAACATAAATTCCCATTCTTCTTTGAGGACCCATTTTAGTACGTTGTGGAGGTGCTATTGGCACATATACTGCACATCCAAAAGTCCGTATATGAGAAATATTAGGTTCTTCACCAAAAACCATTTGTAAGGGGGAAACTTTTAAATAACTAGTTGGCTTGATGCGAATTAACATTGCTGCGTGCAAAATGACATGGCCCCAAGCAGAAATTGGTAAATTAGATTTCATAAGTAAAGGTCTTACAATAAGTTGCAATCGTTTTACCAATGATTCTGCAAGTCCATTTTGCGTATGAACATGAGCTACGGGATGTTTAACATCAATTCCAAGGGACATACAATATTCATTAAAAGTCTGTGAAATAAATTCACCAGTATTATCAAGACGTATTTTCTTGATAGGATAATCAGGGTAATGTGCTCTTAATCTTATCAATTGAGCAAGTAATCTCGCAAACACCAGGTTTCGAGAAGATAGTAAACACACATGCGACCATTTAGTTGATGCATCAATTAAAACCATATAATACCTAAATGGTCCGCATAGTGGGTGTATCGGCCCACAAATATCTCCCTGTATCCGTTCTAGAAATGTGAGAGACTCACTTTCTACTTTGCTTGGTGTTGACCGAATAATTAATTTTCCCTTGGAACATGCATCACATGAGAAATCATAGGATTTTGGTATTTGTTTCTGTTTTAAGTTATGTCCGCATGAATTCTCTATTATACGTCGCATCATAATTGACCCGGGATGGCCTAACTGGTCATGCCAAACATTAAATATGCTTTTATCAACATGCTTCTGGTTTTCCATAACATTTATTTCAATTGTACTAATACATGAATAGTACAAACCAGAAGATAACATAGGTAATTTCTCTGGAACATATTTTTCACCATATCTAACATTAACAATTTGTAGATATTCTTTATTCTCCTCATTTATAGTCTCAATATGATATCCATTCCGGCAGATATCTTTAAAACTCAACAAATTTCTATGAGACTTGGAAGAATACAAAGCATCATTAATAACAAATTTCGTACCATTGGGTAATATTATTATTGCTCTTCCAGAGCCTTCAATCAATCTCGTATTACCCACTATGGTATTGATGCTTGTACTACAATTTGATAGATGCGAAAAATATTTCTTATCTTTAAGAATTGTATGTGTCGTTGTACTATCAATAAGACATATAGCTTCATTCTTGTGTGCAATATTTGAAATATCCATGAGCTTCATAAAAAGAAAAGAAATGCATTAAAACATATTTAATATAGGAGATGCATTAAAAACATAATTATTATACATAATTGGCAACAAGACAAAGAGAAACAAAATAATTATTACAATTTCTGCAAAAACTTATTTAATCATAAAAATCTTCCACGTCTAAGTGAGATATAACATCATCATTTGGTTCATTGACATCATTATCCTTATGAGTCTTATTGTCACATTCCACATTATTAACACTCTTTTTTATAGAGGCTTGGTAAAGTTTCGCCAAATGTTCTAGCGTACGACAATTACGTACCCAGTGTCCCTTCATACCACACCGATAACATTTATGTTCTACAACTTTTGAAGGACCTTCTTTATCATTTTTCTGTCCTTCATTATTCATCTTTTTCTAGTGGGTATAAGGACTATAATAACCTCTTCCACCATGATAAGAACCATGATTATTTCTGCCTCCACGATTTCCACGTCCTCGTCCACGACCACGGCCGCGACCACGACCGTGACCACGACCACGACCACGATCATTCCGTACACTCACATTTGCTTCAGGAAATGAGGAAGATCCAGTGGGACGATTTTCATGATTTTTCATCAATAACTCGTTATTTTGTTCGGCTACTAATAAACATGAGATTAACTCAGAATATTTTTTAAAACCTTTCTCTCGATATTGTTGTTGTAAAAGCAAATTCGAAGCATGAAAGGTAGAAAAAGTTTTCTCTAATAAGTCCTCATCAGTTATTTTCTCACCACATAATTTTAACTGAAAACTTATTTTGAAAACTGCTAAGTTATACTCACTTACAGTTTTAAAATCTTGTAGCCTGAGATGAATCCATTCATAACGAGCTTTAGGCAAAATCACTGTTTTCTGATGATCATACCTATCTTTCAAACTAGTCCACAATTCAAATGAATCTTTTACCGTTAAATATTCAGTTTTCAAACTTTCATGAATGTGGTGTCAGAGAAAAATCATAGTTTTAGCCTTTTCTTGATGGGACGCATCATTTCCCGGTAATATAGACTTTCCAAGGTCCTTTGCTTGAAGGTGGATTTCAGCATCTAAAACCCATGATAGATAATTCTTCCCGGTGATATCAAGAGCATTAAATTCAAGATTTGAAAGGCTGGTAGACATGATTCAAACTAAAAATAATAATAATAATTAGAATCATAATATAAAATCTTATTTTAAATTAAAACATAATTTAAATAACTGGAAATAAACGTGCTAAGAAAATAAAAAGAAGATGAGATAGGAATGGTAGTAAACTCACAGCGAGACCTATCTCATCCGAAGGTAAAAAAGAGGATGCATATTTAATATATAATATATAAAAAGCAGTAAAGATCTAAAATAAACAAATGGAGCCTACTAATAAATATACTAGTGTCGCCACTATAAAAGGTAAATAAATGCATAAATAAATGGAGCCCACTAATAAATATAGTAGTGTCGCCACCATAAAAGGTAAATAAATGTATAAATAAATGGAGCCCACTAATATTAGTGTCGCTTCCATGAAAAATAAATAAAGCACTAAATAAAGAATTAGAATTAAATTACAAATGGAGCTTAACGTCACCACCATGAAATAAATAAAGTAGTAAATAAAGAATTAGAATTAAATTACAAATGGAGCTTAACGTCGCCACCATGAAATAAATAAATGGGAAGAATATATGAACATAAATAAATTACTGTAAATAGTAAAATATAAATTTACCATGAATAGTAAAATTACTATTCACTGTAAATAGTGAATAAAATATATTACTGAAAGATTAAATTTAGACTTCCATATAGAAGTCAAAATGAATAAAAATGTAAAATTAACATGAATAGTAAAAATTACTATCTACTGTGAATAGTAAATGGTAAATAATCTCAAATTTTAACCATGGAACCCGATGTTCAAAATAATCGGTAAAAGTAGAACTTTAATTCCATATAATGGTTAAGATTATCCCAGATAGATAAAATGAATATATATAATGAAAATATAAAAGATAATAAGAAAATCCTATCTTTGGTAGAGTGATCGTGCTGATAACGTAATATAAAACTGATGAAAAGTAAATAACATGAACAAGAGATTTTAGAGAGAGAGAGAGTAGAAAGAAGTTCTCATTCCAGTGTATTCTGAATGTTTACAGAAGACCTCTATTTATAGAAGAAAAATGGGTCTTTAGTGTAATTTCCACTTTGGGTCATTTGATGCAATTTTCCCTTTATTACACAACTGTTCACTCACGGGAATGCATTCCCGTGAGATTGTATAATTGCGTGCGGGTCCCGCCAAATAGTAAACTACTATGTGTGGTACTATGCGTGGGTCCCATGTCATCTTGTAATATTTGGAGACCGTGAGTCAATGGACATCCACATAATAAGTATATTCATAACAAAGCTAAACTAAGGGCAAACTAAGATTACTAGATGCAAGCATTCCAGGATCAACAGGACTCCAGTCTATGGCTAATCCTTCATCTTGATGCTCAAACTTAGCCAACGGATCCTGATTAAAAACTGAAGCTGCTCCTTGGACGCCTTCTGTTTCTGATACTGCTAGAGCATTGAGATGAGATTTGAAGTCCCAGACCTACAAATTCAATAAGCAAACTATAGTCTGACTTGGGTAAAAAAAGAGTCAGATTTTTCAACTTTCAAACCAAGAGAGAGTGATGAAGCCATGCTCAATGGGCCACTTCCCATCAGAACATATAGCATAAAAAATAGGACAAAAATTGGAGAAGCAGGGGCTATCAAAAGGAATTATTCTAATTTAGTCAAGAACCACCCAACAATGCTATTAATTAACAAATATCTTGAATCCAATTTAAGCATGGTTAAATAAAGTAAATACAAAGTTTGCTACTTCCCAGCACCACAAATAAGAAAGAATAAGTAGCAAGAAAATAGTTTACTATTTCAAGGGCATAAAGTAACTACATCCTAACAGTATTCTACACAAACTATAAGCATCAAACTCCATAAAAAAAGTTATATTAATCTATAATAACAAATCATTAACTAAAAAGGGGGAAATTGGTTAGAAAATATAACCTGTACATAGCCCGTATCAGCCCAAGCTGCACATATATGAGGATTTTGACTCATGGAGCGTATGCAGTTGATACGTCCTTCATGAGATACCTTCCGCAACTGTAGTATAAAAGTGAAAAGGATCAATGAAAAAAAATGTTATTTATGCAAGAACAGCAAGGAACAGAAGTATAGCAAAGTCAAATTTACATGACATTACCTGCAAAATTGGAGACCTAGAACTATCAGGGTCTTCATCATCACTGTCATCCTCACTATCACTATTGTCACTATCCATTCCAGCATCGTCAGTTTCAGTTTTAGGCACCAGTTCACGCCTTTTACCAGAGATCTTTGATACTTTATAAATTCCAATAGTGTTCCATGAAGATTTCTCTGCCTGCACAAGCACCATCATACCAATATGGTAATGTCAAAAATGTGAAAAACAAAATACAGAAATATAATGAAATTGAGCTTTATTTTGTTCATTACTAGTAATTATAAACATTTCAAAAAAAAAAAAAAAACTCCTTTAAGTTCATGGCATCCCAATACAAAGATATTGCAAAACACGAAATCAGCTCGTTCACCGTCACAACTAATATTTCCACAAACTAATCCAACCGAAAGTGAAGAATGCACAAGTTCCCTGAAGTTGGCCAATAATTAACTCAGACTCATAATAAATCTTCACCTTACATGTCTATAAATTAAAGCTCAACTTGAATCCCTGCCATGAAGTATATTGTATGAGGAAATTCAGTTCGAACTAAATCTAATAATAAATAGATTAAATCTAAATAGTAGATCCAATAATAAATATAAGACTGAAAAGTATGATAAATAGAGAGAATCCTCTGCTGGTTAAAATCTCTTTCTCCACATAATTTTTGTAGCTTGTCTTATTGTTTGGGAAATCCTTATAATCAATTACATAATATAATATATTCAGTCTTAAATATAAGACCTCTTTATCTAGCAACGGATCAAATATAGGTGCTCTGTTTTGCATGATGAGCTCCTAAGCTCATAGATACACTAAGCACCTAGTGCAGACCCATCTAAGATGTTTGACATGATTTTTCAGAGATACGTATGTACAATATTAGATTATACATTACTATTACCTGGTTTTAATATAATTGATTTTTTTAGAGCTCAAAGAAGCAAAATAAATTAACTAATCATTGAGTATTTTTTAAATTATATGTCAGTGTCAAGCAAATACATTTAAAGAAAAATTATGAATATAAATATATTAATATAATTTATTGAGCTTTCTTAATCTCTTCAATAAAAATGAACCAGGTCTCATATTAAGAACCGAGTTTATTATTTTTGTTAGCTTGTGTATTTCTTGGGCAAAAAGCCATGATTTTGGCAAATCATTGTTATTTAAAATCACTTTTATCAGTTTTTATTCACAATGTATTGTTTAAAAGTTAATTTAAACACACATATGCCAAAATAAATTTTCTAATTTGTTGATTTAATTATTTTTTGAAAAAAAAATAAAAAGCGAGGAAAAAGGAAAAAAATGCTTTCATATAATTTTGAACTTATTATTTCTTATTATTTGTTTTGAATTTTTTTTATTAAATATATACCTCTATAATTTTTTAAGAAATTTTCAGAACATACAATTGGGCCAAAACTCCTAATGTGATCCTCCACGTGTTTAAGAAATTTATTTAGATTTACTTTCTCCAATTTTAAATATTGGATAAAATTTATAATATAAAAGTATAAAATTTCCGGGAGGTAGTATTACTTTCTCTTGTGAGTTATGACAATGTTGTAATCTAGGAACGTGCAGCATGACAATGGATCATTATTTAAGATTTCATTCACCGCTCTAAGATTAAGAAACACATGAAAGTGTACAAGAGCAGATGAATCAAACGCTACTTTTGAGTTCCACAGCTTCTTCCTCTCTCTTGTAAGTTGCACACAAATCCAGATCCAAACCGAGTCAGATCCCATTACCTTCCAAATTTGGCAAATCTCTTGGCTGTTTCTCCTAAAAATCCTAACTTTCTATTGTTTTCTCGCGCTATAGCTTTTTTTTTTTTCCCTATCTCTTTTAGTAGTTTCAAGGGGTGAGTGGTTGAAGGGAGGATTTATTGGAGGATAGTATTGGGCCAGGTTCGATGGGATGGATATATGATTTGTTTTTGACATGGAATTAAACAACGCAGATGGGGGCTGCGGCGGAGGAGGCGGTGGTGATGGAGGTGATGTGGAACATGTGGAGCATAAAGCAGAGGGAGAAGATGAAGGAATGAAGAGGAAGGATGAGAGTGAAGGTGAAGGTGCTGAAGATGAAGGATCAGAATTCAAAGCTTAGAAACAAGGAGAGACATGTTTGTAGGCTTTTCTTTTGGATTAATCATAGCCCATAACATGAGCAAGAAGAAGAAGAAGAAGAAGATCAGATTCGAAGCAGAGTGCAGAGTTGGTGGACAAAATAAAAAACGATCAGTGAGAGAGGAATGTGACTGATTCGTAGAAGGATATGCACCATAATCAACTTAAAGTCTCAAAAGTTTATGAAATTTTAGATGAAATTAGTAAAGGGTTTAGATCTGTTTCTTTGCAAAAATGTTCTTGTTCTTTTATAGCAACGCTCTGCTTGAAATCTCTGATAACTGAACTGAAACGCCATTCATTATCTTTCTTGAGGAGGTTACTGAAGATCGATCTCTGTTTAGAAATTTTGGCAAGAGTACTCATAGTCTCGCTAGATAATGAGCACATAGAATGAATGTCCAAGATTGTTTGGTAGGGGTGATGGTGAAAGAAGGATACTGGATCATGTAAACTTTTGAGTAGTACGGAGGAGGTAAGTGCAAATCTCAATGAAGTTCTTCAGCATAACAATATTAAGTTTTCTTAGTTGTTAAAAACATGGTAAAAAGGACGGAAAAAACCCTAATTAATTAATTAATTACTAAAATGCCACGGCATGGAAACTATTAACTCATCTGCCTCTTGTAATCGATTACATGCCTCATATAATTGATTACAGAGAGTTAGATTTTTTTTTTAAAATTTTTGCACTATGTAATCGATTACACCACTGTAACGTAATCGATTACATAAAATTTTGCACTATGTAATTGATTACGCCACAGAGTTTAATCGATTATATAGTACAAAGTTTTATGTAATCAATTACGCTACAATGGCGTAATGGATTACGTAGTGTAAAAATTGGGAAAAAAAAATCTGACTCTCTGTAATCGATTATATGAGACATGTAATCGATTACATGCCTCATGTAATCGATTACAGGGGCAGATGAGTTAATAGTTTTCACATAGTGACATTTTGGTAATTAATTAATTAATTAGGGTTTTTTTTCGTACTTTTGCCTAAAAACACATCATATTTTCACAATAGTGTAAAAATGTTAGGGCCAACATTAACCATTTAACAAATATGTTAGTCAAGAGACAATAGTACACCTAAAGAATTTAAAATGATACAAAAATATCACGGTTACATGCATGCATTACACAACATTTTATACACCACATTAAAAAACATGTCAGTCAAGTTAATTTTTTTTTTATTTTTTTTTGGTAAAACAGTCAAGTTAAATTTTAATAGTTACAATTTATTAATACTCAGTATGTGTGTTTTAATATTATAATATACTTATATAAAATATATTAAATCTAAATAACAGAAATTGATCCAAATAATAAATATAAGAAATATAGAAGTTAAAAGTATGATAAATAGAGAGAATCCTCTGCTGGTTAAAGTGACTTTCTCCACGTAATTTTTGTCCCTTGTCTTTTATCTAACATTTGATCAAATTAGATGCTTCATTTTCTGGGATGAGCTCCTAAACTCTTAGATGCACTAATCACCTAATACAGACTCATCTAAGATGTATGACATATTCTTTTATAAATACTTTTGCATAACATTATATTATACATTATTACTACTTGGTCTTAAGAGCTCAATGATTTTTTTTAGATTAAATAAAAAAAATAAATTACCTATTCATAATATTTGTTCAGTATTTATTAGACTATATATCAATTAAATTTAAATAAATTTGTTTGAAGAAAAATAATAAATATAAATACCTTAATCTAACTTATTGAACTTCCTTAATCTCTTTAATAAAAGTCAATAAGCTCTTATATTAGAAATAAGGGAGTACTATTTTTGTTAGCATGTGTATTTCTTGGGCCAAAAACCATGGTTTTGGCAAATCATTATTATCTAAAATCATTTTTATCAGTTTTTGTCGTGAATATATTATCCAAAAGCAAATTAAACACAGATGCCAGATTTATTTTATTTTTTTTAAAAAATAAAATTTTGAACTTATTATTTATTTTGAAAATTGTTTATAGAGATATGATATTCTTACTACCTCTTTATCTTACTACCTTTACCTTTTGATTACCACTTTTTCTACCGTTAGATCTATTATTTGATCCAACGGTTCTGATTTACTTTACTTAAAACATTTTTCCCTCTCCACATTTCTCCCTCTTTCCCTTCTCTCCTCTAGATAGCCGTCGGGATGCGATCTGCTTTTGCTGTCTCTTAAAACCTTGCTATTTAGAGTGATTCATTCATGACACCAATTGATAGTTTTGGTCAATATATATAACCAGAATAGTATATATTATAATTCGTGTTCCTCCGTTTAAGCAATTTACATATAAAATGATTATATAGAGTCGTGTCCTTTTTAGAGTTTTTTTAAACATGTTATTACTTTTGTTGAGGCGAGTCCAAGCAAGGAGAGACTGGTGAAAATTTAGATTTGTGCTATTCTACTCTATGGATCCACTTTCCTTGCTCATCGTTTGGATGAGCAGGGAGCGCTCCTCCCCCTTGGGAGGAGTGCTGGGAGATCTGGACGGGCCAGATCTCCCTATGAGATCTGGATCGTCCATTTTTTTTTTATTTTTATAAGATTTTTGTAAAAAAATTTTATGAGGATTTTTTTTCCAGTACTAGTAAATATCCTGAAATATCTTTTTAGTAGCAACCAGTAGTCTAAAATACTTTTTCAAAATCTTCAAATAATTTTTTAAGATGATAAAATATTTTTTTAGCAACAGTCAGTACCCTAAATTTTTTTAAAACAATACCCTGAAGTATCTTTTTAGTCTCAGTCAATCCCCTGAAAAATTTTATAATCTTGATAAAATTTTTCAGGGGACTGACTGAGACTAAAAAGATACTTCAGGGTACTGACTGGTACTGTTAAAAAAATTTCAGGCTACTGATTGAGACTAAAAACATACTTTAGGATACTAACTGACACTGAAAAGTATTTTATATTCTTGAAAATAATTTTTAGAATCTTAAAAAATTATTTTAGAATACTAATTGATAGTTAAAAAATTATTTTAAAATACTGACTGGTACTTAAAAAAATATTTTTTTTTTCAAAAATCTTATACAAATAAAAAAAAAATGAACAGTCCAGATCTCCCAGCGTTTCTCCCAAGGTAGAGGAGCGCTCCCTGCTCGTCCTTTGGGAAAGTGAATCATCTACTCTACTGCTTGTGTTCTCTAATCGTGTGTGCAAGAAATGGCAAAAGCATATCGTATCCTGACAGCTATCAAGTGGAGGGAAGGGAAAGAGAGAGAGAAATGTAGAGAAGGAAGAAGGCTTTAAGTAGGACAAATCAAGACCGTTGGATCAATTAATAAATCTAATGATAAAAAAGTGATAGTAAAAAAATAGTAAGATAAAGAGGTAATAAGAATATGTTATCTCTTATTTTTATTAAATATATACTACCTCTATATTTTTTTAAGAAATCTTCAGAACATACAATTGGGAAAACGCCTAATGTGATCCTCAACGTGTTTATCCATCATTGGTGAGCTCCACGGGCTTCAAATAAAATAATCAAAACCCAATATTGTACTTCCCAAAGAGAAGAGAGGGAAAGGAAAATCCAGCGAGGGGCCAGATTAACTCAAGATGGAGAAATTGCTTCAGAGTATAAATTTTTTATAACAGCCAAAGAGAATCAAAGAGAAGACCCAGGAACCTCTTCTTCTTTAGAGGGAGGATACTTGAGAGAGAGGGGCAAGAGAATCAATCCATTACAAGCAAGCTGAATTTCTTTGCTGTTACTGTTACCAACCACCATTTCAGGAAGCTAATATCATCATTGCTATCTTCAATGAGCGAGGCTCAACCACCACCTCCTTCGCCGGAGCCTCCATCAGTATTGCTCATGAAGCGGAAGGAGCGCGCCAAGCTATTTTGGCGTGTGTTCATGATCTCAAATTTTGCACTGGGAGGTTCTGCTTTTTATCCCTTGCTCGCCACAGATTTTGTTTGTTTGTGTGTGTGTGCACATGGTGCTTTGATATGAAATGCGTCGTTAAATTCGATCTCCCCACTCATTTTAGTGGGTAGAAAGCTGAGTAATCGATTGGTTGTTTCTTTTTATCGTGACAGTGGGCTTCTTTCACGTTTTGTGTTTTCTGCCCTTCAAGTGTTCGATGTATTGCCAAGTAGAACTTTGTTGGGTTGTTTGCTAATTTGCCTATAATCAATCGAAATGTGCAGGAGTATTTACTTTCTCCTCCGATTTCTTTTTTTGAATGGGACCCTTCTTATTAAGCCTTTGTTTGCTTTCCAATTCAATCAAACTCGTGTGCTGTTTACTGCATTTTTAGGCAATGATAAAGGTAACCCAAAGTTGAGCCTCGTTGTCAGTGTTAGTTATGTGCTAGTTCTATCTTGATGCCTTAAATATGCAACTACAATATCAAGTATTGGTTGTTTCTTTAAGCTTGGTCTATCCATGTTCAATGTTTATCATGTTCAACCGTTGGCTATCTGGCTCATTGCCAATGCTTATTCTTAAATTTAATCCCTTGACTTCATTTGGCGTCTTCGAGGCATTTTTTCCATTACTTGATGAACAGATGAATAGGTGTTATATAGTGTCTATATATATGTTATGTCTTGGATGAATAGGTGATTACAATACGTCTAGATAGATATTGTGTGCTATTGCATGGTAACTGAAAAGCGTTTCTACCTGCGATTGTCAATTTTGTTATCGTTTCTAAGTCTCTGGTGTTTAGAAGATTTCTTTTACCCACTAAATCCCTGATATAGAGTTTACTTTTCTTTTTGGAATGATAACAGGAATAAACACTTCCCCCCTTAATGATTCTGCTCTGTGATTTATTGCAGCTTATCTCCTTACATGGCCGAAGAAGAAAGACGTGACTGAGATTCCTACTGAAAAAGGTCACAAATCGCAAAAGGAGAAAAGTCCCGTTGAAGAAGTTCCTGAACCTCCCATAACCACAACTTCGATGGACTTGATTTTCGATGATGACTCACTCTATTTCCCTGTATCCATCCCTGAGAAAGTGCGGGCTCCCATCACTGATGAACAACAACGTGAAATTTTCAAATGGATGCTCGAAGAAAAGAGAAAGTTGAAACCCAAGGACCCTGTAGAGAAGAAGCATATAGATGAAGAAAAAGCCCTTCTCAAACAGTTTCTACGCGCCGAAAACATACCAAAGTTTTGATTCCCACTTCAGTTTTCTATATGCTGACTAATTAAAGTTTCAACACAACTGATGGACCTTGACAAGCTCGGATTATTGCATGTTGAAGTCCATTTTTTTCACTGGATAGCATCGCATTTAGAAGTGTCATTATTCAGCAAATTCAATGTTTTTACTTTATTGACATGATGAACATCTCTGAACATTTTGGGATGATTATAGGCTTCATTTCGTCAGTGAGTTAATGTAATATCAACAGCTTGCATTGGGAATGAGTGCCAGTTTGCCCCACTACTATAGGCACTTAATATTCACCAATTTGTATTTTTGGTCCTTGGACATGTGAACTCTGTTCTAATGAGCCAAGGACACCTTGTTGTAATGAGCAATTGTACCACGGTTTGTTTGACTTTATGTTTGGAGATGGACTCTCCTTGCACATCGATAAAAAAATTCTTATGCACGAGAAATGACGGTGATGTGAATAGCATAAATCTGACCCAGCATGTCTGTGTGTGCTATGGGCTTAACTTGCCACATGAAAATGGTGAAAGTATCAATTCATGCCAATAGCCCTATAGCCTAATGGCGTGAGAGAATTCCCTTATAAATAGGAGGTCATGTGTTTGTCAATGAGAGTTGACATAGATGGTAAGAGATTCAGGATTAGGTCCTTAGGTCGTGGGTTCGATTCCCTCTGCCGTCGCTAGGACTCCTTTGGTAGACGATCTCATAAGTCCCCAGTAAGTGCTCATAGAGCCTGAAGCCGTGCCCTGGCCTTGGTAGGGAACTGGTGTCGAATCCTAAAAGAGGTCATGTGTTCTATCCTGCTTTTAAATTGTAATTTTAGACTATTAGTGCATGTTCCTTTGGATAAAAAGGAATCAAAATGTTTTTAACCATTCGAATAATATATTATTTGGCATTTCCATTTTGAACTTGCCCAAACTGGTGAGTAGAGATGTCGTGGACTTTGAAATGAGACAAACCATAAACATGGTTATTAGGCATAGAATATGGTAATAAATGTGAAATTTGCATGGGGGTCGGTCTTCTTCACATTTAAGGAGGGGGTTCGATCCCTGCGTTGGTTAGGGCGCTGGGGGAGGTATCCTAGAGGTCTAGGAAGCAGTGGTAATGCTGGTAGAGGTGGAGGCATATATACTCTCTGGCCAGTATCCCTTGTGGACTGGGTTTCAAGCGCCCTGCCCTTAGACTGTGGGTGAGCCCGACCCCTTTCCTAAAATTTTTCTATAAAAAAAAAAAGTGAAATTTGCAGGGACCACAAAATTGCTCACTTCTCTGGACTGAGGATTCTAACTATTATCCATATCCTCCAATAGTCCAATCCCATCCCATCTTCTATCTTTTGCTCAATCAAAAAAGAGTTTAGGATTATGAACGAACTGAAACATTTAAAAGATATTTAAGTGTCAATCTCATATATGTTTGTCTCCTTTGCCCGATTTAAGCAATTTTTTATTTTATTGAATTCTCTCTTCAATGCCAGGAACCATCCTGGTCTCAGGTAATTTCATCTTTTGGATGTAATTCAACTATGAATCACCACCATATTTATGTTTTTTCCTTTTCTTTTTCTCACTTCCTTATTCAAATTACAGTACCAGAATTCATGGCTCTTCCGTTATCTTCAACCTCCATAAAGGGTATACAATTGATCTTTGATTTTTCAATCTATCCGAACATTTCTTCAAAATGCCATTCATAACTGGAAACAATTTTTGCGACCTACAGTTTTTTGTAATATCCTGAATGAATTTTTGGTTTAGAAATTTGAAGATAAACCTTTATTAGGCAGATGACTAAGCTTAGTTCGGGAAATGTGATAAATATTATGAAATGGAAATTTCAAAAACCATGATATAATGAAATAATTGGTTAATAAAATGACATCATCAACTTTTCCATTGCATGCTCATTTTTGGCCAAAAGAGGAAACAAAGTGTAAGGTCTTTTGTCTTATGAAAACTTAGCTAAAAATGGTAATACTTAGTATCTTTTTGACATTATCAATGGTCAATAAAGAGCAACATGAAGGCTATATGAGCATGTGATTTTTGGCCAAATGATAAAAGGGAAGAGAAAAGAAGAAGCAAATTGTCAACAATTGATCAATAGATATAATCAATGATATTCCCCAATCAAGTGGCTCGGTGACAAGATGGGAAGAAAGGAATATTAAATGTTAAAAGAACATGTGTTTCAAGTCAAAGGAGTAGTCTCCAAGCAATTTAAGAAGCCATGAATTTTTGCAAAGTATGCATCTAGATAAAGTAAGAGATTTGGTCACATGTTGAGATTAACTGTTGATTCTTCAGAATCCTAACACTTGCTATTATTTGAGAAATGAACAAAGTACTGCACGTGTGGCCCTCACGGCAAGATGGTGGATATCAATAAAGAAAGTTTGTAGATTGGACTAAGAGTCTTGTCAGCTTTCAAAATTTTGTTATTATAAATTTTGTTTGTAAAATGTAACTCTAGGTAATGTAAACAAAAGTTTTATATTAGTATATTGTGTTATTTTTGTTTGGCCTATGAAGTGCGTATAAATACTTTCATAAATGTGAGTATACTAGTGGGTATGACAGTTTCCATGGGAATAACAGAGTACCTAACCACATCATGGACGGAGAGAGAGAGAGAGAGAGAGAGATTATTTGCAATATAATAATGATTTGTTAGATTGTGCTGGACATATGGTGATGAGATTTTTTAGAAGGCAATTACTTTCTCCCGATTTGGAACGGATGGTTTTTTAAATATGTTTCATTTTGACGTGTTCATCTATGGTTTTGCGGAGAGAATCTACATTGAAGACGAAACATGATGAGCTTCTCGGAAGTAGTCCCAGGGGTTTATAAAGTGGTATTGCTTCTGTTGGAAATGCTGCATTAATCTTCAGGAATATAATGATGTGTTCTCGGGTTTGATCTTACTTTACTGACTAAAGAAGCAATGAAAAATATAAAAACATAAAAAGATTACGATAGTGAGAAGAAATAGTGACTTGAACTATATAATTATGAGTGGCATCCTGTTTTTTCTGATATTCCAAGTTTTCCATCTTCTCAAGAATCTCCGAAAAGATACCTATAACTTGAAGCCATTTCTCAAGGGAAAAGTCCTGTTGGTTACCGAACCGAGAAAAAACCAGGCCCTGACATTGTATTGGGGGCTGAGCCTGATCTAATGCAGCTACACCCAGTGAAGGATTTGATCACTTGACAATGTTTTTTATCTTTTGTGCTGATGAAAAGCCATTGGAAAGAGCACTTTTGTTTGCTTAATGCTCATTTCGCATGTTTTTAGAACTGTGCAGTTCAGTAGGAGGAGACCTCATGAAACAAACCTACTTCCTCTAGTGTTTATTATAAGACATCAACTACCAAATGTATTTGGTCCTTTTTATAAAGCACTTGCTTATTTCCAATGAGTATTGATTATTTTTGTTTTCATATATGTCCATAGTTAATAAGGGTAGTGAGCAACCACTGTTTTAATTAACTAAATTATCATCAATTAATTAATTAGGGTAATTACTTAATAATCAGAGTTAACCTAAGATTAGAATTTACACGGAATTTAAAATTTTTAAAATATGCTAAAGTATACATGATAAGCCTTAATGTGTGGCAATATACAGTCATCCAAAACATAAAAAAAAAAAAAACAGAAGTCCTACTCTTAGCACCGCAGACTAAACTTTTGTTTACTTCCCTGAAGGACCTAGACCTGACTGGTCACCTGGAAAAATTTTGTAACCATCAGTCCAGCTCATTATGAATATTAATAAGTGCTAGTGAGGTGCTAGGTGGAATAAAACAATGGAATTCAAATTAAAACAATTCATCAATATTCTCTTCATAAAATATCACATTATAACTTGTATCATAAATGGGTGTCTCAAATCTTTTTGAACTCAATTCACAGAATCCCTCCATTTCAATCCAACCGAATCGCCTTATTTCCTCCGACTAGACCCATGGGCTAAGTTACACCCATGTTACTGGTTACTCTAAAAACTCACTGGTCAAGTGATGAGGACTGACCAAAATCCTCAGAGCACCTGCCTCAAACCATGAGTCTTTTCCCCACTTTACCCTAGTGAGGCGTCGTAAGCCTATCACTCTGGTGGGCAAGTCCCATCACTCTGGTGGGTAAGTCTCATCACTCTGTTAGATAATCAAAAGTCAACCATGATGTATCCATAGAGGTATCACCATGTGGTGTAAATAACCTTTTCATCATCTCTCAATCTTTCTCATCCCAATATTATCATAATAATTAAATCAGGGAATTTCCAGAATATTCACAATATCCATGCCATCAAATATCAGTTCTCAATTCATTTGAATGCAGGTAGTTCAACTTATAAAAATTCCACATGGCAATTTTATTTAAAACGATCATAATCAGTTCAACAAACACTCGTAAGCAATATATCAATAACATAATAAGTGGAAAGTGGTTACCTCTCGCCAGAGTTAACTACTTTCACACTGATTCCAGAGCTCAAATACACTCCACAATTTAATCTATACAAATAAATTTTCTAACAATTAATAACATCCTAAAATTCCATACATTAAGAATTATAATTCATAATTTTAATAGCAAACTGATAATAATACTCCCCTTATTTATTTCCTTATTCTAAAAAATAGACAACCAAACTTAATAAATGACCATCTTCTTCCCAGGAGATAATTAAATTTACTAATTTAATGTTTCTCATTGTTTCCCTTAATTTAATATTTATGTATTTATAAGCTCAAATACACCTATATTGACAAAGTTATTTATTATATGTGTCTTTTCTTCATTTTGCAACTTCCCGTATATATAGCTAATAGGTATGGACACCAAAGAACCAAAACTCACAAGCTGGGCAAAGGAAGGCTTGCAGCATTTACACATATAGGTATTGGAAATAAGATAGCTTTCCTTTCCTCTGGACCCTCACGGTTTTTAACATATAAATAGGTATAAAGACAACATAATTCTTCCTTCTTTTAGGTTAAAATCAGAAGGCACGTACCACACACATGTACATATTTTCATGCTTCCATAAACCATTCTCTTTCTTATTCATGACAGCAAAAACGCAGACACTACACATATATACCTTTTTTTTTTTTCTTTTTCTTTTTCTTTCTTTCCTTTTCTCACCTCATAGACACGACACACATATATATGCATTTATGCCTCCTTGTGTTTTTCTCTTCCCAGAACGCATATATACATACACCCACGGCAACCCATTTCTTATAATACTTATGCAGCAAAGAAAAACACCACAAAATAAGGCAAAGCTAAATGAATCAGCAGCACACGTTCACGTATATATTTATGTTTCATACAATAACTCACAAAAACTCTCAGTATACACACATATGCAGCACTCACAGCAAGCTTCAACTATTTCTCTTAGTTTATTTACATATATTAACTTGTTTTATTCTCATTTTTCTTCGGCAACAAACACACGTCCAGTATCCCTTTTCTTTTGCAAAAACAGAACCATTGCACCGAAAAAATATACATGCAGCAACATATCAGAAAAACCCGATGACAGAAAACATGTTTGATAGCAAAATAATATTCTCTTTTATGCAGCAAGCCCGTCGACAAAGAAGACTCCAGCATGCATGTTCGCGTGACAGCAAAATGACACATATACAATCACATACATATATCTATACTAGTTCGGCAGTCCCCAAGGTAGAAAACACAACGATTCAGAGAGAAGAAAAATAATCCGAACAGCCCCTGTTTTTCCCTTATTTTCGGTTTCTGTTTGTTCTTAGTTTCTTTTCGGATTCTCTTAGCTTTATCTTAAGCTACACCCTGACAGAAAACGAAGGAGGAATGAAAGATGAAAGCAACCTTCAGTTTCCTAACTCCAGAGACGATGAACAGCCGCTGGAATTCTCCTCTTTTTTCCGTCGGCCTGAACAGAGGAAAAATGGAGCTTGGTATACTTCACCCAACTCTCACTCCTTTCCTTGTCTCACTCTCTCTAACTCTCCCTCTCTGTCTACGGTTTCTCTCTGTGAAAACCAAACAGATGAAAATGAAGAGAAATGAGCTGAAGTGGAATGGCTTTATAGCCATTTGATGATCATTTGTGCATGTAAATTTTCGGACATCTGTACACTTACGTGGAGGTTAGGCAGCGGTTTGTGTTTTTAATGCCTATTAGACAACACTTACTTGAGGTTAATGAAATTGGTGTTGGATCGGGTTTGGGCTTGAGATTTGAATTCAAAATCTGTGAAACCCATCTCTTGTTTGCTGCTGGTCCTGTTTTGCGAAGAAGAGAGAAAAAAAAAAAAAGAACACTGAATACATGCTTCTCTGCTATGCGTTTTGCATTGGCTATGCTGCACAATTGGGATGTATCTTGGGCCAGTTTTTGGTTGGGCCAAACCGTGGCCCAACTTTTTTTTTTAATTCCATTTCTTCATTTGCAAATTATTCTAATTGCTGAAATAAAAATTTAAATTCCTAAATTATTCATCAATAACTTATCACATTATGATTATTATTTGACCATACTGATAATTTATTTTATCGCACTAATTTATTTGCAATTGGTTTCTAATTGCAATTAATGGAAATAAATCCATTAATACTTAATCTTACAATTATTATTTACTATTTTCCTTAAATTTATTTTATTCTTAAATAAATTAAGGAAAACTTAAACCTTAATTGCAAATAATTATGGGAAATTTATAATAAAAGACCTAAGAAAAATAATATTTATTAAGAAGGACCATCAAAATGATAATTATTTTGAATGATCAGAAATTAAAACATTATAATAGAAAGACTAAATTCTCTTTAGCCACATTTCCTATAATCTCTCTAACTGAATCAGAATCAAGAATGATTGATGGATAATCATAAATAGAAATTAATTCAAATAACTTCATTCTTTTTCAATTGCATATAAACAGACGAGAACAGTTGAAGGCCTCTGCAAAGCTAGTGAGCTTAAATTGGTTTGTTTCTCATTCTCTTACACCGTGTCTTCCTCTGAAGTCTCCGTTTCTCCTTCATCTGATTTCGTTTCTCCGATGTCTCCGTTTCTCCTCAGCCGCTCCCTCCTACTCCCTTCTTGATTTTGTACGCATGTTTCAAGCATCAACCTGTTTCTTTTCCAATCTCGATCTATCTTCTCTTCGGGAAGGCTGAAGAGTAAAGTGGCCATGAAAGCCACTTATTGATCTCAGATTATTAGCTTCTATCCCTCTAATTCAAAAGGCAAAAAAAAAAAAAAAAAAAAAATGATGGTTTTGGCTGTTGTAATTTTTCAGGAAAATAAAATTTAAATTACTTTTAAAATAAGATGTGGGAGAGATTGAAGGAGAAAATATAAAAAGTTTAATCAAGGGTAATTTAGTATTTTAAAATTTATATTTAAGTTATTGGTCCTCATAAATAATTACAATTTTTATGGTCCTTTCCAATAAATATTATTTGTCATAGGTCTTTGATTCTAAATTTTCCAATAATTATCTTTGCCCAAATTTATATTTTAATTCTCATATAATTCTCCAATGTTCAAATCCTAGAAATTTGAGATGTTAAAGGTAGTGGTGAGAGTAATAATAATATAATATTAGAGTTTATTGTAAATAGTAGGGGTAATATTGAAAAGTACTTAAATTACATTTAACTGTTTTTATTAGTTTGTGTAATTTGTTAGTTGGTGCCTTATAATAAGAAGTAGAGGGAGTATGTCAGAAGCATTTGATGATTTCACTAAATTACAAGAAAAAGGTTTAACTAAGAAGCCTGCTTTTGGTTCAAATGATCCTCAGAGAGCTATAAATTCAGTGGAAGAAGCACTGGCAATTTCATTTACAAGCTCTAATCAGAATGAAGTTGCAGAGAATAATCTGATACAGCCTAATCCCAGCAGTGTGAGGAAAATTATTAGTGCCTTTGAAATGCAAACCGGTCTAGCCCAGGTATTCCAAGTGTTGTACAATATCATCGACGGAAAATCACACCATGATCCAACTAAAGAAAATAATATCAGAAAAGTCTCATAAATTATCAATTGCAATATTGACAAAATATGAAAAAAAATTTATACTATTTTTTTTTTTTATTGAGACCTTACTGTGATTTTCCTTTCAAATATTTTGACAACCGGGGTTTCACGTGGGACTTGTCTTTTAAACCAGGATATGAGATCTCCTATCAAATCGCCTCCAACAGAACATCGTTCAAGAACGATTGAAATAAAAGCTTCTTCCAAGGCTCAGCACTCAGGGAAGGAGAAGGCTTGGCATAAAGGGCCATTAGTCTTGTTACAAGGCTCTATGGCAAGAGAGTTGAAACAATCCCAATTATGCAATGGAGAAAGCAGAGAGCACCTTAATTCACTAAGTCATGGAGATGAGTTACTGAACAAGCAAATAGATTCAAATACCAAGAATAAATTCATACTGTCAAAGAAATCAGATAGAGGTGAAGAGAAATATAGCCAAGAATTTTTGAGAACATTTGCATTTGAGAAAGTTACAGATTCAGGGAAGATGCCTGAGAAGATTTCGGATTGATACCATCCTAACGATCTGTTTGATTCCAGGCAAGATTCTGGAAGCAACCCGAACAAAGAGGTAAAAAGTAAAAATGCCTCTAAAAGTTCAGGTGACCTAATCTGAATTCAGGAGAATATTTTGATAATAACTTTTTCCCTTTTGAATGTTATTCCCTGATGAGCCAAGGAAGTTCTGTCTAACAAGTGGTGGTAAAAATGTAATGGTTTTGTTGGAAAGCCTGGTTACAAAGCGCATAAACCATGAAACAAATTTGGATTCCTCGATATTAGAAAATATGGAAAAGGTATCCAAACATTTTTGGCAAACCATTTGGTTAACTGCTCTCTTTCAATATAGATCAATCATGTCTTAACAGCCAGTGTCATATTGAGAATACCTGAACAAGTAGTTTCATTTTAGTCATGCCAAAAAGAAACAAGATTGAAAATACAAAGTTCTCTATTTTTGTATGTCTCAGACGAGGAACTCTAGTTTTATTCCTTTTGTTTCCATTGTTAGATAGGAAACTTCTAGCAGCTTTGTATGATTTGGTTGCCTGGTTTCAAAATTAAGCTATATAAGATTTCTGATTCCGAGCGATGGCTTGGCTACCATTTTGTCTGTGTGCGCCAGATTTACTCATATCTGGGGTTGTTTTCTTTTTAATAAGAGACACTTGACTTGGGATGTGGATTGTTAAAGAATTTAAGCTGATGATTTGAGTATCTGGCTTACATTATTTGGTCAATTTTCCTTTCTTTTAATAAAAATTAGAGCTGGGAATCAAAGCCGGCCCTCCAGGGTCCGGAAGAAGAAAAACACTTGTTTTTTGAAACCCGGTCCGAGAGCACCAGGGCCCGGAAATTATTATTCTAAATTTTAACTATTTTTCATCAGTTTTTTTTAAAGAAATATGATTAGTAAAATATAACAACTAAAGTTCTAATTTATCAAATAAATATTATCAACATTAATATCTAAGCAACATAAATTATCTAACAAATGAACACATTCATCAATTCGTAATCAAAGACAAACTACTGTCTACAACCCACTATTGTCTACAAATAATACACATGAAATATAAGAAACGTACCACTAACAGCAGATGACCACACATCTTCTTTATCACTATCATTAATATCAAAGATATTTGATTGTGCTTTGTAACATCCTAAATTTTATTATTAGGATTTAATTGTAATTATGAAATAATTATATTTGATTATTGTAATTGTGAAAAAAACGGAAAAAGTAATAATAAATAAATAATAATTTTTCCTATCTTTTATATATATAAAAAAAAAAACCAGAGAAGTAAGATGCGTGTGGAAGATAAAAAAAAGGTCCACCGCCGAGGGGGTGTATTAATTACACCCCCTTGCCTATCTATATATATGTAATCCGTATCTGAGCAAAAAAATATATGTAATCCGTAGAGTGAAATGAGAAGGAAAGAAAAGAAAACAAAAGTGAGCAGGAGAGACAACGAGAGCAGAGAAGAGGAGATGGGTTGGAGTTATTTGGGTCTTCTGAAGTATGTTATTTATTTTATAAGATAATTTAGGTAGTTAAATTAACTTATTTTCAATATAATTCCTTCATGAAAGTTGTTCTATATATTTTTCTCTTTCCAATGAAGGTAATATTATATTGGTTAGTGAAAATTTTGAGGTTACAATCTTAGAAAATTTTTGATTTTTGAAAATAGATGACTGTATATATGTATAGAATGATTAATAACTAATTTTAGTCGGTTTAGTTTTGGAATTTGAAAAACTGAAATATTATTTTCAATTTTTATAATAATATATTATTATTAGAATGTTTATAATATAAGTTATATTAAATCATAATTGTGATGATGTAGAACTTTTTTGTGGTTGATGATCATTCGTATTTTATTTCTCAATATTTAGCTTGGAGTTGAGGTAACCAGGGTTAATTTATTTTATATGCTTATTTTGTACTATAAGGTGTTTTCTAAACCTTGCTATTATATGTCTTCCTGGTATGTGTTTTAAAAATTATGCATATATATGAACATGAAATTGTTTTAGTAAAGTAGTAGTAATTGTTGCGATAGTTATAACGTTTGTTATAAGATGTTGTAAATGGAACAATGTATTATACGATGATCTCGGAAAATTATACGAACATATTGTTTATCTGTTATTAGATATGTTGGTTTGTGTGGAAGAGATTTAGGGTGAAATTGTGCCCATTGACTCTCTCATTCTTGGTTCGGAATTTGAGTAGAGTCTTTTGGGCGGACATCTCCTTATTATGGTATATCGGTGCTAGCATGGAGGGGACAATATTCTTGAAGTGTCTAGATAACCTTGGCTATGTCCAGAAGATATAAGAAGGAGCAGGATGAATGAGCAGAGATGATTTTAGTTATTATTAATTATCATGTTTCATTTAATTATTGTTAGTATTATAATTATGTTATTAAATCTGTTTCTCTGAATTGCAATCCTTTCTTGCATGTTTCATAAATTAATTTTGGTTACTAAGATGTTATGTCTCACCCCATCATCATCAAGAATTTTCAGGTCAAACCTCTAATCTTACTAGAGACCAAGGGAAGCAACCAAAGGCATAAAAGTTGAGAAACTTTGTAAGCCTCTTTTGGTATTAGTGTTGTACGGATTCCTATATTGCCATCTTAGGATACTCATATTTTTGTAATGTTATGACTATTTATCTGCTATTAGACCAAAGACTTTATTTTATACACTGTAATATTTTGATGAATCCACAATCAGACTTTGTGTGGAAAATGTTTGGTGTAAACCATATGTTTTGGAATTAGTATCGTATGACCCGTGAACTATGTGTTTTCTTTTCTTATCAATAATTGTGCCTTGAATTATGAGCCTTTTCATGCTTCACTAACTGCAATAGACTGTGTTTCATGAGTAAAAATATCATGTATTTGAAGTGCTCAAGTCCAACTTGAAATTCAATTAAAAAAAAAAATTATGCAGGGCCTAATGGGCTGGCCCATGGCCCTCCAGGGCCAATCTCATTTATTTCTTCAAATTTTTAGGCCCGGCCCTTGAAAGGTCAGGGCTTAAACGGGTCAGCCCAACATGCTCGACCTGATTTCCCAGCTTTAATAAGAATGCAGCATATATTGGGACTGAAGCTGAAGCAAGCAAACGTACGTGAGAAGATCGATGAGACCAAAGAGTCCAAATCTAAGAACTCTGGTGGTAATGGAGATGGAATTACAGGTCATAATCATTTTTTAATTTAGCTCTTTATTTCGAAGTTTTATACTTTCTGCTACCTCTTCATAATTTGTGGAAAGAAAATCAGTATTTTTATGTTTTTCACCACTGGCCTCAAGTTCATCAGTGAGCTTGGATTCTGTAATAACACTCTTCAAAAAGAATAAAACATGTTGCAATCTCTATTCAATTGAGTAACTTCCTGCAAAAATAAAAAGACATATGACACAACAAAAAAACAATGGGATGATTTCTACTTTCTCTCCTCTGTTCTAAATATAAGACAAAGTTAACTTTTTTTAATGAGATTAAAAAAGATAATTAAATTACTTTACAGTATTTTTATTTTCCCTCAAACTAATTAGTTTTACTAATAGACTGATATAAATCTAATGATACACAAAATATAATATAATTAAGTAATTTCTTTAATTTCTTTAATTTTTTTTAAAAAAATAAAAAATAAAATTTAACTACGTCTTATATTTTAAAACAAAAGGAGTATATCATTATGCCAAACGATTTCTGAAAAATGGGTATGGATTGATGATTAGCATGGCAGGGATATAATTACTATAGCGAGGATATTCATCATGCAGACACATTTATTTGTGGGCAATAAATTACTGGGACTTATGTTTATCCTTTTAAAATTTGGCTATTTGCAAATTACCAACGACTTTGACTGCAAAGACATAGATATCTTCCTTTTTCATTTACAAGTTATATATAAAATAATATTAAGCCTTTAATTATCTTGTTTACGAATTTTTAACATGTGTTTTTATGGCTGATCTTTTGGATACTGGGATTGTCTCATTTTCAAAATGATATCTGGTCTATTATGTAATTTACTTTTACATGTACATTTGGATACTTCATACGGAAAAAACAAGAGTGAAGTCCCAATCTTAGCTATTGCTGAAGAATGCTTATGTGTCTTTTCCCATTTTCACCTTTCAAGAGGTAAAAGCTGCAATCGTTATAGGGTTTGGAATATCTGTTCTCCTCACAAGACAAAGAAAAGAAATGTATGAAAGTTAAAAGTATTTCAGATTAAATTTATTATTATTAGGGCAAAATACTCTACCATATATAGTACCATTCTTTACGTTTTTGTCTTTATTAGATGGACCTCCCCTCTATTTCAAAAAATATATATTTAAGTCTAAACCATTAACTATGTTAAGGGTTTTATTTTTTAATTAAAATAAATTTTATTTACTAATTTACCTTTCATCATTACTAATTTCCTGATTTTGGCTAAAATTTTTTAGAAGTTTAAGAGTTTTTTTCCCCTTTTTCTTAATTTATTTTTTGATCCAAATAGTTATCTGTTATTTTTTTTTTTTCATATTAAGATCAAGACTTCATTAATTTAATCAATGCAGACATAGAAACTTAATTAAAAACATGATTAATTATTTTTATAGATGCATATTTAAATGAATTAAAATGTTTATAAATGTGTATGCAAGAAATGTATTCAAAATTTGAAATTTTAGACTAATATAAGTTATATTTTATCTCAAATTTACATGATTAATTAATAACAAACGGGGAATAAAATGTCTTTCAAATATGCTTTCAATCTTGGTGTTGTGGGAAAAAAAAAAAGAAATAAATAAATATTTTTTTAGTCATCTAAAAGAATACTAAATAAATAAGTTTCAATAAATATGATAAAAATTTAAAATTTTATAATACAATAAAAATTAATAAATTTTATAATATATTAGAAATTGTGAACATATATGTATTTTTGACAAATATAAAAGTGTGTAACACCCCAAATTCCATGCTTGAAAATCGTGTCAGTTAACACTTAGTTTTAGGAAACATTAACAGAGTTTGAGGTGCTACAGCTTAGAGTAATGCGGGAACGGAAATCATGCGCTAATATTTGAACAATGAGTATCTGATATAAAAATACCCAGACATATGCTGATGCCCTGACATAAGCTGGTATATTAAAAATTTCTCGAAGGAAGATTTATGTGATACATTATATAGAGATTCAAATACATTTCTCAATTAAACCAAGTCTTAACTAGACTTATGGCTGGAAACCCAACATAGTTAATCAAACATATTGGACAGATTGGTGTTTAGTCTAATGGGAGTCTCCCCATCTTTCACGGTGACTTATGACACCCACCAACAAACCCTTTCTTAGTTTAAGCACTAATTGGTTTGAAATAACTCTACTAAATTCATGTCAGAAACTATGTCCTAATAACTTCTACTGACCTTCGTCTTCGACCGCAGCCTCTTCACGGCTCTATCCACTTCGCCTTCCCAAGTCAGATTTCCTTCCTTGAACCTTTAGTCAAGGCTGAGATTCAATACCCATTGAATCTCAGGTAACAGTTAATCTCATGTGAAAAGTATAAATAATATATATGACAGTTATTCAATACATTCAGTAGACAATACATAGCACACAAAAAATGCATGTCAAAATCACCATACATAGCACACAGCTTATGCATGTACGACCATGTTTGCACATAACCAGTGCCACGATGGCCCCTTGTATCCTCAGCGCTAGGAAAACATACAAACGGTGTTATCAAGACTATAACCCGCGTCAAGCTGAATCCACAGCTACCTTGAATGTATGTAAACGACTGAAACCACAGTCTTGCTCATAACACACGAATCATACAATCATATATATAGGCATACAAGACACACAGGTGTTGAAGTTACCAGTACGCGAACATACTTTTCACTGGGTAATTGTCAAACATCCAACCTTTGAATCCGGCCTTGGACTTCCCGGATATCCTAACATATCACCATATCACTTAGAATAATATCCTAAGAGATATTTCCACCTCTATTTACCCCTCTACCCTTGGTGAATTTGTTATTTACAACTTTACCTTTACATTTATTTTAAAACGTAGTGCAGTATTTTCTGGGCAGATTTTTCCAAACTTTTATCACAATGATCTATTAATTCTAAAAATTATTCCCTAACATGTTTTTACCTCTTCAGGCATTTTTCAATGCAATGAGGCCTAAAAACAAATATAGGAATTTATTCTCTAATTTTCTAGATTAAACTAACATTTATACTAAGAACTTATAAAAACTAAAGACTAGAAATTTAAGAGCTAGAACTTACCTCTTGAAGACTCTCCTTCTTATTTCAAGATTCCTCCTCACTCTCCTACTTAGAAATCACCTTCTTGAAGTGTGATTTGGTGTGAAGAAAAATGAAGAGGAAGGCTCCCTGTTTATAGAAAAACTCAATGGCATTACTTGGTAATTTTTTGGAGATCCAATTTGGCCTCCTTCTTCCCCATCCATTTGATTCATCTTGTTCATTAAGGAATCTCATCCTATCCCTACACCAAGACTTGGACGTCCTTATCCTCCTCCTTCTTCCATTTCATTTAAAATCCTTATCCTAAGTACATTCCCAATTATCCCATGTGCAATTCTACAAAATATCTATATTAAAATATTATAACTTTTCTTCTTCTTCAAGATAGAAAAAACGTCCCCTACCCCTTCTCTCTTGATCTTTTTGTTTTTCTTTTGTCTCTAATATCCATCTTTCAAAGCCTCCTATTGGTTCCTTTATTATCTCATGGATTTAGCCAATTTAGGGGATTAATTAGGACCATTAGATTTACCTTTATTAAACTTAATCTTGACCTTTGATTTTAGCTACCCACTTTGACTTTTCAAAGTTGATTAGCAAGGTTAATTAACTCCTTAATCAATTGATTAAATCTTCTTAAATATCACCATCATTGGTTACTTTTATTAATTGTAGGCTTAAACTTAAACCCATGAAAAATATCTCAAATACTTGGCTCTCAAAGCTCCACCATGTGTTAGTTGTCATTGTTGACTTTTGGGGCACAATTAATTAGCTCTAATCATGTGCTTAATCCCCATTTTTATTACTAATATGATTAAGGCTAATTGGTTTGCTAATTAACTCAAGTTATTAGAGCATCATTAGCCATTTAACTTCATCAATTAATCCCTTGATATTTTTGAAAATATCAGCCCGTTTTCTTGATGATTTTATTTATCCCTAATTATGTTGCAATTAATCTCTAATTAATGCAAGCTTAGGTGCCCTTTAACATTTGCTAATTGTTTTAATTTAATTTAGTATTTCCCTTGCTTATCTTGCTCTTTTTGATAGGCAATTTTTGTTATTTTATGTTATTTTTATTTCACATATTATTTCCCTTATATGTAGCCTTCGAACCTACCATTTAATTGTAAGTTTTATGAAGAAATTTTCCCAAAATTCTAATTAATAGCTTAATAGATTTTGAGACACATATTTACCTTTGTATTGTGCTAATCTATTTATCAAAATATAATATTTACATGTATTATGAAAATTAGGGTATTACATTTCTCCTCCCGTTAAATAAAATTTCGTCCTCAAAAATTTGATAATATAATCTCGAAAGATTATCTAGACTTCTAGTCTATTCCCTTTCTACGCATGCTTACATAGAAAACTCCTTTATCCCATTCATCATGTACACAAGTATAGTACTCAGATACAAGACCTACTTGTCCATCTTCAAAGTGCTTGGTTACGCAGGCCTCACTACTTAACTCATTTTGCCTCTCAGCTTAATACATATTGGCCTTCTGGCCCAATTCACCACCACAGCATTGGAGATTCTAGCCTCACCACCTAGGAAATCATCCTCAGGCCGTAGGCATCTATTACCTGGGCAGTGAATGTTCCACCAGCTTTAAGATGTACTCTAGGCACATTAGTCTAAAGCCACCATGCCAATCAGCATCTTATATAGTGCTTAAGCATCATAGGTCTTATGGCCTAGGAACACCGCCCCATGCAACCTTGCACATCAGGACTTACCGCCTTGAGCCTCTGCTCTTTATTTCATCTAAGCTTTTTCCATTCAAGCTTCAGATTACTTTTTCTTTCTTAGCACTATAGCTGACAAATATCACCTGACCTATTTGGTTCAGATTCCTAGACCATTCTATTAGTTTATGTTCCTATTTCCTAGCCTCCAACTACACCGCTTTTGTTTTCAACACAATAGCATTGACAATCATATCATCGCTATCAAAAACTGTCATGTTTGTCTTAGTTTAAAATTTTCACACATTGAAAATATTTTGTGGTCGCAATACATTTCACAATCTGTACCATACCAAAAAGTAATATTGCTTTCAAATTTTTCAAAGATAATGTTATCGCTGTCAGCATAAATTTTGTGAAAAACAATTTACTACCCGATTAGTTCAAAAACTTTTACTATCGGCACACATTTTTGAGCGGGATAACTCATTTTACAAAATTTAACAATTCGAGAACAAACGCCACCATTTCAACCACTTGGTATAGTGAGCGCCCTCTCCCAATCCCCAAATCCGGCCTCTTCATCAGCAGTACCGTCAAACAATGTGGGAGAACCCCCGTCCCTCCCATAAGAGACCCAGTGTTCACACTGGCACATAAAGTAGCAACCCTATCTACCGGTAACTCAGTCCAGCCATAGACAATCAGGTCCTACTAGACAAAACATAGCCCCTACAAGGCGAAATGTTATGGATTGGGTGCATTCACTGCTAGTGCGATTTTTCATTCTCTCAAAATAAATCCCCCTTAAAAACTTTTTGTTCAAAAAGAGCCTTGCTCAATGGCCAACGATTTCAAACATTTCAAAACATCTGGCAAGACCCAGCAAACCGTGTATATCTACAACAGCTTCTATCCTTCCAGTTCCGTACTGCCTTTACTACAACATAGTTGAAAATTGAATTTCAAACTTTGGGTTCTAACAAACCCCTTTTACAAGACAATATCATTTTCAAAGTGAACACAACCTTGGTCTCAAATTTTCTATTAAAAACATTTTATTTGAAAATTTAATTTCGAAAATAAACACAACAGGTGTATTGGTAAGTTTAAAAATTCAATTTTTAAACACTAGTCAGGAATCAGACAACTAATCTTAGAATATCATTACTTCTTAACGAGCTCTACTTAGTCTTTCAACTACTCCCAAGACATCACCCACTCTTCTCCGGCTTTATAGTCTCTTCAAGACATTGCCCGGTGTTACTCACAGGACTTAGGGCTTAGGGCTTACAGTCTCTCACAGGGCTTAGGGCTTTTCATTGAACATATAAATGTCCAACGACCCATAGACACACTGGTCCCAAAGGTCTTACTGACCACTATATAGTCATATCCTAACATAGATATGTCCTACAACACTGGAGCACCCTATGGCTATATACGGGATCACGTAAACCTCTTCTCTAAGGAAACCCATTAGATACAAGACTCGTTATAATGTACTTACCTTGAGAACCAATCCACTAGTAGCTCTACTTTATGGTTTGTTGTCACAACAGCTCCACTCTATGGTTCGACGTCACGGTGGATTTGCTCTACGGTACTTTACTTTGTGCTTTATTCAGTCCTTCTCTAACTGGTCAGCCTCTCTAGTTAGCATCCTCTGTAGGTAGACCTCCTTGATCAGAACTCCCCATAGGTAGCCTTCTCCAATCAAAACTTCCCATAAGTAGCGTCAGTTGATTGTCTCTGAATCATTATAATGAGAACTCAGATCTCTATCAGGTTCCTATCCTTTAATGGTTTCATAATCTACTATCTTAATTCTGCCATCTCATCTAGGGTCATTCTATATATGGACTCTCACTACTTGTCCAGCTCCAGTCAATATCCTTGTCTTATCTCAACTTTCCCTAACGGGTAACCACCCACTTCTTAGGGAATCTATTAGTCACTAACATCACTAAGATTATTGGTCCCAACCATGAGACCATAACCTGTGACTACTGAGGTTCTAACTATCATATGGTTCCATTGAGGAACTAACTCTCAGGTATTGAAACCTAAGGTAACCTCACTCATACTTCCTCAAGGTCCCTACTCTCAAGTATTTGGAACTTAGACAATGCTCAGTCATACCTTGACCTAAGCATCATCTCTGCTCCGACTAGATTTAAGCTCATTATTACTACACTATTCTCAAGGTATCCCAAAGGATCACCATGTTTCATACCTCTAGGTATTTGGGCATTTAGTTCAAAGGAACTCAAATCTACAAGCTACTTCTCAAGGATCACTCTTCTGAGGTTTCTCTCACCTAAGCACGCTTAACTTCTAAGTGCATGTCGGATCTAGGGTTCTAATACCGGTACACATACCACTGGGTACCGACAACTCTCATAGGTACTAGTACGACATATTTGCCTCCCCAGAAATGTTGGGTGCTTTCCCCTTTCTATATACTGCACCCTTTTTATGTAACGGACCACCACCGTTATACACTCAGTCAAAGACACCCGTCCCCGGATTCATGCTCCGTTGCACATATGATGTTTGGCCCCCTACTAGGCAGGATTGTCTACTCAGGGTAACTTAGTCGGTAAATTACTGTCTAATAGGAAACTTACATGGTAAGCTACTCTCTACAGGGAAACCTATTCAGTAAGTTACTGTTCCTAGGGAAACTTATGCAATACTTGATTTTTTGGTACAACTTCCCTTATAAATTTGCTGTTGTGGGAATTTAACTTAGACCCTGATTCCAATATCAGGAGTCCTAGAGTTTAGCAACAGAACCTTTATTCTGTGCTATCTCCTTTATCTCTAGGGTTTTTTTGTTGACCGAGTTTAACCCTTTTCCTTAGGGTATACGTCCTTTCTGTATCACATAACCAGTATTATATCAGTACTCCTAACCTAATTGTCCAAACCATCCTCTGATACCAAAAGTGTCTTCGTGGCGCCCATACGTCGTGGCAACATAATACCTCAGTCGCTAGTTTTACGCACTGCCTCACGGCTCAGGGTACACTTCACATGCTCCCAATGCAACCAGGTCCCTCATTTGGAGAACTCCTGCCATGTTGGGGTAAGAGCCAATCCTTCACCACGGATCAGACTGTGAGAACCCTCGATCATGGTTAACTTTACCTACCTCTGATACCAAAATGAAACACCCGCCTTAAATACACCCTTTATAATTAGGTAATTACGTACATGGAAGCTCTCTTCAAAAAATTTTACCACTGAAGTTACTATTTACGTACAAATAATTTAACCTTCAGTAAAATAAATCTGGCGGAACTAAAATCTCTTCCCATCTTGGTCTATACTTCCATGACCTCTTTCTTAATACTTGAGCTTCTTACCCCAGCTACAAAATTAAACTATTCAAAAATTTTCCTCCGATCTGGCGCAACATAATATCGATTTGATCGTCGTCTTTCAATACAAGCTCCTCTGGGGTCTTCTCATGTTTAATCTTGTCTCCATCAAACAAGAAAGTAAGGGTTGAACATCCCCGCCCTAGTCGATCACAAATACGATTCAAGATTTCTTTGATGGGAGTTTCTTTTTTAACGTTGTGGGAAAACACTTGACCATCCGGGTTCCTGAAATTGAGAAGAATAATATCTGAATCACTGTGCACCTCCGCGCTCCTACCAGCACCTCCGCGTCCGCTTCTGCCACGGCCGCGGACGCGAACACGTCTGACTATAATTTGGGGCTAGTAAGCATCCTTTAGCCTGCTTCTAACCAAAACTACTCCAAGTCCACGTCCACAGGACTCTGATTCAGAGAGACACCGAAGCGGAAGCAGCGGACTCAGAGTAGTTTTGGTTAGAAGCAGGCCAGAGGACGCTTACTTGCCCTACATTATAGTCAGACGCGTCCGCGGCCGTAGCGGAAGCGGACGAATGCTGGTAGGAGCGCAGAGGTGCACAATGATTACTATTCTTCTCAATTTTAGGAACCCGGATGGTCGAGTGTTTTCCCACAACGTTAAAAAAGAAACTTCCATCAAAGAAATCTTGAATCGTTTTTGTGATCGACTAGGGCGGGGACGTTCAACCCTGCTTTCCTGTTTGACGGAGATAGATCAGACGTGAGAAGACCCTGGAGGAGCTTGGATTGAAAAACAACGATCAGATCAATATTTTGTCGCGCCAGATCGGAGGAAAATTTTTGAATAGTTGAATTTTGCAGCTGGGGTAAGAAGCTCAAGTATTAAGAGGGAGGTCATGGAAGTATAGACCAAGACGGGAAGAGATTTTAGTTCCACCAGATTTATTTTATTGAAGGTTAAATTATTTGTACGTAAATAGTAACTTCAGTGGTAAAATTTTTTGAAGAAAGCTTCCATGTACGTAATTACGTAATTATAAAGGGTGTATTTAAGGCGAGTGTTCATTATTTATTTGTTTAAAGAGGGTGTTTTGGTCAAAACGTATGTTTAATAGTCAAACTTAACAGTCTATTAACCGTTTGGTTGATGAAAATAGAATTTCAAATATATATAAGAGAAGTTTTTGTAACATATATTTTAATTTTAAAGGAGGTTTTTGTATGTTTTCAAAATAGGGGATGTTTATATAATTTAGATAAAATAGACGGGTAGTCAATGTATTTTTCTATATTAGTATTATTATTATGCTCTTGTTAACCCTATCATACATTTATGAAAGAGAAAAATATAATTCAAGATTAAAGTTGATTAAATCTAATGAAATAGTTTGATAATATAGTGCCCTTCAATGAAAAATGATTGTTCTGGTGTGTTTGAAACTCATTCTAGCTATTCTACACCATGATGTTTTGCTTTGCATTTGCTTAAAGGAAATTTAAATGAACAAATGTGAATTGAAAACATTGCTTTATTGTTGGCGAGTTTGACTTATTTTGCTGTGTATTTGCATGATTCCCTGCTCTGATACTATAACATAGTTAAACATTACTCTAAATCCAATAAAGCCTCAGGCTCTGATACCAACATAATGAAAGTTTAAGGTAAGGCTTCACACCCATCTGGTATTAGAGCCAAGGTAAGGGTTTATATGGGTATGGTATTAGAGCTTAAGGTAAAGTTTCACACCCTACTCTGGTAAAGTATTTCTCTTCATTCTAGCCTAGTGCTAGAACCTACGTTTTCATAACACTCAGTGTGGCATTCTGCTTTGATATCATAACAAAGTGACACATTACTTCAAACCAAATAAATCCTCAAGTTTCCTTTACATATTATAGTATCAGAGCTTAAGTCAAAGCTTCACATCTGTCGAGTATCAGAACCAAGGCCTCACACTGTTTTACCATTCTACGTCCTCTTTATCCTCCTCTCAATCTATACAGTTTTCAACCGATGACATTAGAGATAGAGCTTCGTAACATGTGTGCCAAGAATGTTTGGTGCGTAGCACTCTTATTCAACTCTGCTCTAACATGTTTGATCGAGTCTTCCTGCTTTAATAGTTTTTCTTAAAAGTCTTCGTTTCCGTTTCCATGTCTCTAAGTTTATGAAAAATGTTAAATATTGTTTTTGCAGTTTATCTCCTTAGCTTTCCGAGGAAGAAGAAATTAACTAAAACTGAAACTAAAAAAACTCAAAAGACTATGGCCTATCTTGCTGCTAATAGAAAATATAATTGGGAGCAATTTTTTGCCAAGATCATCGAAGAATCTGAAAAATGACTATATTTATGTTGATGAGTTGTAAAGGAAATTTGTCTTGCTCAGTTTTTTTTTTTTTTTTTTTGCAAAAAAACTGTATTCAAAATTTGAAAATTTAAACTAATATACGTTATATTTTATCTCAAATTTACATTATTAATCACATACAATGAATAAAAATGTATTTCAAATATGCTTTCAATCACAGTGTTGTGGCAAAAAAAGAAAAAAAGAAATATGTTTTTAGTCATTTAAAAGAATACTAAATAAATAAGTTTCAATAAATATGATAAAAATTTAAAGTTTTATAATACAATAAAAAATAATAAATTTTATAATATATTAGAAATTTTGAACATATATGTATTAGAATTATTTTTTGTTTGCAAAAAAAAACAAATTATTTTTAGACAAATATAAAAGTTCATTTATTTGTTTAAAGAGGGTATTTTGGTCAAAACAAATGTTTAATAGTCAAATTTAATGGTCAACTAACCGTTTGATGGATGCAAATGGAATTTCAAATATATAAGGGAAGTTTCTGTAAAAAATATTTTAAAGGAGATTTTTGTATGTTTTCAAAATAGGGGATGTTTGTGTAATTTAGGTAAAATAGAGAGGTAGTTAATGTATTATTATTATTATTATGCTCTTGTTAACATTATCATGCATTTGTGAAAGAGAAAAATGCAATTCAAAATTGAAGTTCATTAAATCCCATGAAATAGTTTGATAATATATGTGATGCCCTTCAATGAAAATGATTGTGCTGGTGTGTTTGAAACTCATTATAGCTACTCTACACAATGATATTTGGCTTTGGATTTGCTTGAAGGATATTTGAATAAACAAATGTAAATTGGAATACATCTGTCAAATATTAGAGCTAGGGTAAGGCTTTACACTGCTATAATATTATAGCTTAAAATAAGGCTTCATACATGGATGTTATTAGAGCTAAGGCCACACATTGTGTTTGCATCAGAACCTGATACTTTATTTGGTTTGGAGTAATGTTTCCCACAGTTTGTGTTGGCATCACCCTGTTATAGTATCAAAGTCAGTCAGGTATCACACAGAGCAAAACAAATCAAACTCACTAATAGTAAAGCAATGTTTCCAATTCACATTTGTTGATTCAAATTTCCTTAATATAAATGCAGAGTAAAACATCATTGTTTAGAAGTAGCTAGAATAAGTTTCAAACTTACATAATCATTCTTCATTTTCTTCCGTAATCTTTGCAAGAATATGCACTCCGTCAGACATTTTGTTAGCAGAAGAATAAGCTGTAGTTTTCTACATTTTCTTGCTGTGAATTTCAGCTGCCTACTTCTTCCTTAGAAAAATTAGGAGATAAATTACAAAAAAACATTGTATTAAACCTCACAAGGTTTTGAATTAAACCATTAGGATTTGAATCACACTTGCTAACGCAAAATTGTAGATGAGTGCTTTGAGCCAAAATTTTTTGGCCCACATGTTAAGCTTGATGAGATGCTCTGCCTCTAATTTCCTCAATTGAAAAATGTAGAGATTGAGGAGGAGGAGGAAGACGAAGAAGAAGGAGAGAGAACATAGGAAAAATGAGTCTCTGGTTAGTCATATAAGACGAAAACCTGGAGTATTATTTTAAAGCTTTGAAGATG
Organism: Acacia confusa; assembly: GCA_037074495.1. Lineage (NCBI taxonomy): Eukaryota > Viridiplantae > Streptophyta > Magnoliopsida > Fabales > Fabaceae > Acacia > Acacia confusa. The sequence goes on from CM073514.1 coordinate 12,005,237, forward strand.
AATGTGCGACCAATACACCAAATCATATATGTCATAATTTCATTCTAGCCTATTGACAGAGCTAAAGTATTCCTTTGCTTACTATTGAGCATTCTAGCCCTATTATTAGAACCTACGCTCTGATATAACACTCTGTGTGGCACTATGTTATGATACCATAACAAAGTGATACATTACTCTAAACCAAATAAAACTTACATTCTTGGCAGGCATGTTAAGCAGCTCTGCCTCTGATTTCATCAATTGAAAATTGTAGAGATTCAGAGGAGGACGAAGAAGGAGAACGCGGGAAAATTGAAGATGCTCTGTCTATGAATTCTTCATGCAAGACGAAAGCACCGTATTGTTTTAAAGCTTTAAAGAGGGATTCTCTCTTGCTGCCGTTACACCATTTCATCTTTGCACTGGCGAATTTTCCAGTGCACTATCAGCGGAAAATAATTTCTCTTTTTAGGCCAACTTCATGCCCTTGGACGCAAATTTCCTCTGCAGCACTCTCTCCTCATCCCTCATAAGCGCGCCATCTGGACCGTTTAATAAAAACTCCCACATAGTCACGGTACAAATTCTGTAATAACCTTTGGAGTGGATGAACAAAGGACACTCCTACCTGTGCTTGACCAAAACTCAAATTTGCCAAAGTATCTGCATAAACGTTGCCCCCTTTGTACACATCCTTTACTTGAACCTGCCTTACAATTGTCAGATTATTCCAAATCATTTTATTTGAAGGGGGCAAAATCTTGGCTGTATTTCGTTTCCAGTTTTTTTAATGCAGTTTATTTTTATCATTGAACTAAGATGTTTGTTATATACTAGTCCAATTAAATCAATAAGAATAGGCAATTCTAGAAAAAGAAATTAGATTTAAAGGTTTCATTGAGGAAAAAAACTAAAATATGAAAAACAAATATAACATCAATAAACTATTCGATTAAATTGCAATAAATTATTAGATTGGGGAAAACATAATTAAAAAGGCATGTTATCCATACATGACTCAAAACCCCATCGTTAGTATAACCGAGAAATATTTAAAGCGTACAAGGTGAGCTAATTTTCAAAATCATCCAGTTTATTATGTTGCACTGCAGTTTATTTTTAGAGAATTGCTGATTTTTTGTTGTTGTTGTGGATTGAGGATTATTGTAGCTGATAGTGCAGTTGAAAATGAGAGATCAAGACGACTTGGTACTTCTATACTGAACCAAGTATAAATTATATAAAGCATTCATTACTCCGATTTTCTCCTCCACAACAGTGTCTTACTTCTCTTTTCCTTTCATTTTTTCTGTTGATGCTTGAATCAGAATCATGTGTTGTTATTAACCATTGGCAGCAACACTTAAGCTAGGGAGGTCCAGCTTTATAGAAATTCAATAGTATTTGGTTATCTTTCGATTTTACCGTTTGTAAAGAGTCATATACCATACGGTACATTCAGCTAGCATATCACATTCAAATAATGTTCAACACCAATCCATTATTTTTTATTTTTTTGTTAATTGATTTTTTCATTTTGCTTGTCCAAAGAACAAGCAAGACTTTCCTTGATCTGAATAGGCAGGCCTAATGACAGCTGATGTGGGGATTTCTGATTGGTTACGTAAGGGAACTACTTCCACAAAGTGTGTCATTCTTGCCGTTAACGCCTATTTTGATATTGTCTGGACATGCATATTTATGACTATACATTCATGTGCAGTATGTTTGGGTTTTGATATTAATTGTTCCTCATTGAGCTTGAATTGAGTGTTACTACTCCCTTAGACCTTAGTTTTTGACTCTACGGAACTACCTGTACGTTTCCCCGTACGTGTTACTATTTCCCAATCCTAGGACTAATTAAAAGAAGGCAAATGATTTCGCCAGGCACAGGGTAGATTAAAGTTTTTTAGTCCTATATATTTATGCATGTGATCAAGACACCATAATCAATTTTCATATTAATTAGAAAATATATATATATATATATATTTTTATCCTGTATCGTTATGACAATGGCCAATTGCTCCAGAGTATTCCTTATCTCTTACAGTATCTTTTATGAAGCTTTCTTATTTTTATCTTTTGTGATTAAGTCATGAACACATAAGAAAGAAGATGAGAATAGGAGGTAACGAGGTTGTTTCTTTGACAAATATAAGTTCATGCAAACCCCACCTATTTAAGGGAAGCTTTTTGTTGTAAAAGATGAGAATATGGAGTTCTTCAATCCTGTTGTTAATTCAGCAGACATGAAATTTGATGTATTCTTAAGTGTCTCAGTTTGTACGTAACAGAATGGTTTCCATAATTGCTATTTTTTTTTGGTTTGAACCAATTCCGGTGTCAGCTATATCTTGAACTTGAATGTTCAGGGCTGATGAAAATTGAGTTTTGTGAACCTCAAGAGTTGAGCTCTCTTCTGATTGTTTTATTGAAAAAAGGGTTGATTTATGTGGTTATTTGGGTTGAATTTCTCTTATAATCTTTTTCTCATCATCCCTCATAATCTCTATATCACATTCATCCAATCAATCACAATACTACTTTAACTTTTCTCTCATCTTTCCAATCAATAGTCTATATTAGCTGATAAGAGAAAATGACAAAAAAGATGAGGAGAGGAAGCTCTTCCTTTTTCAATATATCCAATCCTTGTGAAAGGGTTATAGCTTTTTTTTTTCTATTTTCTTTTCTTTTTTTCACAAAGGGCATAGAGCTTTTGTTCCCCATGACGTGACACTGTAACTTGGGGTGCGTGCCTAACACAAAGACTTCCAGATCCACAAATTAATTATTGGCCAGCGCACGTGTTATTTTTTTGGAATCACCAGTTGCATTCCCGTACGGCACTTTTATTGTTTTATTTTTTTTGCTCAGAAGACTATTATTGTTTTATTCAAGTTTCCTTTGTGTGAATGCAATTTCTCCACGAGACGATGAAATTTGTCTTGATATACAGGATTATTTTCAATAAACCTGTGCCTATAAAAAACCACTCGATCCGTTGGTATCTTGAAATATATTGTAAAATCTTGTCTCTAATTACGTAGTATGTGTGTGTGTGTTACCTTCTTAACATAAGAGTTAAAAAAAATTTATTTGGTTTTAGATAATAGATGTGGACTGTGGTGATGATGAGATGGAGGATGAACTTTAATTTGAGAGGAAAAAAAACGATGGAGGATGAATAGAAGTCTGGGACTAAAAACTTTTTAAGCTAAATATAATTTTAATCCTTTAAATTTTACATGATGCATATTTTTGGTCCATTAACTTTATTAAGTATAATTTTAGTCTTACATCTCTACTAACGTCAATGTTGCTAACAAAAAATATAAACACAATAGACTCAAGTGATGACTGTATAGTTAACAAAGCATGTTTAAGTTTTAGTTTTTTAAATACAATATAATTAGATTATGAAACTAAAATAAATCGACAAATTACTATAAAGAAAATTGAGGTTTGGATATTTAGATTATTAAATTAATATATTATATTATTAAACTAAAAATTATTTTAATACATTTGAGGTTTTTATATTGACTACTTCATGGTTTTTAGATATTTTTTAATTTATGTATTTTAAATTTAACATTTATATCATTTATTTATACAGTCATCACTTAAGCTTATTAGTTATTATTTGAGTTTGTTGTATTAATGTTTTTTTGTTAGTAACATTAACGAAACTTAAGTGATAACTACGTTTATTAGTTATCACTTGAGTTTATTGTATCAACGTTTTCCGTTAATAACATTAACGGTCTTAAAATTATTGGACCAAAAATATATTTTATAAAGTTAGGGAACAAAAAGTATAACTCATGAAAACTTAAATGAATAAAATCATATTTTAGCCTTTTTTTTTTTTTTTTTTTTTAATGTTATACCAACCGGTGCAAGTCTTAATGAGGGAGGCTTTAGCATGCATTGGATCTCAAGAAATCCCACTCCAAGTTTTAGAAAATGGCATATACAATCGCAGTAATCAATGATCACTTTATTTATTTATTTATTTTTGGGATCATCGCACTTCTTTTAAAAAGCACCAAGAAGAAGGGTATTTATGTTGGCCAATAATAAAAAAAAAAAAATAGGACATGTTTGAATTAACGACAAAAGTTGCTTCTTTTTTTTTTCAATGTAATTTATGACATATAAAGTAAGTATGTGAGGAGTTTACCTCAATTTATGTTAACGTGTTTTTTGAATGCCAACTCAAATAGGCGCTTATAAAGCGAAAAAGCGGAAAGATTCATTAGCTCATCGCTTCCTTCCATGGATGTATGAATGGGTACAGCAACCATCATGCACTAAAGACAAAATATTCCAAATTATATTGATTCATTATTTATAAATCCAACTTAAAAGAAATGACATGAATGATGCACATGCACATGGACCTGTTAGATCAGTATATTTAGTTAATTGACTATCAAAAATTAACCTGAATAACCTCTAGGGTGTGGAATTACAATGATCTGAAAACTTTTAGATAATCAGCGTTCTTGAATGAAAATTTTTAAAACAAATTTGCTCCTTAACTCAAAATAAAAATAATGTGGATGACATGTGAATTTGTTAACTTGGCATATTCAATCAATTGACAGATAAAATTAAAATTAATAGTAGTTGAGATGATTTTATTACAAGTTAGAAACTTTCAAGATAATATTAAACCCAAAAATTTAGGGCAACTTTTCTCTTGTTTTTTTGGTACAAAAATAAGACTTAACCGTGTGTCATAATTAAATTTTGAAACAATATATAATTTGTGAAACAAGATAATAAAAAAATAATAATAAATTCAAAATTTTATGAAAGCAACAATTTTATTTTGTTTTCAACAAGAATTGAACCTACATAAGTGAGAAAAATTACTTGAACAATGTGTCTAGATGATGATTCTTCGGAGTAGGCTTGTTCACGAGACCAGAACAAGCCCGAGAACAAGATTTCATTTACTTTTTTCTTAAAGGCCCTAAATCGGCCTTCTGTCACGTTGACCTGTAAAATGTAAGATATATGAGCACATGTTGGATTTAGATGATTGAAAAAACATATAATACAGATATTAATTATCCTCTTTTATCAAAATAAGAAATAATTGCCAATGAGAGTTGGCACAGATGGTAAGGGATCCAAGACTAGGCCCTTAGGTCGTGAGTTCGATCCCCTCTGCCGTCGCTGGAACTCCTTTGGTAGGCGATCTCGTAAGTCCCCAGTAAGTGCTCATAGAGCCCGGGGGCCGTGCCCTGGCCTTGGTAGGGGATTGGTATCGAACCCCTCCAAAACTTTTTGTTATAAAAAAAAAGAAATAATTAAAAATTAAACCTGATAAGAGCTAGAATCATAAATAATACTAAAAACAGCTTGCATTTGATTGTAATAATAAAAAAAAAAAAGCTTGAACCTAATAAGAGCCATGATCATAAATAAGAATTTTTTTTTGAACCTGATTGTAATGTAGTAGGAAGTAAAAAACTAAAGGTTCAAGAGGAAAGCAGCTTGAATTTAAATTCAAATCCTCAAATAAAATAAAAAAGGAATTAAATTCACTAGTTCATATTCCATACTCAACATTAGTGCTTTGGTTGTTCTTTTCATTCAATGTATTTGAAGCAGTTGATACTTCAGGAAAGTTATTAGTTATATCTTTAACAAAAATATTAAATATTGTAGTAAAAAAATAAAAATATTATATCATATAGTAGATATATTAAACTAACAACAATATGATTCCCGAGACATTACTCATCATTTAGACATCATTTAATAACTACGTACATAAGTTAGAAAATAAAACAATATATATAAATAAATGATTTTTTTTTTTTTATCCCGCCCTAAAATGATGGAAGTGAACATGCTGATTAGAGGGCCTTGATGCTTTGGGCCCAAATTAGATAGAGAAATTAAAGGAGAAAAGTAAGAATGGAGAGTGAAATTCGACAAATCACAATAATCAATTTTTAACTCATAAGGCATTAAAATGTGTTAATCCTAAGAATTAATGAGAGAACTTTTAAGATCCTAAATATAACAATCCGATCAAAAAATTTCAAAAAATAATATTCCATAATAATGCTAAATATTCAAAAATTATAATTAATCGTTAACCCATATCTCTTATATCCACCTACGGATGGATGCTGGGAACTTGTCATCCAATGAAGTTGTGGTTGTGGGAGGTTGAGGAGCTTCACCAGAAGTTTTATCCTTCTCAAATTTGTGACCTTTTTTCATGTTTGTTTTCCTTGGTAGTGTGAAGAGATAAGCTACAACATAACACGGAGCAGAATCATTAAGGGGGTAATAAATCCTTTGAATACCAGGAAGAAAAACTGAATGTCAGTAGATCTGGGTAGCACAATAAGTCTTCTCAACACCCAGAAAAAGGGTAACAAAAATTAGCAAACGCCAAACAGAAAATGCTTTCTAATTAGACAGAAATGTAAGAAAATACCAATTGAGCTTTGAAATCCGAAATCGATGATTTTCTCATAGAATAAATTGTTAATTGCTACTCAAGTGTAGTTAATACCTATGCTCTAATAGGCAACAAGTCTTATTTAGAATTTTAAAGTCCAAGTGGTATTTTTTTAATTATTTTGTTTATTTAAGATGCAACAGCACACAATATATATAGACATAGCGTAATCACTTATTCATCTGGGATACAATATACGTAACACCTATTCATTTGATCGTCATTACATTTGCCGGGAAAAAATGGCAAGAGACAATATATCAGTCAAGATGCGTTGATGATAGGTATGCATGCCATAAAACAGCAAATTACAATGGCAATGAGTCAGATGGCCAACGGTTCAACATTGATATGCCAAGCTTAAAAAGAAACCTTTATAATACTCATTCCCATTCGATCTGTAATATATAACCTGATTGAAGAGTTGATATTTATTCTAAATATAAGAATCCTTAATATATATGCCAGAAAGAACTATTTTACATTTGTATCAATTTTTTCCCCCAAAACTAACTAGTCATATGTATATTTACTTAACAATAATTGAGTAGAAGAGAGATTGAATGAATTAAGAAACATCATCAAGAAATTTTAGAAAATACATGTCATATTAATTAATTTAATAGGTTTATTTAATTTAATCAAATCAGTTAATTAAGTATTTACATTAGGGATTAGAGGAGTACTTTATATTGCAATTGCATATTTCAGGATAGAACTATAACGTAATCAACGAAAACAAGCCTCAACTTTTGGTTATCTTTTGCATTATCTAAGAGGGTTAAGGTCCAATTTTGGATTGAAGTTTTCACATAAAAGTTATGCTATCCCAAAGTTATTATTGTCTTGAATTTGCTTCAGAAACTTTCAAGACAGAATTGATACAACAAAGACTTCTAGGTAGTCACACCTCCTCCTACACATAAACTTTTGAGATAAAATTTGACCTTAAACCTTATTCATCATGTCATAAGATAAGTCAAAAGACGACGCCATCATGATGTGTCATCTCAAAGATATGGAGGGAGAATGATTGAATCGGAAAGTAAACAAAGACACGATAATATATGAAGGTTCCGTCACAATAAAAAGTAGTAACAAGCATCATACAAACAATTAAAAAAAGAATAAAGAAACAAAGGCTGTGGCAAGCAATTAAGAGATAGAAAGCAAAACCTCCAAGCACTAAATTTGTGATCATGAGTACACGCCAGGCTGCTTTGGCGCGCTTCATGGCAAATTCTGTTGGAACCTTTGGCGGCACCTCGCTCATATTCAAGAAAACAAATTAACAATGAAGAAATCTTTGTTTTTGTTTGATAATGGATCGGAGGTGACGACAGAACCAGCCAGAAATTTTGGTTGCTTGGGATGGATTAATTTTATTTCTCCCTCACACTCCCAATCCTCTATCTTCTACGCCCTTGGATCGTAAAACTATTGTTAAAATATTTTATGAATTTATTTTTTTCATTCCTCCCAAAACTGAAGGGAATCGATGGAGGAAAACGGTGGAGATCAGTGATGAACGGCGAGTACGAATGAGAGACTGACTTACGCAGATGAGGAATGATTGCGGATGGAGCAGGGGGATGAGGCAGGGAGAAAATTCTGCAATACATGTGTAAACCCTAAATGTTAACGGTTTAAATTTATTTATTTATATTGTAATAATATTTTATAAGATATTACATCAGATTTATTTATTTTTATCTAAAGGTGGGGAAGGGATATTAAAAAAGAAAAAGAAAGTCATTATGAGGGGATTCAAATCCGATTCTAAGAGGATCTAGATTGTGTTTTGCTTACTTGGTAATATAAATTTAATTTATGAATATATGATATTTTACCAGAAAAATTAGAAAGAAGGGCCAAACATAAATGATATTCATGGGAGAAGGTTATAAATTTGTAATTAATTAGATGTACCAAATATCAAAATAAAAATTACTAGCAAAAAATATCAGGATAAAAATGAGAAAAAGACATAAAAATATCTATGAAATTTGAAAAGGATAGATAAATAAAAGGGTTGAATTTCAATAATTCTAAAAGCACTATTTGGAATTTTCAAATTCTTAGAAATATTACAAAATTACATCTTTACCCTCATTTTTGAGAAATTTTGAAGAAAGGGGATGGTTCTTCATCTTCTTCGATACCTTCTACTCCAGCAAAGGCTTGGCAACCGGGTGTTGACAAGTTGGACGAAGGAGAAGAGCTAATGATGTCTTCCACAATACGATACGGTCTGTTTTTTTTTTTTCATCTTCTTTACTTAGAGTTAAGTGAGGATGAAAAAAATTAGGCTTACCATGGGATTGCTATTTGTATAGTTATTGCTACTCACTTCCTCATTCCCAAAGAATTTTGCTTTATTTCTCTTTTACGGATGCGAATTAGGTGTAACCTCGTGCTGTAACTTCTTCTGTTATATTCACGATAGGATGGAATTAGCTATTGCTTAGCTTTTAGAACCTGGGATATGCGGTTTTATTGTATGATATTCAAAATGAGAGTCTTGGCGGCCATTACCTGGGCCTTTATATTTTAAATTATGCTTTATTCATGTACTGTATTTTTAATATGTTTTGACAACTTTGACATTGTTCGTGACACTTTGGGCTTGGTTCGAACTGAATTTCCTCATACAGTATGCTTCATGGCAGGGACTCAGTTGAGCTTTAATTTAAAGACATGTTAGTTGAAGATTTATTATGAGTTATTGACCAACTTCAGGGCACTTGTGAATTCTTCACTATCTGTTGGATTAGTTTGTGGAAATATTAGTTGTGAAGATGAACAAGCTGATTTCATGTGTTGCAATATTTTTGTATTGGATGCCATGAACTCAAAGGAGTTTTTTTTTTGGAATGTTTATAACTACTAGTAATAATGAACAGAATAAAGAAAAATTTGATTTATATTTTTGTATTTTGTTTTTCAAATTTGAAGTATCAAATATCTCTGGTAAAAGGCGTGAACTGGTGCCTAAAACTGCAATGGACGACGCTGAAATAGATAGTAACAATGGTGATAGTGAGGATGACAGTGATGATGAAGATCCTGATAGTTGTAGGTCTCCAATTTTGCAGGTAATGTCATGTGAATTTGACTTTCCTTGCTGCTCTTGCTCCAGTCCTAAATATAAGATATAGTTTATAGTGTAAATTACACAAGATATGTCCTGTAGGACCTGAGTCGGTAACATTTTTTTCATTGAAAACAAATGAAAAATGAAGAGATCTTTTTTTTTTTTTTTTTTTTAATTATAATGGATCGGAGGTGACAACAGAAACAGCCATAAATTTAGGTTGCTTTGGATGGATTAATTTTATTTCTTACTCACCCTCCCAATCCTCGTTCATCTACACCCTTGGATCAAGAAAGAAAATAGGATCACAAAACTACTGTTAAAATATTTTATGAATTTATTTTTTTCCTCCCTAAACCGAAGAGGACGACGACAAGCTTTCCAATCCTCAGCTATGAACGGCGAGTACGATCGAATGAGAGACTGAACTACGCAGATGAGGAATGATTTTTTTTGGTAAAAAGATGAGGAATGATTGAGAGTGGAGCGAGGGAATGAGGCAGGGAGAAAATTTTTGCAATACATGTGTAAACCTTAAATTTTAAAGGTTTAAACTTATTTATTTATATTATAATAATATTTTATAAGATCTTATATCTTAGAGATTTATTTTCTTTTATCTAAAGGTGGGGATGGGATATTAAAAAAAGAAAGAAAAAGTCATTATGAAGGGATTCATATCCGATTCAAAGAGGATCCAGATTGTGTTTTGATTACTTGCGGTGTGCATGATAATGCTTCCGGATTTTTTTTTAAATTTCTGTTCTCAGAAATAAAAATATATAAGAATAATGTTTGGTAAATTCAGTTTTTCTTTTTTCTCAGGATAAATTGGTTTATTTTTTATGCTGGGGAATAAAAAAAAGAAGTAAAAAATTCCCGCTTCTCTATTCCAAGGCACAAAATCAAAATCATTTTTCTCTTAACAACCTCTTTTTCTTTATTTATATCTCAAGCAAACTAAACCCTAGCGAAGACCTTCCCTCTTTTTGATTCTCTCAAAATTTCAACCTGACGCTTTGATCCACGCCTCGTTATAGATCCAATAGTCTATGTGAGCTTTGATTTATTATTCCCCCTTTCCTTTTTCTGCTTTTGAATACAGGAAGGAGACTCTCGAAGAACTGACGAATTTTTTGCGCCAAAAATAGCTCAAAGTCATTGTCATTTCTCGTGTCTCGACAATAGCCAAACTGACCTCTGCATCAAAATTGATAAATCTTCTTTGTCATTAATTAATTTTTGGCTCTAAGTAATTATCGTTCTACTTGGCTTACGGGAGTTCCTAAATCTCGACAATGCTTCTCTCTATCTGCTCATTAATTCTTGTCTAGGGTTTACTATTGCAAAATGCTCTCTTATGTCTTTGACATGTTATCAATAAGGAGAATTATGGCATCCAAAGGGTTCACAGCAAAATGGACTTATAAAAACGCAAATCTTTTTGTTACTTTGATGGTTGAGGAATTTTAAAAAAAGGGAATAGAACAACCTCTACTTTCAGCAAGGAAATATGGAAGAGCATTAAAGATAAATTTACAAAACAAACCTGGCTTGATTGCAAACTTCATCAACTAAAAAACAAGATGAATAAATTAACTTAGACAAGCACATTCAAGTTTCAAAAAATTACTAAGTATATTTGGTTTTGGTTGGAACACTGTTTTGAAAACTGCTACAACCGAGGATGCATCTTTATGGGATGTCCATATTAAGGAAACTTTTAACATAGGCCCCATATAATTTTTTATAAATTTATTGGTGTTTTTAAACAAAATTAGGTTAATCTTTTGTACAGGACAATCCTTAATGGGAGAAATTTTGGAAGAATGGCCTTCCTTATTAGGAACAGTTAGTTGAGATATTTGAGGATGTCTATGCAAGTGGAGATAATAGCATGGGAATTTGCTTAGGTACAACAAATTTTTTATAGAGATGATGATGATATTGATAGTCCTGTTGAGACGACCAACCCTTTACTGCATAGACAAGAATATAAAGAAGATGAGCATATGCTTAATGAAGATTTATTTGCATTTGATCCTGTTGAGATGCCCAATCCTATACTATATAGACAAGATAGAACCCCAAATGCAAAGCATAGAAGACGTGGTAGGAATAAAGATATTGCAATGGCAAATCAAGCCATTCAGGATGTGGTTACTAAAAAATATTTCTACATAAGAATATATACTTGATCAACTTGAGGATTTCAACAAATTGATGGTTACTTTTAACCAGTGTAATCTTGATCGAGTGACCTTTTTCGTCTTTAGCCTTGGGGTCCATAATCAACAAAATAACCAAGGATTGCGTATAGGCAAACCTATTATCGTTCTCTCTTCTCGATGAGTCTTTTATTAATTCCTAAGTAATCTAAATGACATGCAAATGTCATAAAAACAAGGGGGAAATTGGGTTTTGGATTTTTGAATTAGTAAGCTAAAATAATAATGCAATTAAATTAAATCCTAAACTACTATTTTTGGTATTTTCTTTATAATAATCTAAATGAATAACAATCTTAATGATGAATGCTCTTGGTAATAAAGACAGTTTCTATCATTTCTATCATTGCTCAAAAAGTATGGGAGTTAAACTTCATTAAGTCTTAATGAAAAACCTCAAGATAACACTTGAATCCAATATTCTCAATTAATAGTAGCTCCTACAAATATAACTAACTACTACATCTTGAGATATTATTTGAAACCACTTAATGTGCAATTAAAATTGGAATAATGTAACATGGGTCTTCTTAAAATTGAGTGCTAAACAGCCCCTCAAGGGCGCAAATCGACTAAATTAATTAGATAATAACATGCTAATTGATATAATCTTATTGCAACCACAAAGAAATCCAAATATATATTTTTCATATTACAAAATCCAATATTAATCACATATATCAAACTAACAGAGACAATTAACATTAATCCAGAATCATATACAATAATTCCTAAAACTATAATTTCTAAAACTAGGCAATCTAAATATATAATTCTAGACAAATGAAATAATAGAAAAAACTCCCCGTTTAGTTCACTAAGCTCAAGAACAAATCCCATCACCAAGAAGCAAGAGAATTAGCCACGCATTAATCTTCAGCAACTGTCACCAACCCCAACTCTGCTGCCTTAGAAATTGAATGAGGAAAGGATGAGTTTGTGGCGTTGGTGGGGGCAGAGAATCAGTGAAAAAGAGAGGAAATAAGGTCTGGTCTGGGCATTGCTGAAAACTGGAAAAACAGAGGAAATATGGTGAACAACGGTGGTCGACGGTGGTGGAGGTAGAGGGAGGTCGCCGGCGACAATGAAGGTGAGGTGGAGGTCGCCGGCGACGAAGAAGTGAGGGTGAAGGGTCCAAGAGCGTCAAAAATGGTTCAGCGGCGCTGTGTGTTTGCGTCCCTGGATATGCCTCCCGTCAATGTCTCTGTTCCTTTTTCTTTTATTTATTCAATTCTTCCTCCAGCTCGCAACACATCTGATTCTGACCTAATTAATTCCCTGGTCAAAACGCAAGTTTTGACCAGGGACTTAAATGCAAAGATTAAAAAGTTCAGGTCAGGGACTAAAGCGTGACTTTTGGAAATATTTTTGGGGCATAACTGAAATTTCTAAAACTCTTGGGTCATTTTCTGTAATTGTTTCTCTGGATTTTTTCCTTCATAGACTTGTAATTTCCAGAGATTTTGGGGCTCTTTTATGTCATTTTCCCCTGCCTCTAAAATATTAATTTTGACTCAAATAACATTTTTTTCCAAATTCTTCAATTTTCTTCCAAAACACCTACAATGCAAAATTAAACACAATATAGCATCAAAAGTCCAAGAAATCATTTGTATGAATAATTAACAAATTATGACCATTTTACCCCTAATTTCACTTAATTTAATACAAATGTTAATATTTTAAATTAGTGCTTAATCATGCAATAATGTCCCAGAAATTACATTTAAAATCCCAATTTAATCATGAAATATCATATAAAAATATGGTTCAATCAAATCTCTAATTTAAGGAAAGAAATTAAACAATGATATACTATGTTCAAGTTTCAAGCAACAAATCAAATATATGTTGAACAAGGTTAAAATGAAAAATAAAAAGGCAAAGACACAAGTAAATGATGAATGTGTACTTGGAGACCCGTGAATCAACACAAAGCTGACTAATTAACGTCGTGGTGATATCCCTACTAACACATGAAAAAAAAGTTATAAAATCCCAGGAAAAAAGTTTGTCTTCAGTGAAGGAGGATTCCAGTATCATTATGCATGGAAATATATTATTTAATTTAGTTGAGTCGTGATGACTATATTTTACGCTCTCCGGTCCTAATTATAGGACAACATTTAAGAGTTGGTTTTGATCCCAATTATAAAACAATATTCTAATTTTTATCAATTTCTTCTTAAACTACCCCTTCAATAATACACCTAAATTAATACAACACTACATGAAAAAGCAAATTTGCCAGGAGTAATTTTCATTTATACAGTGTATTTAAAGTATTGAAATAATATATGTTGCATTTAAGGATAGGTAACAAATTACTAGGTCTTTTGCATTTTGATAGACCCTGTTATCATTTTGTTTTTTGGCAATTACATTTTTCGCTAAATAAAATACACACTCATATTTTTTAATGTTTCCCATTTGCCAAATAGTAATGAAATAAAGGAAAGAAAATAACACTGGCAAAAAATCCAATAGAATTTTGAGTTGTTAATGGACAAAATTTCCATTTTGATCAAACGATGTCATTTAAAATGTATATAAGGGCATTTTAAAAAAATGAATAAAATTACCTAATTTAACTCCTATCCTTAATTCCTCCAAAATCGGTTAAATATGTCCTATAATTAGGACTGGAGGGAGTAGTATTTGTTACAAAAAAAATAATAAAAAAAAGTATACAATAAAATATTAGATTTTTTTTAAATAAGAAATGTTGGCATTTTGGTTAACATTTATTATTTTATACAGTTGATGAAATCTGTAAAAAAAAAAAAAAGAAATAGATTTATATTGTATTAGGTAATTCTAATTCTCGAGATAAATATAAAATGTGTTAACAAATGTAATTTTGATTCTCGGAGTAAAAATAAAATGAGTTAACAAATGTAATTTTAATTGTCGAAACTCTTCCAAGGTACAGAAACAGGAAAAACTGTTTTATCTCAAAATCAATGCTTTGGAATAGAATGGTTGCCATACACACCCTAGGTCTTTAACAAGTGTGACAATTGTTTCTCGAACAATGCCGCAGAAGAGGATTTCTTAAAAAAAGAAAAAGAAAAAGAAAAGAGTGAGGGTAAAAATGTAATTTTTCCAATTTAATCTTTTCCCCCTCAAATAAAAAATAAATTGTTTTTATAAATTAAAAAGGGGAAATCATTCTTGATGCACCTATATTTTCTTTCATTTTTTAATTTGGTACATGTATGTTTTTTCATCATTATTAAATCCTTTAGTTTTACTTTATTAATTAGCACATTTAGCTTATAGACAGGAGTTGACAAAGCCATCAAAGCAAACCTACAAGGGCTAATGGTATTAAAACAGTAAAACTAAAAGATTTAATGAGGAGAAAAAACACACGGGTATCCAGAATTGAAGGAAACTACTGGTATGGTTTCCCTGAGTCAATTTTCTTAAATAAATTAAATAAACCTTTTTTTCTACTCCAAACCACACGCACTTTGGCCACTCTAAAAGATGCATATGGCCCAGGTCTTCTACCTAGATAAAGTCTAACTTTAGCAAATAAATTTTCTCTTGCATAACACTTTTCTCACACGCACGATAATTGACTCTTGAACCCTACGTAGTTTTTGTAGGCTATATTTTTTCAAAAGGTTTTCAAAGTTATCCTCTTAAGATTTTGGTGGCAACTCTCATACTGAGATCCTGACGCGATAATATAGTAGAATTTTTTTTTTTTTGATAAAAAGGAAAATTTGTCTGATTTCATTTAATTTCAATTAGACTTTACATTCTAGTAGTGGGGCTACGTTTAATTTGTACATGCAACCATGCTGGTCACCTGAGGAAATTATAGGACGAAGGCGTATGTTCTAATATAACTTGCACTCTTTCCTTAATATTTTTTACCCACTCTCTTCATATTTTAAAACTTAAACCAACTTTTGAGTATATCCACCTATGCAAAATACTTTTGAGTTTAAAATTTTTTTGGCTTAAACTGACTAAAAATTTAAACCAAAATTTTAAATCCACCTTGCCCAAACATTAATTAATAGGAAAATATTTAGGTCAAGTTTTTGATACCACTATGTCAAATTCTCTAATCACAAATGGTCATATGTACTATTTATTTCATGTAGATTTATATTTGAATGATAATATTTCAAAAATATGTCTCATGGTAACATGTGATTGAAGTACATTACATGATTGATAGAATGACATGACCTAAATATTGTCCAAATTAATATTACTCTCTTTGGTATTTAATATAAAACATATTTGGGGAATTGATACTAATCCTAAATATAAGACACATTTCATAATTTGTCAATCTTTCCTAATTTTCCCATGTTAATAATTCATCAACAATATAATAATCAAGAAAAATAAAGAATTAAAGAAGATGACTGACATTTTAGAAAATAATACTCAGTACCCATATATAGTCACTTATACTTAAAAAAAATTTATTCAAAACATGAGCCGCTTGTAGGGCATTAAATGAGGCATTGCCAATTTTACCCATGTTGACTATATTAATAAATTAATAAAAAAGAGAGAAAAAAAAAAGGCGTAAATGCAAATGATTAAGAGATGGAAGAAAAAAAAATACACACTTTCATAAATAAGGGTAAACCTAAAAAAATTTATCTATTCAATGTTTTTCTGGGTTTGCAAGAATAGGTTACAATGCAAGTAACTTATATATGAGTACTAAATGATATATATCATATTAACTAAATATACTTACGTTTTTAATCTACCTAATCAATTTATTTTTGATATTATCATTCATTATCCAGTCCGAAGTTCGTTTTATATCATCAAGGCCCTTATCAACTATACTTTTGATAAGGAAAAGTTTGTCCATGTGATTTTTCTTCAACTAATTTAGAGATGCTTCTTAATAGTAATATGATAATTTTATAAAAAAGGACCTAGAGACTCCAGAATCGGGATTAATTAACTAATTTGGAGGGGATTATTATATGTCAATACCCTATTTAGGGGTATTCTTACGTCATTCTCCCTAATGAATCAAAAGGCAAGTTCATTGCTTGAGATAGTTACACATGTGATAGAACACGATCTGGCCTGGACACACCCGGGTGGGCCGGGTTCAGCTGACAAGAGTAGCTCTTCACCAATATGAGCAATTGCCTCCATCAGCTGATACATACAAAAGAGCAGCTCTTTTGTAATTAATTATTTTGATTGCTTCAACACAATCGCAAAAGACTTCCACTCAAATCTAAACCAATAAATTGCTTGCCTTGACCAAAAGGTTTTGACTTTTGACTCAGCCATTATTGTTACTTAGGTTTAATTTTAATTTCAATTTCAATTTCAAACAATATAGCTATTTGTTAAGATATATGCCAATTATATTGCCACCGGCGCCCTATTTCTTTGTAGCTTAATAATGAAGTGATGATGAGTAGCATCCCATCATGAAGCAGTATCATATAATGCCGTGAAGACAAGGGAATCATGTAGGGAACACACTTAAGACGAGCATACATATGAATCTCCAATTATTGGCCTCTTTTATATATATTCACACACACAAGCCTTTGTCTGCTGTAAAAGCATATCTGCGGCTGTCTGTGGGTAGGCCTAGCAAAAAACTGGAGCCTCCCTTCTGTCGTACTTCAATTTCTTGAATTGAAGTACTTACTATACCCCTCTAAATAATGGGGTTGGCATCATAATCAGAATTGTATAGGGTTTAAGGTTTAGGGGCAAATCTAGAGAGAATCAGAATCAAAGTGCTTGAAGGAGAGAGGGCACATGCATGCATATGCGCCTAACAAAAAAGATGTATCCAAAACATGACTCATCTCTTTCATGATTGAGAAGCTCATCATCAACGTCCTGAGGTTAGGTCAAATACTACACAGCTTCATACAAAACCGTAAACCAGAGAGATAGAGAGAGAGAGAGTACTGGGATAAAGCTTTAAACAATAAAAGTTGAAAATGATAACACAAGTAGCCAGTCTTGTTGTTATCTCATTTCTCTCACTCTCTCTCTCCGCCCCACATATATATACATATAATAAATATGTACATACATACATATATTAGAACCATATGATTATTTTCAACAAATCATCCAGCTGAGTGACAAGAGAAAGGTAATCATGTGTGTGTGTAAGTCACCTCTTATTATAAAATACTCCTTCTCGTCCTTGATATAATATATATTTATTTAATTTGATTGGGTTAAAATAATTAGTTAAAGTAAAATATATTTTCTAAAATACTTTATTTATATTCCTTAATTCCTTTTCATTCTTGATTACTGTTAAGAAAGTAACAAAAGGGATAGATTAGGAAAATGTCGACAAATATAAAAAATATATCTTATGTTAAAGACTGAAGGGAGTATACATGAGGGTAGAGACCTTTTTACCTAGTTGGCGCAGCTCTTCATTGATAAACTTAAATTTGAATTTAAAACAGCGAATGGTATTATACATCAACTAATATTAATCTGAAGGAGGGGAAACTCTTTCAGTATGTAACTTGTCATAAGATCGTATAGAAATTGTTCTTGTAATTTGATAACTACTCTTGTTTTTGGGAGGAAAAACAACATAAATTATTGTGATATGTTTATATAACTATATATGGATCTTCAGATGTAATTTTCCTTCCATAATAATCAATACCATATATATATATATATATATATAATACTTTGCATCTCATATTTCCCACTTTCAAAAACTTCTTTCATGATTGACCCCCATTACACAGACATGATTGCAGTGGCTAAAGTGAAAAATCTGACTGCACCTTTAAATCTTTCTGTTTTACTCAGTCACTGGACAAAACCAGTTAACGTACAATAAATGTATCATTTTTAAATATTATTTTATATCCTTTTTTTTCAAAGGACAAATATAGCTCATTCATCATTATCGATTTAGAGTCCAATGTTGATTTGTACAAAAAGAACACACACTCATGCATTAACAAGAAATGGAAAAAAAAAAAAAAAAAATCTTATTATACAAAGTGAATAAACAAAGGAATTCCTGAAAATTTTATTGAATTTGATTGCCGATATAATAATATAAGGACTTGTTGAACAAAAGAGAGACTCACATTTTTTTGTTGTCTCCACTTGTTCAATATCTAACATAAGATCTTAAAAATTAAATCCTCACTTCCCTTCTCATGATTCTCTAATCCATTGCATCCCTCTTCTCATAATCATATAACAAATTAAATTAGAAAAACATTGACTAACACACAGCAGAAATTATTAGAAAAACAAGTTTATGATCATCATATCACACCAAAACCCTAATTATTAATTATAACCAGAAAATTAAGTGAAGAACCACTACACACACTAAAAAGCAGCTTGTACCGCTAATCTACCTAAATCATCCATGAACAAGGCCATTGCAAGATAAAGCCATAAGAAGAATTGCAGCCTCCTTCTCATCCTGAGGGAAAACTTGTGATGAAGTTGCCAAGTTCTTACTCATCAAGCTTACTGTGAAATCCTCAAAACTACTAAACTTGTTTATTATTGATGGCAACGACGAAGATGATTTCCCTCTTGAATTATTATTATTACCTTCCTTGTCTTGATGATCATCATCATCTTCAACCTTGTGCTTCTTCTTCATGATCTGATTATGAGTAGTTTCACGCTCAAATTTCAACTTCTTCTCTTTGCTGCTGTGAACCTTGTAAGTCCTTTTCACCGAAGATTTCTCAGCCGCCTTCAGATCCGGCGACCCACCATTCAAAGCAGCGGCGGCAGCCGCAGCCGCCATGGCTCGCCTCGCTTTCCTTTGTCGAATCCCACAGGCGTTGCATAGTGACTACGTTTCCACACCAAAATAATAAAAAATGACAATTAATTAATTAAGATCACTAATCAAAAGTTATAACTCAAGACTAATGTCTTATACTTAAAGGACTTGTATGTATCAGAAGAAGGTACGAACATAAACAGATTATGACCCTTCAGGAGACCAGAATCCTGTAGACTTTGTTTTTCATAATTTTTCATACTGTGGAGCAGCTAGACTTTTAGCTTGCTGTGTTTATTTTGATATAATACAAAACATTAAATCAGCATGTGAATCCTGAAAAGGGAACCCTAACAAAAAAAATTACCTTAGGACCTCTTGGTCCACTTCTCCAAAGAGGGGTCTTGGTGGTGTGGCAATCAGCACAAACCCTAACAGTAATATTATTATTATTATTAGTATTACTTTGGGTTGAAGAATTGTTGCTGCTGCTACTATTATCGTTTCCTCTAGGAGACAATAATAATGGTCTTTGCTGGTTCTGATTCTGACGATCCTGGTCTTCGGAGTAAGAAGAAGAAGAAGCCTTACTACTATTAATATTATTATTATCTGATGAAGCCACCATCATCTTCCTCATCATTCTCATCTTTGAAGGCATCCACTTCATTGAATCATAATTATCCTCAGTTTGATTATGATTATGATTATTTTCTTCATCCTCCTCCTTCTCTGATGATCCTGATGCTGCTGATGATCTCTTCCAAACTTTCAGTTTCAGACCCCTCTTTCTGATCTCAACACCACCACCGCCACCCTTTTCTTGATCCGGATCATTCCATGATCCACCACTTGAACCAATAATATTCTTCCCACAAGCCTAGAAATTTATAAGATCACAAATAAACGATTGAATTACGAGTATTAATCAACACACAATATATGGGAAACTTGATCAGATAAGAAATTGATAGATATATATAGATAGATAGATAGAGAGAGAGTTTATGTATATAGCAACACCATACTTACCTCATCACGATCATTTTGTAAGTTCATGGACTCCAAGTAAGAAGATCCAGCGTGATCCTGAAGCTGATGAGAGGGGTTAAAGAGAATAGGGCATGATGGTGATGATAGAGAAGAGGAAGTATAAGAATAAGAAGGTTGGTGGGTTGGGCTAAAAATTAGCTCATGGCTTTGATGATCATCAACAATATTAAGATCTATAACAGGCATAGTAGAATTAGAATTAGAAGAAGAAGAAGAAAGAGAGAAAGGATAAGTTGGTATCATGGCACATACATACACACAAACACACAAAACCAAGCAAATTAAAGCTAGCTCTAGCTCTAAAGAGAGGGATGGAGATGGATCATCACAGTGTAAGTGCAATGATCTTCTTTTTGTCCAGTAAAGGTGGAATATGTGGGAGAGAGATGAGAGAGGAGAGAATTATTATAAGGGGAAAGGTTCACTGTTATATAATAAGGAAAATAGTGAAACTGATAATATTTAGAGGATGGGGAGAGAGAGGGGGAGAGAGCACATAAAGCCGTGAATAGGTAAGGTATATAATAAGTCATTCACGTGACCTCATGGGAGATCAAAGAAGACAAGTTAAAAGGACAGAAAAAATTAAAAACCAGTTGTGTGGAGTGCACCTACGCTGACCCCATACTTAGGACAAAACCCTATCTGCACAATCTCTGTTTTCTGTCTTTCTTTAATTTCTTTTCTTTTTTCGTTTTACCGTTTGCATTGCGTTAGCTACATCTAACCCTAGTTGGAGTGATCGATGGAAAGAGAAACAGATTTGTGGCCACACACATGAAAAAAAGATAATGCCCTTGCACATGTAAACCAATCATTTTATTATTCAAGTAATCTGGTGGGACAATATGTACATGTGTTGTGGGTGTTTTTCTTTTTGTGTAAAATATTAATCAGGAGTTATTATTGCCCGAAAAATATTAACAAATAGATCAAACACTCTAAGCTTATATTTGAGAACGTTTAACATAAGTGTTTTTACACTTTACCACACAAAATTCTTCTCACTTATTTACCTTAAAATCAATAGAAATAAACTAATTCAAATATTGATTTTTATTTTATTTTATTGCTTAATTTTTTTATTTAGTTGAAAAGTTTTGTTTTATAAAGTGAAGAAATGGTGTCTTTACAAATTATTCAAGCTAATAAATATATAATTTTCTTCTTTTTTTTGCCGTAAAAATATATATTTTCTTACTGGAGCAGAAGATGGAAATATCAAGATATATACTGGCTGGTTTGGATAAGTGTACGGCACTTTTGTATCTATATTATGTGTTTACCAGCGATTTGTCTAAAAACAAACATTATATGTTTGCATTCTATTCTAATATACTGATCACTAGAGATAATCTCAACTAATTGGGTTATGTAGGGCCTATATGGCTATATATGAACGAGAAGATTAAGTAACTATTTTCAAACCATGTATATCTTGTTTAATTAATTTATTGTGGGTTGTAATTTATTAGAAAATAGTGTACATTTGGTCTCTAACTTTATAAAATATTTTACTTGGGTCTATTGATTTTATAAAATATCCTTTTAGTCCTCTAACTTAGTACACTTAATCTTTTTTTGCCCAAAAATACACTTAATCTTGAATGATGATTTTTTGCAACAATCATTATTGCTTTAAAAATTAAATTTAATATGTCAAAATTTAAGAATATTTTGTCAATATTTAAAATTATAATTTCAACATTTTTTTTTGTAAATATAATGATGTTAGAGTTAAAAGATTAATTGAAAAATACTTTATAAAATTTAAAGAAAAAAAATGAAATTTCAGATAAAGTTAAGGGACATATACATTTTTTGTCAATTTATTAATTGTTAACATAATTACATAATTGAGCATTCCTAGCTCAATTAATCATCACTAATTGAAACCTATACATGTGTGCGTTGGATATACAAGCCAAGGAGAAAAGAAAAGAAATTAGAGGAAAATGAGAATAAAGTGATGAATCCCAAAAGATTTCTTTCTATCTTACCCACGCGAACCAAGTCTCTAAATGTCACTTAAAAGGAAAATTCTATTATTACACGAGCTTCCTATGGACAATAATAGTACCAACCATATAAATTTTTGCATGAATCTGGTTTGTCATATCAATTATAGTCTAAGCAATTATAATATAGTAACTCATGCGCGGATTTGGCAACTCTCAAATAGTAGCTGGCATAAAATTAAAAGATTTTACAAAATGCAATTTTTCATTACTTGTGAAATCTTAATTAATGGATTCATCCTCTTAAGAAAAATAAAAATATGAAATATATGAGTAGCCAACTAAGATTAATGTTACTGAGTTATTATATTTTAACTAGTTAGATCATAAATTATGTGGCAAACCAGATTCACACAAGAATTTCTCATACATACAGTCATACCAACCGATGAAAAAAAGGAGAATTCAATTATTAAAGAGATCAATTGGTTAGTGAAAGTTAAAGTGATTATTAGTTGTTTGATCGGAAAGAAAACACATATATAATTGTTCCATTGAGCAATGTTTGTAACTTATTTTGCCAAACATAGGTATCTTCCTATAGAAGATAATCCTATTCGAAACAAATGTTTGGAACTTATGTTAAATGTTCTCATCGTCTCTATTATTTCCTTTTATGTACGGAGGAAAGGAACAAACCGGGTTGGATCTTTGTTACCTTTTGCTTCGATCCACAACTAAAATCTCTCTCCCTCCTCTACACGAATAGATGTTGAGTTTTAGGGGAATAATGGACTAAAATTATTTAAATACAGAATATCTCGAATTTAAATTTTGTGTGAATGTGAAAAAATATCCTTCAAATAAAGAGCTATTCCTATATTTGGAATATGACCTATACATCTCAAATCTAGATCAGTTACAATTTGATCAATTATATTATATTTACCTTTGGATACTATATGATCGGTCATTTGTCACTAAAAAAACTAATATAAGTACTCATAAGTCATAACTATCTATACTGAATATAAGATGAAGTGTAAAAAGAAGTTTAGAATTCAAATCCCCTCTATACACACACACACACACACACACACACACACATAGAAAGATGAATTGCTTTTAAACATTTACAGGAGAGTTGTCATGCTACAAGTCTATTAGCCATCTTATAAAGTTATGAGTGTTGTTAATTACCAAATTGAACCTACATATGTTTCAAAAAATTGATCCCATATAGATATATCTAAGAGTTGTTTTGTTTTGCCAAGTCATTAAGGCCAGCTCATACTCTATATAGCACTCCCTCCTATAATCCTAAATATATGACATATGACAGTTTGTAGTGCAATTTACACTATAAACTTTATTCTATTTTTATGACTAAAGGTAGTAACTAGCTAGTAAGAATGGGATGGGTGTAGATTAGTGCTGATGAAAGTGTCTACAATCTGATAAGCCTACCCGCACTTACAAGAAATTAGCTCATTTTAAGCCCGCCTAAAAAGAAACAATAAGGAGAATAGTTAAAATCTACCTATTTAAGAATCAAATAGACGGGTATAGGCACACTTTAGAGTTGCTTATACCCTCCATTTAGTTTAATTATCTATTTTTTTATTATTAACTATTTTTATTCTCATTGTGTCACTTACTCACTTACACCTTATTCCCTAATGTATCTAAAGAATTTTACCGCCGTTTTTTTAATTATTTTAACTTTTTTATTTCTTCTAACTTATTTTATTTCTCGCCTAATTGTGCGGTTGTGCGGTTTAATATTTTTTTTATCAAGATATTCTATTTCTCCCTTTTTTTTTCCTGCAAGACATTAATGTCTATTGCTGGAGTATATAGCCTTCCAATACCATCAACTTCTCTTTTTACATTTATTTTATATTGAATATATTTCTTGATATTTTATGTTGAAATATTAATAAGGGAGAATTCTAATTAAATACCATTTGAAATTTAAAATATCAAATAGGTGATTTCACAACTAAATGAGTTGTTTAATTGCATTGTTGTTATTATCAATTTCATTATTATTGTTATTAACATAATTTTAAAATTTAAATGATATTTTTCTGTCTTTTTCCTTATTAACAATATGTTTATATATTAAAATCAAAATCAAAATTTATTTTCTTTTATTTTGAGGAATATATGGCATATGTTCACATCAATATTTTCATTAGCTGCCCCCCGGGGGGGTGGGAATTGACAATTTCATCTTTTATCCAATAGATATTAGTATTAAGTACAATTGGCTTTTTATATTCATTGGAAAGTGGATAAAAAAATGCTTCTCTTTTCTCAAAATATTTCCCTTTTCTACTTTAATTTCTTCCTCAGTTTGGTTTCTCCTTCTCATACTTCAAAAATCAAGACACCCAAAGGCCACAACCATATCGATCTGTTCATTTCTTTTTTGGGGAGTTCAGGTTCGATCATATAATCTTCATTATCATATCGTTGGGTTGGTTTTTAAATTTGTTTTCTTAATAGAAAACAAGTTGATATCTAAATTGCTGGTTCCCCTAACCCGTTTTAACCTATGATTTAAGTCTTAACCCATTTAACACTAACTAAATGAGTTGAGACACAGGTATAGACATAGAGAGCTTATACCCATGTAATATTAAAAGAGGCAGGGTAGTAGGCAATGGTTAAGGAAGAGGCTGCCCAATCTTCCCATTATTTAACCCTAGTATAGACATATATAAAGTCAAGGGTTCAAGCCATCTATATACTCCCTTCACACTTAATATATGATTTAATTGAAAAATTGATGTTGATCCAAAATTTATATAAGATCTATTTTTCAGTATTTTCATAACATATATTTACTGACGCTCACTTAACGATAGATAAGTAAGAGAGATTAAGGGAATTAATGAAAATGATTAAGGCACTTAATTTGGAAAAATAACAAAAGTAATTTTCTTAATTTAATTAAATTATATAATTAGGACTTATGTTAGGAAATATATATAAAGAATTGTTGTTTTTTTTAAAAAAATTAACTGACAGAAATAAAGGAGGTAATCATAAAGAGGGGATGCAGGTGAACAATACTCCAATTGATAGATATTTGAAAATTGTTCTTGTGGGGGCAGATTGACAGTACAGTGCAGTAGAGAGAGAGAGAGAGGTGAGAGAAAAAGAATCCCAGGGCAAGTTCCCTGGTGTGGCCAAAAGGCAATAAATGCAAGAGCAGGCAAAACGACAATTCGTTTTCATTCCCCCAAAGACTCAAACTTTATTTTCTTATTGGTACCCACCGCCAACTAAAATTCAATTCATCATTTTATTCTCATCTCATCAAGTGGATTTAAACTCCCATGTGTGTGACACTCTTTAAGTTTGACCTCATTTATAATCATTTAAGTTGTTTGGTATAGAGGATTTAGAGAGGAGGAGGAGAAAAGTTTTCTTGAGTTCGATTTTTTTAAATAAATTAAATGAGCTTAAAAAAAATTATTACTTTTTTTTTATTTTACATCTTCTCTTTATTCATATTTTATAAAGTCGTTTCTTTTATTTTTAAACGTCCAACTTATACAATTTTTGATCCACTCGCCTCGCCTCCAAATCTTTACTAAACAGCTCCTTAGTGTTTACTCCTTTAATATAATTAAAAAAAAAATTGGATGACTAACAAGATATTAGTTGATGTTTTAAGTGGCCCAAAATTTAGAAGAAAAAGAATATAAATTTAAATTTAGGAAACTTGTTTATTAAGAGATGTAAAAACTATTTATTCCGTAAGCCTCGAAAGATATTAAACTAGTGTCAAATCAAGGGGAAAAAAGAAGAAAAAAAAAAGTGGATGCTGCTACAAAGAAACCAATACTCAATACTCATTCTATTCCTAAGTATAAAACCTAAATATTTAATTATTATAAATTAAGAAAAAAATGTAATTAATTATTTTTTTATTATAAGTTATCTCTCACCACTTGTAAAAGAAATCAAATGATTTTTAATAATGAGTCGGAATAGTTATGAAGAATACGTACGATCTGTGGTATTGAGTATTGACATATGTTCAAATCTTTTTGGATGAGATTAGGATTTCATTAATGCGTAATCACTAAAAATTTATAAGTTGAAGGTTATCTTTGTCCTTGATCTTAATGTGTTCAATCTCAGTCAACCTTCTATTCGTTTCCATCATTAATAAAACTAGATCTTATTCATAGGGTACGAAATCTTATATTTAAGGATCAGATATAATATATAATAAGAATATATACAGAAAACAAGGTCAACGCCAAAGGAGGTCATCAATCACAAATAGTTGAAGAAAAACCCTGCAATGTCAGAATGAATTTTCCCCCACATTCCCAAGATTGCAAAATAAATGCCCATGTCCGTTGTTGTATTGACCCAGCAGGGTAACGTGATTTCAAGCCACAAAATCACCCAATCAAATACCATTCCTTCTATATAGAATTTGATGGGCTTAGTAAGAGATCTTATTTGTAGTTTAAATTATCAATAAATGAGATCTTATACTAAGAACATGTATATTTTCCCTTTTCATTTTATTTTGTAGTTAAGGGATATTTAAACATCTTTTGAATCAGATTTATGTTCACATCTTACCTTGGAGAATACATTGAAAGATGACATGCTCTGTAAAATTATTGTTTAGAAACTCTATTACGTATACTTGAACTATGTTTAACTGATTTGAAACCTCCATCTTATAATAAACAAATTGCTTCTGTAACACTAGTTGGATTGGCAAACCATACTAGGAGGAAAAAAGTCAAGGTTAAAAATGTTATTTTTTTTTTTTCAATTTACACTCGGTTAAGGTTCAATTTTGTCCTAAAAAGAAATTGTGTGCAATTTTCCTATTATAAATTAATTAATTGAAATTAAATAGGTATTTTTTTAATTGTTAATATTAGTTTTTTAACGGTTTGATGGACTTTGCTCTTTGTTTAACCTGTCTAGGGCAAATATTGATAAAAAGCTTCCAAATACTCATAAGGGCAAAATTAAACCTTAGCCCTCTAAAACTATCGCATGTCCCTCTTTTAATAAATATAAAAGTTACTTGAAAAATTTATTATGATTCTAAATTGTAATACCTCAATTTTTTTTGGTTAATTTTCTCCCCTAATTGATTATTTTTCTCTTAAACTATTCATATTAGTTATTTTTTTAATTATGTATAATATAAGCATTTTGATAATATTTCAATATAACAATAAAAAGATGTTGGAAAATAAACAGGTATTTTTAAAAAATCTAATTTTCCTTTTTTTTTTTGGGTAAATTTTTGTGAATTAGTTCAGTAGAGAGAGACTAGACAAGAGAGTGAATGTAAACTGAGTACAAACAAAAAGGAAAACAGAAATATCAACAAAAAGTCAACTCTTTAATTCTTTATACCGCCAGCAGTTTTTTTCAAGGAATTCAATGCATTATTTGCATGGAGCTACAAGAAAATCTCATACTCTATATTTAGATGGAGAAAAAAGATGAGGGGAAAGAAAAATTAGGAGAGATAACTCCTAAAAATAATAATTTTTTTATCATTTATGGAAATTTTCAATCCTAATATTCATTTTCTTCTATTTTCCTCTTACTTTTCTCTCCATCTAAACATAATATTAGGATTATATTAGGATTTCCCGTGGGGTGGCAAAACCAAAAAAAAAAAAAAAAAAAAAAATCTTCCATAAAAAAAGTAAGGAAATCATCTTCTCTTGACAAGTAAAAAAGAAATTAAGTTTTTGGGGATCAAAATATCCACAAAATATTATGTGAAAATATATATATATATATATATATATATATATATATATATATATATATATATATATATATATATATAGAAACAAACTTTAATTTATAACACATCTAGAAGCTATTTAGAACTAATTAAGTTATTTATTGTCTAAGGAATTGAACCATCAGATGGGTCGATGCAAAAAGAAGCTAAGAGGTGAAAAAGTAAGAGAGTCAGGAGACGATATAGTTTATCCAAATGAGTTTTCAACCGAAGTGTATTTATGCGGCTACGAAGTGTGTGTGTGACAAAACAAGATAGATATTTTGTGTATACGGTTTCATTAATTTCAATTAGGACAAATTTAAACACATCTATTTTCACGAGCATGTGTACTTAAAGTAAAATAAATCTCAATTTTTTACATTGACAGTCAACACTCACCAATGTGTGCCAACAAAAATTGATGTAGTTGGTAAATGAGTTGGCTTATAATCATTAAGTTGTGGGTTCAAATCCATCAATGTAAGACTTTGTCGATAGATGATTTGTAAAAAATAAACACTTGTCACTGGTGCAGGTTACGAACTAGGGTTGATAGGAGAAATTGCATCCTACATAGGACTATATGCGCCCTAACCCATTTACATTTGAAACAACTTGTGGGACTCACACCCCTTAGTTATTAATAAACATATGTAGCCTCCATTATTGTGGATTGAGGATTTACACCTCTTTTGAGAGGGTTTGGTTCCTTCATTCTCTCTCTTTGTTTGTTTTTCTTCTTTTTTTTTTTTTAAAAAAAAATCTCATCTCCTCTATTATAAAAATAAATGGTTCATATTTCATATTTTAAAAACTCTTATTTTAAAATAAATTTTAACTATTAAAATTTGATCTGCACAATTCAAAAATGCAATACAAACAAATTTTTTAAAAAAATTAATTCATAAAATACTATAATAATAGTTTTATAAAATATGATATTAAACCATTCATTTTTTTAATCTAAATATAAAGATGAGATTCTTATTAAAAGAAAACGAAAAAAAAAAAGGAAGTATGAGAATTGATAGGCAAAATTGCAATGCACTTGAGTTTAAGATGCTATATTGGAAGCAACTCCAAAATACTTCTGAATATTTTATTGACATCTCATTAATAGGTCACACTATGTAAATATAAAAATCTATCCCAACTATATATTTGCAACTAATAACAATCTTGTGATCGGTGAGTTATGACTTATGGACATATATTGTTGGAACTTGGAATGACCTCTTATCGCTTCTCAATTAATAATATAAATATTTATTAATGAATTCAGAATATGGAAAAATATCTTGGAGATAATATATAGCGTCAGAGGAGAAACACAACCGTTTGCAGCATACATATAACATCCACCTGTATATATCTGGGCCAGAGAATAAATATGAAAGGATTATCATATCCTCTGTAAAGACAAAATAATTATTTTCTTGCTTGTTTTCCTGTCTCTGTGTGGATCACTTTCTATGTATATATTTGTGTGTATTACATATGTGCCAGCAAAATGATAAATAAGAGAGAGAAAAAATAAAAATATTTTCTACGATGAAGAGGTAGGCTACGTATGTGGTTTGAGAATCACTAACGAGGATGTTTGATGGATAGGGACTTCGATGCAAAATACATATAAATTTTGGTGTCTTGTACAACAGAATCAATATCCAATATTGGTAAGGTGGCCTTTTGCTCTTGAGGTTTAATTTTTCCATCCTCTTCAATTTTCTCTCAAAGAGATTTTCACAATATTTTCTTCTTCTAGCATACATCTAATTAAATTGTTATTTTTCACCTTTTGTGTGTGTGTGTGTGTTTAAGAATGAATTGAACCTAGGTTGATCAAAGAAAGATATTAAATATGGTTATGTTTTAATTGGTAGGTGAGAAGACAACTATAGAGTTTTCACCTCCCAAAATGTTAAAATTCCCTCTTTGATCCATATGAAAATATCAAGATGAGAGAGTTACATATAGTAGAAGGGATTATAGCCATTTAATCATGAGTTTTCATATTCAAATCTGCGTGCATATAATATAGAAAATATATTTGAGAGATTTACACCTATTTCAATCAGAAAATACTCGAATTTAATTCAATAGTTTTGAATATCATCTGCTAATAAGCAATAAAATACTACATGTATTCTTATTAAACTTTGTTTACACAAATGATTTTGAGAATTCAAAGGGAACCCGAATAGAATAGAAGTATCACCTCAAAAAGTGCAATTTTTCTTATTCATCTGTATTTTAATACACCATGTGCGTACTCCCTCCAGAATTTATATCATATTCTAGAATATCTTTTATGCCTGGTATTAATTATTTAACAAAATAATTAATGCTTATATTTATCAATTTATCTATATAATAAATGTTTTAAATATAATTCTTGTGTTTTACTTTTTCCTTCAAAATCTGCCGAAGAAGACATGTATCCCAAAGCCCCAGACCTTCCTGCCCTGAAGTAGCCGCCCACCCCTATTCCAACTTTCCCAGCGGCATTCATGAAGTTTGATCCCTGACGACTAAGGTTGAATTTTTTTTTTTTTTCAATTTAAAATGGTTTACTAAGTTAACCGTTTTTCCTTAATTGTAAAGGCGGTGGAAAGTGACTTCTAATTTGAAATGAAAAAGTAATTAACTTTAGTTCTCATCAATCTTAGTTGGATGGACCAGTAAAATGAAATTAATCTTTGCTAAGTTAGGTTTAATGTATTAAACCTTATGAATAAATTATACAATAAGTTTGTTAAAAAAATCACAATAGGAAAGTTAATTTTTATTTAAATATTGAGAACATTTTCAATATAAATTGGTGTGTGCCGTGTGCGCATAAGGTGAGGTGGCCCTTAATTGTTAATACTATCTCCGGCTCTAATTATAAGACATAGTTAATTTTTTTTTTTAGGGATTTATGAGGAAGCTAAATAAATTACTTAATCATTTCATATATTGTATATTCTTAGATTATATATTAATTTATTTTTAATTAATTAGTTTGAAGAAAAAAAAATAAAAATAAAACTACTCTAAAGTAATTTAATTAGTTTCCGTAATCTCTCTAAAAAAGTCAATTATATCTTATAATTAGAACTAAAGGAAGCATTAAAGAAGATAGTAACTTAGTCACATTGATAGGATGGATGCCAGATGATCCATTCAAAAGGATATGCATCAACAATAATATTATGAATTGACTAATTGCATAAAATAAAAATTATTGTTTACTCACCAATTAATTTGTGCGTGGTTTTACCTATGGGGCTTATCATTTGAGAGATTGTGCCTTTTTTTGTGGAAGCTTTGTGTGTGTGTGTGTGTAATAATAATAATAATTTTCGAATATAACAAATTGCCATCGTTAGGTTTTCTTAACGATTGACGACCTTGATAACGACTCGCTCTTATTCACAGCTCCACATCATTATTTCAAATACCATAATTTTGTTTGTTTTATTGTCTAACTGCCTTAGAAGCACAAATATAAATATGATCATGACAAAATAAACCCACTCGAGATGTCCACAAAAATTCTTATTTTAAAAATTTTCACATTAATAAAAAATCATTAAGTAAACAATATGAGACTAGCTTAGATGGTAAGAATGGGATGGGTGTGAGTAGTGTTGGATATATGCTCTTAGTCACTTAAGTCCTATTGGGCTTTAGTGAGATCAAAACCCATGAGACTTAGAGTTAGGTTAAATCTTGCACTTAAC
Source organism: Acacia confusa (assembly GCA_037074495.1). Taxonomy (NCBI): domain Eukaryota; kingdom Viridiplantae; phylum Streptophyta; class Magnoliopsida; order Fabales; family Fabaceae; genus Acacia; species Acacia confusa. Next base: position 12,037,332 of record CM073514.1, read on the forward strand.
CCTATATATTCTAACTTACTCCTGCTTTGCCTCCTAAGGATAGCTCATCAGAAATAGACCCAAGAGGTAGACGTTCATCATCTGAACGGTTGCCTACACATCCACCCCATCCTACTTGAGAGATAGTTTGGAAGATCGATCATAGAGCGGACGAGGACTGTTCGTGAATTGTTCGTGCATAGGCTTTCAGACCGCTACATCTTTCCAGGTAATCAAAACGATGAAGGTTCTAATTTTTCCTACATCAAATCGGTTCAATACGCTTCCGCGTTTTTGATGAGATTCCTACAATTGGTATCAGAGTCATGTTGATGAGGAAAAGAACCCAGTTTTGATATTTCTTTTATATTTCATGTGATTCTTTAAGAAAATTATTTTCTTGAAAATATGGCATCTTTTTCTATATTTGTTATTTATTTTATGGTGATTATTCGTTTATAATTCATATTTGATATTAGTGTTAATTTTAATCAGTTAATCACTTTGATCCATAGTTAGATTCTCTCATGTATTTCTTGGTTTGTAACAAGGAGGCTAATCCCATATGATTGGGTTTTCTCCTTGCTATTTTTGTTCAACTTTTGCAATTTCTATGTAAATTTTGAATTTTTGTAAAAGTTGGAGATCAAGAAATTGTGAAGAATATGAGAACTCAACGTTTCAAACACTTTTCTTGGATTTTTGGACCTCAGAATTGGACAAACCATATTATTGGAAAGAGGACGGAAAGACGAGCACGGATTTGAAAACCCCGACCCTAGAAGCTCAGCCACGCGCCTCCATAAGCTTTTGCGCGTGGCCTTCACGCGCCGGTGAAGAAGTGGCGCGTGAGGGCGCATGGAATGTCGGATTAAGGTGGTTCCGGCGGCGTTTTTCTCGTCTCCTAATGGTGGTCCTTCCCCTGGAGTTTCGTGTTGATCTGACTTCGATGGATGACGTGGCAGAAGTGGAGGCTAGGGTTCCTCTTTTGTGTCCTAGGGTTTTTAGCCAAAGATTGGGTTTTTGGGCTTTTGGGCCCATGCATACCCTAAAGGGGCTTGAAAAAATACTATGGGCTGGACAAAAGAGAAATTCCAAAGTTGTAAATTTTTATCTTTTAATTTTTATAGGAAAACCATGGATTAAAGTTATTTGTTTAATTATTTAATGTTTTTATTGACTAGTATGAATTATATGTGCGATTAACATGATTAGAAATAACATGCCATATAGAATAGGAAGATGTCATATTGTTGCAAAATCACATGTCATATTTGCATAGTAGCTATTATGTCTTGAATCAACTAGTATGATAGTTATTATGAGTGATTATCAAGGTAACCACCAAATTAATTATCAATTATTATGATTTTGAATTCAAATCTAGAATAATAATTGGATTAATTAATTGTGGCATTAAATTCCAAGTAACCACCGAATTAATTATCAATTATTGATAATAATTGGATTAATTAATTGTGGTATTAATATCTAGGTAACCACCGAATTAATTATCAATTATTGATAATAATTGGATTAATTAATTGTGGAATTAAAATCTAGATAAATAATCTAGGAAATTTAAAATATTGAATGGGTGAAGGTTTTAAATTAATCATTTAATTTTAAAACCTACGGGCTCCAATTGTGGGTTTATTTGTGAAATGGTTATCGTTGAAGCCCCATCGGATAAGGATAATCGGATTTCACTAGATTAAGCCCTAATATTTTCAAAATTTTAGTAAAGTTTTGCACGGCCCATCGTCGGCAATGCTTAGACACTAAAGATATTTTTGAAAATAAACAATGGTTAAATAAATTCAACTTTAGTAAAATTGTTAACCCTCCCATCGAGGCTCTGGCAATGGAACTGAAGGCCTAAATTAACAATATTAGTTTTACAAGTATCTTACCCATCGTAAGTCTTGTAAAGATAACTAATAGATTGTTAAACAATAAACAAATTGTGGTTATTAGAATCTACTAGTGCTATATGTATTTGTTATTAAATATGGTTTGTAATTAGTGTGTTTTACCTTATTTTTCAGAAAAATGTCTTCATTCAATCCTTTAGCTACAATCTTGAGCCAAAAACCTATGGATGGTACAAACTACAAACAATGGAAAACTAATTTGGATATTGTTCTTCAATATGAAAAGATCAACTTTGTTCTAACTACCCCTAAGCCAGCGCAGCCTGCTGAAGATGCGTCTGATGTAATTTGGACTCAATTTCAACAGGAGAAGGAAATGTGGGAGAAGGCAAATGTGGCAGTGCGCTGCTATATTTTGGTCAGTCTCGCTAGTCACCTTCAAGAGCAAGTGAGCATGATTGAGAGTGGAGCAACAATGCTCCAAACTCTTGATGACATGTTTGCTACGCCTAGCAGCTCTGTAAAACAAAATGTGCTGAATGCAGTCACCAAGACAGTGATGTCTGGAGAAAGTATGCGGGATCATTGTCTAACAATGATAGCAAACTTCAAGAAGGCTGATAACCATGGTATCAAGTTTGAACAAGAAGTGAAAGTTCACCTTCTCTTACAATCACTGCTTGAATACTTCAATCAATTCAAGATGAATTTTAATATGAATAAGATGAATCTTGATCTCACTCAACTAATGCACGAGTTTGAGAGTGCTGAACAGTCTCTAGTCAAGCAGGGAAGTGCACTTTTAGTTGGTGAGGGTTCTGTGAAACCTAAGGGGAAACCCAAAGGAAAGAACAAGAACAAGAAAAAGAAGAAATCAGGTACTCCAGTTGCCAAAACAGTTGTAATGAAGCAGCCAAAAGGCAAGTGCTTCAAGTGCGGACAAAAGGGACATTGGAAAAAAAATTGCCCACGCATGAATAAACCAGGTATGGGTAATTTACATGTGATTGAGGCTTGTTTAGTGGAGAATCACAATGATAAATAGATTGTTGATTCAGGAGCCACTAACCATGTTTGTTACTCTTTGCAGTGGTTCAAACATAGCTTGTCTGTACGTAAGGGACAAAGAGATTTAAAGCTTGGAAATGGGTAGCTTGTGTCTGCACAGGCAGTGGGACAAGTTGTTTTATCTTTTGATAATTGCAGAACTTTGGTTTTAGAAAACTGTTTATTTATTCCAGATTTCAAGAGGAATTTAATCTCTGTTAGTTGTTTGGATAAACATGGTTTGACAGTTCAATTTAATTCCTCAGTTACTATAAGAAGTTCATCTTCTTTTATTTGTTCTGGTGTAAAGTTTAATGGTCTCTATTTCCTTAGTCCTGTTCCCTGTGAAGTTAATCATGTTGAATTAAAAATGATGAGCTTATTAATTTTTCAAAGAAAAGAGAAGTTTCCAATGAAACTTATCTTTAGCATTTGAGATTGGCTCATATTAACTCTAACAGGATACAAGGTTTGGTCAAAAGTGGGATTTTAAAATCCCTGGACTTTGAACCAATACCAATATGTGAATCTTGTTTAGAAGGTAAAATGACCAAGAGATCCTTCAAGGCCAAGGAAAAATGTGCCACACTTCAGCTGGAATTGGTACATACTGATGTATGTGGACCAATAAATGTCCAAGCCAGAGGCAGGTATCAATATTTCATCACATTTACTAATGATTACTCTAGATTTGGACATGTGTACTTGATGCGTCACAAGTCTGAAGCTTTTGGAAAATTCCAAGAGTTCAAGGCTGAGGCAAAAAAGCATCTTGGTGTTCAAATTAAGACTCTTCGATCTGATCGAGGGGGTGAATACCTATCTGGAGAGTTCAGGTCTTACCTGACTAAAGAGGGGATATTTTCACAATTATCTTCTCCAAGGACACCCCAGCAGAATGAAGTTGCTGAAAGGAGAAATAGAACAATTTTAGAAATGACAAGATCTATGCTCAATTATTCATCTTTTTCTGATTCATTCTAGGGATATGCCTTAGAAACTGCTATGTATCTATTGAACTTAGTACCGTCCAAATCGATTTCAAAGACACCAATAGAATTGTGGAAAGGGTGTAAGCCTTCCATGAAACATATTCGGATTTGGGGTGCTCCGGCACATGTCTTACAATAGAAACCAGATAAAACGGACTCCCGTACTGAAGTATGCATGTTTATAGGCTATCCTAAAGGAACCAGAGGTTGGTTGTTTTATAGTCCAAAAGAAAAGAAGGTCATAGTGAGCACTCACGCGACTTTCTTAGAGGAGGACTATATGACAAATTATAAGCCAAGAAGTAAAGTTATTCTTGATGAGTTAGTCTCAGATCAAGTTTCACCACAACCTCAAGGGGTTCCAGCTTTTATTCTTGTGGTTGTTCAAAGAGGGGAAAATATACCTGATGAACATACACAGGAACCAGAGAATCAACCAGAAGTTCAGCATGATAATGAACTTATGGAAGAACAAAATCATGAATTGGTTAATGCACAAATTGATAACCCACAAAATATGGATCCCTCCTGTAGATACACAACATCAAGTGCGATGAAGTCATAGTGGGAGATTGATTCGTAAACCTGCAAGATATCTCTTGTTGGGTGAGTCAAATCAGGATATCATCATTAATGAAGATGATGATCCCACAAGTTATGATAAAGCACTAGGAGATGTTGATGCTCAGGAATGGCTTGAGGCTATGAATTGTGAAATGGATTCTATGTATTCCAACTCAGTTTGGTCTCTTGTAGATGCACCTGAAGGGGTAAGATCCATTGGGTGTAAGTGGATTTACAAGAGAAAGAGAGGATCGGACGGGAAGGTTGAAACCTTCAAAGCTAGATTGGTGGCGAAAGGGTATTCCTAAAAGGAAGGTGTGGATTATGAAGAAACCTTTTCGCCAGTTGCCATGCTTAAGTTCATTCGGATTCTCTTAGCTGTTCTAGCAAATCTTGATTATGAAATTTGACAAATGGATGTCAAAACTGCTTTTCTAAATGGAAATTTGGAAGAGGAAATCTATATGCAGCAACCAAAAGGGTTTATAGCCAAAGGGCAAGAAAAAATGGTATGAAAGTTGCAAAGGTCCATTTATGGACTTAAGTAAGCGTCCAGATCATGGAACATCAGATTTGATCAAGTCATTCAGTCTTATAGTTTTGAGAAAAGTCCTGATGAGCCGTGTGAGTATATAAGGATCCAAGGTAATGCGGTATCTTTTCTGGTACTTTATGTGGATGATATACTTCTTATCGGAAATGATACAGAGGTATTGTTAGGCATAAAAACCTGGCTGAGCAAGAATTTTGATATGAAGGACCTAGGGGAAGCCAATTATATTCTTGGTATTAAACTCTTGCGAGACCGGAAGAATAGGGTTTTGGCATTATCCCAGGCAAAATACATTGACAAAATACTTGCCAGGTTTAGCATGAAAAATTCCAAGAGGGGAATTATACCTTTCAGGCATGGGATTCATCTCTCTAAGAAGCAATCTTCTAAAACTCCTGAGCATAGAGAATGCATGAGTAGGATACTTTATGCTTCAGTAGTAGGTAGTCTCATGTATGCTATGCTATGTACCAAACTAGATATCTACTATACAGTGGGAGTAGTAAGTCGATACCAATCTGATCCTAGAAAGGAACACTGGGTAGCGATTAAACATATACTCAAGTACCTACGGAGAATGAGAGATTATATGTTGATCTATTCTAGTGGGAGTCTTGAAACCATTGGTTATACGCACTCAGATTTCCAAGGAGATATTGACTCAAGAAGGTCTACCTCGGGATATGTGTACACCCTCAATGGCAGTGCCATTTGTTGGAGAAGTGTAATACAATCATGTGTGGCTGATTCTGCAACAGAGGCTAAGTATGTAGCTGCTTCTGAGGTTGCAAAGGAAGCTGCATGGTTAAAGAAGTTCCTTATGGACCTTTAGGTGATACCAGGTGTTAATTATCCTACCACACTTTATTGTGACAACAGTGGGGCAGTAGCACAGTCCAAGGAACCAAGGTGTCACAAGAGACAAAAACACATAGAGTGGAAGTACCACTTGATCCGAGAAATAATTAAAAGAGGAGATACTGTGGTAGCAAAGACAGCATCTGAAGAGAACCTTGCTGACCCTTTTACTAAGAGTTTGCCAGAACGTGTGTTCGAGAGGTATGTTACTTCTATGGGTCTTAGGAGGGTTCCAGATTTGCTATAGCTTTAGGGAGTTGTTATCTCACCTTGTTATTTTGTGCTTTTCAGCAAGACATTATGACATTGCATTTTTCTGAATGATATAAATGAGGTGTTTTATCATTTATTTTGCACACTATTTACAGACTCTAAGGTCCAGATCAATTGTGGAGTATATGATCATATGGATACATTCATAGAGGACATGATCATAGGTTCTCACAATTGATAAATAAGTTCACAGCTATTAAATTAAGTTGGGCACTTTATTTAGGCTCCAATATTTTATGAAATGGTTTTGTCCGAATCATTATAAAATATTGGTGTGAGTTAATACTTACATTGAATGGATCAAAGAGAGATTTGATTAAGGTTGTTCTTTCTGTCATAAGGAATCAAATCTCCAGATAACTATAGTCATGTAGTTGCTCTAAATCCTGAGTTTATTTTGAATGGGTAATTAAATAGTTTTCATTCTTTGATTTACCAACGGATGAGGTTTGATCTGTATGACGGCCAATAACTTGGTATTTTAGGATTGAGACTATTTGGTTATCGATGTTTATGAGATAAACAACATGGAATTTATAGAAAATGTCCCCTTGATATGTTTCGGTACTTGGATTTTGAAGACACTAGCAATGCATGTAATCCATTAGAGAAACTATCAAAGTCAAGGGAATAAATAATTGATTGGGTTACAGAAAACTAGTCAATCAATTATAGACATTCTATAAAGGGGTGATGCATATATATGTTATAAGTGTCATTAATCTTGGAGATCACGTTCGGGCTTTTAGTGGAGTAGCACCGAACTAGATAATCTTCTATAGATTATCATGAGCCTTGATGAATGACAAATGATAGATCCCCAGGCTAGCTCGATACAAGGGATGGGGTATATAATCAAATGATGATGGCTTATGGGCTACATGATCTTGAGTTTACGAACTCAAGTTTGTATCTTAAAAGAGCAAGTGAGAGATTGTTGGATATATGCTCTTAGTCACTTAAGCCCTATTGGGCTTTAGTGAGACCAAAGCCCATAAGGCTTAGGGTTAGGTTAAGTCTTACACTTAACCCTATATATTCTAACTTACTCCTATTGTGCCTCTTAAGGATAGCTCATCAGAAATAGACCCAAGAGGCAGATGTTCATTATCTGAACGGTTGCCCACACACCCAACCCATCCTACTCGAGAGATAGTCTGGAAGATCGATCATAGAGTGGACGAGGACTGTTCGTGCATAGGCTTTCAGACTGATGCATCTTTCCAAGTAATCAAAACGATGAAGGTTCTAATTTTTCCTACATCAAATCGGTTCAATACGCTTTCGCGTTTTTGATGAGATTCCTACAAGTAGAGGATCAATATTTCAAAGTTCAAAGCCTCTCAACATATCTTAAAAATTCATTGAACAGTAATGCCTCTTGTCTCTCTATAAGAGCTAAATTATTAATTTAGGGATATTAAAAAAATTAGTTAACTTTATTATTTTGTAGCAAAGTATCTTGGTTTCCCTAAATTAGTTAAGCTAGATGAATTAGTTTTGTATAGTTATTCTCTACATTTCATTAGCTATTTACAAAATTTGTGAATAACCTGAAAATGTGGCTTTATTACTTGGTAAACTAAAGTTATTAATAGCTAATTAAATGTCATGAATAACTATAAAAAACTTCTGAATGATCTGAAAGTGTGACTTTATTTTTTAGAAAATGAAAATTGCTAATGACCAATGAAATGCAGTAAATATCTATACAAAATTTGTGAATAAGTTGTAATCAAAGCTGTATATATATATATATATATATATATATATATATATATATATATATATATATATATATATATAGAGAGAGAGAGAGAGAGAGAGGTTGAAAATCATTGGTCGCTCAATGGCCACCAATGTTTTTGGCATGCAAGTGGGTTATGGTGCTCACAATTGATTTGAATAAAAATGGCTATTTTTGACTTTCTATTTAAATTTGAAAATCTCAATTTAAGATTTCACATGTTATGTCATTATGCAATTTTACGGTATCTCTCCATCATTTAGCATTTGTGAGGATTTTTTTTTCTCAATTAGTTATTTGTAAAGAAATTGTATTACTTTTTTTAAAACATCCTTTGACCATTTGCATTTGATAATTGAATATTATTCCACTTATTTTTATCTCTTGGTTAATAATTTAGGGATGTTTAATTGAGAAATAATGGGTTTTATTACTGAATTGTGTTCTAAGCTTTTAATTAGATTAAATTCATTTTTGGTAATAAAATTCCAGATTTACAATGCTTCACCATTTTCGCCATAACTTTTGATCTAGATATCGGATTAGCCTAATTCTTCTTTCGTTTTTCAGATGATTTAGAGAGCTACAATTGTTATGAAGACCCCGAAGGCTGATTTGGACAAGAATGAGGACGAAATTGGAGTTAAAGACAGACCCATTTTGCTGGATTTTTAATTTGGACGAATTTTGTAATAAAGGACCAATTATTAGAAATTTCCTAATTTATTAGAGATTTCAGATTGATTAGAATTTTCCTATGATTAGGGGATTGATTCCTAATTGTTAGTCATCTTGATTGATCCTTCTTATATAAGGAAATATGGATGGTGGCTGAATGCATTACCTTATTACATTTTGCATTGTTATTGGATTAAAAACATTTTAATTAAATGTTCTTCGTGTTCTTCGTCTGTTCTTCATTGTTTTGCCCAACCATGCTCGGCTTAGCCTCTTTGATTAACCCATGGATTAAGGGATTCCGTATTCCAAAAGACTCACACTTCACTGGTAACATCTAAACTCATTTCTACCTTCTTTTATCGGATCTAATTTCTGAATTTGGATTGGGTTTTTGATTAAAAACCCAGATTGATTTATCCCAAGGACACAATTCGAACTGGGTTTAAGTGATTACTAGGCGATTGCTCGATGACACGCCACTGTTCTGGATATATTCTGGACGATCGTTCAGTGGAGGAAATTTCTGGACAAACGCAGAGATTTCGATTTGTCCAGAATCAATCATGAGTTTGGTGTATTATTTTAGTCTGATGAAGGTTTTGGAATTCCTAATTCTGGGTTAGTTGTTTTTAGTATAATTAATCTTGCTTTCTTTATCTGTTCCATTTTGCTTTCATTCTTAATTGCATTAAAAAACTCTTCTCCCCATTCTGTTACTATCTTTTTTTGTTTCTATTGAACCTACTGCGAATTCCGTGGGAAACGATCCAGGTTCCTTATACTGCAAATCTTTTTATTGAACTTGGTTATTTTGTAAGAGGTCAGCATCTCTTGTCAGTATTGAAAATGTGTATTGACGAAACATTTGTAATGCATGTAATCAATAAAAATGATATGAAAAAATCATAAATTTAGAAGACAAAATTGATTGAATCATGCTTGGGCGGAAAATTAATCAACAAGATTTGAAAATAAAATAAGGGTCAACTATAAAGTGATTAATCAAACATGGACATGACATAAATGTGAGTATATGATAATTTGATCATTTTATTGATTAACCATAAGACATATAATTAATTATACATTAATACTCTTCTGGCATGTAAGACCTAATTTAATTTACAGTATTAAGAATTATTGGTCAAGAATTCATTTGTGTGTGTAGATTTGATAAGTGTACAAGAGAAATATTTGAGGACGAAAATGGAGAGAATGCTTCTTGTCTGATAATTAAGTCCATTATTTTTTTCAAGCGAAGAAAGTACTTCTTTTTTTCATATGTAAATTTTATTGAATGAGTAGTGTTACTGGAGGACCTAGCTTGTACTCCCTCTGGTCCTTAATATAAAATATATTTATGGAATTGATCTTGATTCTAAATATAAAACATTTTTTTTATTTATTAAATCTTTTCAAATTTAATCCTATTGATGCACCGTCAATCATAATCAAGAAAGAGAAGGAATGAGGTCTTTAATTAAGGGAGATGACTAGTGTGTTTTAGAAAAGATATATTATATTAACTAATTAATTTCTTTAATATAATCAAATTAGATAAATATATCTCATATTAATAATCGGAGGGAGTAACATGTTAGTTCTCGGTTTTAAGTTTTGATGATAACAATCACTTACCACAAAATTGAACTTAATGATTCAATACAACTCAAGTTTACTTAAAACTGTCTTGAGTTATGAAGTTAAACAACATGAGTTCTGGTTTTCAATCTCAATTCAAAGTGCTCCAACGTCTACTCTTTCTTGAACAATCAGCTAACAACTCAAGTTATGGTATATCAACTCGTGTTACTTATGTATAACTCGAGTTTTGAGATATCTTTTCCACTCTTTTCTTTGCTTGATAAATGCTATGAGGAACTTGATTCTTACTTTATGAAACTCAAGTTCGAAATTTGAGTTTGAAAAATGACAACTCGAGTTCTTATATTTTTATAGGACTTATGATTTAAGTGAAACCTTTAAAATGCTAACAACTCAAGTTCTACTTTTAACAATTCGAGTTTGAATAGACATAACTCGAGTTCCTTTTATTCTCCCAAGAGTTTTGATTTTAACCAAATGATACAACACGAGTTCTATTTGACCAACTCGAATTCCCTCTTTAAAAGTATATTTATAAACTGAAATCATTTTGGAAAAGTTTTGTCCAAAGAACAAAACTCGAGTATTGTAAACCAAAACTCGAGTCAGTAACTCGAGTTGTATTTGACAACTTAAGTTCTTCTTGATCTAAGAGTTGTTAGATATGATTAGTTTTGATGATGTCTTGTACATGCCATTAATAAGAGCAAAAAGATTGAGTAATATGTTTATCTTCTTGATTGATTAATTCTTCTTGTATTTAATGTAGAATCAAAGATGTGAAGTTCATCTATGAAGAATAATCAAGAAGGAAATCAGAAATTTCAAAAAGATGAATCAGCAAAGGATAAGGAAAAAGGATGGAGATGAGGATCAGGAAATGGAAGAAGAAAGGAATTATGGAGAATGATCAAAAGATGGAAAAACAGAGAGAAGTCACATGAGATTCTAGAAGAGGTTCAGTATAGGCTTGACTCTCTGAGTATTGAAGAATGTAGAAGGCATAAAGAATGATAAGCTAAAGTTGAATGATGAATGACCAAGTGAAGAGATTGAAGAAAAGGAAGATCTTGTCAAAAAGAATGAGAAAAATCAATTTACAATGTCTTAAATTGATATTACAAGTCTTCACAATCAAATGGAGGTTGGTTAGGTCAATTCAGAGCTAAAGACAGTGAAAATCAAGTTCTGGAAGAGAAAACTCGAGTTTCCAGGTCAAAACTTGAGTATACAAGCTTACTGCAAAATTGGGTTCTGGATGAGGTGATTTTGAATTAAAGAAATCTTCAAATCTGATCTATATGTTTCACATCATCAATCACTCATATTCTTAATAATGTTTTATCAATTTATTGATGAGTTTTTGATGATCAAACAAGTGGGTTAGTGCATAACCTTTTGAGTTTTTTTTTTTTATTGTTTGAAATACACAAGTCTAAAATTTGTTTGGATTTCAATTCACCATGTCTTGTGAAAATGCATACAGATGTTTTCGAAAACATATCCATACTTTAATTGCATTCAAATGATGTTTCAAAAATGAACCTTTGATACATTGAAATTTCAATCATAATACATTACCAATATTTGAAAGAAAACTTGAGATTTGAAACAATTTACATATTTCATCATCATTCTTGGAAAAATCTGATCTTATTCATGAACTATGAATTAATAAACACTTATCTTTATGGATAAGATTTTCTATCAAACCTACACATATTCTGTCAATGACATCTTTTCTGCATAAAGTGTATTTACAAACTGTCATTGATAAATAACATTCTTGGTATCATTAAAAAGAGTTTCACATTTTATTTACTCATGCATTCATTAAGGGGGAGCTTCACCTTCATATGTGTTTGATATCTCAAAAGCTCACTTCCTTTAATTGAAGAAAACTCTTTTAAGCATACTCATTTGTATTCACCATGTTTTATTAGTTTTGATGATGAGTTGATAATATATCTCGTATCTTTCTTTCATTATCTTATATTAAAAATTATTTAGAAAGGGATATTTGGATGCACTAACAAAGTTCTTTTGCAAAGAAAGCTTTCAACTTGTAGCAGGAGATTTTGATATTCCTTAGTGCATCACAAGGAAAAACTATCAAATTAAGGAATAATGCCTTAATGTTCCATCGAAGAAGTTGAAATGTGCTCTATAGAAGAGTTATATGAAGAGAAGGCAAAGGATTGAAGATCTCTCACAACAAGAAAGCAAGCAAAATGGACTTAATCGATCATTCATCAATTTGCAAAACCAACATGAGCATTTCTAAACTCTACCGTTTTATATTCAGTAGAAATCTTGCACATGTTTGGTATCTATATGCTTTCATTGTGGAAAACCCTATACATGTTTTGTTTTCATATTGGGGAGAGAAAACCATATTATTGGTTCATTCTAATTTGATTTCATATTTGTCTCTCCAAATTTTCTCATAAAAACATTTCATACTACATCATATTCAGCATAAAAGGGGCATTTCTAATTTCATATTTGCTTCTCTAAATATTTCATTACCTCAACTTTTTGTTAATGACAAATAAGGGGGAGAGAATGACAAGAAAAATATGTTGGGTTTAATATGCTTTCATATTCATACATATTTTTCTTAAGGTATTTACCATCATTAAAAAGGAGGAGAATGTTATATATGATTAGTTTTGAGGATGTTTTGTACATGTCATTAATAAGAGCAAAAAGATTGAGTAATATGTTTATCTTATTGATTGATTAATTCTTCTTGTATTTAATGTAGAATCAAAGATGTGAAGTTCATCTATGAAGAATAATCAATAAGGAAATCAGAAATTTCAAAAAGATGAATCGGCAAAGGATAAGGAAAAAGGATGTAGATGAGGATAAGGAAATGGAAGAAGAAAGGAATTATGGAGAATGATCAAAAGATGGGAAAACAGAGAGAAGTCACATGAGATTCTGTGTAACATCCCAAATTCCAGGTTCGAAAATCGTGTCGATCGACACTTAGGTTTAAGAAAAACAACAGAGTTTGAGATGCTACAGCTTAGAGTACTGCGGAAATTGATAGCGTGCGCTAAGATCCGGACAACGAGTATCTGATATAAAAATGCCCCGACATATGATGATGCCCGACATAAGCTGATATATTAAATATCCCGAAGGAATATTCATGTGATACAATTTATAGAGGTTAAATACAATCCTCTGATAAAGAAAGCCTTATACTAAACCCATGACTTGGAACCTAACATTAGTTAATTAAATAGTTTGGCCAGGTAGGGGTCTATCATGGGGGCCTCACCGACTTATACGGCGACTAATTGGCTTCCCACATAGATTAACCCAGCCTTAGACACTAAACCGTTCAAAGTAACCTTGTTAAATTTGAGTCAAAAGCTAAGTCCTAATAACTTCTACCGACCTTTGCCTTTGATTGCTGCCTCTTCACGGCTCTACCCACCGGCATCTTCTCTATCCCGGTTTCTTTCTTGTACTATTCATTAAGACTGAGGTCCAATGTCCATTGGACCTCAGGTAACGGTTAACCTCATACTTATGTAAACAGTATATGACAGTTATCACAGATATACAACATAATTATAGTTTCAAAACATATAACCACATGTAAGGCAACAACATAACACAGCCACTGCAATATGTATGTTACCCCAGTCTGCACATAACCAGTGCCACGACGGCCCATCGTGTCCTCAGCGCTAGGAAAACTCAACGGTGTTATCAAGACTATAACCCGTATACAATTCAACTCTCATGAGTAAATTTCAAAACAGAGTATTATCATGTGAAAACAACAATCATATATAACCAAACCATAAGCATAAGAGTTAAGGTTACAATACGCGTCCGTACCTTTTACCGCATAGTCGTCAAACATCCGACCTTTGATTCCGGCTTTGGACTTCCCGGATATCCTAACATATCACCATATCACTTAGAATAACATTCTAAGAGATATTTCCACCTCTATTTACCATTCTACCCTTGATGGCTTTATTATTACAATTTTGTCCTTACATTTCTTCAAAAACGTGGTGCAGCATTTTCTGGGCAGATTTTTCGGTAACTTTGAAAAATCATAACTAATTCTAGAAAAATCAAAATGAGGATCCGTAAAATTTCCCAGAATCCTTGAGAAGTCTACTTTTGAGGAAAAATACTGGGATTTATCCAGATTTCACGGAATTTTCCCAGTTTCCAGTTTTCAAAACGTTGTCCAGATTTTCGCCCAGAAACTGTAGCTTAACTTCTAAGATTTTTATCTTTTTGCACAGAGGTTCAAATGACATACTCTTTATATATTTAGAAAGCCCCAGATGTCTACTTTCACCAGGAATTTTCTCAGAATTTTATAACATCATTTTCATCATAAAATACTGACGTTTTTACCCCTGACTCCAGAAATCACTGTTTGAAGAGATTTCGCCAGAGCTTCGCTATTTTGATCCTAATCTTCCAAAAATTTTGTTATAACTTCTTCTTCATCAATTTTTCGAAATAAATGCAATGGAAACCATAAAAACATGAAAATAAAACTATATTTGGAAGATTGAAGATCAAAACAACATTTCTAGTATTTCTACTTCATAAACTAAGAACTTAAACTAAAACTAAAAACTCTCTTACCTCTTGAAGACTACTTGCCTTCTATTTTTCTGCAGCTCTTCCACACTCTCCCCTTCTCTCTAAATTTTTGAATTTAGCTTGTGAATTGGTGGGAAAAATGTGATGCCTATGCTCTCTATTTATAGGCAAGCAAAGGAGTAACCCCCAAGCAATGCCCTTTGATCTTGGCTCTTGATTTTTACTTGGAGAAGAAGCATTGATCCTATCCCTCCACCTCACCATAAACCGTCCTCCCCCTCTCTTCCTTTAATTCCTTTGCTTTGTCCCCAATTAATCCCAAATTCTAATTTAGTTAGGTGTAATTGGGTGCTTTTATTCAAGATCTAATTTCACTTTTGAAATCCTAATTTTACGATTAGATTTATGGTGATTTTTAATTCCCAAAACGCTTAGGTATGAATCTTAAAAATAACCAAAAATGACTTTGGAAATAGCCAAGTTGAAGCTTATAATTCACTGATCTCAAATATGTATTTATCTTAAATACTTAGTTCCAATATTTCAAGTTATGATTTATTTCTTAGGAATTCTCATCTAATTGTATTTAATTACATCACTTTCTTGCTCTCCAAGTTTTAAAAACTTGGTCCCTAAGTTTGTTCAATCTTCTTCCATACTCTTTGACTTATTATTTTTAATCATCTTTTTCTTCTCCTTTTTCCTTCTAAAATTCCGCCCCCCTTCCCCTTAATTTCAATTATTGATTTTCATGTTTTAATTACTCTTCCCTTATCCTCTTCCAATCCATTCAATTTATGCCTCAAAAGTCTTCTCTTCTAGAACTCTAATTATGTATTAAAAACAATTATCTACTCTTGATGCCCAAGCAAGAAAAACGTCCCCCATTAATCTTTTCATTACCAATTTTATGTTTTAATGTTTTCACATATTTAAGAAGGAAAATCCCTCATTGGTTCACTTAGATTTTGGATTCATGGTTAATATAATTTAATTCTTCCATTTATTTAACATTAAACAAGAATTTTCGTCCCATAGAAATAAATTAGGAATATTTATTTTAAATTCCAATTTTAATTTCTAACATCATGTTTTAGGGGTTACTAGGCTTAACTACCAAAATTGACAAGGTTTCTAATTCAATTTTGATAATTACAACTCCTTGTATGCTAATCAATATCATTTGGTCTTAAATTATGACCTTAAAAACTTAATCATTAACTAATTTCAAAAATTAATAGAGTACCTCAATTATTGCAATTTCACTTGCCCAATAATTGTTACTAATTTCCTCTAATTGATTTTATCATCCTCTGATGATTTTAAGTTGTTAAAATGGTGTAATTCCTAAAAATAATAATTAATTAAAACTTTAGAGACAACATACTCTTTATTTCAATAAATATTTAGTTGCCTCTTAGGATTTATCATAACATTCTTAGGGTATTTTATGACCCATAAATTCACTTAGGGATTTTAGCTCTTCATTTACTCTAATTTCATAAGAAATTACCTTCAGAAAATAAGATAATTATTTCACTTGTTCTGAGACCACATATTCACCTATTGTAATAGGTGTTATTTATTAAAATTTAAGATTTACATGTATTATGAAAATTGGGGTATTACATTCTGGAAGAGGTTCAGTATAGGCTTGGCTCTCTAAGTATTGAAGAATGTAAAAGGCATAAAGAATGATGAGCTAAAGTTGAATGATGAATGACCAAGTGAAGAGGTTGAAGAAAAGGAAGATGTTATAAAAAAGAATGAGAAAAATCAATTTACAAGGTTTTAAATTGATATTACAAGTCTTCACAATCAAATGGAGGTTGGTTGGGTCAATTCAGAGCTAAAGACAGTGAAAATCAAGTTCTGGAAGAGAAAACTCAAGTTTCCAGGTCAAAACTTGAGTATACAAGCTTACTGCAAAATTGGGTTCTGAATGAGGAAACTGTGGTTTTGAAAACCAAAATTTGGAAAACTGAGGTTTGGAAGTCAACTCGAGTCTCCAAGTCAAAAGTTGAGTTATGGAGGTCAATACTCGAGTATGGAATTTAAATATTCGAATATCAGGAGTTTTCAACTTCTCTCACGTGTCTGGACTCGGCAAAACTCGAGTTTCCTCTTCAATACTCAAGTTTCCAGCTTTGTCAGCAACTCTGTTCACCTTTGTTCCACGATCAAAATGGGCAAGGTCTGGTAATTCGATGATATCTCCTAAACCAGACATCGGATTAAGGTGAAATCAAATTTGGCTGAAACTAGACATCCAATGCGTCATCTTCACAAAGTTTCAAGTCCAAATAATATTAGATCAAAGAGCTTTGATTTTCTAAAGTTGGATCAAATAATCACGCCATACTTCAGCCAAGCTTCAATATTTTGAGTGTAACTCACAATCTACAAATCAGAATGAGCTAAAATCGGTGGCATATGAAAGAAGACACATAAGGCTTTCCATCAATACATGGTTCAACTAAAATGAAGATCAGACCAGAGAGATATGGTCTTTGAAAGTTGACTGATAATTCAAAACGCTGCAAAATGATGGTTAAAGAACAATCTTTCTTTCATTGAATCATAACGGGCGAATTCCAACAAATTAAGATCTGATTCTTGTTGCTGTGGAATGAAGATACAATGAGCTATATAGAGATGATTGGTTTGCTAATTTAGAAGTTATATCAAGTCAGAAAGCAACCAAAGGCCAGAACTAGTCGAAAACTCAAGTTTACAAATGAATACTTGAGTATAGCTCAGACAGAGAGCTATGAACGTTAATGGATCCTCAATACTCGAGTATGGGAACCAATACTCGAGTTTCGGGCAGACAGAGACGAATCTGAAGTATTAAAACAAGCTCAATACTGCAGTATTTGAGACAAAACTCGAGTTTACACTGGAACTTCAGAAAATTCAAGATTTCAAAAATCACGAATTTAATCCAGATCAACTAGAAGTTTTCCCAAATAATTCATAATATTTCTTAACATTATTTAAATCATTTGTGGGCATATTTCAGATGATCAAATGAAGGATTCCATGAAGTTCAAGTTGTTGACTTGTCAAGTCCCAAAAAGCAAAATAACGACTATATTTCCAATTGCTTTATTCTTAACGGCTCTATTTTCAACTGTTCAATTTTTCAACGTTTAGAAGACCTTCATCTATAAATAGAGCTGGATTCAAAACGCAAAAAGGTGGAGGAGTGAGCTTACACTGTCATAATGTCAAAATGATGAACCTCCTACTCTCTGTTTTTCAATGTTTTCTAAGTTTACCATTTAGAGAGTGAGATGAATTCCTATGTGCTTCAATGATCATTTATCCACTTCTTAGAGATTAGTTTTACTGTAAATCAATCTCTATGGGGAATTTGATTGTAACCTTATGGGTAATAAGGGGGAGTCTCCGAGGGAGATTGTGAAGGTTGCACAAGTACTTGGATAAACTTGTGGGTGTAAAAGCTTGTCTCTTGTGCCTGGTTAAATAAGGAGAATAGTGAAAAGCTCAAGGTGCCTGAGAACTGGGTGTAGGTCAAGGTTGGACCAAACCAATATAAATCAAAGTTTGCAACCCTCTTCCCTCAACTCTTTATTCCCAACATTTATGGTAGAATAATTGCCAACGTTTTTATAACTCTTTCCTGTTTTACAAATTGATTTTACTGAATTGCGAAAAGATATTTAAAAGTTGGAAATTTTCATCTTCACCCAATTCACCCCCCTTCTTGGGTTCAGCCGGATCCTAACAAGAGTTTATCATCGTTTTCATAAATTCAAACTCAATGATTGTTATGTCGTTACTTCAGATTATTACTCACAGCTATTTTCAATACTTTTAATGATTATTATTAGTGAGTTTCAGATGATCAAATGAAGGTTAACGAGAAAATCTTCAAAAAGAAAATATGTGTCAGAAGCATTTATTGCCTAGCAAAAACAGAGCATCAACACGGAAACTAATTCAGAGTAGACAAATGATCATATGGTCAGAGACCCATTCTGGCAAAAGAGATTTTTCATAGTTAACGATGAAACAGAAGAGATGTCGTGCAAAAACTGTTAATGGTGAGAAAATGAAATTTCATCAACGACTTTGGTTTGTATCTAACGAAAGCCTTCTATATCTAACAGAAAGATGAAGTCCCTTAATGGCTAAATCGGAGCTTCACCAACAGTCATTAATGGTGATCAACTATAAAAGGAAGAGCATTCAATTCGGAGCAACTACCGAAACTACCAGCGCTAAGATTCATTTATTGCTCATTGCTCAATTAGAGTTAGTGATATATCTTCAAATATTCTTTGTGCTTCAGTGATTATAAATTCACTCTGTAAGAGAGTTATTTATTTGATTGATCATTTGTAAAATCTCAAGGTAAAGGGACCTTGAGTGTGGGTGTAAAGATTATAACTTGTAAAAAGGAATGAATCCTAATAAGAAAATTACTTCGTGAAACAAAGTATGTAATGGTGAAAGTGATAGTGAAAATCTCAAAGTGTCTGGGGACTAGATGTAGGTTAAGAGATTGGACCGAACCAGTATAAATTCGCTCTATCCATTCTTCTTCTATCGTCACCTTGTTAATTTAATTTTCAGGTTTAGTTACAAAATTATTGTTAATCACTCAATTCATCCCCTCTTAAGTAGAGCCGGGAAAACGGGCCAGGCCCATCGGGCCGGCCCGTTTAAGCCCTGGCCCTTTAAGGGCTGGACTTGAAAAATGGACGAGTTATTTGAAATTAGCCCTGAAGGACCGGCCCTGACAGGCTTCAAGCTTAAACGGGCCGGCCCTGCAGACCTTTCTCACTGTAGCTTTTTCTTTTTTCCCTTTTTAAATTTATTAATTTACATATATTTTATATTTGTTATAGAATTATTTATCCATTTAACTACAAATACATAATAACTATACTCTAATTTTATGATTTGATTTATTATTTGTTACAAATAAAGATTATGGATGTGTTCATGATGCGAGAGAAGAATTTCATGATATTCTTACTCATGAGCTAGAGGCTATTACTCAAAGTGAAGAATAATCAAATGTCGTTAAAATTGATGATAGTAACGAAGATGATGACAATAACAGTCATTGTACTAATGTCATTTAGTGATATGCTTTTTATGTTTTATGTAAGTTATTTGTGAACATAGTTTGCTTTTGATTATGAATTAGTGACTATGTTTATTTATTGAATGATTCGTGTTATAATTTACTAATTATATTTTTTATAAAAAAAAAAGTGGAGGAAAAATAATTAAAATTTGGAATAGTAATTTATGGGCCCTGGCCCTGTTGCTCTCGAACCGGGCTTTGAAAAACAGGTGTTTTTCTTACTCCGGGCCCTGAATGGGCCGACCCTGTTAGGCTCTGGCCCTTCACGGGCCGACCTTAGAGGGCCGGGCTGGCTCTGATTCCCAGCTCTACTCTTAAGTGATATTTTGTATTATTAACACACATATAAAGTGTGAATGCATTATATTTTTTAAAATAATAAGTTTAAGATGGTTTTTTTTTTTCCTATTAAATGCCATGTTGTTTTTTTTGATATAATAAATGCCATGTTGTTGGAAACACCGTTAGAGATTAAATGTGATATGCCTCTCCAGGCTCTCCTAGAGTCTTAGCCGACCCGAGGGTAACGGAATCAGGCTAGGCATTGAATACATTGAAGTGGGCTGGGCCTACATTTGGGAAAATCAGACGGTAGGGAGGGTACTAATTATTCCCTATAGCCCTTAAATACAAGACATTTTTAGAAATTTTGCTTACCTTTAGTGAAGTATTCATAAATTACTGTTAAAAATGTCCATAATAGTATATTATGACGAATGTTACAGCAATTTTTGAAGAAATCAAGACTACTAATTAATTTCAACTATTTTTCTTAATATATGTGATTTCGACTAAAAGTCTCTTATGAATAAGACCAAAAAATGAAACTACAAATTTATGAAAAAGAACTTTAGGAGCTTCTTTAACAAGAAAATAATTGGTTTTCATGCTATGAGAAGCTTCCTATATATCCTTTTACCAGTTATACAATGCAAGTGATATATAGCTTTTTCTGAAACAAAGATGAATAGTGTCATGATGTAATTTTACATCTAAAGCAATACATTGTTTCATATACAATATACTTGCATGTGGACCTTGTTTATTGCAATCCCACCCCATTAAAATTGAGAGCTTTCATGTATAATCAATGGATATAGCCGCTTTGTGTAGGCAAAAAAGAAAAAAAGAATATAGCCACATTTCATGTATGGTTTAGAGGAATAATCTCTGATGGAATGGAAAATGAGAGCAGAAAAATGTAGTTTTGATACGTTGTCTGCATCATTCCATTTTTTTATTGAATAATAGCAACCATGACAGGTTAAAAAAAATATCTCTACATCTAAAGGAAGGGATGTTAGAAATCTTAAAGTTAGCTTTTCTGTAAAAGTTTCATGATCACGCCAACAAGCTTTCTTTTTGAAAACTATAGAAGTGGTTTTTCCTTGTGATTTTTTTATCCTGCATATCGGGTTTACCCTATATTAACTCAAGTGTTTATTGAGATTCAGACTAAATTTGGATTTAAGTTAGATATGATTATTTCATGTGGCAGATTTGTATTGAGATTCAAATTAATCTAGATTAAGTCAGATAGGACCCTTTTTAGGTGGCAAGCTCTATTGAGACCCAAACTAATATAAATCAAATTAGATATAGGACTCATTTGAGCAACAAGTTAAATCAAATTCTGAAACCATATATTTAACTTAGGACTCCAACTTAAGACCTCTAATTAAAATGTCACAGGTCCTTACCAGTGGAACTAAACGCTTGATTAGTTACTTTATGAAATTGTTTTTTCAAACCAGTGTTACATAAATCGAACCGGATCGCCTTAACCAGGAGCAGGTGATGGTTCAGTTTGAAATGTACTGAACAAATGATGAAAATTTGAATGAGTTGGATGAACTGGTTAAAGGTCACAAGACACAGAAAATGAGGAAAACAAAACAGATCACAAGAGAAGGAGAAAAACAACGGACCACCTCAAAAGAGATGTAAAGTAGAAGAAAATAAAAAGAAGATCATGAAAGATATGATGGTGAAAATTGAGAATATAAGAAGAACAAGGGAAGCAACAAATGGAAAAAGAAAAAGAGATACCAAGAACGAAGATTCTCTCTCAGATGTCCAACAATGGAGTGAAGTGGGTGAACTAATCCACGACATTAAACAATGACCTGTGAATAACAGAATATTGAGGCTTACAAAACCTCTTTTAAATGCCATTAATTCTCTCTGAAATTCTAATATAATACTTCAAATAAGGTCAATTTTTATGATTTTTTGTTCCACCTTCTGCTACATACTTTCTGGTTAATCCACCATGGTAGCTTTCTTAATTTCCTTTTTCTGATAAGGACCAACGAGCTTGCTTTCTCCTACTTTTTAAAGCATTTAGATCTCAAATAATAGCTAGCAGGAATCTACAAGGAAGTAAACTGGCCATATAGATGTTTAATTTTTTTTATCATACTAGTAAATTCTTTATTGATGCATTTTCCTTTTAACAAATTACAACTTTTTGATGTTTAAAGAATAAGACTGATTAAAATATGAATTATGAAGGGAAAATGAATCTGCATATCCTATAGTTTCATTTTATTTTTAGTTAGGTCTTATTGTTTTTTTTTTTATTGTTTTTATCAGTTACCTGAAAATACAAGTATCTTGATTAAAATTTAAAATCATGTGAAACTATAAGGATCTACTAAAAAAAAAAACTAGGGTTAAGGTTCCTTCACCACCTCAAAAGTTTTTTGGAACTGATGTATTTAGCAACGTAAATTATTTAGTTGTGCAATTTTATTTCTAATACATCAAAAAAAAAAGTGTAACAATAAGAATTGATGAGAATAAAAAATATAAGGACTTAATCAAAAATCATTAAAACTATAAGAAATTGCAAATTAATTATTCCAACTATAAAATGTCAAAATTCAAAATAGATGTCCAAAATTAGATCACAACTTATTAAAATTTGAAACGCAACCTCTAAATATTTAAAGAAAAACTTGTTTCCATATGAACTACTACCTTTGATTATTAATATAGGAAATATATGGGGATTTGATCTTGTTTTTAAATATAAGATATATTTTTTATATTTATTAATCTTTTAATAATTTACTTTTATTATTACTCACTTAACAGTAATCAAGGAGGGGAGGCACTAAAGGAATTAATATGATGTTTTAGAAAATATATGATATGTTAACTCGTGTAACTAACTTTATTAATCTAATTAAATTAGGTAAATATATCTTATATTAAATACTAAAAGAAGTATAAATTTTTTTAAAAATGCCGGTGATAGTCTAACCACTCATCTCAGAAACTTTACCATCGATTATAGGATTCTGGCTGCCAGACCCAACCACCTCATCATTTTGATGTCTTCTGACATGTTTAAATTGGCGTTGGAAAAACATATTCACTTAAATCTATCAAAACTTTTTTTCACTAATTTATTTTACCATGTTATAAAAATAGTTTCTACCGTTATTAATCCTATAATGTAATTTCAAATATTTTGAAACTTCAAAGAAGTCCCTCGATAATTTTTCGTGGATTAAAAAACACGTCACAGTCCTGGCACTTTTTTCTTTGGGTGACGCGGCAACTGGCCTTTGTTTTTTGTTTTTTGTTTTTTTTTTTGCCGACAAATTAAATTTGGATGTTTAACATTTTCCACTGGAATTTCATCTCATAAATTATGTTTTAAAAAAACACATCATATATTTTGATAATTTAGGCTCTTAGAAATGATCAAAAATAGTTTTTTGCTTAAATTTTAAAACAGTATGTTCCCATATTTTTTTCCAATTTTTTTGACACCTCAAGGAATAATATTAAGATGTAAAAAGATTAAGAATTTTTAGAATAAAATTATGACACACCATCTTCTTGAAATACCAGAATTGTTTGGCCAATTATCCACCACATACAATTAGTTGACTTATTTTCTATATTTTTACTTACATCACACGCATACATACAAATGTGCCTTTATTTGTTTGTTTATTTTACACATGTGCGCTCACACTTTTTTCTTCTTCCTGTTTTCAGCGAGGTGAAGCATTACATTAAAAGCAGACTAATTTTGCATTGGAAAAATGAAGTGAAAGTTACCCAAATTCCATCTTCGTCTTTGAAATTGAAAGCATACTCAATAATACTACTACCCTACAAGTTTTCTTTAGGGGAAAAAAAACATATACAAGCACAATAATCAATATTCACTTTGCTGAGGCAAGAAAAATCATCTGACTATTTTCATACAGCATCTAGAAAAAGGATTTTTTTTTTTTTTTTAATGAGGTGTTGATTTAATTCTTAGTATAAGTCCATTTGTAGAAGAAATTCTTAGTCCTAAATTGTAGTTAAGTTACAAGTTATTAATGACTATTTCTCAATTTTATTCTTATTTAGACGTATTTAATGATTTAACTTCATTCTATAGTATTTGAGAATTAATTAAAACAGACTTATATATAATAAGGACCATATTAGTAGGTACAATATGAATTATTTATTATATTTTTTTAATATTATATTTTTTTTTTCTAAATTGACCTTTTGATTTCATGGACAAAGAAAACTTTGTTCGAGTTTTAAGCTTGTTAAAAAAAATGACTCATAAAAAATGAAATAAAGTGATAACTATTTAAGTGAGTTTCAAAGCACCAAAAAAATTTTAATAATTAGATCAGCGCAGCATTTTTGGATAATAATAATGTATAATAGTTACTATAATTAATTTCCCACAATTTTTATTAGAAAAAATCCCATATAAAAGTTGAAATATTGAAATCCAAGATCATGCCTTTAAACTTGACAAGTCTTTAATATAGACATTGACCCAAATTAAGATTTCAGGATGTTAGTAAAATGATTTTAATAGATCTGGCATCCGCTGTAAGCTTTCACGTGCTGCGTCCGCTACAGCCATACCGAGTTGTTTTGACACAAAAAATCTGAAGCTTTGGCCTTTTTTGTTTCTTTTTTTTTTTTAGGTAAATTTTTTTAGAGTACTAGCGGATAATAAAAAAAAAATTTTAGGATACTGACTAGTGCTGAAAAAATACTTAATGATCTTGAAAAATTGTCATAAAGTGTATTTTTAGTACTAGTTAATACCCTAAAAGATATTTTTTTAAAGATCCTAAAATATCATAAAATATTTTTTTGGTACCAGTCAGTATCTAGAAGTAGCATTTTAATATTAGTAAATAATATGAAATATTTTTCCAATATCCTAAAATAATTTATCAATATAGTATTTTTCAGTACCAGTCAGTATCATAAAAACATCTTAAGGTACTGACTGGTCCTAAAACTACACTTTGAGATAGTTTTTTAAGATCCTAAAAGATTTTTTTTTAAAATCATGAAGTATTTTTCCAACACTAGTTAGTATCCTGAAGTTTTTTTTAGTATAGGCCAGTATTCTAAAATAGTTATTTTTTTAAGAAAAAAGTCCAAAGCTTCAGAATTTTTGAGTCAAAACGACGCAGTATGGCCGCATCGCATGAAAGCTTGCAAGCCAGATCCGATTTTAATGCCCTTGCTCATCAATCTCAAATCTCAACACTGCACTGCGGATTTTTTTTTTTTTTTTTGATAATAAGGATGGCATACAGCCTATATTAAGAAATAGAATTACATACAGGGGAATTATAACCCAAACACTCAACCTCCACCCAAGATCTCAGCTGTGGAGGGCAAGTATTAAAAACATTAGAAGAAGATATCCCTAATTTTGCCATAACATCAGCAACGACCTGGATTGTCTCAGTAGTTTTTTTTCTCAGAATCTCTCAGTATCTTATCACAACCGTTGGGGGAGAGAAATAAAGAGATGTTTAAAATAATCTGCTCCATCCAACGGTTGTGATCAGATACTGAAAAATTCTGAGAAAAAAAGCTTCTGAGATAATCTGCTTCCCATCAGCAACTCTATTTGCTTCTCTAGAAATGTGCTTTATCACAACTTGCCAATCCCATCCTAGCTGCACTGCGGATTTGCCGGGTAAGAAAGCGCAGGAGACTGCAGGAGGCTGTGTTATTTAGCGCACACCAGATTTTCTTGGGCCTATACTTCAATCTCATGAGGGCGTTTCAATGTTGTAGTTTTCTGTTTCTTTTTTCCATCCCAAAAAAAAAAAAAGATATACTCCCTCTTGTTCTAATTATAAGATAAAACTTGTGGTGTAACTTGCATTATAAACTTTGTTTTATGATTAGTGCCGAAAGTAGTAAAAAGCAACATTAGACAAAGTTCAAAGCAAAAACAAAAAGAAATGCAAAGTTATAACAAACTAGAAAATATTGCATGGTTAAGGGGCATTTTTGTCCTAAAAATGTAAAAAATGGAGTAATTTTGCCTCTTCTGTTATCTCAGTTAATTTTGACATTTAGTTGACCAAATATATTAAGCAAGGAAGAGTCCATATGTCATCATATCATTTTTGTTAAGATGTAAACTTGCAATTGAAGTTTTTGATCTAACTTTAAAAAAAAGATGAGGTAGATGACACAAAAACTTTCAGTACAAATTTACACATTAGTAATAATGATATGAACAGTATGTGGACTGTCGACTCAATATATTTAATCAAGTAACGGTCAAAATTAATTAGAATAACGGCAAGGACAAAATTGGTCCTCAAAAAACTTTTAAGGCAAAATTACCCTTTAACACTGAAAAAGAAAGAAAGAAATTCATAAAGCTAAGTTGATTTTATTTTTATTTTTTTTCAGTTGAAGAATAAAACGGTTACTTTTATATCCAGGAGGGTGTATGAATTCTTTTGAAACTTTCACCAAAGCTTTCTTTTTCTCTGCTAAATCAATCTTGTTGATACACACTATGAAGCACCGATTCTGATATGACGTTTCCTATACGTTCCCGATATGCGTATTTGATATATTACTTCAAAAATATTTGGATACGTTCCGATACGTCTTAGTATTAAGTAATATTTTTAATATACATAGTACATTTACATTAATAAAATATAATAAAAAGAAAATCATTAGCACATATCAGTTGCATCTCTACTAATAATATTTGCCTCCAACTCTGGCTCATATCAGGAAAAGGCAGCAACATCTAAAGCTCCAATATTATTAAAGGTAATTTATATTAAAACCATAAATATATGAGAAGAATAGCAAAAAAAATACTCACAGTGACCAACTCAATTAATAGCTAAATTCTCAGTTCAAAAACGCCTTTCATTTTGAAACAAATCACCGAACTCCCACTTGACTGTATCCCAAAATTTTGACTTTTTCTTATACGCGTATTTACGTATCTGAAGAGTATCCATCTGATACGCATATCGGATACGTAAATTGTAAAAAAATCCAAGTATCCATGCTTCATAGGATACACATACCCTCAATAAACAAAGAAGGATGATTATGAAATATTCAAGTTAAATTTGGGTTTGATTACGTAGAAAGATATATAATTAATTAGAGGTTTATCGCATGGCCATTTGAGCCATTAGTAACTAGGAGAAATGGAGGTAATTTGACCCCATTTCTAAATCATATAGCCCTATTAATGATTTGTTAAGTTCAATAAACCAAATATTTAGATATTTTAAGTAGCTTTTAAAAGGGATTCACCTTTTTTTAATTATTAGGCCAAACAAAACTCCATAATCTCACGTGTACATGATAAAATAAAATCTCGTGCACATGGTAAAACATACCCATTCAATGATTTAACAACCACGCATAGATAAAAATAATAATTAAAATAAAGTTATATAGTTTAACTGTATAGAGAGACAAAATAAAGAGTATTTAATATTTTAGACATTATCCATACAAATTTATATTTTAAATAAATCTAAATTGGAAAAAAAAAAAAAGGATTCATACTGAGGACAAAATGAGTAAATCCACATCTAATTATATAATAATTTATAATTTAGGATATTTTCTATTTCATAAAACAATCAAGCCTAATTTGCCACGCCAAAATTTGAACTAGATGTCAATACCCAACATTCGTTTCCCATACAAGGAACAAAAAGAAAGTGACTTGGCCAACTTGCGTTCTTCAAATGCGCGAATATATATATATCCGCTAATATCAATGCAGCTTCAGGCCTCTCCCTGATCACCCGCCACTCTTATGCTCTCAAGTGGCCTCCTTTCGTTTCAATCCCAAAGAACCAGAGAGCTCAGAAAACGCATTTTACAATAACAAAATTGTTGCCCTTTTGTCTCTGAGTGTTCAAAAGAGCTAAGAAAGGTTGTTCCTTTGAGAACCCAGAAGGTTATGAGTCCAATAGATTTAATGGGGAATTTACCCAGAGGAAAATTTGTTGTGCTTCTGTTTTTTTGTTACTGGGTTTTTGCTGTTACAGCTTCTGTGACTTACGATCGCAAAGCTGTTATTATTGATGGAAAGAGAAGGATTCTGATTTCTGGGTCCATTCACTACCCAAGAAGCACACCTGAGGTCACTTCTTAATCCTTACTTTCTGCTTAGCTTCTAATTTTATCATACTTTGTTACCTTTTCTCATTATTTCTGGGTGAATGCAGATGTGGCCTGACCTCATACAGAAGGCCAAAGATGGAGGTTTAGATGTTATACAGACCTATGTGTTTTGGAATGGTCATGAGCCTTCGCCTGGAAAAGTAACGAAACCAGTTTATTTATTTTTCCTAGAATCAGATATGAAGCTCAAAAGGTAGCTCACTAATTTTTTTATTTTTTTTAATGAAATTGTACATTTTCAGTATTATTTCGAGGATAGGTTCGACTTAGTGAAGTTCATCAAGCTGGTTCAGCAAGCTGGTCTTTATGTTCATCTCCGCATTGGTCCCTACGTGTGTGCCGAATGGAACTTTGGGTAATGATTCTCATAGTTCGCATCTTTGCTTCGTGATTTTTAGTTACGTTTCTATACAAAGGAAAAGTGTTACAGAAGATAAAAATAATCCTTGGAAAATACTCGAAAAGATCTCATGCTCTGTTTTAATTTCAGGGGATTCCCTGTTTGGCTGAAGTTTGTTCCGGGCATCAGCTTCAGAACAGACAATGAGCCTTTCAAGGTTAGATTTTTTAAACTGGGGTCATCATTTTCTCATGTGTGTGTGTGTGTGTGAGAGAGTGTGTGATCGAAAAAAATGATACATCTTTGTATGTGTGTCATCATTTAAACTTGGGTCATCATTTTCTCGTGTGTGTGTGTGTGATCGAAAAAAATGATACATCTTTGTAATTTTGATGTCATGAAGGCTGCAATGCAAAGCTTTACTGAGAAAATTGTGAGCATACTGAAGGAAGAGAAGTTGTTTCAAGCTCAGGGGGGTCCAATAATAATGTCGCAGGTATATTAACAAGATGTAAATATAACGTTGATGAAATTCATTATTGATTTGGCCTGACTCGGAATTCAAATTTGAATTTTTTGACAATACCATACTACGTGCCTTTAACTGAAAGATTAGTGGAGAAAAGTTCTTGACTTACTGAAGACAAACTCTGGCAATTGAATTTGACAGATAGAAAATGAGTTTGGACCAATTGAGGGGAGACTTGGTGCTGATGGAAAAGCTTACACGCAATGGGCAGCTAAAATGGCTGTTGGCCTTGACACTGAGGCGCCTTGGGTTATGTGTAAGCAACCAGATGCTCCTGATCCTGTGGTAAGTTAAAGTTCTCTTGTTTCTTCCTTGAAACATTTTTCTGTACTATTGAGACTGTCCTTTTCCACAAATTTTTTTTTTTCTGCATTAAATGTATTTTATCCATATTTCCTGGTGGCGTTTTCATATTAAAAGTGAGTTGCTTAATTAGGTGGGTTAATTGATTTTGCTATTTGATATTTTTCTGTACAACCCTTGGATTTTTTGGGGAGTTTCTTTATTGACTTTATGAGCTATCTTCTGTGCCTTTAACTTGCTTTCTTTAATCTGGTTCTTGATTGTTGTATAATTGCAGCCATAGGAGCCTATATTTGCAATTCAACTTTTTTCTATGGGGGTCTAATTTGAGACTAGGCTAGACTTAGACTCTCTAACGTAGTAGTCAAGAACAACAAATCTTTATTCCACTAAGGCTTTCTTGTTGCTGTTTATGACTACGTTAAAGAACCTAAATTCAAGAGAACTTTACAGCGAAAATTCTTCCAGAAGGCATATTTAAGATAATAATTATTGTAAATGACCTTAAAATTAAAATTCTTGAGAAATATCAAAGTTACCATTGGTTTTTCCTCTTGCCAGAACATGATTTGTCTGATGTTATTAGGGAGCATGAGTGATAATTTTAAAAAGTATCACTGTACTTTAGAAGGTATAAATAGTAATTTTAGTGTTTCAAAAGAATTTTAATCTTGTTAATTATTATTCCTTATGGGTCATCAGAATTCAGAAGGTCCAATTACGCAGTGGTGAGTTAACAGTTTAGTTTCAAAATTCGTAACCAAAATGTATTGTGGACAGAAGATTCCACTCCTTTCTGATATGTTTCTCTTTCTGATCACTATGATAGATTGACACCTGTAATGGATACTACTGTGATAGCTTCAGACCCAACACAAAGTACAAGCCCAAAATATGGACAGAGAACTGGACTGGCTGGTAACTCATGCAAATGATACTTTACAGATTAAAATCATTTATCATAATCCTATATTTAAATTGAATCTCTTGTTTAGGTATACTCAGTTTGGTGGTCCAGTCCCACGTAGACCAGCAGAAGACTTGGCATTCTCAGTTGCAAGATTCATTCAGAATGGTGGTTCATTTGTTAATTACTATATGGTGGGTTGATGTCTCTGTGCTATTAAATTAAAATACACTATTAATATCATTCCGCCCACTTCTATATAATATTATAATATCTTTCTTTTTCTGGTTCAGTATCATGGAGGAACAAACTTTGGGCGAACATCTAGTGGACTTTTCATCACAACAAGCTACGACTATGATGCTCCCATTGATGAATATGGTATTCAAATATATGATGCTCATATATTTTTCAAATTGTATTCATTCTTCAGATTTTGCCAATAATGCTTATTTAGAGTAAATGGGGAAAAATAGATCAGCAAAGTGCATGCTTTCAATTTTAATATCCATGTTAATGAGAAGCTTTGTTCTATTATATCAGGACTTCTGAATGAACCCAAATGGGGGCATTTGAGAGATTTGCATAAAGCAATAAAGCTAAGTGAGCCAGCTTTAGTGTCTGCAGATCCTGCTGTGACACGGCTTGGAATGAACCTGGAGGTGAAATATTTCTGCTGACTAAAACAAAGAAAGATGCCTCATGTTTAGAAGATTAATTTGTTATTTCTTCTTTAATATTCTCCCAGGCTCACGTGTTCAAGACAGATTCTGGTGCTTGTGCTGCATTCCTTGCAAATTATGACACCAAGTATGCTTCAAAAGCTACATTTGGAAATGGCCAATATGACTTACCCCCTTGGTCTATCAGCATTCTCCCTGACTGCAAAACTGCTGTTTTCAACACTGCAAGTGTAAGACTGATTGTCATGCACAAAAACTTATCACTCTTCTAATCTTGTTTCATTACGAAACGCACAGCCAAAATGAACTATCCAGAAATTAATGGGTCAATTTCATATATCTCACAGAAAAAAGGCAGTTCCTTACTTGAGTTGTTCCTGTTGGTCAAAGCCATTATTTTTTTTTAGCAGAAACCCTTTGTCTTTGCTGTATTTTCCTTGGTGACCATTTCTGTCTATTTGCCAATTTTGTACAGGTTGGTTCCCGGAACACCGGAACGGAGATGACACCGGTAGATGGTGAATTCACTTGGCTGTCATACACTGAAGAGCCTGCATCATCCAGTGAAGATGATACATTTACAGAATATGCACTCTGGGAGCAGCTTAATGTCACTTGGGATTCTTCAGATTATTTGTGGTACATGACAGAGTGAGTATCTCCTGATTAGCCTTTACCTTCCAAAATCCAAATAATTAGAATATTCATCATCTTCTTACTACTTAACTCCTCTCTCTTTCTAATCAATATTGATGACGTCTTGGTCAGTGTCAATATTGATCCTGATGAAGGTTTTATAAAGAGTGGTGGATCTCCCATCCTCACTGCAATGTCAGCAGGTCATGTTCTACATGTTTTCATTAATGGCCAACTTTCAGGTAATTAATTGGGATATGGTGTTTTTAATTACCATTTTGCTTTGATAAACTTTATCAATTAACAATCTTCTGTATAAATGTAGGAACTGTGTATGGGAGTTTAAGGTATCCTAAATTAACATTTAGTAACAGTGTGAAGCTGAACGTTGGCAATAACAAGGTCTCTTTACTTAGCGTTACCGTGGGTCTCCCGGTTGGTTCTCTCACTTTTCTAAATCTTTTGCCTTTTCCTTTTTAGTTTTTGAGATTGATTCTAATTTTATATTCAATTAAATCAAGAATGTTGGCGCGCACTTTGAGACATGGAATGCTGGGGTGTTAGGCCCAGTCACACTGCAGGGTCTTAATGAAGGGACCAGAGATTTATCTCTACAGAAATGGTCTTACAAGGTCTGCCATCTATATTCTTTCCCTTCAATAGCAACAGCAAAAGTCTGTTATATAACTAATCGAAGGTATTGTTGATGGAATTTGCATGTGGTAACAAGAAAAAGTTCAAGAATTAATAGTTCAATTGCTTTTGATGCAAACTTTTCCAATATTAGGCAAATAAAAAGTAAAAAAAATTAAAAATTAAAAAAAATAATGATCATCATTATGTCATAATTGGAGGTTTCAACTGTAGAGAATTTATGTTGTTGCAATTAATTGAGCAGGTTGGGCTGAAAGGTGAAGCCTTAAGCCTTCACACTGTCAGTGGGAGTGATTCTGTTGAATGGGCAAAGGGATCCTTGTTGGCCAGGAAACAACCCTTGACATGGTACAAGGTAAAAATTTCTGTTAAAATGCTACTTATCTTGTTCTGTTTCAGGTGATCACCAACATACATCTACATTTATCCCAAGTTTATTTATGCTTTGGTGTTATCAGACAAGCTTCAGTACACCGGCAGGTGATGATCCTTTGGCCTTTGACATGAGTAGCATGGGAAAGGGTCAAGTGTGGGTGAATGGTCAGAGCATTGGGCGCCATTGGCCTGGATATATTGCAAGCGGTCGTTGTAATGACTGTAATTATGCAGGAAACTACACTGAATATAAATGTCAGACAAATTGTGGAGAACCCTCCCAGAAATGGTGAGTTTGCACACAACTTATCGTGATTGTTTGATTGTTTGGATCAGTTTATTTTAAGTGATTTTGCAATGGACAAAGTAAATATATGGGAGAGTTTTGTCTCATAAGCGCAAAAAAAAAAAAAAAAAAAAACCTGTTCAAGGTCCTCCACTTGAAGTTATTCTTGACATGCTATCAGAACTCATGTGTTCAAATGATTAACAGAAGCTTTTTGCGTGTAAATGGACAACACATTGGAGCTTATGACTTCAAAATGTAAACTTTTGAGTTGGGATAGTCCTTTGAGGATGATAACAACATTGTATCTTCATTTTTCAGGTATCATGTTCCTCGGTCATGGCTGATCCCAAGTGGAAACTTTTTGGTTGTGTTTGAAGAATGGGGAGGTGATCCTACTGGGATTTCTTTGGTGAAAAGAGGCACAAAAACTGTGTCTGCATGAATTGATGAGAGTTTGTGTTTGGTTGCTCAGAAGGAATGGAAATGGAAAAGAAATCTTGCGTGGAAATTTGTTTGGCGTGCTTTGCCATAAATAAAAAGGGCTTGGGAAAAGGTTTCCATGTTGATTGGTGCCAATAGCTGAGTGAAATATTGTATTATATTGCCTAATATTGTATGTCAAGGTTATTTTTGTCTTTTTACTATTTAATGTATTCCATTCCTCTGTCATATTTATCCTATCAAATAAACCATCTGAAAAATATATGTACTCATTTATTTTAATGATATTAACTTTATCTGATTTATCATCTATCATATAGTTAAAATGAGTAAAATGAAATCAATATCTCTTGAATAAGAATCAAATTTAATTTTAATTTAAATCTTGAGAATATACGTGGGTTAATTAATAATAGCACCAAATGCCAGTTATTAGTAGTTGTGGCTATTGTTGTAAAAAATTAGTGTAAAAATGTATTTAAACAATGCATGTTAAAATGCAAGTAAAGCTGGTTCTCAGTAAAAATGATGCATAAAAACGGTAAAAATGTTTTTACCCTTTTTGCTTAAAAAAAACATATTTTCATATCCCCAAGTTTTGCATTCCAAGTTATAAAAGTGTAAATTTGTTATAAGAGCAAGAGATGAAGACATTAAAAATATGTAACTGATGTAAGATGATATGTTTAATTTAAATTAATTGATATAATTTAGGAATTGTTAAAATTTATTCTTTTGATGTTTAAGAAATTGGTTGTTGGGGTTGTTAAACTGTTTTTGTGTTTTTAGACATGTTTTATATGGTTATGTGACTTATATATTAAATATGAAGTTATTCATTGAATTTTAAGTAGTAATTTATATTTCTTTTCACACACCCACACACCAACCTTAAATAATAGAAACTTTATATTTTGTATCGTTTCTATCATCCATTTTGTATCTACGTAAAAATTTGATTTTAACAATACGACAACTAAATAGATGCCTATATGCACAACTTGATGGTGCCTTAATTGCCACAAAAGAAGATTGGAATTAAGTCACATGGATTTATAGGATGGATGATGGATTATCAATTCAAAAGCATATGCATTAAAAATAATGTAGTGAATTGACTTGGATAAATGGCGAAAAAGAATTGACTTGTATAAAATAAAAAAATAATAATAAATTAAACCAACATGTGTTAAGTGTTAGTATCAGTGAGAGGCGTAATATTAACTGTTCAAGACTTAAGTACGAAATTTATTCAAAATCACTTGTTGATCTAGATTCTTAGGGAGGCTAGTTTGATTGTAAGCTGGCTGGAATTTTTGCCCACCGCCTTTTTTTTAAAAACAAAAATCTATTGACTAAGGATATGATGGTTTACAATCTGATATAGTTTTTATTTTCTTTTTTTTTGGGGGCGGCTAGAACTATCTGATATGGTTAAAGTGGCAAATTTGCGAAATTAGACCCAAAAAAAAATAAAATTGTGAAAATAGACCAGTAGGCAAACATATTTTAAAAGTAACCTAGTTTGTAGCGCCACGTCAACGGGTGCCACACGTGGTGCCACTTGTTGCGTGCCAACGTGACACGCCACATAAGTGGCGCTACGCACTTTCACAAAAGTTTTTTTTTTAATTTTTATAATTATATATTATTATATTTAATATATATTAAATATAATTTATATTATTTTTTACATAATATATATTATTTTAATTATTTTATTTTTTATAATTATATATTTCAAAAATTTTATGAAATATTCCTTTTAAAATGATGTTCTATTTTCGAAAAAATTTTCTGGACGGGGCGCTGCCCCTTGACCCCGCCCGCTAACTGGCTAGCGGGACCGTCGTGCTAGCTGTTCGTAGCGCGATTAAATCGTAGTGATATAGTATCGCGCGATTAAATCGTAGATGTTCGTAGCGCGATTTAATTATTACTTTTTTAATCTTCATATTATATGAATTAAATCTTCATATATATTTAATATTGCCCATGTTTCCCCTTTACCAGGATATACCATGTAACGTCTTCCTCTGCCAATTCCTTTTATGGTATGCATCTGATGAGAGAACATAGAACGATCCTCAATTTTTTGGGTGTCACCTAGTCTAAACTTATCACAACCAACAGGCAATTCTACATTTTGCCAATCAATCTCACTTTTATCATTTTGCTCATCCCCATCATTGCTACCTACAACATCATCTTCCTCGACAATCCTGTTGTTTTTAAAACCATGGTGGCGCCACTGACAATTATTCTTGGTCGTTCGAACATCGCAATACCCATTAAAAGCTGCGTCTCATGCATCGCGCGATACTATATCACTACGATTTAATCGCGCTACGAACAGCTAGCACGGCGGTCCCGCTAGCCGGTTAGCGGGCGAGGTCAAGGGGCAGCGCCCCATCCAGAAAATTTTTTCGAAAATAGAACATCATTTTAAAAGGAATATTTCTTAAAATTTTTGAAATATATAATTATAATAATTAAAAAATAAAAAATAATATAATATATATTATGTAAAATATAATATATATTATATTTAATATATATTAAATATAATAATATATAATTATAAAAATTTTAAAAAAAAACTTTTGTGAAAGTGGCACCACGCCACTTATGTGGCACGCCAAGTGGCGTCACGCCACGTGGCGCCACCAACTAGGTTACTTTTAAAATATGTTTGCCTACTGGTCTATTTTCGTAATTTTTTTTTTGGGTCTATTTTCGCTAATTTGCCGGTTAAAGTAGGAGTTCCATATTTAGAGCCTCCCAAGTGGACTGAGATACATATGTTTAAAGGGCTCTCCCATTTTCTAAACTGACTAATCTTGTGGGATTCGACCCTCTTTTAAGGTTTGTGATCATCATATTGGCTCTTTCATTGAGAGCCCAATGTTCATAAAAATAAGTACTTGATTACCTCCATTTTTTTAGTAGAATTGAGATTTTGGATTAGTTATGAATTTGTTGTCATTTTGCTGTCCTCTTTAGTTATGTTTAGTTAGTCTATTTTGCAGCTTAGAAAAGCTATGAACTTATAAATGGATTAGACTTTGTTTTCAATATTTGGTTATAATTAATATTAATTTTGGTTTCTTAATCTTGTTTAGCTTTATCTATTAATGACTGACCATCATTGATTATAAATTTGAGCATTATGATTTACTTTGACAAATAGGATTTTAATTAGGCTCTATGATTAAGTAATATGAGACTAGATTATGATCTAATTTACGATTAGGATAGATATATATTGAATACCTCCATATAATTGTTGAAGAGTGTGATTGGGTTATCTTGACTCTTGATTAATTAACAAATTAGATCATAACAAATTATACTTAAGAGAAGGTTGTGAGTGAACTGACATGCACTTATAGCTATTTACATTTGAGATTAACAAAATTGACTTAAGTATAATTAAATTAGTGAAAACAAGTTTATGAAGTTAATAATAGTGACTCTGGGTTACTTGTTTGATAATTATGGTACTTCATTTATTTTGATTTTAACTTTTTTCACTTATTTAAAGTCATTTTGGGTTGCTCAACCCAAACAAAAAAGTAAAATCATTATCCATCTAAATTGTTAGTATCAAATTCTCATAGAAACAATATTTTACTCACTCTTTATTATTTGATACAGCGTGTACTTTCAGAATCTTATATTACAATTCGGTCCCCTGTCACTACTCACAGAGGATTTTGAGGAAGCACTCTTCATGTCCCATTTATAAGGCGCACTCACCATATTCCACACATATCAGGAAAAACATTAAACTAATATTAAATCTCATTAAATTTAAATATTTTTCAATTTTTATTTCTATTTAATATACATTATATCTTATGAAAGGTAAAATCATACATTTATAAAAAATAATTTAATGAGATACCTTATAAATAAAACAAAAAAAATTTCTTCTCTCTCTTTGCTCTATAAATAGAATAAGAGGAATTTATAGGTTCCTTCTTCCAACTAATATTTTTTTTTTTTTTTTTATCAAATCTTCCAACTAATATCTAGGGCATCATTTTTATAGTTTTACATATACATTATAAGGATAATTTATACATATTTTGTGGTATTGTTATTTATGCTTTTTATCATAAATACTTAATAACTATTAAGTGCGTCTTTGAATTTGGTTTACTATTTATTATAAATAACAAAAGGTTATTATTTATACTTTTTACTCGCTGATTTTGGTTTGTTTGGTTTATTTAATTTTGAATGATATAATTTATCAGGGTTTAGAACAACAACCATTTAATTTGATTTAGTTTTGGATGTTTGGATATTATGTTAACTTTTTATTTCGCTCATATTTATGGTTTGAATCATGAATTTTACGAAACTTATTGTTTTGCCTTTATCCACTTGAAAATATAAGAAAAAACATTAAAATTTTGTAAAAATGTCTAAAAAGCCACAAGCCGAGCTTTAAACCTGACTATATTAGAATTGAACTTTACAAAATGTAATATATATATTTTTTTTTTTTTAAAAAAAAGGAGCTATTCAGGCTTGACCGTTCTAGGTTCAAGCTTGTCAAAGAGATGTCCTGTTGGTCACCATTACTTGTTCATATACAACACTCGCAAGTGGACATTGTTAATTTGTTATTGCAATCCCGTCCCATTAAATTGAGAGCTTCAAAGAATCAATGAAAAAAGCCATTTTATGGTAATTCCCAGCAAAGCAACTGATGTCACGTTTGATGGAATATAAACCAAGAAAAAAAAAATCCTGTTTTTGATGCTTTCCTTGCAGCCACTTTAAAAAGAAACATATTACAAATCAAAATATCAGCACATTACAAAGAGAGGGATATGATAGAAATCTCATGCACAAGGCATTTATTCAAGCAGTGGACATAAACTGGTTGAAGGTGAAAACGAGTGAGAATCTCAAAAGTAGAAAATTAAGGCAGAAGAAAGATGATGACAAGATCTGAGAATAAGAAGCAAATCGAAGAAGAAAAAGACGAACCACGAAGATGATCTCTCTGTAATACATCAATGGAGTGAGTGACGACGTCAAGAACGACCTGATTGATTCACCGACAAAGGCATAAAGAAGGCTCTTTCAAATTTCAATCTCTATCGTCATCATCATCCTCTTTATTCTCTGCAAAATCCTTACCTTTCAATGTCAATTAATATTATGATTTTATTTTCCACCCACTCCCACCATCGCACCTTTCTAATATTTCCGAAGCTTTATCGAAGTCCCAATAGTTAGCAGAACCTACAAGTAATTACAACTGGCGTTACTATCTTCTTGTCGTACTTGTATTTATTACAGGCAATCCAAACAGGACCATTTTTGTGCTCATCACCGGTCTAAATTGATTTTGGACAGTCTTAAATTTACTTTTAATATTTTAAATAAAATTTCAAAGTTGGTCCATTCACATTAGATTTTAACGATGAAGTCATCAAAGCAATGAGCACTGAATGCTAACACATTCAGCCCATAACCGCAAGGGAGCCGGCTTTCGTCTTATACCCTTACCATTCGCTGCCATCCTTTACCTCAAACGACGTCGTTTTTTGTTCCTTTCACAATTCACATTATATCTAAGCCTTTCTTTGATTTTAACTTAAGAGTTGTTTCGCGGCTTCATTTCGCAGAGACGAACCCATCGACTCATCTTTTAAAAAATATACAAAGATGAATCCATCAACTTCTCTCTCGGAAATTATAACTACTAATAAGAGTCAATAGCCAACAATATTCCAAATTTCTTCGTCGATCGTAGAAGCTCTGAGCTGCAGAACCTACCATGGCTTACATCGAGCGAGGTATCTTCCTCTTTTTCTTCTCCCAATTTTGTTTCCTATCATGTCAGTATGTGGGTATTGGTTTGTTTGCTTATTAAGTTCTATTCAATTTATTGCAATCTTTGGACCCTTGATCTCAATCTCCGGTGGAGTTTTCCCCTTTGGTTTTATCTCTTGCAATTTAGTTGATGTTTTAGGATTGGGGAATATGATTAGAAAGAACTTTTTGGTTTGGATAATCAACCAATTTGACGAAGCCAACTTCAATTCCTCTTCGTCAATTTATTTGTTATCTCCTCATATGTAGCTGAACCTTAGGTGCAATCTGATGCCACTAATTGGCGCAAGCAAAATGTTTTTTTTTTTTTACTTATATTATCTACTAGTATTTATGATCTAGGTCAGGCTTGTTTTTGGAATATTTTATTTTGAAAATTGTATTGATGGAATTTTAAATCTATTGCATACTGAAATGTGAGCCATCAAGCAATCCATATTTATCCTAGTTCTGGACCTAGGTAGTAGCTTGCATGATATTCTATTGGCTGGGGTTAGCAATTGATCAGCTGGGGTTAGCAATTGATCAGATCGTGTTGCATTAGGATCATCTGCATGCAATAGAGACCCACTTTGATCTTTAAAATCAAAATCTATAAGTTGTGGTAGTTTTATGAGTGAAAAATTTTGATACATTTTCAGCATAGAGTTTTACACTAGTGAACCATTTAATTCCCGATGCTGCCTTTTTTCTGTAAGCCTCTTTGTTTTCTGGTGAAAGTTTCTGATCCAATTGTTGATGATAACTTTTATCTGCTTGTATTCCATGCACAGTTTAAGAGTAGCATTTTGGGGGGAAAAAATGCCTCAGATTGGTACTGCAGAAGACAATACCATTTTGAAAATAGATAGATGTGGGTAGATGAGTTCTTGGTTGCACCAGTGTTTGCTTAATTTGTTTCTTACTTACTTGGTAGGTTTCCTCTAATGTGAAGCTTTGTTGGATCACTATCTCTTGTACAGTTAAACCACAAATTGGAAATTACTATGTGGCAATTCTAAT
Organism: Acacia confusa; assembly: GCA_037074495.1. NCBI lineage: Eukaryota > Viridiplantae > Streptophyta > Magnoliopsida > Fabales > Fabaceae > Acacia > Acacia confusa. The sequence continues at coordinate 12,077,704 of CM073514.1, forward strand.
TGACAATAAAATTGCTTGTAGGTTACTTCTATAGTTTGTTGGAGTCATGAAAATTGATTAACTTTGTTTCATAACAGATTATACAAATCATGAGCAATCTTGACTCATAAATACAGCCAACTTAAACTACAATCATTTGAGAGGACATGAGGAGCCACAAAAACAAAATGAAGACTTCATGTACAAAATGAGCCTCCTTGACCAAAATAAAGAGCAGATTAAAAGAAGTTCAAAATAAGCCTGCTTAAGCAAAATAGAGAGCGGCCCAAAGGAAGTCATAAGTTGTATAAAAGAGCTGGACAAAATAAGGTGGAATGGAGGCTTCATGTAGGGGGATTATAGTCAATCATTGAATCTGTATTTGTAACACAATGCAACTTAAGAGTGTTAGTGTATATATATTATTAGTCGTGAATTTTTCTACTATTGTAAGATGAGACAACGTTATGTAAACAATTTCATATTTCAATATAAGAGACTAAATTTCATATTCATTTTCTTTCAAGTGTAGGAGCTAAATTTATATCCATCAGCAAAATTAAAAAATAGGTACCCAATATAAATATAAACTCACAGCAAAAAGTATAAAAATTATTATCTCAAATGCAACAAACACACACAAATAGAAACATTGAAGTAGCCCAATACCAACACAAAGCTAGCAGTGTCGTTATCTGTGTGTGTGGACCTTCGAAGTAATAGGATTTCAAATATAAACCTACAGTGAGAGGAATGAAGAAGCTCAAGATAAACAATATAAAGCTAGCAGTCTGGTTTGTCGCTTTTTTTTTGGATTTGTTGTGGTATAGATCAAGAAATTTAAGGATGCTCTGGCAAAATATAGGAATGAGCTTTGTAGTTTAGGACCAGCAAGAGGTTTGGATGAGACATAGTTGAAAAGGTTGGTGGCGAGTGGTGAGTTAGCGGCTGAGTCGGCATTGTTGTACTCTAAGGTGACGAAAAATCAATTTTGTTCGATATCAAATTATCAAAGGTAGATATCAAGAGAGGGATGCTGGCGCAAAGACGTAGGCGCTTTTCCACCTCCTCAGATTTTCCCGTGCAACTTGAGGAAGAACAAAGGGATGTTGGCGCGAAGACGAACACGAAAGACAGAAGTTTTTGGTTCATTTTGGAGGAAAATAACAGAGAAACGGCCCCACACAAAACGACGTCGTTTAAAGTAGAGGAGGGTAGCGGATGTTAATAGGAATTGGACGCAAGCCAAATCCAACAGCAAGAGGCTATATGGATTGCACAATTCCATTGTGCTTATGTTTTATAGAAATTAGAAGATTTTAAAACCGGATAAAGGAGGGGGTTGTGTTAGACTATCAATAATACAAATTTTTTTGTCAAATCTTTTTACGAATATGGATCCTAACCCATTGAGTCACACATCAAAATTAAGTAAAAGGTGGTTAAATCATTTTTGTTTGAGAATAAAAAAGTTTTAAATTTATCCATATTGCTAGTATTGTTTGCAATCAATGAGATTTTAAATAGGGATAATATTGAAAAAAAATTGTAATTAATAGACCTACTTAGTGACTTATATAAAATAAGTCTTCATTCAATTTAAATTAAAAGACGTTTCAAACCAATTTACACATTTAAATAAAAATAATTAAAAGCAATAAATTTATAAAAAAAATAAGTGATTTTCAATAACATCCTGAATAAACAACATTATTTTAATTTTTACTCTCTCTTAATATCTCTCTTAATAGTCCTATAAACTAGAGGCATATATAAAAAGGTTTAATGTTTCTGTCTTTGAGACAGAAACATTTTTTCCGCCCCACTCACATAAAAGTACATGGGTCCTATTATAAAAAGAAAAGAGAGAAAATATTTGTGGGACTCACTTACTTTTATGTAAGTAAGGCAAAAAAAAAATGTTTCTACCTCAAAAACAGAAACATTAAACCCTATATAAAAAAATAATTAATACTGATTGAAACTATCAAACCTTTTTAATAGAACTTCTACAAGATATCTTATAAAATATAGTGAGGAGAAAGAAAATTAGTTGTATGACTCGAGAGTACAATAGGGTGAGTGTGGACACACTCTTTTTTTCCCCCTCTTTTTCTTGGGAGAGGATTTTCTCATAATCTTGTTTCTCATTTTCCCTCATTGTCCCCATCTAGGCCATTGATTGAGAAGAGGAGAGAGAAATTAAAGTAGTATTGTAATTGATTAGATAGATATGATTTAAAGATGATGAGGGATAATGAGAAAAAGATAAGGAGAGAAACTCAACCTCTTTTTCTTCCTCTTTTTCAGCTTGGTAAAGCATTACATTAAAAGAAGAGTAATTTTGCATTGGAAAAATGAAGTGAAAGTTACCCAACAATGGAGGCTTTGTATTTGTAAAGCACCCAAACTCCATCTTTGTCTTTAAATTGAAAGCATTCTCAATAATACCACTCAACAAGTTTTCTTTATAACATAGACATGCACAATACTTTATAAAAACATCATTTTCTTGGTGATATATATTCACATTATTTAGGCTCAAAAGAAAATGTTTAAAGCTAAAAATTTCTTTTGTTTGAAAGAGGTAAAGTCATCGTATAATAATATCATTGCTTTTAATTGAGGCTTTTTCTTTATTTTCATTGATATATACCATTTTAAAAATACATAATTATTATATCTACACCCTTAAAGAAGGCACACAAAATTAGATTAATCTAATCACTTAATTTGCAACGCCATGTGAACTAGGCCTCAATTCATTTCCCCAGACAAAGAAATACTCCTTCTGGTCTTTATTATAAAACATCAATTATCATTTCTCGTAAACCAAGAAAAGGAAGTTAAGTCGTTAAATTAGTTTAAAATTCATAAAAGTTTTCAACTTTACCCCCACTTCAATGATGTAGATTTAAAGGAGCTTGTTAAAGTGAGGACATAATAGGAAAATAATAATAAATAAGTTAATTAAAGATAGTTGATGTCTTATAATAAAGACAGAAAATTGATGATAGTTAGTGCCTTATAATAAGAACCAAAGAGAATAATAAGTTTTACTTTGAGCTAGTACGTTTACACTAGTTAATATAACTCATACAGATTGGTAGTGGTAGAAATAAGTTTTTTCAAATTCGACTTTTGCAAATTTAAAATTTTTTTAAAAAAATCATATTATAAATATGATTTATATTTAAATTAGTGATGGTAAAAGTCTGTCTGCGTTATGAAAAATAGGTTTTAGTGGTTTTTTTTAAAAGAACTTTTTATCTAAAAATCTATTTAAAAAAATATCAACCCAAATACCTTATTTTACTTCGTGCTTTTTCCCTTTCTATTTTCCTACTACCCTCCCAAATAGACCTTGGTTGAAAATGAAGTTTCTACTATTAATTTAAACAAAATGAACCGGCCAACTTTGCGTTCTTCAAATGTGCGTGCGTGCGTGCGTGTATAATATATATATAATCCACCAATATTAATGCAGCTTCAGGCCTCTCACTGATCACCCGCCACTCTTATGCTCTCTCAAGTGGCCTCCTTCTGTTTCAATCCCAAAGAACCAGAGAGCTCAAAAGACACATTGTACAAAAACAGAATTGTATCTCTTTTTTGTCTCTTTGAGTGTTCAAAGGAGCCAGAAAAGGTCGTTCCTTTGAGAAACCCAGAAGGTTACAAGTCCAAGAGATTTGATGGGGACTTCACCCAGAGGAAAAATTGTTGTGCTTCTGTTTTTTTGTTACTGGGTTTTTGCAGTTACAGCTTCTGTGACTTACGATCGCAAAGCTGTTATTATTGATGGAAAGAGAAGGATTCTGATTTCTGGGTCCATTCACTACCCAAGAAGCACACCTGAGGTCACTTCTTAATCATTACTTTTTGCTTAGCTTCTAATTTTCTCACACTCTCTCATTTTTTCTGGGTTCATGCAGATGTGGCCTGACCTGATACAGAAGGCCAAAGAAGGAGGCGTAGATGTTGTACAGACCTATGTGTTTTGGAATGGTCATGAGCCTTCGCCTGGAAAAGTAATGACATTATCAATGCTTCCTTAAAATTTTTATCTCTCTATTGTTCGTTTTTTATTTCTTTTCCAAGAATCAGATATGAAGCTGAAAAGGAAGCTCATAATTTTATTTTTTTTTTGGTGAAATTGTAAATTTACAGTATTTTTTCGAGGATAGATTCGACTTAGTGAAGTTCATCAAGCTGGTTCAGCGAGCTGGCCTTTATGTTCATCTCCGCGTTGGTCCCTACGTGTGCGCGGAATGGAACTTTGGGTAATGATTCTGATCAATTGAATTCTTGCTTCGTGATTTTTAGTTATGTTTCTATACCAAGGAAAATCGTTGCGGAAAATACAAATAATAATAATCCATACTTGAAAAGATCACGTGCTCTGTTTTAAATTCAGGGGATTTCCTGTTTGGCTGAAGTTTGTTCCGGGTATCACCTTCAGAACAGACAATGAGCCTTTCAAGGTTAGATGTTTTTAACTTGCGTCATCATTTTCTCGTAAAACAATGATACGTACTTATAATTTTGATGTTGTTAAGGCTGCAATGCAAAGCTTTACTGAGAAGATTGTGAGCATGATGAAGGAAGAGAAGTTGTTTCAAGCTCAGGGGGGTCCAATAATTATGTCCCAGGTATAGTATTAAGATTTAAAAATATTTACGTTGAAAAATAATTCACTATCGATTTGGCTTGACTCGGAATTCAAACTTGAATTCTTTGGATACTACTACTATACTACGTACCTTTAACTCAAAGCTTTAGTGGAAAAAAGTTCTTGTCGTATTGAAGATAAACTCTGTCAATTTGAATTTGACAGATAGAAAACGAGCTTGGACCAATTGAGGGGAGACTTGGTGCTGCTGGAAAAGCTTACACGCAATGGGCAGCTAAAATGGCTGTTGGCCTTGACACAGAGGTGCCTTGGGTTATGTGTAAGCAACCAGATGCTCCTGATCCTGTGGTAAGTTTAGTGGAACATTTAAAATTTAAAATTTTGGTCTCTATAATTTTGATTTGGTTGTAACTTAGTCCTTAGACTTTGACTTAATGTTACTTAATCCCTATAGTTTTGACATAGTTGCAACTCAGTCGTTAAATTTTGACTCACTTTAACTCGATCCCTATGTTTTTAACCATTGTATAATATAGTCTCTCACCTTTATTTTAGAACATAAAGACAAAATTATAAAATGGTTAAAATTATAAAAACTGAGTTACAACCAAGTCAAAACGATAGGGACTTAATTGCAACGAGTCAAAGTGTAAGAAGTCAAAACTTCCAGGAATAAAAGATTAATTCTTTTCTTTTTCCTATGTCTTTTTCAACAAAACTATTATTTTTTTCTTTCATTAAATGTATTTTGATCCATATATCCTGGTGGGATTTTCATTTTAAAAGTGTATCGCTTAATAAGGTGGACTAGTTGCTTTTACTATTTGATATTTTCCAAGTCACCCTTTTGCTTTTCCCCCCTCTCGTTATTTATTTTTAAAGTGTACATATAAGCTAATAGCTAAGCTATTTTAGCTTGTCTACTTTGATCTGGTTCTTGGTTCTTGTGTAATTGAGACTAGACTAGATTTAGGCTCTTTAATGTAGTCACAAACGTGACATTTGAGGAAAATTTATTTTGAAGGGAAAATTCTTCTAGAAGATATATTTAAGATAATGATGATTCTAAATGACCTTAAAAATTAAAATTCTTCATAAGGATCAAAGTTATCATTGGTTTTTCCTAATGTCAGAACTTGATTTACCTGATGTCATAATGGAGCATGAGTAATAATTTTAAAATGTCCCGGTGGTGACATTGAATTTATAAATTGTAATTTTAGTGTTTCAAAAGAATTTTTATTAAGCTTCTTTAGAATAATTATTATTCCTAATTTTTCCTAAAGTTGAAGCTCACCTTATCTGAAGGTCCAATTATGCAGTGCTGAGTTGAAAAATATTCATTTGTATTGTTTTTTGAGAGACCCAAGAAGTGAGCTCTTAAAAGTTGTGCCTGGATTTGTCCCCTAACTTTCGTCCCTTTTAAAACTTAATTGCTAAGTTTCAAAATTTGTCACCTAATTGTAATATGGACAGAAGATTATACTACGTTCTGATGCGTTTCTCTTTCTGATCACTGTGTGATGATAGATTGACACCTGTAATGGGTACTACTGTGATAGCTTCAGACCCAACAAAAAGTATAAGCCCAAAATCTGGACAGAGAACTGGACTGGCTGGTAACTCAGGCAAATGATACTTTATAGGTGAAAAGCTATTTATCATAATCCTCTATTTGATCTGAATCTCTTGTTTAGGTATACTGAGTTTGGTGGTGCAGTTCCACGTAGACCAACAGAAGACCTGGCATTCTCAGTTGCAAGATTCATACAGAATGGTGGTTCATATGTTAATTACTATATGGTGGGTTGATTGTCCTTCTGCTATTCATATCCAATGTAAATATTATAATTCATGTAATTATGTTGTAGAAAATCTTACTTGAGTATAATCTCTCTCTCTCTCTCTCTGGTTCAGTATCATGGAGGAACAAATTTTGGTCGAACATCTAGTGGCCTCTTCATCACCACAAGCTACGACTATGATGCTCCTATTGATGAATATGGTATTCATACATTGTTCAAATTGCATTCATACTTCACATATTGACAGTTATGTTCATTTAGAGTAATGGGGAAAAATAGATCAGCAAAGTGCACGTATTCAATTTTAACATCATGCAGCAAAGCAGAGATATATGTATACGTATATATATATCCATGTTAATGAAAAGCTTTGTTCTACTATGTTAGGACTTCTGAATGAACCAAAATGGGGACATTTGAGGGATTTGCATAAAGCAATAAAGCTATGTGAGCCAGCTTTAGTGTCTGCAGATCCTACAGTGACACAACTTGGAATGAACCTGGAGGTGAAATATTTCTGTTGATGAAATCAAAGAAAGATGCCTTTTTAAAAAAAAAAGTTAATTTACTATTTCTTCTTTGATATTGTCCCAGGCTCATGTGTTCAAGACAGATTCTGGTGATTGTTCTGCATTTCTTGCAAATTATGACACCAAGTCAGCTGCAAAAGCTACATTTGGAAATGGCCAATATGACTTACCCCCTTGGTCTATCAGCATTCTCCCTGACTGCAAAACTGCTGTTTTCAACACTGCAAGGGTAATTTCCATGCACAAAAACTTATCACTCTTTCTAATTTTGTTTCATTATGAAATATGAAGCCAAAAATATGTATCCAGAAATGGATAGATTACTTTCTTATTTCTCACAGAAACAAGCAGTTCCTTAATTGAGTTGTTTCAGAAGGACAGACACAATATATAAATATATGTGTGTGTTGAGTAGAAACCCTTTGCTCTCCATATATTGAGATATTTTCTATGGTGACCATGTCTGTTTGCCAATTTTGTGCAGGTTGGTTCTCAGATCTCTGAGATGGAGATGACACCGGTAGATGGTAAATTCACTTGGCAATCATACAACGAAGAACCTGCATCATCCAGTGAAGCTGATACCTTTACAGAATATGCACTCTGGGAGCAGCTTAATGTCACTTGGGATTCTTCAGATTATTTGTGGTACATGACAGAGTGAGTATCTCTTAATTGATTAGTTTTTGCCTTCCAATATCCGAATAATTAGAAAATTCATCCTCTTACTACTTCTCTGTCTAATGGATTTTGATGATGTATTGGTCAGTGTCAATATTGATTCTGATGAAGCTTTTATAAAGAGTGGGGAGTCTCCCATCCTCACTGCAATGTCAGCAGGCCATGCTCTACATGTTTTCATTAATGGTCAACTTTCTGGTAATTAATTGGCATATGGTGGTTTTAAATTAGTATTTTGCTTTGATAAACTTGATCACTTAATTATCTTCTGTATCAATGAAGGAACTGTGTTTGGGAGTTTAAAGAATCCTAAGTTAACATTTAGTGACAGTGTGAAGCTGACGGTTGGCAATAACAAGCTGTCTTTACTTAGCGTTACCGTGGGTCTCCCGGTTGGTTCTCTAACTCTTCTAATCTGCATTTTCTTTTATAGTTTTTGAGAATGATTCTAATTTTATATTCAAATAAATCAAGAATGTTGGCTCGCACTTTGAGACGTGGAATGCTGGGGTGTTAGGCCCAGTCACATTGCAGGGTTTAAATGAGGGGACCAGAGATTTATCTCAACAGAAATGGTCTTACAAGGTCTGTCGTATTTTTTTTCCCTTCAATAACGATAGCAAAAATCTTTTATTTAGTGTTCATGAAATTTGCATGTCGGAAACATGGAAAAGCTTAAGCATTAATGGTTCACTTGCTTTTGATGCAAACTTATCCAAAATAAGATAACCAAGAGAATATTTTTTGATGATCATCATTGTCATATTTGTAGTTTTAGCTAGCAAGTGGAATTTTCAACTGCAGAGAATTTATATTGTTGCATGCTGCTGAGCAGGTTGGGCTGGAAGGTGAACAAGCCTTAAGCCTTCATACTCTAAGTGGGAGTAATTCTGTTGAATGGGCAAAGGGATCCTTGTTGGCTAAGAAACAACCCTTGACATGGTACAAGGTAAGATTTTCTGTTACAAAATGCTGCATGTGTTTTTCTATTACAGATGATCATCAACATCTACATTTATCCTAAGTTTCTTCATGCTTTGGTGTTATCAGACAAGCTTTAGTACGCCAGCGGGCGATGATCCTTTGGCTTTTGATATGAGTAGAATGGGAAAGGGTCAAGTGTGGGTAAATGGTCAGAGCATTGGGCGCCATTGGCCGGGATATATCGCCAGGGGTCGTTGTAATGATTGTATTTATGCAGGAAACTACACTGAATATAACTGTCAGACAAATTGTGGAGAACCCTCCCAGAGATGGTAAGCCTGCACAGAACTTGTTCTTTGAGATTATATGATAAAGATATTCAAGGTCCTTAACTACAAGTAATTCTTGACATTGTATCAGAACTTCTATGACCAAATGGTCAATAGAAGCTTTTGTTCAAATTGACATATTGAAGCTTATGACTTTAAAATGTAAACTATTGAGTTGAAGTAGTCCTAGGAATGATAACAACATTGTATCATCATTTTTCAGGTATCATGTTCCTCGATCATGGTTGAACCCAAGTGAAAATTTTGTGGTTGTGTTTGAAGAATGGGGAGGAGACCCAACTGGGATTTCTTTGGTGACAAGAGCCAAAAGAATTGTTTGTGCTGATATATCTGATGGCCAGGAAGCACTAAAGAATTGGCACATGTTTAAATCTGGAAAAATTTATAGGCCTAAAGCTCATTTACAGTGTTCACCAGGGCAAAAAATCTCCGAGATTAAGTTTGCTAGCTATGGACAGCCACAAGGGGCATGTGGAAACTTTCTAGAAGGGAGCTGTCATGCCAACAGGTCATATGATGCTGCTAAAAGGGTAAGTCCTAGCAAACCATTGTAGAACTCTTTAAGGTTTAGTTTGATGTGGAGATTTCTTCAAACTTCCTAGGAAACCATACTTTTGAATTTAAGAATACCATATTTGGTGTCAGTTGAAACACAGATATCAAATAAGCAAAACAGGAAAGAAAGCGTAGAAGTCCTAACAAAGAAAAGGAAAGTGGCCAGATTGTCAAGTTTTGAGTAGTCTAAAAAGGATTGTTATGGTGTTTTGTTGTGTAGGCTGTGGTTCCAGATAGAACATCGGACTTGTGCATTAAATAGTTTAGTTGTTTTAAATTAGGGTGTTCCAGAGCTTGAGGATTTGTGTCATAATACACTGAAAACATTGAGATGTTGACTTATTTGGGAGGTTTTTTAGAGGTTCATTGATTATATTTGTGGATCTTAGTACATAGAATTAGGGAGTTCGTTTCCCAAACAATAAGTCTCTTGAGCATTAATATTTTGACAAAATTTAACTCCAATTCTCTAAGATTTTGCCCTGGGTTCTTCTATAAAATCAAGCATAAAGTAATATTTAGCACCTTGATAGTTATTTTTCTAGTTCTTCCAGCACTCTAATTTTGTTTGTAGTGTATCTAGCACCCCCCCTAAACCATAAATAAGATTAAATCGTTGCATATTACTAAAAAAATAACAGCAGGGGATGATAGGTGCACCAGGAAAATAACACCAGGGGTTGGATTCATCATAATTATGATTAGGGTGTTAAATACTACTGGGAAAATAATATCTGGGTATTGGATGCTACTTTTCCCTGCCTGTTTGGTTTGAGGGAAGGGAATGGGAGGGGAAGAATCCCTAGGGAGTATATTGACCAAATTGCCATTAATAAAAAGAATATTCTTTTTTGTTGAGAGTATATTTTTGAAATATTGAAAGTTTTCCATGGGCAATTTAGTAAAGATGAGAGAAAAAGTTTATCTCTCCTCCTTCCCTCCCACTCCCTCCCCTCAAACTAAACACACTATAAAATTGGTTGACTCCATTTAGAAGAACTCTGGCTCATATCATAAGAATCCTACAACTTCACACATGATACTTCTTTTTATCCTTTTTTATCAGAAACACATGATACTTAAATTACTGTATCCAAGTTTTGAGGAATACACTTTTCTGACATTATATTTTGCCTTTCTCTGCAGAACTGCATTGGCAGGCAATCTTGCTTTGTAACTGTAGCTCCTGAAGTTTTTGGAGGAGACCCATGTCCTGGAAATTCAAAGAAGTTTTCAATTGAAGCCTTGTGCAGTTCATCCTCCAAGACACAATTTTACCAGTGAAACGCAGAATTTTTGTTTCAAGTCCAATACAATTTTACTCCACGGCTTCTGTTACTTAACGCATACACTTTCTCCACCTGAAGACCAAAGGCACCTACTTAAGGGAAATTTGGTTGCAAAAGATGCTCTGTGCACAGACACACGTAATTTATTATATTCTGCTTAATTATATATTTACTTCATACACTACTTGCCTTGTAACAATGAGGAATTCTGCTTTACACATTTCTGTGATAGCATTGTAATATGCAGAATTGTTTATTTATGAACACTTTGAAAGTAATGAAGTGGTGCTTGTAAGTGGTCTCTAAGTATATGGATTAAATTCAAATCCGTGTGTTTTCAATTCAATCCTATCAGGAAAAACTGGAAAATTTCTTTTTGTCCATTTTGATATGTCATATGTGAATATGCCATCTACTGTGCACTAAGTAATGTGACAACAAATAAACAATTCAAGATGAACAGTGGGGATTCTCTTATGAGGACTGAATTGAAAATCTACATGGAATCCAAATCTTGATTAGTACAATAGTAGTTTTATTTTTTGGGTTAAGTCTTAATTTGGGGCTGGGGGTGTCTAATCTGCCCCCCATACTGCCCCTGAAAATTAAGGGGTTTCCCTTTTTTCTTGTTTCTTTTTACCATTAGATTCTACATAAAATGAGTGTTATTTTGGTGTATTATGGGCGAAAAATAGAGCCGTTTTCAATTTCTGATGATTTTTTAAAGAATTTTCAGAAAAATAGTGCAGTTTTCTTTTTCATTTATAGCACTAAATCTTTAAAAAGAAAAATCATTAAAAATTGAAAAAAAAAAGTTCCATTTTTTCTCATAAGATATCAAAATATCACTTGTTTTACATAGAATCTAATAATGAAAAAAATCCTATGAAAACATTTGACAAGCCCTTCATATTTTTTTTAAGAGCAGGGAGAGCGTCATGGGGGCACATTAGGCACCTATAGCCCCTTAATTTATAATTTGATGCACAATAGTTAAAACTTAAAAGCACATAGTAAAGTTGGGAGAATTGTTATACAACCCCATGTAAGTAATTTAATTGCTAAAAAGTCATATAATAAGTGAGCAACATGTAATTACAACATGTTACATGCTATTAACTTGTTGTAAGACTTTTTAATAATCAAATTACATATGTTGGATTGCATCGTAATTTTCCCTCCCAAATTTCAAGTCTGGCCTAATAATTAACAAATTATCAACTTATTATGGAAAGGATATAACTTTAATTTATTAAGCAATCAAAATTAAAGGGAAGTATTTACCCCAAATAAAAAATAAAGGAAAGTAAGTGAAAGTGTGAAACCATAACTAACAATCGTTTAAAACGATATTCAGCGTAAAAAAAAAAAAAAAAAAAAAAACCATAACATAACTAACAAATTTTTAAATTTTATCTCTCAGTTTGAAAATTTCCAATTTGTTCCCAATTCTTAGTGATAGAAATCCTTTCCCTGTAACTAAAGTATATCAAGCTCATCAAATTTCCATTTTGACATCACCTCACATGTGTTTTATTTTTTACTTTCATTTGTTATAACAGCTCTACTCAGTTTGAGAACATATTTACTTCAGTGCGAAGTCAAGTACTTAACTCTTATGATAATCTGTTTAGTATGAAGGATTTGGTGGCAAATGAGAGGAAAGGGAAAAATTATATCAGCTGAAGTTAAAAAAAAAAATTGAAAAAGGATCACAAAAATTTAATAAAGAGCATATATATGATAAAAGAGTAAAGAAAAAAAAAATCTATTTAAGAACTTTTAACCTTATTTCTCTAATTTTTTTTTTTTAAATCCAACTCAATTTTTTTTCCCTCCTCTTACTTTCCCTTCCCTCCCTCCCCCTCATATCAAACAAGCCCTTTTGATATATTTTTGGGTGAAGCGTTCCCATCCTTTTAATATATTTCTATGAGCATGATAATACTCAATTGGAGCAATCTTGTTTAAGGCATTTGGGATATTAATTGGGGACACTTTAATTTTTTTTTTAATTGCACATATTTCAATTTGCCTTGTGGGATTTAAATGTTAAGAAGTTAAAAACTGATTACAATCATAAAAACTAAAAAAAGAGAAAGAGAAACATTTCAACAGGTGAAAAATCTAATTTTTACTAAATAATGAAAGAAATTATGCTAGGAAAAGAAATCTATAGTAAATAAATTCACATATGAAATAATAAAAATATGAGATAGATGTCACAACATAAAACATACCATGAATTATTTTTCGACAAAAAGACATTAATTTTAGACAAAATTTTAGGTGAAAAAACATTCAAACCGGATTAAAAGTTGTGTAAAATTGGAGTGAACGTTATTCCCAAATAGATGAAAACAAATCATATATTTAATCATCAACAAAAGCACACATAAAATCTAAGACGTGACACTCAAATTTGGAGTATTATAATATGCCACTACTGCCCAAAAAAAAAAAAAAAAAAAGTGTTTCAATAAAGGAAAAGGTTTTACTCTATATATTCATTAATTTCTAATATTTGATTAGTGTCAACGTAATATCTCATTGAGTAATTGGAGATTGATTGCATTTTAACGTCCATGATTTGAATTTAGAGAGTCCATCTTATATTTATATTTTTAATTTTATAATTCAAATTTTATTTTTACTTTATGTCCCACTTTTTTAAGACAAAAATGTTTTTTTTAAAAAAGAAAAACTTGATATAGATTTGGGACCTTCTAAAGGAAATTGAAAAATTAAAATATCTCTAGGTAATCTCAATAATATGTGTGTGTGTGTGTGTATGCAATAGCATCACCACCTATTGTTCCAAATTGCAATACCTTTACCAATATAACCATAGTATAGTATTTTCCCCTTAATTATAACAATTTGTGGGACAACTAATGTTTCTTAAAACAACAATTATAATAAGGCTATTTCTCTCCAACCACTACCAAAGCTATGTCCACCTAGAATGTTTTTCTATGCTATCTTAACTTCTAACATTGTGACAGTGATTGCAAGAAATTGACAAATTAATGTGATTCATTTTATAATCTCGTGTATTTTTCTCTTTCTTACCAGATTCCCTCTTTCTTTTCCTTTAAATTTGGTGGGCAGGGGCTAATGTCGATGGTGACTTTTCATTTACAAAAGAGCTATTATGTCACTAGGTTATAAAATCACTAAATAGTCATACCGAATTCTTTCTTAATTAATATTTTTTAAAAAAAAATCATGCCATATTTCTTTTACTATTTGATTTGAGCAATGAAACTTGCCTTAAAACCACATATTACTATTATATTATTTGATTTGAATTTGGTATAATTTGTGGTTTTTCAATCCAATGGCATTATTAGTGAAATTTATATTCTCCCTTTGGATTAATCACCTCATGGTCATGTAATCTGACATCATTCTATTTAGTGTAATATAGGATATGATATAATAACAAAAAGATAAAGGAAATCATACTATAACGTTTTTAATAAGATGAGACAGCCATAAATTTTAAACTCATAACTTTAGCATTATGCAGAAAATTAACAAGAGCATGATGTTAAACAAGTTTATACAGCTTTAGATTCCATTAACTCTCATGCTTTTGCTTTTGTTTTTTCCCTTAAAAAATAGTTATTAAGACCCAACCCAAGTAATTAAAACTCAATAATAATTTTGAATGAATACTTTATGTATTAATACCTTACATGATAGATTTTTTACTTAAAGATTGATACCTTCATTTTATTAATCATTTAGTCTCTATCATAGAAAAAGTGATCACCTAATTAACTATATCTTAAAATTGATTATCTGCCCTCCAAATTTGATTTAAATACATAGTTCAATTCGATTTCTTAAAGTCTTTAGATTCTCTCATTTTTTAGCTATTGATTTCAAAAATTAATTTATATTAATAAATAATAAAATTTAGTAGAATATATACGACTTCAGAAGGATTAAAAGTTTGGCTTATACTTTATACAAAATCCAAAAGAAATCATAATATTCATGATATAATAAGTTAAAGAAACTAAATATATTTTTCGTATGTATAGATATAGAAGTAAATATCATTAAAACGCTTTTGAGAGAGTTGTTCCCAGTCAGACACGAAAATACTCAGATTTTATCCAGTTAGACAATCTTATATATCAATAGAAAAAAAAAAGTATACATCGAGCACATCCCAAAAAAAATACAAAGGATCTATATGTCAACCTCAATGTTTATATATATTTTTGTACTTTAAGACTTCTTTTATAATATAAGAAAAGAAGTTTGAATAGTGGGGAGTAAACTAAAGAATTTGACCACCCAATTAGACCAAGACACTACGCCTTTATATTCCATTAATATAAAGACCATTTAAGTAAGATGCTACTTGTCCATAGTTTATTAACAAAAGCTATAATAACCTTTTAAAGCAAAATCCATATTCCAAAGATCACCAATGTGATAACTTAATTTAATTTTCATCTTCTTCTTGTTAATCGATCGTGGCCATCATCATAATCATTGGCCCTCCAAAAATATGATAAAAGATTAAATGTGTATAGGTAGAGAAAGAGAGATAGAGAGAGAGACCCCTCTAAATTAATCATGCAAATCATCAAACTTTTAATCTAAGATTCGCAGAAAAGGAAAAGCAATATTTGATTAGAGATCATTATGATAAAGAAGTTGGACACGTAAAGTTAAAGAAATGTTTGTCCAAAGTTGAATAACATGATAATGGGGACCATCTATCGTTTTTTAGGAAGAGAATGATTAAAGTACATCCAACTGAATCAACAGAAAGAGTAATATATATCACCAACGCCTTTCACTTCAATAACACAAATAAATATGTGTGTGTATCATGATATATATATATATATATATATATATATATATATATATATAGACATCACTCGTGATGGCTTACATTTATCATCCATTTGTCAAAGTAGAAAAGTAATATACATCGCTCATGGAATTTTTATTCTTGTTTAGCTTAAATTCATTTGGTGAATAAATAAGTTCCATTGTGTCTATGCTCTGAATTTGTAGCGTAAATTTCAACCCAAAAAAGGGGGGAAAAAAAGAAAAGAAAGGGCACATGTTTGTTTAACTAATTTTCAATATCATGCACTAGCATTGGTTATGACCAAATAACTTTTTTTTTTCAAATGTAATTTTTTAAGGATTAAGGTGTAATTTTGCCTCAGATATAACTACTCTTATAACTACTCTGAAGCATTAGGTATCCGAAAGGTTTTCAATAAGCAATTTCATTTAGAAAATATAAGAAAATGAGTTAATTCACTCCAACCGTTGAAAAATTGACATGGACTATATTAAGAAATTGATGTTAACTGTTAACGTTTAATTTTTAAAATGAGTGGGGGGAAATTGTTATGTTTTGGTTATTTTCAATGCAAAATTGCTTTTAAAAAAACTTTCAGATACACAATATTCCTAAATGCTTACTTTCAAGATAAATTTGCATCTTAATCTTTTTTTAATATGAAAATTATAAGTATTGAATCTTATTTAAGAAGTACCCAATTGTTACTTTCACTAGATTAAGTGATTTTAGGTAAATATATGCAAATGTAATTTAATTTGTCTCATACAACGTAAACGTACTTTTCCATACATATAATTCAACAAAATTATGAGGTACTTAAGAGTCCTTCACCAAGCACAAAAATTATAGATTTTGGTTTGTTGTCTCTAAGAATATTTCTCATCTTCTGTAAATAAATACTCTTTAGGACCCATGTCCCTATGGGTATAACATTATCATCTGGTATTGATGTATTAAGGTCCAATCTCTCTTATCACCCAAAAGAAAATGTTGACTCTCTTCTCACTCACGATTTTGTCGCTTAACAAAAAAAAAGAGAAAAGAGATAAGTACGCTCAATAATATTAAATCACATAATTAGATTACAAATCTAATCAAGAATATAACTTTTTTTGACACCAACAAAAGTGTAAAAATTCCACTGATGATTATGTTAAATGAAAATTAATTAAAAATAAATGAATAAATTTGTGGACTTGTGTTAAACATAAAATCTAAAATGAGAGACGCATCATTTTTATGACTTATGAATAGTTCTGATAAAAATTAAATATGCACGTGTTGTCAATTCAATGGTCCTATAGGTCAAGTGGAAGCATAATCAAATTAAAGGTCATTTGAAAAGGCCAAAAGCAAAGAAAAGAGTAGTAGTAGGATTGAGTGCTTAATAGAAGGATTATCTCATTAATTGGGCATAACGCTTTATAAGAATTGAAAAGGATAATTGACACATCAAGTTGATTTAACGAGGACAATAATAGTCCACAGATTAATTTAATTAAGCAGAACAATGATGAGTGTTAATTAGAGGGTAAGAAGTGTCATATTGTTCGAGTAATTAGCAATGAGAGTGAAAGTGGGACATAGGAAAGCTGATTCTCATTTGTTAGTTTATGTATGAGATAAAGACTAGATGACAGAATGGTGTGTCAAATGCAATAATCAAAAAGTGATTGATACAAACATATAAATAGGCTCTCTTTAATTTGTTATTATATTAATTGTATCTTTGCCCAAAGAAACAATTAAAGTGGAAAATATTTTAATTTAAACATAATCATATTAATAAATTATCTCAAATTTCAATGACAATTGGATTTGGGATTTTCCAAGAAACATAGGATGGTAACAATACGTGTGAATATGTGTGTGTGTACTCACTCTTCCCGGTCCTTAATTAATACAAAATCCACTTAGTAATTCAATTTCTTCATGAAAATGAGTTTTAAATTAACGCCCGAAATTAAACTGATCGGTGAATAGTATAAATACTACAACATCAACATTAAACCGTCCTTTTAAAAAAAATAAATAAATAAGTAGAGTTGTCTATATGGATTGCACAATCTCATTATGTTCCATTGTTGTTATTTTTATTCTTCTACTATCCCTTTTAAATGATTTCATACTGCTTGATCCACATTCTTCATCATTGCATTCAATGACATTATTTATACATGTCTAAACCATCTCAAAATTTTGTTTTGCCATTTATTTTTCAATAGATGCCATTCTAATGCTTCTTTGTACGGAATGATATGAATAATGTTCTCTTAGTTTCTCATTTGACAAGGACTTGGTGTAAGAAGAAGGTAGGAATTAGAAAGGTGTTAGCAAATAATTAGCGATCGAGTTTCACCTTTATTGTGTAATATTATTCTCTCTCTCTCTGATAAAGATGAAAGGATATAGATTTGAAGGATGATCAGCTCATCAAACAAAAGTTCGTAGAATCCTGTAGCAAAAAAAAAAAGTTCGTAGAATGTAGTGATTAAAGAGAGATATATATATATATATATATATATATATATATATATATATAGAGAGAGAGAGAGAGAGAGAGAGAGATCCAATTAGCGAAATGATACGATTTATTAGTAATGATCAGGAGATAATGATAATTCTTATTAAGCCTAATTTGGAGCTATATATGTGGCCCGTGAGGACTTTTTTTGTTAATATTATTTTCTGATGTATTTTTTTATATCTTATTATCATATATCTGAACAACTCACTTCTCTATTTTTTAGGGTTCATGGTCATAACTACAGCTTCCAACACATATATCTCCTCTGAGTCGAACTCAAGATTCATATAAATGTCATAGACTAACTTTATATTGGTTATTTGTAAAAACATTTTACTTTCACATACATGCAACAAAACTCATATGTACGGGCTCGGGGAAGTTTATTTATTGAGTAAAAATCAGGTAACTTCTATTGTTTCAGTAATTTTTAAAACCATTTTTATCTATGTTTTATTAAAGTGAAAATTGTTGAACAATCATTCCCAGAGAAATTTGTTGTCCAAAAATCCCTAACGAGCTCAAGTCTTTGAGCATGTACAATTCTCCTTTATTTGTACGTATGCCACATATTTTTATTATGCACATGGTTTAAGATAGATTGTATTCCCTCTAGCATTTATAGCATTTATTATAAGGTACCAAGTAGTAACTATATTTAGTTTTTTTTATAAAACATATACTTACTTGTTTCTAAGGAGTATTAATTATTTTTTTTATGTATACACATAATTAATAAGGGTAGTGGGTGAGAGTAATAATTATATTATATTATAGTTTAATATAATTAGTAGGGGTAATATTAAGAATTATTTATATTTTAGAACAATTTTAATAACTTTAACTATTTTTATTAGTTGTTAAAATTGTTAGTTTATGTCTTATGATAAGAACCAGGGAAATATAAAGTTAAAGAAGAGTTATATATACAGGCGAAAAACCGGTTGCACTTGAGCCCTTAAAATAAATTTCAGGTACATTTGAGTAATAAATTTTACAATGATGAGTTGTTCAGCAAATTTTCCCTCACTAAATCTCTTGAATTCTAATTCATTGTCTTTAACATTAAAAACATAGCACATTCATTTGAAAAAATAACATCAACATTAAAGATGATAAAAAGTTTAGACAAGAAAACCATGCCTAATTAGAATATAGCTTATATGATAAGAGAGTGATAAGGTATGAGTACAATTAAAATTTCAAATTCTTTTAATTATTTTAAGAAAATAAAGTTAAACAAGCAAATCATACATTAACCTATATATTAAAAAGTCAACTTTCTATAACTTCCCAACAAACTCTACTTCAAAATAAACATGATTATTTGAATCAAGTGAACTAGATGATCCTTCATTTTCAACATTCATATTCTCTCTCGTTTAACATCAGGTGTATTACAATATGATGTCAAAAGTTTAGTTGACCAATTTGTTTGTTTTGTTTTATATAAAACTGGGTGGATTTCATATTAAAAATATATTATTCAGCAGAGGACCTGATATGTTTTTATACATAAAAAATACTGATACTCGACAAAATTTTATATACAAAATTTACCAATACTCAAATTTAGGTTATTCTTACTAATAAAATTTTTAAACTATGGACTTTTTCCGATTTTTTGTTTCACAAGAAAATATATGTGTAACAACAGTTGTGGCCTAACTCATCTGTCCATATTTGATTTTTTTTTCTTTATATTTTTCTTAAGAAATTAATTTAGTGGATGAATTTAAAATAAAATAATCTCTTTAACTAATATTTTTTTCAAAAAGTGATTTTTTTTTTCATTTAAAAGACTTATTTTAAAAAATATCAAATTTGGACCATCCAGATTTCATCTAGATTGTCCAAAAGAGATAGATTAATGGTGACATAACTAGTTTCTAGCTATATATGTATGAATATCAAAATGAACAATATCATAGTTGACTTGTAAACAGTGTACTTTGAAGCTTTTGGTAAATATATCGGCATCACTACATGCTATGAATTTCAAACAAATATTAATCAAAATGATGGTGTGCTCCTATTTAATTTAACATTATGTGGGATTTGATAGGTATGTTTCAGGGACCAATTTGTTTGTTTGGTTGGTTGGTTGGTTTAGAGCTCACCATCAAGAGGGTTTGTTTGGCCAATAACTTATCCACGTATGTGTATATGTACAGATTCTCCCCATCCATTGTTTGGTGAAAGATCAATAGCAACACGATATTTCTTTCCAATAGTAGTAGTATCACTTCTTTTTAATATCAAACTTAATTGCCTACTTTAAAAAAAATTAAAAAACTAATTATAAATTATTTAAATATATCATATGTTTCATATACTCTCTTTGAAATACTAATATTATTTTAAAGTAGTTTCTTTAATCTCTTCTAATTGATGAACAAGATTTGTCACAGGAGTCAGTTTATATTATCCAAGGAAAAAAAAAATCCTTATAATAGTAATGAGATATGAAATCATGGGTTTTATAAGTTGTATTCTACCAACTATAGGAATATGTATTACTCTTCTTTTATATTATCACATGTTATTCGATTCAAGATTTGTAATGTTGCTCTTAGTATATGTGTTTCTTTTGAAATTCAAACTTAAGATTTAAAGAGATTTAGCAATGTCTGACACTACTGGACTAACTATATATTGGTAGAAATATGTATTACTAACACCTGTGTATTTATTTAAATGAAGTTTCATAAAGTCTATAACATGAAATTATTGAATCCGCTCCTATTCAAACAAAATAAATTATAAGACCTGATTCAAAATTGTTCAGGTAGGCTATATGCAGCTTCAAATTAGTTTATTTTTCAAATTTAAAAGAGAAAATGAAAATTAATCTTTTTGACACTATAATTTTATATCAATTTACAGCCCAGTTCTTAAAATTTAATTTGATATAAATTAATCCATATTGATTAAACCTTTTAAAATGTTATTCCTTATATTTTAAAAAATTAAATTACATATTTCATGAAATTTATATACTAAAGTTTTGAATGTGTAAAATTATATGAATTGAGTTATAGTTAATTAAAGTTTAAGAACTGAATTATAATTGGTCAAAACTATAAGGAGAATTTGGTTTCTCTCCTTTTTTCTTCTTCTCATCCACTCACATCATGTACTCTGTTTATGACCATTGGATTAAAATCTAATGGTCCACATTAAATATCATTTCTCATCATTCTCTCTATTTCCTTTTTATCCTTCTCTCCATTGTACTATTATTTTTATAAAATATTAAATGTGAACTATTAAATCTTGATCTAATGATTATAAAAGAGGTAAAAAATGAGAGTGGACAAGAAAAAGAAGAGAAGATAAATTATTTTCACGGAGTTACACTAAATTTTAAACTTAATAAACTAAGTTATAGACTAATGACATTGTAGCCAAATGATATAGATATTTTTTTTATATAAATGAGAGATCATGGTGGGTTTAATCCCGCTCATATCTCAAACACTCACACATGTCTACTCTTATAATTCCCAAAAACAAAAACAAAAACAAAACACTAAATTATAGTCTACTCAAACTGTTTGGACAAAAGATTATTTTTTTAAAAAAAATATGACGATAGCAGTACTTGCCCTAGCATAAATGATAGAATCATAATGCTTGTCCACCCCTAAAAGACTACATTCATAAAGAGGCAGCAAGTATGTCCCATTCTTAAGGACAATTTGGTTTTTGGTGTGTCAACTTGACAATCTAGGTGTCAACTTGACCCCTACACTTCATGGGGCTACTCTAGGTCCTCCATATCTACTCTCTCTACCCTTTCTTCATCTGGTGTTGAAAGAGAATCAACTGAATTGGTCTTCTTTTATTTATTCTGTTTATGAACTTCAATTCAGTTCTGAAATTTAATTTACTCCGTTGACCAAAAAAAAAAATTTACTCCCATAGCTGAATAGAGCCGGGTTAATTGGATCCTGTCCATTGAAAGAATCAGAGAACACAGAGAAGAAGGGTACAAATCTTTAAGTTGCAGATCTCTCTCTCTCTCCACACACACACACACACAATTCATGAAGTTTTCTGGGTTCATCTTTTTATCTCTTTTTTACTTTGTATATTTCGCCCAATTACTCTCCCTCTCTCCATGATGAGAATGGAATAATAATAATATCAATATGAGATTAATCAGTGATAAAAAAAAATATTAAAAGCGGGTAAAACCCTAAAGTAAAAAATAAAATATAACCACACAAAAAAATTACTGATCATTAAAAATCCCCACACAGTGATAATGTTGAAGCAGCCTATTGGCTTCCCTAAGACCACTAAAGTAGGCCCCATGAGTAGTAGAATAGTGAGTTCTGTGAGTAGCTTCACCTGCAAACAAAATTTGCAGAGGAGGTGAAGAAGATGAACATGAACATGAACATGAACACTGGAAATTGATATTCTTTTCTCTCTTGGGTAATGGCTCAGCCATCGTATCCAAATCTTCACCACTTGATCCTACTGCAACATAACTGTATGAACCCAAGAACAAAGGATCAGAACCCCATTTGCTCTTCAGAATTTTACTGAATCTCACTTCACTTCCATGAGATTTCTCCTCATCAGAATCTGCATTCCCATTATTATTGAACAACTTCAAATCCCATAAAAGACTTGAAACTGTAGCTGAAACCCCAGTTTCAATGTCTTCATCTTTCAGTGATTCAAGAGCTAGTGCTTCATCCCCAGCAAACCAAGCTTGAAGAACATTAGAATTGCTATAAATAGGAGAAACTGTGGCTGTTCTTCTCATCCACCTTGGGATCTTCCTGTTCCTAAGCTCAGATTCATTTGGATGAAACACCATTTGAAGCAAAGGGAAGCAATCGTTCTTGTTGTTTTGGAAGTTCTGGTTTTTACTTTCTTGTTGCAGAAACAGTTTATTAACAACACCAAAACCAAGCCTTGAAATTGCCTCTGCTTTGAAAAGAGGCAGAGGAGGATAGAACATACCTGAATCTTCTCGAATCGCAGCTTTTAACACTCCCAATGAAACCGTAATTATAACATGATCTGCAGAAATTTCAGAGCCATCAAAAAAATGAATCTTCACTGGCCTTTGTGATTTTTCCACGAACCCTTGTGGTTTCCACTCGATCTTTGTCACTTTTCGACCCAATTGAACCACCCCATGTGGAAGAACAGAGGCTAGTGATTCGACTACTCTTATGTAACCTTTAGCTATGGTGATTTCTTCACCTGGAAAAGCTGTGTACTCACTTTCTGCACTATAATCCAGATTCATGAGGTCATTTGCTGAAGTATAAGTCCTCTGGTTATTCTCATACATTTTAAAAATCGCTTCTTCTAGAAGCTTCCTGTTCCATTTTCCATATCCTGTAAGCTCCTCCTCTGTTTCCTCTGTTTCCCAGTAAGCTTCAAGTCCTTCCCTCAGGAACGAGCCAATACTCAGATGATAGAGTTCACTCCTTTCGCTATCTTGTTCGCTCAAAATCGTAGCATTCTTGTTTTTTGTCTTCCCTTGAGCTTGATCCATGAGGGTTTTGAAGAGTTTTGTGATGGGATCCACAATGGCCGGACTGAGCTTGAAGCCGCCTTCAGCAATGGTGATTGTATCAGGGGATCCACCGTCCATGTACTCCCACGGCTGATCGGAGTGTAAAGATTGGGTTTCTTGGGCGATTTTGTGAATTGGGCTGTTAACAATTCCGTGGATCCAGGTGGCGCCGAGCTCTATCTGGTCGCCGCAGAACTCCGACGTACGGATTCTGCCGCCGATTCTGGTTCCAGCTTCGATGATGCAAAGCTCGAAGGAATCTTTGAAGCCGGAGGAGGTGTAGAGCTTGTGGGCGGCAGTGATACCTGCTATTCCGGCACCGATAATCACAATCCGCGGCTTCTTCGCCTCCATTGTCGACCTCTTAGGTATGGCTAATTAATTATTGTCAGAGACAAAGGAGAGAGAGAGATACTGAGACAGAGAGACAGAGGGAGAAAACAGAGAGGCTGAAAGTGAAAAGTTAGCGAAGGTGAGATATTTGAACCTTTTGAGGGAGTGACCAAGAATATATATATATATATATATATGTAGATCTATATGTATATAACTGATATTTGTGTGACGGGTGATGATTTATGGGGTACACAGTCTTAACTAGGATATAAATTTACTGAGTTGATCAATCGATATTTAAAGGTCTAAGAGGAACACTCATGAAATTGTGGTCAACTTGAATTAAAGTCTTTATAGTTTTTTTAATTAAGAAATTACTGTATAGAATTTGGATCAACTTGGTCAAAAGTTTATCAGAGAATCATAGTTAAATTAAGATACCTTATCGCTAAGGCCATGTTTGGTATGCATATGAATTTTGTAGTTGCTTCATCTAGCTTTTATATGCTTAGCCTTAAAGATTCAGTTGCATGCTAGCTAAAGTTCAATGTCTCACTAGACACATTCTGCTTACATGGCACAAAGATCTACCAATTAATCGTTCTTCGTTGAAGAAATCTTCTTTAATGGACATAACTATGTTTAATACAATAACAGGGCCTCAAGTTGTTTTAACCAATTCTAACTTAGTGCTTCAAATTTAACTTGATGCTAATCTTTCAAGTTTAGTCATTTAATAATTCAATCACTATATATACTTTGTGACTCCGTTGCAACTCAAATTACTATGGGTCGGATATTTTTTTAAATAAAACGTTTAGAGACTTATTAAATGCTTGAAACCTAAGGAATTGAGGTGAAAGGGTTATATATTATAGAAACTAAGTTATGATTAAATTAAAACTACAGCATCAAAATGATTAATTTTTTTCTGTTTTTCTAAAATTTAAAAATTAATAAACCCTCGTAATAGTTTATATGATTAATATCCATTAATGTTAACCAGATGTGTTATTGCTGATTTTAGCAAATTTAAAAATTTATGGGAAATAGAGCTGGATTTCAACACTATTCCCCAATCTTGATTCATAAAAAGACTTTAAAGAATGATCGATTGTAGTTAAGGGTAAAAGTAGGTTATGCTTCTAATAAAAGCCTTCGATTTAACCTACACAAAATCTAATCTAACCCATTTAGTAAATAGGTTGAGTTCAATCTTAAAATCATTGTCAAACCTATTTAAATAAACAAGTCAAACTTATTCTCATAACGTCTAACTTATAAATTTAGCCTATTTAATTTTTAAAAAATTTAAACTATTATATAATTATATACAACTTAGATTTAATGATAAATTTCACATCCCATAATTATTCACACACTCAACCTTTGCATTAATCAATTGTTCATACCCACCTCCTTTTTCTTCAATCACTCGAAGT
Source organism: Acacia confusa (assembly GCA_037074495.1). NCBI lineage: Eukaryota > Viridiplantae > Streptophyta > Magnoliopsida > Fabales > Fabaceae > Acacia > Acacia confusa. The sequence goes on from CM073514.1 coordinate 12,103,143, forward strand.
TGCGACGCTAGATCACTCTGTCTCCTCTAATTTGCTTCATCCACTAAAGCATATAATTAGTGTAACTTTATTTTAGTGCCATATAAAATATTATAATCTTAGTATAAGGAGTTTCTCCCAATTTATGTGGGAAAAGAAAAGGATGCGAAATTTAGTTTTACATGCCACTTATTATACTTGACTGATTTTAAAAAATATATATCATTAGTCAACAGATGATTGGTTTTCTTTATCCCAATTTGTTTGAGCAATTATTGTCATTATACATTCTTTTCTTTTTCCTTATTAAACCTTTATATTATGATGAGATTGAATCATAGAGTTTTAAGTTTAAAGTCATAACATATGATTGTAAATAATCTTAAATGGTTATGTAGGAATTTGTAAACATTGATTGTTAAACTTAGTTATATATCTACATTTTAAGTAAGCTTTTAAAAAAGTATCAAGCTTTTATCAGACATTTGGAAGAATCAGACCTTGAAAAAGCTTATATATAAGCTCATGCTATAAATATTGTAAGATGATTTCTTAATAACTAACTTTTTCTCTTGGCTAAATTTTTTAATGATTATTTTAAAACTTATAATAACTAGAAAATTTTCTTAATAAAAAATACAAAAAATGTACGAAATCACACCTATCATAATACTAAGAAAATTATGGGTTGAGTTTTTCTCATCATCCCTCGTAATCTCTAAATCATGTCCATCCAATCAATATAATACTACTTTAATTTTTCTCCCCCCTTCTCAATCAATGGCCCAAATTAGCTTATGAGAGAATATGAGAAAAAAAAAAGCTAATGAGAGGATCTCCTTCCCAAAACTATGGTCTGCCCGCAAGCTACCCTAATTATTATACAACTTACTCGACAGAGAGAGAGAGAGTTTTATCATCGTTATTAGATTATTATATTTTCAAATTAAACTTGATTAATTAATGCTATTAGATTCTTATGGTCAAAGGATTCAGAGGCCACTTACATTTTTTTTTATTTTTTTGGATAAAAAGATAAAATGATATATTAAACGATAATCAAAGTATTATAGAGGTCACTTTCTTACCTAAGTCGAAGCGGTTAATTACTAGAATATTAAGGTCAAAGGATGAAGAGGTCACTTGCATACACAAGTTACATTTCAAATTTTATATATGTTTCTAAGCTATAATTTATCCTTATCCATATGAAATATGTACGGAAAAAGGATAGACAAATAGGAATATGCATATACACGGTTTCTTATAGTTTCTCTAATTTTTAATATAAAAGTTACTCGATTTTTTTAGAGATTAAAGATATTAAATAAATTATATTAAAATATTTATATTTATTTTTTTCTTCAAGCTAATTTATCTGACTTATAAATTGATATATAATATAATTATACACATATCATATATATTATGATTAAATATTTATTTAACTTATTTAATCTCTTTAAAAAAAATTCTATTGGTATTTATATTAAAGAGCAAAAAGATAGTGGTTATATATTATAAATCATGAAGTAAATATACAAGTCTTTCTTTCTTTCTTTTTTTTTTTTTTTTTTTTTTTTGAGATGAAAGAAACATCGAAGTCTTGAATGAAGATGATGGGGCATTGATAGATGTTGGCATGTTGCAACTATTTTTTTTTTTATTGTATATCATATTTTTATAAATTTAAATATTTATTTTTATTGTCATGAAGGAATATCTATTTTTTTAAGTATGCATTATTTAAAACATATGAATTTATTAATAACAGATCTAATCACGATTCAAAACCATGGAACTGTAAATCAATGGTACCCATTGTTCAAAAAAAAAAAAAAACATTCAATAGTACCTACTGATTTGATGGCATTGATATTTTTTTTTTGTTTTTTTGTTTTTGACATCAAACATTGATATTGTTAAACCCCACAGACATAAAGAAGCATATGATACGAGTCACTCATAATTGACACCCTATTTACTCATCACTCACCTACCTCCCTAGGCCTGTCACAGCTACTTTGCTACGTACCAACTTAAAAAGTAAATCAATAATTTATTAATTTTTTTCTAACAATTATCTCGTATTTGGTTTTATGAATTGATTTAAGTTAAATAATTCTCTATGTTTTTTTACCTACAAAATTTAATCCACTCTAGTCCTTCTCACTGATATCATTATTGTTGGACTCAACTGTCAACAAACTATTTTTACACACACACACACACGATAAATCATGCACAGCTAATGAGTTTTTTTTAGTTAACATAGTTTATTAAAAATACTATTCTAAAAATATGACATTTTCATTTTCATCTAATGTTTACAATTTAAATTCATTTTTTAAATTATTTAATTTATAATATCTCTAAGGAAACATTGGTCATTATAGAAAATATTTTTATAAAACCAATTGTATCACATAACTAATAGAGAAAAAAAAAACCATTTAAACTTTAAAATCTTAAATAAATCTCGTTGCTTATAAGAATATAGATATTAGCTACTCTTGAATTACTTATTTAAAATTTTGCAGTCCAAATTGTATTTTCTTGTCTTTTTTTTCAACTAATACTTTTTTTTTTGTAGGAAAATTATTCACATATAATTTATAATTTAAGGAATAATTTCTAATTTCAATATTTAAAAAAATAAAATAAAATTCTAAAAGTATACGATGAAACTGGAAGAAGTAGAGTAAAAAAGAAAAATAATAAGTGAATAAGTGAATAAAAAAAATTACCTTTAAAAGGAGAAACAAAAACAAAAAGAGATGCAACAAGAGTTGATTAATGCCTTTCACCAAACGCACATGTAAATTGAGTAAGAGAGGGCCCCATCACCTGAGCAAGTCAACGAGAATTGATCTCACAGTTTAAGAAATGGGAAAACCGTGGAATAAAAGGACGAAATCAGAATAATATCAAGAGAACTGAGAATGGTATTTTCATTCTGAAGTTGTATTAGATATTTAGATTATTCCCTAATTGATTTGATTATTAGTTTTCCACAGTGATCAATAGGTAAGGCAATTCCGTTTTATAAAAAAAAAAAAAAAAACTTATATATATTGAATCTTAATTATGAGAAAGATACATCATATCGAAACCATAATACTAGACTACTCTTGCTTGTAGTAAAATACTGTTGGTTTAAATTATTAGTGGTAGAACTTTTTCCAGCATGATTTAGCATATAGAATAAATTTGTGATATGAATTTTATCTCGACTTATAAACCCTATATGAAGTGGCATACGGAATGTCAAGTGTGGGTTTTAACCTCTATGGGATCCTATTTGATTTGATAATCTTTCATGTTGATGATATAAATTTTGAATTTTAATTAGGGTATTGCTCCCAAATTAACGTCAGGGTTAAATCCATGTTTTACTTTAAAAAAAAATGGACCATGGTAATTAAGAATTGGGTATCTTGATTAGTTAATGATTTGCCAATAAATGAAGAAGATAAAAAAAGAACTTATATAAGGTTTTGGAAATCTACAATTTTTTCTTTCATAATCTGCAGTTTTACTTCCTTTTAAGATTCTGCAACTTTTCTTTCATATTCTAAAAGTTTGATCCTTTTCCCCAAATTCTATCCTAAAAAATATGCCAACATTTTTTTCACATGTCTAATTATTAATTAATTAGTATAATCTGAATATTTTTATTGTAAACAAATTTATATTCGACAAGAGGTGCCACTAAAATATGCAAATCTCAAAGTAGCTAGTCTTGCAAAATGGCATGCTGCTTGTAAAATTCCTAGAGGATATTTTGAACTTTTTTTTTTTGCTGTATTAAAAAAATTGGGAAAGTCCCTCAAAAAGAATTTAAAAAACGGAAAAAGACAAAATGATATTTCAAATATTCATAATACCAAAGAGGTGCTATTACATGATTTGACGTTTTTTAAATTTAAAGGAAATGACACAAATGCCCTCATTAAATCTCATTTTACTTTCTTTTGTCCTCTCTCTCTCTCTTCTTCTTCGGTTTCCATGCCAAAGAGGGTTTAGAACCTGTAGCTAAGACAATCTCCTCCAACAATGGAAATAGCAGCCTCCTCTAACAACGATTAAGAAGAAGAAGAAAAGGTAGGGTATGAAGATTTGGTTGGAGGTGCTATCTTCGGAATTCCCTTGGAGGCCTTCTAGTTTTCTCAATATCAACACAATCTGTGAGGAAGATCTAGATTTTCAAAAAGACAATTCTTTCGACTTATGTTCTTACAAGTTGGAAATCAAAATTCACATATTCGATAAGGTTTCACAAGTTTTGATAGAGGTTTCACAAGTTCAAATAAGAATTTTACAAGTTTTCAAAAAAAGTTTACAAGTTGCAAATCAAAATTCACAATATTTGATGAGGGTTTTATAAGTTCCGATAAATATTTAATAAATTTAAATAAGGTTTTCACAAGTTTTTAAAAGAATTTTACAAGTTGCAAATCAAAATTCATGAGATTTTATAAAGGTTTTCACAAGTTCTAAAAAAAAATTTCACAACTTTCTTAAAAAAAATTACAAGTTTCAAATCAAAATTCATAAGATTATATAAGGCTTTTCACAAGTTCTAATAGAGCTTTCACAAGTTTAGATAAGATTTTTACAGTTTTTAAAAAGAATTTCATAAGCTACAAATCAAAATTCACAAGATTTAATATGGATTTCACAGATAATTATATTAAAGGGTTAACAAATTTAAATAAGATTTTCAGAAGTTCTTAAATAAATTTCACAACTTACAGATACAAAATCTTTAAATATAAATAGGTTTCACAAATTTTGATAAAGTTAAATAAGTACGGATAAAATTTTCTCAAGTTCTTATAAGAATTTTTATGCTTTCTCCTCTTTGAGTAATATAGATTTCTAATACCCTAGACCATCACACTCTTTTTTGAGTTAGCCTTTATTATGAAGCAATATGCATAGATTATTTCGCAGTTTATGCAACAAGAAAATATCCAGATTGTTGGTATCGCCGTGGACAAGTCCAGCTTGTAGAGATAGACCCATCACTGTTGTTCCTATTTTCAGGCCACTAGAAACAACTTACCAAGGGCAATCACCATCATTAAAGGCCGCCATCGCTGGAGAACACATCATCGTTACTAGAGGAGAAGGGGATAGAGAGGAGGGAGGGGGAGAGAGAAGGAGAGGGCAAGCTAGATTTGAACCGCAGAGAGTTTAATAAGTACAGGATATTTTTGTCATTTCCTTTTAACTTCAAAAAAAAAAAAGAGGCATTAAAAGGTATTATGAATATTCAAAACATGCGAAGTTCTTTATTTGTCTTTTTCTCTAAAAAATTTCTCTCCATCACTGGAGCTTTGACCATCGGCCAGTGATTAGCTTTTGGAGCTTTGGTACTTGCAATTGGAGAATTTTTGGGTTAAGATAGTTAAGGTGGGAGTTGATCCCACTACCTTTTCATTATCAAAAAATTAAGTCACAGCTAAGCTACTAATGTCATTTGATAATGTGACGTAAATTGTTGTATACAAATAACTACCAAGTTTAGAAATATATAAAAATAACTATATAGATATAAATGTTGGCAAAAAAAAGTTTATAAATATATAAAATGGCTAGTTCACTTTATTAGTGATCAATAACTGTATTTATTTGAAACGATACTTTATTAGTGACAACTACTATCTTGAATTTCGGGAGTTGTACGTCGCTGATGAAATTGTTAAAGACGTTTCATAAAATTGAAGTCGTTTTTTTTCTTATTGAGCAAAAAAGAAGTTTTTTTCTTAAATCGAAATTACCTTTGATCTACTAACACTTAAAAATCTAAAAGCTGAATTGTGCTATGTAATTGATGAAGTTGTCATTTTGTATGGGCTAAAGTTGTTATTTTTCAAAGTGAACTAGTAATTGATCTATTGACATTTTTATAACTTAGAAGTTAATTAGATTTCAAGAGAGTAATTGTCAGTAATCAATATGGTTTTTATTTCATGTAACTGAAGTTATCATTTCTTAAGATGGTTTGAGAGTCATCTCCCACCACTCTCAAGATGGTTTTTAATGAATTTCTTTCCGTGCAATTCTAGAGGAACTGGTTCGCGCTCATTTCCTAATCTTATTAGAGAACTTACTTCCTTTTATGATCTTGATTTCGTTGTCTTTTTAAAACTCGTTGTAGTGGTTGTAAAGCTTCACAAATTGCGAACACATTGGGGTTTCGGTTTATGGAAATTATGGATACCGATGGCTTCAAAGGAGGCATTTAGTGTCTCGATCTGAACGTAAAAGGTGAGGAATGTGATTGGCTTTTGTAAGTATTCACAGTTTATTCGTCTACAGCTTGAAACCGAAGATGGAAGAACTTGGTTGTTTACGGTTGAAAACAATATCAATTAGAGAAACATAATGAAGAAGATGAAGAATGATGTATTAATGTATTAACCATATATTAAAGCAATGTGCCCATACAGTAAACTCTAACCCACTTGGGTTTAACAATGATCATCCCTCACTTGAGGGAGGGTGATTAACAATTATCCTCAACTCTATGGATTTATGAGGTACTTCTCTTTTTCAGAGAGAGATTTATATTAATCTCTCTCTTAACATGGTACACATCTAACTATCTTGCACACTAAATCATTATTAGTAAGACTCTTTATATATATAGATTAGGGTTCTAACCAACTAACTAATCAATTAATATCACCCTAATATCTCTAGCAGCGATAGTTTATGCAATTCTGGTTCCTAGTCGGAGGTAGGAGTTATGGCGAGAATTGATGTCTGTTCAAGAAAGTATAAGAGGTCCTTGGTGGATGCATTGGAGGAGATATTAATGCTACTCTTTTATCCTCTGAGCAGAGCTCTAATGCTGCTAGTAGAAACCCTAATTGAGATTTTGTGTCTTTTGTTTTCGAAGCTCAACTTAATGACATTGGTTTCTCAGGTCCTTCTTTTACTTGGAGATTCGTATTGGCAGAATCTTGGGAAATAATGGATGCTTAGACTTCTTCCCGGATGCTATGGTTACTCATCTTCCATTTTATAAGTCTGATCTTAGTCCTATCCTTCTTTGGACTTGAGGTTTGGCTGAACGGAGACACTTTGCATATCCATTTTTGTTTTATAGCAGCATGGACTCTTCATGATCAGTTTGAAAGTTTTGTGAAGGACAATTGGCAGAGTTATTATGGATTCATAATGTGAAGAATTTCTCAGAGGCTTGCATCACATGGAATAAAGAAATTTTCGGGCATATAAAGGAACGAAAACGTGTCCTGTTGAAACGACTTAATGGCAAAAGTAAAGTGGAAGCTCATCGACCTTTGCCCCTAGACCTAATTGATCTTCAGTGTCAATTATGGATGGAATTAGAGGATGTTCTAATGCAGAAATCTTTAATATGGGCTCAAAAATCCAGAAGTGACTGGAAAATTTTTGGGGATCGTAATACCCGATATTTTCATAAACAAGCTAACAGAAGACGTAAACAAAACTTCATTGGTGCAATTAAAAATGTAGCTGGTGAATGGGTTTATGATTTTGGTTCCACAAAAAATATGGCGGCTGATTTCCATTCCTCTCTTTTAACCGAAGAGCAATGTATAAGACAGCCACTTCGTTGTGATTTTAATTTTCCTTCTATTCCTGATTCGGATCTTATTCGGATTAGAGGGGAGGTGAAAGAAGATGAAATCAAGGATGCCTTATTCTAGCTTTGAAATTGCCTAGATCCGACAGTCTTAATGCTTTGTTTTATCATAACCAGTAGAAGAATATTGGTATATTTTTTAAGAATTTTTATGGGCTAATCCATATATAAGAAATCAATTAATGGAACTTTTATTGTGTTGGTTCCAAAAAAAGGAGCACCCGAAAGAACTTAAAGACCTCCTACCCATCGGCTTATGTAATGTCATTTCAAGTTGCTCACCAAAATTACTGCCAACAGAATCAAGCCATCCTTACAGCTAGAGACATCCTGAATCAACGTAGTTTTGTACCCGGAAGACTAAGCTTTGATAATATATAATAGTTTTCACTGGAAGTTGTTTATTCAATGAGAAACATGCACGGAAACTAGAGCTTTATGGTAATCAAAATTAATTTGGAAAAAGCTCATGACCAGGTAAATTAGAAATTTTTGAGACGTTGTCTAGTTGATCAGCAATTGCCACATCAAATCATAGATATCATTTTTCATTGTGTGTCTACTCCTTCTATGCAATTGCTCTATAGAATGGTGAGAAAGCATATTCTTTTATCCCGGGTGTACTTCCCCAAGGAGATCCTCTTTCTCCACATCAAATCATAGATATCATTTTTCATTTAATCCAGGAACACACAGGAACTAATAGCTGGTGCCCCATACAGCTCTGTGGGCAAAGGTCTTCCTATCTCTCACTTATTTTTCGCTGATGATATCATTTTGTTTGCTGAAGCATATTTCTGCAACACGTGCATGAGGTGAAAGATTGCCTGGATAAGTTTTGCCCAATTTCGGGTCTCAAAGTTAATTTTAACAAGACTCGGGTTTTATTTTCTAACAATGTGACTCATACTAGGAAAACGGACTCATACTCGGGTTGGGTTTTCACATACAAGTGTTTCATCAGTCACATCTACAATTCCTGGTAATACAATGCAGGCAGCTTTCTTACCTTCTAGTACTTGTGAATTAATTGAGAAGAGTAATCGTGGTTTTCTATGGGGCTCTATTGCTGAACATCAGAAAACGCATTTGGTATTAACCTGCAGGTAGAAAAATTCTTCCAACCTAACCAATCCAACACTGAAAAATCTCCTTGCATTTTGCCGAAGCTTCGGTGATCAGTCATGACATTAAGTAGGTCTAAAGCTTTGGTGGTGTTGACGGCCAACAACTGGACCGATGCTTTGACAACCTGCGGAGGGTGGAGTTTTTCTTTTTTATGAGGGCGTTTAAGTAGCTTTAAAAACGTAATTTCAAAATAGTTTTTATGCACTTTATGAGAATTATACCATTGCAGAAGATCATTTTAAAATCTACATCAAGCTTATTAAAATTGGATTGGTCACTGATTCAGTTATGGTACTAGGTTAGTGGGTTAAATCGAAGTCAAAATGAAGCTAATTGGTAAGAAAATGAAGATTTTAGGGTTATTAATATGTATTTATAAAGAAATTTAAAATAAAATATTTTTTTTTTGGAAATATAAATCGGGTTAATTCCCAAATTTGACCGGTTTGCCAAGTTTTCAGGCCAAACTAACCTTTCTGGTTTGAGTCCTATAACACTAATCTACACATTGTTGTAAAAAACTAAGATAAAAATGTAAAATCTTACTTTAAATTTTTACGTTTTTATTGGAGCGATACGTGTTAAGACACAAGTAAAAACTCTAAAATCAGTTATCCGATAAGCTATTATTACCTACGTTGCAATTATACTCAAAGTTATTCTTATAAATACATCCTAATTAAAAGTTAAAGACATATTCCAACTGAACTCAAGTAAACCACAACCAAAATTCTGCAATTTCTAACTAAAATCAAATACATTTTGAATCCAAGTGTATCAATTTGGATTAACAGTAGAATATACTTTTCTAATATGATTAATAGTTTAAGAAGTAAACATGTGAGATGATTTTTGTATCTGCTTAGATGAATATGTATTCCAAACACTAACTTAAACCGGCATTAGTCTCCCTAAAAGGTTACTCATGCTCTTAAAATTTGGTTATAGTGAATGTATGAAAAAACATTCATTTAATTTCTGCTCCTAAAATTGTCAATTCTTATAAAATAGTACTGTTTTTTTGCTCAACGTTATAAAATAGTACTGAGCATTCGAGATTTATAGCTTTTTTTCTTAATTTCATTTTATTTCCCCCTCAGTGGGGAGATTGAACCTTTTTTTTTTTTTAAAAAAAAAAAGGTACGAGAACATTGGTAGTCTTGGGGAAGCCAGGCCTGAAGTATATCAGAACCACAAAATGAGCCTTACTGAAGTCCAGTACTCGAGATCACAAGGCCTGGCCCAAACATACTTCCAGGCTGTGCACTTCATAATCATTTTCCTTTTCTTTTAACATAAAATAGTCATTTCCCATCAACGAGGATTGACATAAGTGATAAGCGACTTGTGTTGTTTAAACTTAGATTTTAAAAATAAATAATCGTCATTTCCCTTCACGAGCTTTTGAAGATTTAAAAATTAAGGAACAAAAATAGTATCCTAATCCTAAAAACAAGCTCAGGTTGTGAGTTCAATGTCGTTTGTAAATATTTTGGTCGTAACTTTTCGCCAAATGCTGAAATTCTTTTGAGGGAGAGAAAGACAGACTCAACTGGGTTTATTTGGTGACCACAAAAGTTGGAAATCAATTACTACTACTATAATATCTCATTTGTATTTTAAAAACGAGATCTCAATAACTGGGGTAATATCATTTTCATATTTATCATCACATTTTACTCAAGATTTCAATATCAAGGAATAGATATATTTTTTTAAAAAAAATTGCGTTTAAAAAATAATATATTTGGGACTTTACATAGCACGAGAAAATAAAATATAGAAGAATAAGAGAAAAAAGGAGCACGTGAAAAATGAGATTGATAACGCAATGGCATGGCATGGCATGTCCTTTCAGAGAGACGCATTATTGTGAATATTAGGATTTGTATTTTGCCATGCTTCATTATTGCTGTGTCCCCCATTTCTCTCTACAAGTTTCACTAACGCCATTTTATGTTTATGGCTTCATTCAATTTTGGAAAATTTTTAATAAAATATCATTTGAATTTATGAAATCCCAAAAAATCTGTTAAGAAATGGAAGTGATAGAAAAATGACAAGAAATTAATATAGGATTTTAAAGTAACAGTGATTTTACAATAGTGCTTTTCGATTTTTTAAATTACAAAAGGGCACTATTGTTGAAGGCTTTTTTTTTTTGGGTGGGGAGTTTTTTCTTTTTTTTTTTTCCTTTGAAAAAATGTGGAGCCTAGTGTTGATGGTGGGATTTGAACCCACTCCATCTGGATTGTCTAAAAGGCTTGGTGGCCATTGGCCCACTAAGCCTTGTTAATTTATACATACATATATATATATATATGAAATAGTATTTAACTAAATAAATAATAGAAATAACCAAATGCTTAATGATAGTGGCTAGAGCACTAAAGGTATTTAACTAAATGAACACTTATATTGAGTAAAGGAGTAAAAATATGTTCACTAAAGCGTGATGATCTTGACTAAATGAGTAATAGTGTTCACCAAAAGCGTAAACATATTGATTAAAGGGGTATTTATATTGATCAAACAAGTAATGATATTGACTAAAAATATAATGATATTGAGTAAATAAGTAATAATATTGACTAAAAGGCATTTAGTTAATATCATTACTCATTTAGTTAATATTGTTACACCCTTAGTCAATTTGTTTAAGCCTTTCATGAATATCATTACTCATTTAGTCAATAACATTATGTCTTTAGGTCAATACCATTTCACTTTAGTCAATACGTTTACGCATTTAGTTAATATTATTACTTATTTTATTAATACCTTTACAGCTCTAGTCAATATATTTATGTCTTCATTTCCATTACTCATTTAGTCAAGTACCATGATACCCTCATTTATATCATACATATATATCAAAGGGGCTTGATGGCTTTTTGGGGACCAAGGTGAGGTGGGTTCAAATCCCCCCTTCACCACTTGGCTTCACATTTTTGTTTTTTTCTTTTTTTAAAAAAAGCCGCATGCCAGAGCTTTGACGGCTGCCCGACGATAGTGCTTTGACAAAAGTGTCCTTTTCTTGTCTTTTTTAGTTTAAAAAATTAATGGACATTATTGTAAAATCAACAACACGTTAAAATCTCAAATTTATCCCCTATTGCATTTATGTTGTTTCCATGTCTTCACAGACTTCTTGGGTTTTACAAGTTTAAATGGTACTTATTAAAAATTTTCCTAAATTATTACAATCGAATATTTTATAATATGTAAATTTTTCAAAGGTTAATACAATATAGTTTATCGTCATTTTAGTTTTGATTCATTTAATTTCAAACTCATTCAAGTTTCTTACCTGGTCCATTTAGTTCAAAATTATAAAAACCAAAACTAAGATAAACACATATTATTACATTAACCAATTCTTAAATGTAATCCTTCAAATACAAGTTTCAATGGTAATTTTTTTCCGGCAAAACAATTAATAGTAATGTTTTTTTCCAAATTTTGTTGATGTGATGAAGTAAATTTTCAAATTACTTTAGGAAAAAATGCATGATTTATAAGGACAATGACATTCAAAACAAGTTTAACTAACACATTATTAATATAAAAAACATAATAAAAACTGCATTAAAAATATTTTAATTCTAAATACTTAACTCTCAAATTAATAAATTATGCAGATCAAATTGAATATTCAATTAAATAAGGGCTAAAATTATAATTTTCATAACTCAATTTTTTTTAAAAAAATCTTAATCTAAATTCTTCCGTAAAAGCATGTTAATAAATTAAAATTTGTGCACTGGCATCATAAGCAATTGAAATTTATTTATAGAAGGTGGAGGATAGATGTATCAGGATCATAATGACTTGATAGTGTTAAGACCATAAGGTCTCTTAACACAAATATCAACAATGTCATTGGGATCTTAATCTATCCTATTTGATTTCCAGATAAACTGAAAAACAAAATACCAAAATGAACGAGAGAGATGTTAACCCCTAAATAAGACTCTAATCTAGTGAATAGTCCAAAGTTTCTCTTCTTTGAGCTCAAGGACACTCTAGAACACCAAATCCTTTATGAACTCACACACACTGGCCTTATCAGTATAATATCCTTAAATGTTCGGAAAATATTGAGTGCTTGTTTTTGTTTTGGTTAAAAAAAAGCCATTGAGTACAGCTAACACATGAAAAACAGGGAAAAATAATTGAATTTTGAAGCATTTAGAAAATATTGAATATTTCAAATATATGAATAAACAAATAAATAATTAAATTTTCCCTGATAAGTGAAAACAGTGACAGATTGATTTTATATGTTGCCAAGTCAAGCAAAAGATATTAGGACACTGCTATTACAGAGATCCGCAGTATCCATACACAGCTCTCTTCGAAAGGTATGTCTCCACTCTCCACTGATAATTTTTTTCCGCTTTCTTTAATGGGAGAGATTTAAATAATTAAATTTCACTATTTAAAACGTGATCCAATATGACAAGAAGTGGAGAGAAACTTCATTGGAGACACCAGTTCCTCTCTCTCCTCTGGACTCTATCACAAAACCCTCCACTTTGATCTTCAATTTCAAAGTTTCACACCAGAAGCTTATTTCTAATGATGATAACAAAGATTCATGGCAAAGTTCAAACCCAGAGCCAAGATCACTAGAGAATCATAAAGTGCAATTTATTGTGGGTTTTAAATTTTTAATACTCTGAATCATCAATCTTTAATAGTTCACAATTTCACCTGTAGAGACTGGAAAAAAAGGGCAAATAATAGACAAATCTCTTTGCATGCTAGTTGTTTCTGTGATTTGTTTAACTTGTCTTTATTCCTGATTTTCTTAAAGCAAATTGAATATTGCATAAAGAGAGAGAGAAAATAATATGTAGAGTATAAAGTAAAGACTAAAGAGAAAGGGAACACCAGAAAAGGGTAAAAGACGAAAGACGACCCCAGAAACAACACGCAAATTCAGAAACAAGACAAGCAGATTTCCTTCTTTCCATTGTTTCTTTTTTCTGTATATTCTATTCACAGTGCCCAAACAGAACCCTCGCTTCCCTCTCTTCTTCACAAACCACCACCCACATATTTCCTATTTCCTAATTCCCATTTTCCATTTTTTAGGATCAGAAAAAATATGCAACAAAATGAAAATGAGAAAATCGAAGAAGACGACAAAACCTCGGTCGTATCTTCAGCATCAGCGGTTTTCTGAGAAACCGCCCTCTTCTCCGCCGAGGAACCTAGCCAGAACTTCATCATCCCATTCACAATCGAACTCATCACACACGATAACCGAACCATCCTCACGCGTTTCGTCATTGCACGAACCCGACGCGCTTCTCTGTTCACCGGGCGCTTCCACCGAACAACCTACCACCTTCCTCCTCAACCCGTTCGTGTCGACGCTGGCCATCACGGACGTACACGAATCGGAGAATGACGACCCACAACTCTCCTCATTGCCGTTTATAGTGATGTACGACGAAGAGGATTGAAAAACCAAAAGCGACGAGTACGGGTCGTCGATGAACCTCACTCTACCCACTGTGATCGCCGGTTCCACCACTTCCTGTTTCACTTCATCCAACAGATTCAGAAGCTCTCCACCGGAACCATCGTCATCCATCAACAGCCAAGCAAAAACATCGTCCACGACCGCGCCATCATACGCAGACAAGCCCTCGGCGGCAGCGGCGGTTTCCATGGGTCAGAATCGGAAGAGAATGGAGACTAATGAAGAGGTTATAGCGTGAGTTCGGGTTTTAGAAGAGGGATTTGAAGAGAAGAGAGGAAGGAAGGAGGAAGAAAGAGAAGGGAAGGATCTGGATGGGACCCACAAGGAAGGAGGTAGAGAGGACCGTAGATGGTAGAAATTAAAGAAAGCGAAATGATGAGAGATTTGAAAAAGATCGACGGTGGCCGTTGATTGGATGATGACACGTGGCGAGATGAGGGGGATGACGTGGTGGGACGTTGTGGAAGATGCTAGAGAACGAGAATGGGCGGGAGTCGGGAGGAGAGAGAAGGAACGTAGGCGATGGGCATTTTGCAGAGTTCAGGAAAGTGACTTGGATTAGACTGTCACTGGACGTGCGGCGTCACGTTTATTGTATTTATTGCTTTTCACCTTTTCCTTATTTTTTTATATTTTTTTTGGTTAAGGTGCAAAAATACACATATGTTTTTCCTCTAGGAACGCCCAGCACTATATGTTTTTTTGTGCAAAAATACAGACGCCGTTAGGTTTTAGGAGCAAAAATACCACTTCCGTTAGTTGACCGTTAACTGACCGTTAGTTGACTGTTAACTATGGTGAAATTACCTTTTTGCCCTTAGTTTAAAATAATTAAAAAAGAAAAGGGTTAAGGGCAAAAGAGTAATTTCATCATAGTTAACGGTCAACTAACGGAAGTGGTACACCTTTTTGCTCCTAAAACCAAAAAGCGTGTGTACTTTTGCACAAAAAAAAACATATGGTACTGGGCGCTCCTGGAGAAAAAACATATGTGTATTTTTGCACCTTAACCCTATTTTTTATATATTTTGTTGCCTCATTTTTTTAAAGGGTTAAGGTGCAAAAATGCTCATGTGATTTACACCCAAGGGCATCCAGCACCAAATGCCTTTTTTTGGTCCAACAGTGACTATATGGTTAGCAAATGAGAGCAAAAGTCACAGTTGAGGTTAGTTGACCAGACGATCAACGTTGAGATGGATGGAGAGGGAAAAATTGCACACGTGGAGGATGAACTAAGCCTAGGAAATGTCCACGTGGGAAACAATTAAATGAGGTGTCGGGGAACAGTAGCTGATGAACCAAGGTTGAAATCAAAACAAAAGTGAGGGATGAGAGACAAATACATGAGCAACAGATCGATGAGCCAAAAAAAAAACTCCAGATCTAGGGTTTTGTCGACTGTGAAGGACGAGCTTCTGGGGAGGAATTTCTGAGCTTTGTGCGTCGTCAACTTGGAGAGAAATCGACGAGAACGAGGCTCGATTCTGCTCTGATGTAAGCGCTAGGGTTTGAGTATGAAAGATTTGGTCACCTCTTGGTGAGTCGACGGTGAAGGACGAGCTATTAGGAGGAAACGTTTGAGCTACGATTGAAGTGAAGGAGTGATGATTTGCGAAAGGGGTCCCTAAATTGACGGTTTAAGCGAGCACGTGAAAGGGGAATATTCGTTCAAAAGGTGTAGGCCACCAACGGACAAAAGAGCGTTCCAAGTAAGCAACGATTGGGACCCATAAACATTTGCTTGTTTGTTTTCTTTCGGATATAGTGAAATGGCATGAAGGCCCCTAACTTCATTTTATTTTCTCCTCTGTGTAGTCGCAATGTCAGCAAAGGGAAAGGAGAAAGCAGTAATTGATGATGGAGACAATGGGGAAGACATTCATCAAAGGTCAGTAGAACATGTTGTCGAACAGTATGAAATGACAATGAAGGGGTGGGAAGAAACTAAGGCTCGGTTATTAGGAGGGCATAAGTCAGTTATAGATAGTATTTTACATGCCAATGTGGGTGGGAAAACTGAAAAAATAGTGGAAGGAAATGATAGAAACACAATGCAGGAAATGGAAAAAGACAATGAGGTAAATTATGAGGAAAACAATGTAAGGGGAAATGTTGAAGGGGTGATCGAGGAGATGGGATGTGCTGATGACAACAGTGAGATTGAGTTTCTGGGTTATGAATACGATGATGTGAGGGATGAAGAAAACATTACAGTTAGTCATACAGAAGGTAAGGGGTTTGATGAAGATGATGATAGTTATGATGATAGTTATATGGGCGATAGTTGTAGTTCAGATACTGAAGAGAGTCTCTGTGATGAATTTGAAGGTGATGAGCTGGATGTGGAGGAGGGGAGTGAAAGTGATGTTGATGGGCTGGGCCGTGATAGTGAAGATGGGGCCTTGCAACAGCTAACTGTCTTGCAAGAGGCTGAGGTAGTGGCTAGTAGGCCTTTTTTTGCTATTGGGATGACTTATAAAGACAAACAAGAGCTTAAGAGAGCAGTAGATAAGTACTCCATCACCCATGGAGTAAACCTAAAAATTATACGAAGTGATAAGAAGACTTTCAAGGTGTTGTGTGAAGAAGGATGCCTATTTTCACTGTATGCTTCTACATATGGGTTAAGCGTGGGGTGGTCGGTGAAGTCTCTAGTTTTTGAACATATGTGCGCCCGTGTTTATGAAAATCCTAGAGCTTCTACTACCTGGTTGGTAGAGTATTTCAAGGAAAAGGTCCAAGAAGACCCTCAAATGAAGTCTCTAGTTTTTGAACATATGTGCGCCCGTGTTTATGAAAATCCTAGAGCTTCTACTACCTGGTTGGCAGAGTATTTCAAGGAAAAGGTCCAAGAAGACCCTCAAATGAAGACAAAAGAAATGAAGAAAGAAGTGTAGAGGGATCTTAAGGTCAGCGTAAGTCTCCATAAATGCAAGAGGGCGAAGAAGAAGATAATGGAGGAAATGGAAGGAAGTTTTAAGGATGAATTTGTGAATTTGGAGGCTTATTGCAATGAGCTGAAACTTTCAAACCCTGGTTCAGATGTGTCTGTTGAGGTCAGCACTGAGGCATTGGAACATGGAATAAGGATCTTCAAGAGGATGCACCTAAGCTTTAATGCATCTAAGGTATAATTAGTTTCATTATTTTTTTTAGATTGAATTGGTTTTTATGTGAAATTTGCTTCTGATTTAAGTTACTGCCAGTGTAGTTTAAAAATTCATTTATATCATTTAATTTGCGCCTGTTGATCTACTTCTTCTTTGATTGCATATGTTGGTGGAATATTAAGTAACATCATGCGATTGCAAATGTTTAATTGGTTGATATCTGGAATTTTCTCCTGCCAGTGTGGTTTTATCATTGATTTCTATGTTGACAGTGTTACTTCATTTAATTAGTTATAATAGAGTAACTAGTAATGATTAAGGATTTCCATTAGTTTAGGGGTATCATGATAGTTAACTTAGATTCTACTAATGACCACTTTGCAGTTTCTCTGGGTGTACCTGTCGTAATTTTCTTGTGCAAAATATCACTATATTCATCACTGAATCCCCTGTCTTTGCATCCTTCGTGTATCAGCCTGTCATTGCATCCTCCGTTTAGGGTTACCTATCTTACTTCATTTTTGTTTTCTTCCATGATAAATGCTACACTTTCTATATTCAATTGGTTTAATTAGTTTCTCCAAAGCACTTTTTATTTGTTTACTGTCCTTCAGCATTAGTACTGTTATGTTTAATGTTGTGGGACTGTTCATTGTGCTTGGGACATGTATATTGTAGGTTGGATGGAAAGAAGGATGCGGGCCATTGATTGGTGTTGATGGCACATTCCTGAAAGGTAAATCAAGAGGGATCTTGTTGACAGCTGTGGGAGTTGATGGAAATGACTCCTTGTTTCCCTTGGCACTTGCATTGGTTGAGAAGGAAACTGCCCTTAACTGGTCATGGTTCCTCCAATGGATTCGTCACTCTCTAAACCTAGGCGATGGCCACACTATGACAATGATTTCTGATATGCAAAAGGTAAAGTTGCATTTATGTTGCTTGGTTATAGGTGGGAAATAATGAAACATATCTCACTAACTATGAATAATAAATACAGAAACATATATAGGAAGTTTACTGTTTATTGCTACTGGATTCATTGGTCACTGTTAACATATGATTATTCCTTTTGAAGGGACTCATAAATTCTGTTGGTGAGGTGCTTCCTCAGGCTGAGCACAAATATTGTGCTTGCCACATTTACGCTAACTGGAGCAAGAAGTGGAGGGGGAACGAGTCCAAGAAGAAATTCTTCACTTGTGCTTGGAGTACATTTGTAGAAGAATTCAAAGACAATCTCATATCTCTGGGTTCACTCAAGCGTGAGGCAGCTGAGGATGCCATGTCTTACAAGTTTTGTAAGACCAATTATAAGTTTGTTATTATTATTGTCTTGGTGAGTTCAAGTTTTGTAATTACTGAGTTTTTTCACTGTAGGTGGACCAACTGGTTCATCATCTTGTCAAAGTAAAGGAGTTACCTTCGAAAGATTAACCAGGCGTGGGAAGAGCCACAAGTGTGCCCGATGCCAACAACCAGGGCACAACAAAAAGTCATGCAAGGAGGTAAGTAATTGTTACCATCGCAATTTCCCTCTTCCATGTTTACTGTTTATATGAAAAGTGAATAAGGTCTGAATAAGTATTTTATTATGCATGTTTTGTATGTTTGCTGGCCGTGTGGTATTGAATAGTTATTGTTTGAGAATGACATTAATTGTAACGCCAATGCATACATTGTGAATTCTGTTTCATGCCAATGCTTCTGTTTGGAGTACATTAAAGTTAAACAATATTGATGATAATGGAGGAAATGTGCACAGGTACTTCAACCCAGACAACCTATACAAGAATCACATACCCAGACACAAAGTTCCCAAGCAGGACCCTCAAACACCCAAGCCTCACATACATCATACAAGAGAGCAACAAGATCCTCTATAAGGCAGGCAAGAGGGCCATGTGGTTTTGGGGTACGATATGATGAGACCACAGGATCTAGTGTCTTCAATGTAAGTATTGTTTAGTAAAGTAATGAATACTTCATTTATTCCTAACTGACTGGTTAATCACAGATTTGTTTCCATTTATGCTTATGTTGCAGCCCGATCTGACATCTGAGAGGATTATTGACGAGGGCATGGGACATGTGTCTATGGCCAACGATGCTGATCCAGAAACCAGGTTTCTTATCCCCAATGAAAGGGAGTTGAGATTGTCTCGGGGTTGTACATCAAGTGATCAAGTAGGTGCACGAAGTATTCAGTTTCATCCCCACCCAATCAATGTTGCTCCACCTGTAGACCTTCCGTTTCAGCCTCCAGGTCTGCAATGGCGGGGACAACCATGCGTCACAACTGTTAGCACGGAGTCAGAGTGAAATGCAGAAGAACAAGGGCAAATCAAAGAAGTCTACTAATTAGTTTAATAGTATTGTTGTATTTATGTGGCCTGGGGTTGTCTACTTTTTGTTATAAATCTGTATAGGCCAAACTAATATCAATCAACCATGTTTTTGGTTAGTTACTTTACTGGAAAAAACACTTGGTAGCTTGCTGACTTGTAATTATTTTGGTAGCCTGTTTTTTGGTTAGTTATTTCACTGTAAAAGGCTTGGTAGCCTGCTCATCGGCACTTGCAATTATTTTGCCCATCTGTAAAAATTCTTTGAAGCCTCCTTTTGGTTAATTATTTCCCTGTAAAGAGGCTTGGAGTACATTGGTTAGTTATTTCACTGTAAAAGGCTTGGTAGCCTGCTCTTTAGCACTTGCAATTATTTTGCCCATCTGTAAAAATTCTTGGAAGCATCCTTTTGGTTAATTATTTCCCTATAAAGAGGCTTGGAGTATATTGGTTAGATATTTCCGTGTAAAAAGGCTTGGTAGCCTCCTTGTATTTTGGAAGAGAATTGGCACGCTTATAAATGTGTCTCCCATAGACAAATTTTATGACAATATAATGCAGGCCTTTTGGTTTTAGTCATCATTTGTCATCTCAACTCTTCAATTGCATTATGTTTCGTGCATGCTTTCTATGGTTTTAGTCATCATTTGTCATCTCCTTGTATTTTGGAAGGGAATTGGCACACTTATAAAATTCTTGTTTTTATCATACCTTTATTGCCTTCATACTTTTATTACCTTTATTTGATCAAACTCTCTGTGGTTTTCTGTTTTGTTTTCTTGTTAGTTAAAGGACACCATTACTTAATTAATCATTTCATAAGGACACCATTATTTTATTCTATGGTGTGAAGGCCACAAAATGCATGAAACATGAATACTATTTCAACATTTTCACATAATACAAATATTGCACATCATTAATCATTCTCTAACCCCTCAGTATAACAACAAAAGTACACTAACACACTAACAATACATTACTAACATCAAGTACATCACAACACATAACACCAATAAAATACATATACCAACACAATACATTACAATGTCATAAAACCAACAAAACTACACATCATCCCTTCTTCACTTCACTTTGTCTAAACTCATACAAATACCTTGCCAATACGCACACCCAAGTAACTAATAAGGTTGCTAGTGCAAGTTTAAGCTTCAATTTCCCATTCTTCACTTCACTTTCTTTCTTTACATGTTCAGATTTCAGCTTCATCACCTCACCTTCAACTACAAGAAGCTCTTCATACAACTTTCCGCACGCATTCCCTCTTCAAAGTTGCTTGTTCTCCTCGTATAACTTGTCTATATCATTTAGTAGATATTTGATAACTGCATTTTCTCTTTCCCCAAACCCAGCATCATGCCATTCAAAATATCCACAGCCACCATCCTAACAAGTTTCATCAATAACCATTACAAATCAAGAACAACACAACCCTTTGCAATTCTCATTCCATTGTAACAAAATCATACCTGGTAGTAATTGGGGCAGCCGTAAAACCTCCTACTTGGGTTTCCGTCTGACCACGACGTCTACTGGGGAGCTAACAAGTTGTGATGGCAATACCACGGCGGACCTTCGTAATGCTCCTCACGATTAGGTCGTCTCAGGAATACCACCTTCCTTCTCCGTTTCTGGTTTTCCCTCGTGGTTGACGTTGACGACACTTCCATGGACCTCCCTCTACTTTGCTCGTTCCTCAACGCTTGCATCAGCGCAGAATTGTGCCCCCTTCCCGTCAGTTTCTCTCCACGTTGAAGACGAACCAAGCTCATAAATTCTTCCCTAGTCGCTCGTCCTTCACACTCGACAGAACCCTAGAGCTCAAATTTTTGGTCCCTCATCAATCTGTCGCTCTCGATTTTGAGTCTCGCTCATAAATCCCATCAGTTTTGCATTTTCCCTTCGTTGTTTTTGCTTAGAAATTTTACCTTTGTTCATCAGCTATTGTTCCACGAATTTTTGGAATTCAAAAATACAACAGGACACCTCATTTAATTGTTTACCACGTGGACATTTCCCAGGCTTAGTTCAGCCTCCACGTGTGCAATTTTTCCCTCTCCATCCATCTCAACGTTGACCGTCTGGTCAACTAACCTCAACTATGACTTTTGCTCTCATTTGGTAACCACATAGTCACTGTTGGACAAAAAAAAAAAACACTTGGTGCTGGATGCCCCTGAGTGTAAATCACATGTGCATTTTTGCACCTTAACCCTTTCTTAAATTAACTTTTTTTTAATAAAAAATTTAGGAAAGAGATTGGGTTTACTCACGATTCAAGGGCAGGACAAAATCTCCATTTCTCCTAGGTGATACCAATGTTGAGTAGGGTAAGACGTTTATTATCCTCAAGCGTTTACTTAGGCACCTAGAAGTTAGAATGTCTCCCTCAACGCCTTGACCAATTCCAAAATTGAACCCCTTTCTTTGGTGATAAAATCCGACCATTTACCAATTAAACCTAAAGACGAGGGGTTAAATTAACTTTATGATCTCTTCATGTGTGACCAAAATGAATAGGGCATTATTAAAAACTAATAAATCTTGACCAACACGGTTGCGTGGGTTGGGGTTAGCCCAAGAGATTTTGACCAAAAAAAAAATTTAACCCAAGAGATTAATCCCTTACTGATATAATTTGTTGATAATTATTTTCTAATTTATTTTTTTATATTTCTAATTTGTTTATATTATGTTTTTGCCTTGTGATTCATTATAGGCGTTTGAATTTAAGGGCAAAAATATTAATTTAAATTTATAGACTTTTAAAATTCTTATGAAATTCTCTTTCTCTTATAATGTTGTAGAGTATATTAATTAAAAAAAAACATGCACAAGTGGACACTTATAACCGATTTCATATAAACTAATTGAGACGTTATATAAAAATAAACTTCATCCCACGAACACCAATATTTGTTAAATTATATTATTTATAATTCATATTTTAATGCATTAAAAATCAAATCAAACCGGATCTTGAACCCATCAGGACAATGGTTCGAAACTGTTAGAGCGAAGACAACCAAATCATTTCGAGCAAAAAAAGACAACCAAATCATGACTAAAATAAGTTGATTAAAATTAAAAACAAATCATGTATAAAAAAAATTAAAAACAAATCATATATACCCTAGTAAAGATTAATATGTAACTAAAAACCACATAAATTCATAAGCAAATGGACTATTCATGAATTAACAGTACGGTCACTTGCTAGTCAATTCTTATTATTCTTTATTCTATCATTTTTATAAGCAACTTTGTTTCTCACATAAAATAAATTGATGATTAAAATTAGTTAAAACAATAAATGTATTATTAAAAATGTGATCTCATTTTTAAATATGCATCTATTTATGAAAAGAGTATAGGAGAAGAATGACTAAGTGTGTGTTTGGATAACTATAAAAAAAATACTTTGAGTCAAAATATGATTTGAAAAAAAAATACGGAAACACTTGAAAAAAAAAAAGGGAAGAAGCACTTCTTCTTTTTGTTTTTGTTTTTTTCAAAACCATTATTTTGAAGAAGCTAATTTTTTCTCCTTTTTGAGGTTGTTGACTGTTGAACCTTAATTATGGTGTAATAATTTCCCAACCCCCATATTGTCATTTTTCTCTTAGAAAAACATCACTCTTATTTTTTTTTTTAACTTTCCTTTTTTAGCTATCAAACATTTAATCATGGGCTAAATTATGTATTTCATTCTAAAACATATTATTGTAGATAACTACTACCTCCGATCCTAATTATAAGACATAATTTACGTCTTTTTTAGAAAGATTAAGAAAGCTGAATAAGTTAATTAATCATTTCTTATGTTATGTATTATTAGATTATATATTAGTTTATTAATCAAATTAATTAATTTGAAGAAAAATAATAAAATAAAAATACTCTAAAGGAATTTAATTAGCTTTCTTAATCTCTCCAAAAAAAATTCAACTATGTTTTATAATTAGGACCGGAGGGAGTATTATTTAAAAATGATTTGAGTCTATAAAATTTATTAATACGTATATGATTGAGCTATTTTTTATCATCTAATAAAATTTACAAAGTTATAATTTTAATTTTATAAACAAATTTATTTATATTTTGTTGTCCATTATGAAATTTAATCTTAAAATTCTTTGAAATAAAATATTATCCTTTATATACAATTATTAAAAGAGCTAATGTTCTTTTTGGTAATTTATACATAAAAAAAGTGATTCTGGAAACAATTATTCAGACATTATTATTTTATTAAAATAAAATTTTTTTTCACTGTATTTTGCTCAGAATCTATTCTCAATTTTATCAATTTTTTTTACAAGCTATTCTTCAAAAAATAATCCAAACACACCTTAAAAATATATATATGAGCAAGAATGAGTAGTAAATAGAGAGAATGAGTAATAAATGATTAAATGAAAGAGAATTTGTTGATTGTTTTATAATTAATATAAGAGTAAAATACTCTAACCACTCTTTCTTTTCACCTTAGTTATACATACCTCTGCTTGAAACTATACACTTTAGTCCTAATTATTAACACCGTTAAAGGATATTTTAAAAAGATTCGACATGTATTAATCAATTTAAAACTATATTAGAATAAATATTATTTACTAATTTACCCTTGATTATACCAAACCCCTATCTTATCTTTTAACATTAATTTTTATTAATGATATATTTGATATGTTTAGTTGTTTACCAAATTTAGAAAACGCTTAAACAATTTTTACGAGAAAAATATTAACAACTTGATAAAAAATTTGAGTTTTTTTTTAACAAAATATGCTGATTTATTTTAAAAAAATAAATTAAATATATTAAATTAAGAATATTAAAATTATATTTTTTTTTTAATTTTATAACTTTATTGAAAGTGTGTGTATGATTGAAAAATAATTTATCCAACGTATGTATTTAAAATATCACACCATAAATATTTTGCAACAAATAAACGAGATTAAAATTTTAAATTTATTAAAAAATAAAAATTTATAATGATTAAATTAATTTATTTCTTAATATGGCAATCAATTTAACAGTATGACAATTTTTTAAAAGTTTTTTTTTAAAAATTTTGGATAAATATAATCGATTAAATGATTATATTTTAGTCAAAGATTATAAGATTATTAATTAATATTTGTATTAGGCAGGGGTATTTTGGTCAAAATAAGAAGTCAATGCTTGATTTAACCGTTAACTAATGATTTGGAGAATGAAAATTAAATATCAAAACTAGAAGGGTGGGTTATGTAACATTTTTTTTTTATTTTAAAAGAGGTCCATTTATGTTTTGAAAATAGAAGGAAAGTCAAGTTTTTATAGTCATTCAATTTATCTCGAAGCTTGAGAAGTCTCTTATATATATATATATATATATATATATATATATATATATATGATAAATAAATTTTAGGAAATGGGTCGAGCTTACCCATAGTCTAAGGGCAGGGCGCTTGGAGCCCAGTCCACAGGGGATACTGGTCAAAAAATACACATGTCTTTACCTCTACCAACGTTACCACTGCTTCCTAGACCCCTAGGATGCCTACCCCAGCACTTTGACCAACAATGGGATCAAACCCCTTCCCTAAAGGTGAGAAAGATCAACCCCACACGAGAGGTAGAAGTCTCTTATATATATATATATATATATATATATATATATATATATATATATATATATTGATATAAAAATTTTAGGAAAGGGGTCGGGCTCACCCACAGTCCAAGGGTAGAGCGCTTGGAGCCCAATCCACATAGGATATTGGCCAGAGAGTACACATAGAAGTCTCTTATATATAATTCTACATTATATTACAAAAAGTTTAGTGGCCCAATTGATTACAAGGTGATCGAATCAAATTGCTTGTCTCTGAATATATTTCCAAATATTCTCCAATCGCAGGCGTAGCTGAGTTTTGGGGGAATGGTCGTTAGGTTAATTTTCATTTATATCATTGAAAAATAAATTACAAATGCAAAACAAAATCAAGCCTCATAATTTATAATAAAAATCCTCGTATTTACAGTTGAATCAATTGTTATTGACAATTGAACTCTTAAATTTGGAGACGTGAGGGCAAAAAAATGATATCCCATTCATAATTCATAGTACAAAGTAAATTGATCTTCTTGTGGTTTTGGGCAACATAGAAGATCCACATCCAGGCATTATTATTATTATTGTTATGATTACCTTTCTTTTTCTCTGGTCAGTGTCACCATTATTACCATTATCATCGCCAACAACATGCATGCCTGTCAACACCACCACCTCCATCATTGTCTCATTAACCAAAATACCAGTGCCCCCGTCCTTCATATATTTGCCTGTTTTTTTTTTTTTAAAAAAAAGGGAAATTTCCGTGGTCCTAAAAAAATAGGAAAAATCAGAAAAAAGTCCCACATTAGAATTTTGCAATGTGGGGGGACTTTTTTCCTAAATTCCCCAAGAGAATATAACCACCAAAAAGTCTTAATACCAAGTTAGCAGCATGATCCTAGAGTCATTTTCAACACTGGTCATCACATGTTCACTTGCAAGACTTCTTGGTGATTACTATATTTCTTTAGGACCTCACAGTGATTTCCCTTTTCTTATCTCTTTATTCAAGGTGAAAGGGACAGTGATTTGACCCATTTCATTTACCAGCCACGGGGGATAAGACAAAGGGTTTAGAATCTCCCAAATGATCATCCAAATTCAATTAAACACTATGAAATCCCTCACAGTTCTAATCTCCAACCTAAGATTCCCCCCACTTGGGTTTTTCTATCTGGGTACTTTCTACAACCAAAGAAACATCGCAACAAATGTAGATAGATGAACATGGATTACAATATCCGCTACCAATGGTAAATTTCAGAACAAAGACAAGTCAGAAACAACTCACTGCCTAAACAACATTTGTATCACTTTTCAGACTTGGAGGCGCATTCCACAACATGGGCCTTAAATTTCTCAAGCTCTGCCAAAACTTCCTCTTCTGGTCGATAGATCAAGTCGCTCATGCGCCATATCTGCACAAATCATTTAACATTTCACATATAAACTTTAGACAGAAGAAATAATTTTAATCCTCTTTTTTTTCTTTTTTCAAATGGTCATCTTCCCAGATAATCTGACAACAAACATACAAGAAATCCACAGATCACACAGAAATTATCAAGGTATGGCTTTTTCTGATATCAGATATCAGCAGAAACATTCTGAGTTAACTCAGTTTCATCCAAAAATAGAATGCCCTAAAGAGCATATCACCCAACACAATTCCACAATAGTTCAATATATTGGACTTGTTTGGGTTAGCGGTGAGAGCGATGACTTATTTTCTATCTGATTTTTGCACAAACTTGATAGAAAAAAAGTTAGGTTATAAATATGATTTATGTTTGGATTGATGGTGATGTAAGTGGCGGGGCCCACATCAAAAAGCTTAGAGCTTTTTCCTAAAAACTACTCCATGGAGATTTTTCCTTAACTGACTTTTAAGAGCTTTATTTAAAAAAGCCCAATAGATTTAAAGCTCTACCCAAACACCCCACTTACGGCTTTTTTTCTACCACTACTTTTTTCTCACTTAAAGCTACTTAAAGCATTCTCCAAACAGGCCCATTAAATGATGAAAGATGAACATAATAACAAAGGAATATAGTTCATCTCGGAAACTTTCTGCAAATTGCTTGTTCAATAAGATTAAAAAGTAAAGGCAAAAGCATATATTTGCTCTTTCAACTTAGAACAAAGTTTCAGTTTGATACCTTTACTTACCTTAACTTAAAAAGTATATTTTTAGTCCTCTAACACCCTTAATATCAAATGATGATTTTTTTTAAACAACTGTCATTGTTTTGAAAATTAAACTTACTTTATATGTTAGCGTTTAATAATTATTTGTCAATATTAAAATTTCAATATCAGCATTTTTTTACTAATGGCAATTAGGGGAAAATGGCTGAAAAGACCTTTTTTTTAAAGCCAAGGGACCAAAATGAAATCTTATATAAAGCTAAAGGGCTAAAACTACATTTTTGCCAAAGGAAAATAATGGTTTGCATACTCTATTGAAGGATGAGGAAAAAAAATTCATACCTGCAATGTTCCACCTCCACCGGTACTATCACAGTCGTCAGACACACTAACAATAGTCCATGGATCATATGCGTTCCAGTGGAAGTCAACAACCTTGTCTCTGCATAGGAGTACAAACTCCATTCAATGCAACAAGACAAAAAAATGTGGTACAGAACAAGGGCCACCAAATATTTTCAACAAAACAAAGCTAACACAATTAAAGTTTTTGCTATACTTGAAACAAACAATCAGTAATTACCAGGCAGTCTTTAGCATGGGACTAAAAACTCATGAAAAATTAAAAGAAAATATGAAACCAACTACAGATAACTTAAAAAGACACACAAGACAAACTAGCTCGATGCATTCAAATATCAATAAATTCAATTTGGAAAGAACACGTCAGGAGTTAAGATCACAATTTTGCAGCAACCCAAATGAATTAAATTATGAATCAGTATTCAGTCCTATAGAATCTGTGAACAACAAAATGGAGATGATGCTCCGTTGGTAAATAACATGAAAATAGTCTTATGAAATTGATGCCAATAAACGGAAAGACTGACCACATATAGGCACATAAAACAATTATAAAAATGGAAATATTAAATATAAAGTAATAGCAATAAAATAACATAAGCAGTCAAGGAAAAACAACTGAGGATCAACATCAGACTAATGAAAGAAAACAACATAAGGAGATTTAAGAAATCATTCCTTATATCCTAATTTAGAAGTAGATATATTAAAAAGTGAAAAAATAATAGCAAAGGCCACAACTACAAGTTGAGGACAACGAAATGGCCAACAAAAGTAAATTCATGTTTACAAGAAACAGAAGAAGGTGCAGTCTCATACCTATGGCCACCATGTTGGAACAACAAACCCGGAGAAGTTTGTGATTTTCCTGCTCGTTCTGTTTTTTTACCAACCTGAATTACAGAACAAAAGCAAAAGATGATGAAATAAGGTATTCATCCCCAGCAATCCACCTGAAGGTAATGAGACTTAAAATCAGACTGATACCGCACCTTATCATAATCCCAAATGTTTAAGAGACCATCTTCTGCAGAACTTCCAAATACAGATGATTTGTCTGGAGACCACTGAAACACAAAATAAAAAAAACTAATCAACATATGTTGCAGAAGATTCAGAACTAGCCCTAACATATGCCGACTGAATGACAAATGCCACCATATCCACAATCACCTGAACACACAGAACAGCAGCTTTGTGACCCTCAAATTTATGGATGGGTGACCCAACTCCATTAGAGGTAAGATTACGCCGGTCAAACATGCGAACAGAATTATCTGCTGACCTGGAGAGGTATCATGACAAGATCAAATCAGGATAAGATACACTATCAACTTGCTTATAATGCTGCACACAAAAAGCAGTTGTACTGAAGCGTGTACTAAATAAATTAAGGAAATAGTGATAATGGGGAACATGCAGCAACAGAACATACCCAGTGAGAATAAGATTAACATCATTGGGATTCCAGTCAACACAGTGAAGATCAGCATTATGAGCTTTTTCAACCTGCCACCAGGTCAGTGAGGAGGAAAATGAAAACAAAAGAAAAGGAAAAAATAAAAGAACTGTCAATATGATGAGCATTCAAAAGAGAAAGGTTCTGTAAGCCAGCATCTTCACATATATTAATGCAATTTTTCAAAGTTATGCAAAGCACAGGGTGGATATACCCATAGTAATTCACTTTCTTGTTCACCAAGAAATACGCCTCATCCAAAATAGCAAAACAATTAGATACGTGATTGAAGGAAAGAGCGCACAACCTTCACCACAGGACTAGAGCCAACACGTGCATCCCACAATATGAGACACGAATCATCTCCAACACTACAGAACTCCTGTGCACTTCAACATGATTATAAAGATGTCAGGATTACAAGGCAAAACAATACACCTCAAATATGGCTCCTGTTGCAAATAAATTACAAAATACACATGGCCCAATCTGTTTGTGTGTGAGAGGCATTTTATATATTCAAGAGATTTACAAGGAATTTTGTCCAATTCTCCCCCTCCAAGTTTTTCTCAACTTGCCTAAAAATACGAACAGATGGCACATTCAGAACAGAATTCTTCTCTACCAGGTATACTTTTTTTAAAAAAAAAAAAACATCTGGAAGAACTAGCTCATTGAAAGCAAAAGTTAAGATTTCCACACTCAAACTAGATGTTAACATGAATGAAAAGGAATGGGGATAACCACTTCACGGAGTGAAATTAAAACAAAAATAGACAGTGTTCCTAAAGGAGAAAGAGATAGTCAATTGATGATTAGAACAGAAATTACCTAAAAGGACAAAAAGTCACATCTTCAACAGTATCCTCATGCCCATGAAAGATGCCTCGTGGTCCAACAGTTGGCCCATCAGCAGTTTTGTCATTGCCTTCCCCCGATTTAGAGTTCTGTTTTGACTCACTGGATTTTGGGTCTGTGGCTGCTGATGATATATGGTCCTGAATACTCCACAAAACCACTGATTTGTCCTTTCCTGAAATGCCACTTATTTGCTTCAGACAGAATATCCACAAAGATCAAATTCAGTTCATTTTAGAAACAATTCCATGACAAACTACAAAAATATAAGAAACTGCAACATTTGCTACTTGTTTTATAACAGAATAAGAGTAAGCAAAAGACAAAAAAAAAAAAAGAAGAAGAAGAAGGTAATTCAGCCTGCAGAAACCATACAGGTCATCAAATCACATTGCAAGATCAATTTTCACTTCCAGCAAAAGTTGATCATCGATTTTACTCCTATAATGCTAGGATAACTATATAAAATTATTTCAAGAAACACAGAGCTTCATAGCATATAATTATTTAAAGAAGACATTAAAAATAATGCCAACCTCCAGAAAGCACATAGGGTTCAGTTGGGCACATTGCAAGAGCAAATTCAGCATTATCTTGATGTCCAGTCAATACCTGCAAGAAGAAGACTATGATATATCATGAAGTAGTAATCATGACGGATGACAATTAAAGCATAAACAACGAAATTGCTTCATTAGGAGTTTCTTTGTAAATATAAGATTCAAGGGAAGCAGGGACAAATGAAATGCGTCACTTAATACAAAGTGAAGAGGCCAATTTCCTACTAGCCATTTCCACGTATGTCAAATGCATCCCATGTTTCAGCCCCAACACTGCTTCCCTACTGCTATGCTAATAGCCTCAGGTTTCATATACTAGAAGAAAGGATCAGAAAAATTTATCCCAAGAGCCATTGATTAAAGCTAGCATCTGACAATCCAAGTCAACAACACACAATGAAATATCCTACTTGGAAGGATGAGTAAAGCATATTCCCTAAAATAAAGGGACGCAAGAGCATAATCTGCTTCATTCTTCCATACAGAATCCAAATAGATGAAAGAGTTTGCTCTTAAGACTAATATTAAACCATACCAGATCAGGACGAGAATTCGTAGCTCCAAGGACAGCATGGCGATTAGGTTGAGTTTCAACGTCCCAAATGAGCACCTGATTATCGTTTACTTACTAGTTATGATACCATACAACAAGGAAATCATTTATAATAATCAGTTTCAATAAACACACGAGTAAACAATGAATTTTTACATCAGGGCCATCTGTATGAGTAGCTACTATCTTAGAATTTGTTGGCAATTCCCGAATTCTATTAACCTGCAAAGTGATGCCCAGAGGTCAGTGACATAAACATCAACATCTATCAAACATAAAAAATTCAATATAAATCTGAGGTTAAAGGATCCATAGGCACAAAGCGTATACATCAAAGTAACATAGTAAAAGAAATAAATTTTTCCAAAAATCTTAAAACAGGGACAAATGTCTGGAGAAATTCCTTCTCTTATGTGCTTGCTTTTAGGTTCTCTGAATTTTTTTTATTTGAAAAAAACATTTAGAAACTAATAGGGGACTATTAGCAAATATTGAGTAGAATTTTTATTGGAGAAACAAATAGCAAATTTATTCAAAAACACAGCATCTGGGGTGCCTTAAAAACAAAGCCACAGGAGGCAAATGATCTTAAATATAGTTTGGGCAAGGACAAGGAGCAGAGAGACAAGAGTTCTAATCCATCATTTATATTAGTACATAGTATTAAAGTATGCTGATTTTAACTCCTCAGCCAGTGTGAATAATATATACCTCTCCCGGATGTATGATGGTCTTATACTTCTTCACAAATGGTGAACGTGTCTCCTCATTAAACTGAAAGTAACAAGAAGCCATAAATTTCGAGCAGCTTAATTGCTTCCCAAACATGTTTGCGAACGCAAAGATGAGAAGGATCACTTAATAAAACACCTGTGAGATATGCTCTGCAGCTGCAACCCTAGGTTTCACAACCTCACAGTTTGCAATGACAAGAGTGTTTGGAACGCTGCCATCGGTCTAGAAAAAGAACAGAAAATTTCCATTTCAGCAAATGGGATAAAAGAAAGGAATATATATATATATATATATATATATATATATATATAGAAGGAGATTATTCAATGCAACACAAAAGGAAGCTGCAACTACATCAGCACACAGATTTCAATTGTATGGAAATATAAATGCCCAAACTTTAATCAATTCTACTGGCTTTGGGGAGGAAAAAATCATAACATTGAGACTTGCCTGCTCAGAAAGGTAGAGACGCTGGCGATTCTTGTAAGTAGCTTGCTCGAGCTGAGGACCCCACCTATGGGTTTAAGAATAGTTCAATATCAGCACATAAAGTACCAGATATACATTTCATGAGTACAAAGCATGGAATTGAGGCTCGATAGTTCCTCAAAATTAACCGAGGGAAAATCAGAAAACAAATAAATTGACATCAAAATAGATATTGCTACGAAGGAGAAAACCCCCAGAATAAGGTGGCATAGAAGAGCAAACCCTAGAGATAGAGATAGAGAGATACCGGCAAGAGAGAGAAGGCCAAACGAGGTTGTGATTAGCGAGCCAGTCATAGAGGACAGGGACGAGAGACTTCCACTGGGTGTATTTGTCGTCGACAGAAGGAGGAGCGTGAGATTTCTTGTGTTCTTTAGGGGTTTTGGAATGTTGGTGCT
The DNA here is from genome assembly GCA_037074495.1 of Acacia confusa. Taxonomy (NCBI): domain Eukaryota; kingdom Viridiplantae; phylum Streptophyta; class Magnoliopsida; order Fabales; family Fabaceae; genus Acacia; species Acacia confusa. The sequence continues at coordinate 12,136,042 of CM073514.1, forward strand.
GGTCGTCCTTCTTGTCGTCCTTGGGCTTGGGTTTGCGACCCCTTGTCTCCTTCTTCTTCACCACTCCTTGCTGTGGAGTCTCCATGATTCTGATCCCTTCCCTTCTTCTTCTTCTCTCTCTCTCTCCGAGCTACTACCTAATACTCGTTCACTCTCTGTTTCCAATATACTGAATACAGGGTGATATACACTACCTTCCTTTCTGCTTCGCGCTCCTCACTACTCACATGACCCCTCAAATTTCTCTATTTTCTTTCTGAAAACCTCTTTAGGAAAATTGTTGAAAAAATTTCCGTTATGTGTAAGATTTGTTCATGAACTCTTATACCCAAAAAAAATTGTTCATGAACTCAGACAAATTGTGTCATGAGGATTTACCTTGGTTTTCACTTGTGTGTAACTTATTTTTGGGTTTAATGTTTGTTTTACTTCCCTGGTATAAAAGTGAATGGTCTCACTGTTAAAAAAAATATTAATGTAACTGACTCATTTTTAAATGAGACAATGAGACAGGTAAAATGATGATGATGTTCTTGTTTTAAAGATAGAAACATTAAGCTTTTTATCTTTATACATAAATGTCTTCTGTTTCAGAAATTTTAGTTTGTAATTGAGGATAGATTATACATAATTGAATATGTTGGACTCGTTAAAATATAAAATTAAAGATATTTTGCATACTAATAAGCTATTATTGAAATGATAAACGCCTCATCCTCCTAGTTAAAAAAAAAAAAAACACAATTGCTTAATATGTTTGTTCTTTAATAAATTTCAAATACCTTTTGGATAATAAATATTCCAATGAGAAATTTTCCATGAATTTGCCTAAATTTTTTTGAGGAAAAATCCTGTTAAAACTTAAAATTTTATTCATTGTTAGCGCGTTATTTACAAATTAACTGTCCTCGTGAATAGTTCAAAATTATTCATTTTATTTATAATTAATTTTTTTATTATTGTACCATTCTTTTTATTGACCAACAATAAAAAATTTAAAAGCTTTAGTTTTCACATATCTCTCTTGTCTTGAAGTAGACATTACTTTGTCAATTTTATCAAAAACTAGTGAAAACGTAAAAACACAACGTACATTTTTATGTTTTTATCAGGGTGTTCAATATTAAAATGCAAGTAGTAAAAACTAATGTAGAAACATAGAAAATTGTAGAAACTTACGTTTTTACCGTCATTACTATTTTTACTTAAAAAAAAGAAAAAAAATGTGAAAGGGGACTTATGGATGGTATTTTGACATTCCTAACTTTGCAAATAAACTTGTAAGAGTAGGAGAAAATAATATTAATAACATTTAAAATGATGTATTTGATTTGAATGAATTGTTATAATTTAGAAGTTATTAAACTTTATTATTTTGATGTTTTAGACTTATGTTTTATATGTTTATATGACTTATATTATATCTTTTAAATATGAAATTTTTCATTGAGTAGTGATTTATGATTTTTTTTCATTAAATTTTCAGTAATTATTTACTTATTTATTTTCTTTAAGGGTGTTGTTGGTTGAGAATCAAACAAGCACGCATGAAACTTGAAAAAAAAATATTTAATTTTTCATATTTTAGGAATGGATACGCTATGATTATGTTTGGATTGTGTTTTGTAGTTTCTTACTCTTACATCCTTCCTTGTGCCATGTCGTTGGAGAGACGGTTTTACCTAAGAACTAAAATAAGGCATAGCTTGAACAAGAAAAAAAAAAAAAAAAGAGGGGGGGGGGGGGAATTTTATTAAGGGACTTCAGGATAGAATTAATTTCAGTCAAAAACCAAAACATTCTAAAATTTTACTGCAAGACTAAGGACTAAAATGAAAATAAGTATTGTAGTTAAAACGACAATAACGCCCCTTGCATTATTTTTTTTAAAAAAAGGTGTCATTGTCACTATAGCTTCGGCAATCGGTTACCAACCTCTACCAAGCAGAATTTCATTTGTTCATAAAGAGTTGTAGATTTGTTCATGAATAATAGAATCATGAACAAGTATGTAACTCTTTATGAACAAGAGAAATTCTCCTATGAACAACACATAAATTTCTAGTGGTCAGAACTCCAACGACTAGTCGAAAGTGGCCTCTCTGATCGGCTATGAAAGCTACAACCACCGAAAATTAATATGTTGTTCATAGAAGGATTTCCCTTCTTCATCAAGAGTTACATATTTGTTTATAATTCTACTCTTCATGAACTTGTTCATAATTCTACTCTTCATGAACAAGGAGAATTCTCCTATGAACAAGACATTAATTTTTTGGTGCTTGATGCTCAAGTTGTTCTCAAACAGAGTCGCTTCGATCGACCGGTTGTGGCTGTTCTAGCTAGCTAGCTGATGACTGGTCGCTAAAGCTTCGACGACGATCAAACTTTTTTAAAAAATACGGCAATGGCCATTATTGTCATTTTGCTTACAAAACTTATTTTCATTTAGATCTTTGGTCCTGTAATGAAATTTCATAATGTTGTTTTGATCCTTGACTAAAATTAATTTTGTTATGCGGTCCTTTAATGATATTTTCCCAAAATAATAAGGCATAGCTAATGATGGCATGTTTGAGTTAGCGTTAGAATAATATGTTCATGTAAGTCAAGAAAAAACTTCTTTCACATGCTACCTCATACACTGTAAGCCACGTTGGAAAAATAATTTTTACCGATAATCCAAACAGGTAGCCATAGCTGTTGTTTGGAAAGAACCATATTTTTCTTAATTTAAGAGCTACTTAAGTAATTTGAATATATTAAAAAAATAAAATAATTTACTTAATTATAGTAAATGTGGTAACTCTCTAATCAGCTTATAATTTAGATAAATTAATTTGAGAAAAATAAAAAAAAATAGAAATAACAATGATTAAGGTATTACATTTATAATAAAACTAACTCTATGACTAACTCTGATATTTGGGCTAGAAAAGAAAAATGTTATATTCCACGTGGCCTATTCATGTCTACTCGTACAATTTTGGGATCTATTAAGCTGTTTTTTTTTTTTTGATATAATCTATCAAACTGATTGGTTCAACTGGTTGAATTCAAAAAAAGAAAAAAAAAAAAAAAAAGGTCTGATGTGTAGTTCATTCCACCACGTTTCAAATCGAAAATTTAAAATCTTTTTTATTGAGTTCATGCCTCACCCTTCTCTCTCTTGCTTCTCCTTCTTTGCCCCTAGTGGTCCTTTTGATTGATTCAGACTTCATACCTTACCCTCTCCCCCCACTCCTTTTGATGTGGTCATATTTAGTTTCATTTTGAGTGCTTTTTAGATGATCCCTTTAGAATCTAGAAGAGGCGGATTCTAACAATCTTGTATAAGGAGCAAGGTATTGTAATGTAGTTGGAGAATCTGTCATTTCAGTTACTACAATAGTGTATTCCATTGCTCCCCTTTCTTATAAAGTAGTCACCACTTAAGCCATAGAAGAGGAAGATGCAGAAGTTGACATTTGCTAAGCTAGTGTTTAAGAACTTCAATGCTTCCCGAACATGAATCCCTAATAAAATTTTGACATATTCCAATTCAGAACTCATAATTTAGTACAATGACAAGGTATTGATTTCAATTTTTGATAAAGATCTCACAAGTTTAAATAAAATTTTAATTAGTTATAATAAGATTTTCGTAAGTTTCAATTCAAAATTCACCACTTGTTACAATGAAAAGGTATTTGATCCACACTACTAATAAATGTTTCATAAATTCAGATAAGCACTTTTTAGCTTGGGCATTACCTAAACAACAACAATAACCAACTTCTGACCAATGTGCGCTGATCAACGCCTTCCCTTCTCTTCAATTCCACAATTCCAACTTCTGACCCAGCCTCCTCTCTCACTACAAGTTACCACACTGCTCATGATGAATCTTTTCAACCACAATAACCAACAACTTAGAGGAAATTGGAGCACAAAAGTGTGAGCAAAGTTACCCGCAGCTTCTTCTCTTGTTTTGTTTTGTGAACTCAAAGGGATATTTTTGTCATTTCTATTTGATTTTGGAGGAAACAAAATCAGACCCTCACATCTCTTTGGTATTATCAATATTCAAAACATCTTTTTGCCTTCTACATTTTTAAAGTTATTGTTTAAGAATTTTCCCCTTAATTAGCCTCCTTCAATTAGACAGAGATCTTATATATTTAGGACTAGAAAATTTATTAAATACTGACATCAAATATATCCTACTAACACTTGTGCGTTTACACTAATTGGTCAAAGTAATCATCCCATTAGAGACATATTATTAAGCAGTGATCCATGTATCACTAAATGCATAAAAACAATCCAGTCATTATTTTAAAATCACTTCGTCATATTCATAAGACAATTAGCCGCTCACAGTATCACACCTCACACCTTCAACCTCATTGGTCGTTGCCTTCCTTTTTCTCCATTGACATTGATTATGATTTGAAAAAAAGTTCCTCTTTAACACCACAATTTTAAAAATAAAATAAAAAAGTCACTTTTGACCACTAATCGTCTTTGACTCTACTTCCATTGAGAGACCCGATAAGCTCTTTCTCTCTCTCTCTCTTACTCGCACCCTTGCCTGCGTTTGCAACATTAGGTTTTCTCTCTTACCAGCGTTGATTCTGCCGCCGACGAGCTCCAATCTGAGCCACAACTGTGATAGATCTATAGATCGGGGCTCGGAGACTCAAAAGAAGGTAGCACCGGAGTATTTTAGAGTTTCTTTTCTCAGATCAGCCTTGAGACGCTCTGCGGCGAGCCTCCATCTTCTTTGACGCCGAGCCTCCTATGTTCTCTACCAGATCTCAGTATGCAACGGTGGCTGTCTCTTTACCTCTGGTGCGAGCTTTTTCTCTCCCTCTCTAGATTTTTCTTGAGGTGGTGGGAGTCTCTTTCCTCATGGTGAGAGCTGTTATATCGGTCTCTTCTTCTCCAGCGGTCTCTGTTGGTAGGGTGGACGGTCTATTTATATGTTTTTTATGTTTTTTGTGTCTAGTGATGTTTTCTGTTGCGGTTCGGATTCACTTTTTTGGTGGAAGGGTTGTGGTAATGGTCTTTGATGCAATATGTTTTACCTCTCATAGGGCCATCATTGGTTTGTTCAATGGTGGGGAATCCAAATCACTAGTGTTAGTTTGTTCGGTAGGTGTTTGCCAGATTTACTTGATTGAAGGAGAAAAAGTTTTATTCAGGACATCATTTGTCTTCTTTCTTTTAAGGTTGGGTTTTTCATGATTCTTATCCATTGGAGTAATTGTGTAGTGATCAATTTGCAGGTAATCCTTATAAGAAGATGTGTCATATAGGGTGGGTTTTACAACCAACACCTTTTTTTTTTTGTTACTTCTAATCTCAGATGTTCAGGAAACTGATGTCGCTGGTGCTTCTTTTATTCCTACTTCTTCAATAACTCTTCAGTGATTGTGGTTGTTAGTTTCCCTTTTATTTGGTTTGTTTTGTTTTATTTGTTTGTATTCTTGTACTGTTCTAGTTTATTTCGTTTCGTGTAATTGTTATTTTCTCTTGTAACTTTTGATTTAAATATTAATATAAGTATGTTTTGACCCCACAAAAATTGTTTTAAACTTGCTTTCGATATATTTATTATGGGATAGGATATTCTTATTACCATTTTTTGTTACTACCATTTTTCCAACGTTAGATTAGAATCTTAATAGGAGAGAGAAATAATAAAGATAGATAAGATTCTGATCTAACAGTGGAAAAGTGGTAGTAACATTGGTAGTAATAAAAAATGACAGTAACAATATCCTATCCTATTTATTATTTATTAATTGTTAATTAATTTATTTCACTTTCCAAAGCACATTAATAAGTCTTTAATGTTCAAGATTCTCTCATATCTCATGTCTTTCCTCCATAATCTCAAGATTTCAAATTTCAATCTTCTCCGGAAGTTTAAAAACATAAAAAATTTTAATCTTGTCCAAAAGTTTAAAAACATAACAAATTTCAATCTTGATTTTGCTCATAAAAAAAAACCTTCTATGGGCATATTTGCTTTGTTTTTAAACTTTTGGAGGTAAAAATGAGACCAAAAAAACTTTTAGGTGATCAGTGCTCTTAAGACTAAATTTCCATGATAAAAATGATATTTAACAATTTTTAATATAAGAAGATCCTTTCCCTTTTTTTAAATCACAACACATCGCCCTTTCACTGACCAACACCATTTGACCTTAACCCATCACTAGTTGCGATTGCTTCTAACAAGCCCTTCGTGGTTATCTCTTCCTCGATGTAATAGCTTTCTATTTTTTCTGCAGATATGGAGATGGTGGTGAGAGAACATATTTGGCTATTTCTTTTTCCTTCCTCAGATTTTTACTTTCTCTTCCCTATTTTTTCATCCTCTTCTTCGAAGTTGTCTTATCTCTCATTTCCCTGACACAATAACATATTATGAAAAATACATATTGAAAATATAACAATTTTATCCCCTTTTCAACAGCAAAAATGCCAAAATAATATTAAAAAAAATTGTCAAAAACACGAATTGTTCAAAGTATTTGCCTAAATAGGCCATTTGGAGGCGCCACGTCAGATGGCGCCATTTTGTATGTGGCGTGCCACGTGGGCACGCCACACAAGAGGCGCTAGCACTACTGGAGCCTCTTATAAAAAAAAAAATATATATATATATATATATATATATATATATATATATATATATATATATATATATATATATAAAGTTGCAGCGTGCCCTACAAAAAGCTGCCTCAAGGGCAGCTTTAATAGCTGCCTCAACTAATTTGGAGCAGGGGGCCTCCGTCCCCCTGCTCTCAATTTTTTAAAAAAAAATTTAAAAAAAAATAAAAACTTCTACAATTGCAACATCAGAAAGATGCTGCAATTGCAGCGCAAGGCAGGGGCGCAGGGCACGCCCCTGCCTTTATTTTTTAAAAAAAAAAATCTACTTCTTCTATTTAAACCACCTGCATGCACATAAATTCAACATTTGATCTGATTCACGGGGAGAGGTTAGGAGAGAAAGAAGCAAAGGAGATTTCAGTGTTCAGAGCTTTTTTAAGGTATGTTGTTTATTGTATAAGATTATTTACGTAGCTAAATTAGAATCATTTAATAAATTTTCTTCATAAAATGTTTTGTATCTTTTTTTGTTTCTACAATGATGGTATTCTTGTATAGGTTAGAAAAAATGCTAGAGTTAAAATAATTTAGAAGTTGTAAGTTTTACCAATAGAAGACTATAGTTGTGTAGTGGTTGATTAATTAAAAATTTAAAGCGGTTTAGATGTATTTTATGTTTGTTTGAGAAATGTAAAACTAATTTTTACATTTAAAAAGTTTAACATCGTTGTATTATATGATATTTTTACCGATTAAATGTCATGCAAAATAGTATAGCTGGGTTAGTAGAGATATAATGTAAATTTTGATCGACTTAGTTTTTAAATTATTTAGTAGTATAGTAGAGAAAAACACCAAAGTATGATAAGAAACTTAAATTAAAAATAATAATTCAATTTGTATAATTATATTGAAGTTTATGTATTTTATATATATATATATATATATATATATATATATATATATATATATATATATATATATTATGAATTTTATGTTTTCTTTTAATTTTTGTTCTAATTTGTTAATTTTGATTTATTTTACTCAAATGAATTTGTATTTGTTGAATAATTTTTCAATATTATAATATAATTATGATTTGTTTAATTAATATATGTTATTATTTTTAATATTTATATCAATTTTTCGGTATTAATAAATAAATTTGAATAATTTTACATTTTATGAATATTTATATTTTTTTATTAATTTTTATGATTATTACAAACATTTCGTGATTTTTATTTGTTATCATTATATATAATGAATTTTAATTTTTTTTATTAATTTTCGTTAGATTATATTAAATATGTTATTTTGATTATTATTATTACATATTATTAGTTTCATTTTTTAAATTAATTTTCGCTATGATTAAATAATTTTGAATAATCTTACATATTATGAATTTTTTTTTTATGAAGTTTAATTATTATTATTATACAAACTTTTTTATTTTTATAATTAAAATATACTATTAATTGTAATGTATGGATTACTTGTTGTTAGATTATATTATATATGTTATTTTGATTAAAATTATTATATATTATGAGTTTCCAATTTTTTTTATTAATTTTCGTTGATATTAAATAATTTGTAATAATCTTAAATATTATGATTTTTGATTTTTTATGAAGTTTAATTATTATTATATAATTTTTATTATTAAAATATACTATGAATGGTAATGTTAAGATTAATTTTTGTTAGATTATATAATTTTGAATAATTGTACTTATGAAGAATTTTTAATTTTTTCAATTTATTTTCATTATGATTATATAAATTTTGCTAATTTTATTATTATTATTATTAAATATTATTATTTTTAATTTTGTGATTAATTTTCGTTACATTATATTATATATGTTATTTTGATTATTATTATTATATATTATCCATTTCCATTGTTTGATGAATTTTCGGTATTATTATATAATTTTGAGTTGTACTTATTTATTCATTTTTTTATTCATAAATAATTAGTAACTTAAAAATGTGTTATGTGAGGGTAAATTTTTGTAGTCAAATGACTTATTAACCCGACCCCACAATTCATCCCGGCCCCAAAGAGTGGAAAGTTCTTCATGAAAATGTGCAACAGTCACACCAATCACAAGTTGTGTGGAATGAAAGAGATTGTGATGCCTTGAGGGTGAGGTGAGCCTCACAACCAGATGACATCCCACAAGGTTTGCAGGAGCACCTTCGTAGAGCAGGTTTTTTGCACGTGTCTCGCATGAAGAGACTCTCGGTATGCTTTATTCTTAATGCAATTAATTATATGCCTCTAGTTGTTTGTACATGATATAGATGATGAATACAATTACACATGTGATCTCACACTTTTATATTGGTGCAAATTGACAAATACCTTATTACTGCTTTGGTTGAGAGGTGGAGGCCGGAGACTCACACCTTCCATATGCCAGTTGGTGAGATGACCATTACTCTACAAGATGTAGAGGCCATTTTAGGTCTGTCCACTGAAGATCGAGTAGTTTCCGATAGGACGCATGCCAACTAGGGAGTAGTCATGCATGAATACATGGGTCGAACTCCCCGCAAAGAGCACTTGACTGGCGGAAACATCAAGATGAGGTGGTTTGCTGCCCATTGAGGCTGCTGGGACAATCACTCAGCTACTATGGAGGGTCAGCTCTTGTACACACGTGTCTTGTCGTGCGTTCGTCCCTCTTTTGACCTAGTAACTAGCAAGTCGTCTGTAGGTGCATTTCACCAACGATGTTTTTAGCATATTCCTAGCTCCCCAGAACACTTTATTGATTGATTCGGACAGGTTGGTTGTCATGTGACCATATCTTCGTCCGTCCTCATCATAACTCCGACACCATTGCTCTTTTGGAATTCTCCCAATCCATTCAGCAACTTCAGAACTGTGACTGCAGAACTGCTCATACCCGCCATCAAAGTGTATTCTACTCAGTTGATATGCTGTAAGGAAGACAGAAATACATAACGTTATTGGTGAAATACAATAAAGAATGAGATGAAAGTCACTCCACATCACTAGGAGTATATTACCTAGATACTTTAAGGTTCTCTGCAACTCCTTGTCCTTGAAGCGGATAGCAAAATTGCTCGCAACATAACGGATGCAAAACACATGGTATGCATAAGGAGGTTGCCAACCAAGTGCTGGATTCCTGACTGCTGATATTATGCTTTTGTGTCGATCAAAAATGAGGCACAGACCGACCTTATTTGTAACATTATGTCGTATATTATACAAAAAATACTCTCATGCTTCTTTTGTTTCACCCTCAACAATTGCAAAAGCAATGGGCAGGATTTCGTTATTTCCATCTTGGACGGTGGCTATCAGTAAGGTCCCCTTATACTTACCGTATAGATGTGTACCGTTCACCTGTATGACTGGCTTGCACCAGTCAAACGCAGCACGACATTGACCAAAGGTCCAAAAGGTTCGTTGAAAGACCACAACCCCATTAACAACCCGCCGGTCAACAATATACGGTCCATGTTGAATATGGTAAGAGGCTCCCGAGGAAAATAAGCACATGTACTCAAACCAACTGGGCAGGAATGCATATGACTCTTCCCAATCGCTGTAAATCTTGGCCACTGCCTTTTGTTTTTCCTTCCATGCCTTTGTGTAAGAAATATGATAACCAAACATTCCGGTTATACATTCTTGTATCAGGGCCACAGGTACCGAAGGTGTTTCTCTGACCATGTCTACAAAACCATTCACAAGAATTGTAACGCATGAATGTTATTTATGTTAACAAACAAACAAGAATAAACTCATTGTAAGATAAATGGAATTGTGCATTGTACCCGTTATAGCCTCAGATATTATTTTAGAATCAAGTTGTGTGTGATCCTGGGAGAGAGTTGTGCTCACACAAGTGTGATTCCCACCTCATTTAGTCATCATCCAAGCGTTGCCATTCTTCGGCTTCGATGCTCTTACTCTCCATGGGCAACCTTGTTCATGATTCTGACATCTTATTGTGTAAGTGGTTGTATTACTCTCAACCATTGTTCCTTCATGATGCACCTTCATGCAATAATGTTTTATTGCGGCCTGGACAGCACTCTTGGACTCGAATTGTTGCTTCACGTATAATGCGTCCCCTCTTGCCCACGGTCCCCGGCCCAAGCCTTCGACATCCAGTATATCCTCATGAAGGTAATCATCATGAATAGCGTCATAATGCGGAATTTGGCTCCAAAATGGTGTAATATCTGCAAATTCACAAATAATACAGTTTAGGTGTAAACATGTTAACTAATAAAAAATTATAATATAAAGTAATACAGCTCCGTAACTAACCTAATGATTGTAACATGTTAATCTATTATGGCATGACATTACCATAATCTTCATCATCTGTATCACTATCATTTTCATCAGCGTCATTTGCCAGTAATGTGTCTTCATCTTCTTCCTCTTGCTCGTCCTCGTTGTTAGGTTCATCTACCAAATAATCGTCTTCTTCTCCATGCGCAATGGTAGATTGTGTTGGATGACGTGTACCAAAATAAGCAATATATGAGGACACATTACCAAGGTGGAGTCCAGCAAACGGTATTGGTGCACCCTCCTCTGACATTTTAATATTCACATAGAACTCAGGAAATTTGTTCGTAGGACTTTCCTCAAACGTTTCAAAAAACATTTCCATATCCTCATCATCGGCTACATCAACACCGATATATTTGCCTTCTCCAATATGAACTCTAACCGTCACTGAAGATATTACCTACTCTTGTTGCAAGTTTAGCTTCTGACGGATCTTTTTATTTAAATCTAGAAATGACATGCTTCGAACAATATACATTGCTCGTTTTTCACCTTCAAAGGTCAATCCGTCTGCACCTATATTTTTAGCACTGTTATAATATACAATTGCACGAATATGATTCATTTTTTTTTCCTTATATTGTATGATGAACGAGTAGAAAAAAATTACAGATAATACAAACCACAACACAAATTGCAACTAATTAGAAGAAACACAATGTATATAAGCAATGAAACAAAGATTTGAAGAAACAAAATGTGATTAAAAGAACAAATGAAAATGTAAGAAGAGAATGGAGATGAAAATTATGAAGATTGATTATTTTCTCTCGTTTCTTCTTCTGCTCCTACCGATGGATATGTGTGTGAATTTCAGTGTGTGTTCGAATTGAGGCTAACATGCATTATATAGGTCAAATTTTTCTTTTTTTTGTTTTAATAAATTACTGTAGGGGCGTGAAAAATTCACGCCCCTACATATTTTCCATCTGCCTCAATAAAGCTGCCCTTGAGTCAAATTTGAGAGCAGGGGGACGGAGGCCCCCCTGCTCCAAATTACAGCTGCCTCAAGGGCAGCTATTAAAGTTGCCCTTAAGGCAGCTTTTTGCAAGGCGCACAACTTTATATATATATATATATATATATATATATATATATATATATATATATATATATAAAGAGGCCCCAGCAGTGCTGACGCCTCTTGTGTGGCACGCCACAAGAGGCGCCCCACGTGGCGGCGCCTCTTGTGGCGTGCCCACGTGGCACACCACATACAAAGTGGCACCACGACAGGTGGCCCCATCTGACATGGCGTCTCCAAATGACCTATTTAGGCAAATACTTTAAACAATTTGTGTTTTTGACAAATTTTTTTTTAATATTATTTTGGCATTTTTGCCCCTTTTCAACCCATAAAAATGATATATAATATACACCATGCAAACATAAGCTTACTTATTATTAAATAAATTAAAAGCCCCTTTTCTATTTGTAGCGAACAAAATGGTTTCTTCTTTCTTTTCCCTTCCCCTTCGGTAGCATCTACTAAACCTATGCTTTTTTATGGGTTGACAAGGGGATGAAAATGGTTTGGTTAACTGTTAAAACATATGAAAATATGTATTCTGTTGGTTGCGTGTTGTTGTGTGACTGTTGCAATTCTCATTGAAAATACTTCGACTAATATAAATCATACAGTTTGTAAATCATGCATCTCATATTTATATTATTCAACTTTTTCATTAACTTTTTTTAAATACTAGGTTAACAGACTGATTCTTCCCTGTATTGTTGCTGATGTTGTGCATTTTGTGATATTTTAATTGTTCCTTTACTATTAGGATTAATTAAGTCATGTTTAGGGATGCATATTATGAATGATATCATGAAGATATATTTTTCCTACTATATAGGAAGCCAGAGAATTTTTTTGTCCCCCACTAAAACAAAGTGTCATCTATGAAGTACTGATTTTGACATAACATTTCCTATATACATTCCTAATAAGGGATGTTGATACGTTACTTCAAATAATATTGGCTTGATTATGATACGGCTTTTTGTTATGTTCCTAATATGCGTGTCCAATTTGTTGGAAAACATTTGTTTAAAGTATCGGTGCTTCAAAGGGTGTCATCATAACTATTTCACAATATTAAACTATCAAACTTTCTTGTGTTTGACAATGTCACCATCTATTGATGTTAATTTCGAAAGAGTAAAAGTTATTCTTCTTAATTAATCATGTTTAGTTTCTTTCTGTTTGTAAGAACCATTTTTATTACATTGTGTTATGCAGATACTAGTGAGTAACTACATCCAAATAAGGGGCAAGGATGGGATACAGAATTTTATGTAGCAAAAATGTATTTTTCGATATATTTGGAACCTCTTTGTATATGTGAGAGGTACTTGGATGGTGAAGGAAGTGCACATGGTGATGTTTTGATATATACAATGGGCCTGTTTGGGTTAGCGGTAGGAGCGGTGACTTAAAAGCCATCTAACTTTTATAAAAGTTAGGTAAGAAAAAAGTCAGGTTAAACTAACTGATGTGTGTTTGGATTGTCCGTTTAACTTTTTGCAATAGTAACTTTTTTGTCTAACTGACATGTGTTTGGAGTATTATTTGAAAAGTCAGTTGAGATAGAAAATGACTGAAAATGACATGAATCATATTAAATACTACATATACATATTAGTTATATATATTTAGTTAATGAAAATTTTAATTTTAACTTTAAAAAATTAAATATTACAAAAGAAAAAAGGTTCACAAAATGACAAGTGGCAATAAGTGCAACACTTTTAAATAAGCTTGGATTTCAAGCTTAAATAAAAGTAACGGTATGTTACGTTTTTTGAAAAAACCCAATGCGTCAGCTGTGATTCCTAAACAGAATAGTTCTTGTCTTTTTATAACTAACATACTTTTTTGACTTTTTTTTCTAGAAAAAGCCACGTTACAGAGCGCTCCAAACAAGCCCAGTGACGTTTTGACACTAGTGAGTAATGTAACATCCCAAATTTTGGGAATTGAAATTTAATATTTTATGAGAATCTAATTCTGAGATTTAGTTGAAAAATATTATGGGAAATAAAAGTATATTATCCATAAATTATTTTGAGGAAAAGAATTAATGAGCTAATTGGTAAATTAAATAATAATAATAAGAAGAAGAATTATGAGCCTCCTAACCAACCCAATTATTCAGCCCACGTGAGAAACCCATAGAGTTATCAATGACTCATTTTCCCTCCACCAGCCCAACGTGAAAATGCAGAATCAGAAAGCAAAGAACAACTTCCACCGAAAACACAGAATCAACAACAAGACTCAATTCATCTGGAGTCTCATCGAAGAAGCCCAGAACTATCTCTTCGACCCAGCAACATATGAACCCAGAACCATTTCTCCAGCTCATGTAACTATCAGCCCATATTATCTCGGTCAAACTAATTATCATCTGTCATCAAACAGCTCGTCCAAACCAGTAAAGAGCAGATCACGTCGTTTTCTGGTTTAATCCTCACCGTCACGTAAAATGAAAGCCAGACGCAAGAAACGCCGAAAGCTGATCCTGGTGCAGCAGAAGATCGAAAAGATAATTTGGTTTAAGCGTTGACTACGAAAAGTTGAGAGCAGATCGCGTGAACACAAAGAAAGACAGAAGGATCAGAACCTTCCCATACTTCTCGAGCCTGATGCTTGATAACCGTTGGGCAAGCTCTTGGACCGTTAAGCCTCGTCTGAACTTGAGTCTTTATATATGGTCTACTGTTACACTTCCACTCCCATTGCATTTAGCGCTTAGTTAGAAAGAAAAACTCTAAGTTGAAGAAAGGGAGAGACCGAGAGTGAGAAGAGGAAGGGAGTGAGAGTTGAGAGAGAAGCTGAAGCTCATCTTTAACCCTGTTTTAACGTTGGAAAACAGAGGTGAATCAGCATACAGCATCTGCCTTTCAAGCTTAAGAACTGAGGCAAGTTTTAGATCTTATCTTTCTCAAAGTTTCAGCGCCTTTGTCGAAAGTTTGTGAAGATTAAACAAAAAGGAAAACCAAACTTAGGCATTTAAAACCAAAAACTGAAAGTAGAAACCAAGACAGGGGCTGTTTAACTAAAAGGGATCATGCTGAAACTGAATAAAAACTAGGGAGACTGGCGTTGAAAATGAATCTAGAACTGAATGTTAAAATTGAACTATATATGTATAAAACTTGCTGTCATCGAATTCCAAAAAGAAAGAGTTTTGACAGTAGGTGGTTGCTGAATATATGGTGCAAGAAGAGGACGTGAGTTTTGGTGAATGTGTGTTTATATGATAGTATATATATATGTTCGTGGAATCGTTTTGCTGACTAGCTAAAAGAAAGAAAAACAAAACAAAACGCTGGAGCTATGGTATTTAGTGTTATCGGGTCCTTTGGGTATTGTGGAGTGAGTGTATATTCTTTAAACTACATATATATATATATATATATATATATATATATATATATAGGAGTTGCTGCACTTAGGTATATATATGTGTGCATGTCATGGAAAGAAAAGAGTTGATTTTTTTCTGCATAATATATGGAAGCTGTGAGAGTCCAGGGAGAAGGGGGAAAAAACGATGGGTGTTGGTTTCTGCATGAGGATGAAAGACGCTAAACATATAAAGGACATGTCTGTGTGTATAAATATATACTTGGATAGCTTAAAAAGAAGAAAATGTTGTACGTATGAAACTTTAAGAAAATAAAAAGGAAGCACTGTGTGCTAATATATATACAATTACCTGGTCAATGCTTGAGTTTCTGTGTGTGTGTGTAAAGCTAGAGAAAGAAAGAAAACGTGTGTTAAGAATATATGTGTGTGCGTGATTTGCTGCTGCATATATATATGTGTTTAAAAGCGTGTAGCATGCTTACTCGAGGTGAGTACTCAAATGAATATATGTGTAGGCATTCCTTTATTGTGATGGAGTATATATTTCTGTATAAAAGGGAACTCAAAGGCTAGTCACGTGAATATTGCTGTGTATGACAAGTATATGAAGTGAAACTCAAATTTTTCTTATGTCTTGTGTATGTGCCACCACCTGGAAAATTTTTATTGGGTGTGGTACATATACATAAAAGTGACAGATAATGATAAAGTTTTTGGGAACCTTGTGAATTTGTTGTTAGGAATTAATTTCAAAATATTTTTACAAGTAGTCTTAACTCAAAATTATAGGGGAACATAAATTAAGTTCTATTAGTGATTATTAAGGTTTTGAGAGAAACCATGAGAAACATTAAATAAAAATATTAAATCATATTCTTGTATGATGATGGAGATTTATTGATTTTTATTGGTGAATAAGAGGGAAATAAATGAATAAATAAATTATTGATCAGTAATTGATAGGAGTTAATAATGATTGATAAAATAATAATGAATAATTTAGTTATTTGGAAAAGGGAGTAACTAATAAAGGAATTATTATTAAAATTAGTATGATTATGTTTTGTAGAGTTTTTTTTTTAAAGAGTTATTAACGAATAGAAAATTGATTGTGATAGATTGAGTTATGGCGTTTGTTGAGCTCTCGGATTAGAGGTCATGTATAATAGTTAGCTTTGGCGAGAGGTAACCACTTTCCACTTATTATAATATCGATATGCTGCTTTTGAGTATTTTTCTGAACTGATTATGCATGTTTTAAATAAATCTTGCCATGTGGATTTTATGAACTGAAATTATATGCATTGAAATATCATGACAATCATGGGAAAGGGAAGGATTGGGAGGAAATGTGATATTTATTTGCCACCACGTGGTGAGGCCTCCATTGGTGCACATTGGTTGGCTTTTTATTGTCCCACCAGTTGATTGGGACCAGCCCACAGTTTATAGGGCTTACGACATCTCACTAGATTAAAGTGGGGAAAGATCCATGGTCTGGGGCAGGTGCTCTGGGATTTTGGCCGGTCCTCATCACTTGACCAGTAAGCTTTTGGAGTTTCCAGTAATATGGATGTAACTTAGCCCATGGGTCTAGTCGGAGGGAAATAAGGCGGTTCGGCTGGCGTAAAGGGAGGTATTTGGGTATTGCATATATTACATCCGATCATGATACTAAAGCATTATGTGATATTATATAATGAGGATGTTGATGAATCGTTTATTTGAGTTGAACTGTTTTAATCCACTTGGCACCTCACTAGCACTTATCGATATTCGTAATGAGCTGGACTGATGGTTACAAAATTTTTCCAGGTTACCATATCTGTCCAAGTCCTTTCGGAAACACTACGAAAGCCTAGTCTACTTTGACCAAGTAGGGCTTCTGTTTGTCTGTGAGTATGAATGGAGTATTGTATATTGCCACACTTTAGGGCTCATAATGCATGCTCTGTCATATTTTGAAAATTTTAAATTTCGCTTTAAATCATATTATATGATTACTCTGGTTAACTCTGAGTAATATAAGGTTATTTAGTTAATTAAATGGTAGATGTTACAAGTAACTATATCCAAATAAGGGGCAAGGATGGGATACAGAATTTGATGTAGCAAGAATGTATTTTCCGATATATTTGGAACCTCTTTGTATATGTGAGAGGTACTTGGATGGTGAAGGAAGACGTTTTGATATATACTTTCTACTTATTTTTGGACTCAAATATATTTAAAGGCAAGGTCTTCATATATTGAGAGAAATTGAATTTTGAACAAAATTATTTGTTCAATATTATTATTCTAAATCAATTCTATGGTTATGATCAAGGTTGTGAAAATGTAGTTTTTACGTAAAAACGAAAGGGGAATGAAAAAGCGTAAAACGTAAAATCGTAATACAAAACATAGTTTTTACCTGTATATAGAAACAATGTATTTTTATTGTAAATATAACATTTTTCAGTTGTTAATATAACATTTCTAATTGTAAATATGGATTGATAATTTTTTAATTAATTACAAAAAAGTAATGGGATTTTGGTGGGGGACTTTTTTGTAATTAATTTTGGTCCTTGAGGCTCAAATGTAATTTTCCCTTCAAAATATCCAACATTGGGTCTGACTCCCGTTTTTTCCAAAAAAACGCACGCTTTTATGCTTTTACGTTTTATGGATGCGTTTTTTAAGTTTTTACCCCCTCTGCGTTTTTTTCCCAAACGAAAATTGTTTTACTTAAATTAAAACGTAAAAACGCGTTTTTACCAACCATGGTTATGATGGCTCTTATCTATGATGAGGAATATGATAAATATTGTTGATACAACTTAGCTACGGAAAAGTATCGATATAAGAACTTTTTGCAAAAAAATTACCAAAATAAGACACCGTGTAAAAGTTTTATCGAAATAAGGTAATTAGTAGTATCATGTCAGGTGACGCCACTAGTGACATAGACAACCTTGACGCCTCTACGTAGTGGTGTCGAGTGATATGACGTCATTAGTGACGTCAAGCATCTTTTTAATAATTATAATTATCAATAATTTGTATTATTTACTCTTTTTATTATTTATAATTATTAATAATTTGTAAATAATTAAGCATCTATCCTACCGTTATGCATTTATTAAGCATCTATAATAAATAAATGTACATAATTAAAAGTTAAATCAAATTATTAAATAATAAACATAACAAAAACATTAAATGTTACATGTGCAAACATGAAGTTAAGAGTGAGACAGAGAATTTGAGCCTCTTTCTCCTTCCTCTTTCGCTTCACTCTCCCTCTCATCATTTACCCCTTCCCTCTCCCTCTCATTTTAATAACATTGACTTCATGTATGGAGGCAGAGTGAAGTGAAAGAGGAAGGAGAAGGAGACTCAAATTCTCTCTCTCACTCCTGACTTCACATTTGCACAGGTAACATTTAATTTTTTTTGTTATGTTTATTATTTAATAATTTGATTTAACTTTTAATTATGTACATTTATTTATTATAGATGCTTAATAAATGTATAACAGTAGGATAGATGCTTAATTACTTACAAATTAATAATAATTATAAATAATAAAAAAAGTAAATAATAATTATAATTAATAATTGAGGGAATTAAAATATTTAAAATTTATTATAAACCTTAGGATATTGTAAATCCTAACTTTTATTTTTAGGATTTAAATATAATTATGAAATAATTATATGGGAGGATGTATTTGTTGGGGGAAAATGAAATGAAAAAAAAAACAAAAAAATAGCAAAAAACAAAACAAAAAAAATGGTGCAATTAATGTTGTAATTGCAGCATTTGACACTGCAATTGCAGCATTGCTTCTTAACGCCTAATGGCGTCAAGAAGTGGCGTCACATCACCCGACACCATTGTGCAGTGGCGTCAAGGTTGTCTACGTCACTAGTGGTATCACCTGACACGATGTCACTAATTGCTTTATTTCAGTAAAAATTTTACACAGTGTCTTATTCTGGTAAATTTTTTTGCAAAAAGTTCTTACATTGGTACTTTTCATGATTTTAAAATATATTAATAGATTTTTTTTTCCATGTGGAACTTGTGGGGTATTTGAAATAATTAGAAATATATATCTCTTTCTAGATTTTGATTATTTCTAAAAGCTTTAGAAAATCACAAAAATATGCTTATAAAATATTCATTGTAAAAATATGTAATTTTTGATAGAAAAATGGCCTAAATGAGCAGGATATACACCCTAAGAAGTATGTTATAAAACGAAAAATACTAAAATTTAAAAATTCTTAAACAATAAATTCCTAAATAAATTATCATATCTCGAGAATATGAATCATTTTACTTATTGTTATCGGCTTTTTGACCAAAATGCCCCTAATTAAAAAACTATTTACTAAAATGCCCCTGTTTCCAAACAATTTCCCAATGTGCCCCTGTTTAGTCGACTAAACCAAGGTTTAGTCGACTAAAACGTGGGGCGTTGAATTTTTTTACTGTCCCTGAGATTTAGTTGACTAAACACTGTGACTTAGTCGACTAAATCGCGACAGAGGTGTTTTTTTAACATTTCAATTCGCTATATTCAAATTGAGAGAAAATTTAGGGGAAGAAAAATAGAAGTGAGCAAATATATCTTAACTAATCCTAAAATCTATCTAAATAAATCTAATCAAATATTAAATCCAATAATATCAAATGTCCAATGTCAACATATGATATATAATATCTTAACATGAGAATATATCAAATATTAACAGAAGATATAATAATATCTTCACATCTCATTCTAAAATGAGTCAAATCTTTTTATTAATTGATTAGGAATATTTTATAAAAAAAAAATTGTTAATTATTCTTAAGAATTCATTAAAGAGGTGTGAAGATATTAACATATATTTTGTTTCGGTTTTGGTTTATAAGACGATTTATGAATTCTTAAGAATAATTAACAATTTTTTTATATAAAATATTCCTAATCAGTTAATAAAAAAAATTTGACTCATTTTAGAATGAGGTGTGAAGATATTATTATATCTTATGTTAAAATTTGATATATTCTCATGTTAAGATGTTATATATCATGTGTTGACATTGGACATTTTTGATATTGTTGAATTTAATATTTGATTAGATTTATTTAGATAGATTTTAAAATTCGTTAAGATATATTTGGTCACTTCTATTTTTTTTCTCAATTTTCCCTCAATTCAAATATAACGAATTGAAATGTTAAAAAAACCCCTCTGTCGCGATTTAGTCAACTAAGTTATAGTGTTTAGTCGATTAAATCTCGGGGACAGTCAAAAAATTCAACGCCCCACGTTTTAGTCAACTAAACAAGGGCACATTGAGAAATTGTTTGGAATTAGAGGCATTTTGATAAATAATTTTTTAATTAGGGGCATTTTAGTTAAAAAGCCTATTGTTATCCCTCTATCATAGATGAGGGCATAGGAAATTTTATTTTAGTGACAAAACAACAGCTAATATCGCAAGGATAAGAAGACCCAAAAAAAAATTATTACTGGGATATATTTAGTGTATATTCATTTAGTAACAAATGAAATTTTTAATTAACTAAAAAATAGTAATGAGATAAGTATCCTATGATACAAATCTAAACGAAAAAAAAATCATATTACTAAACAATTTCCAAATAAATAAAATTTAAATATAATATTATTAACATAATAACCGTCCAATAGAGATGAAGAAACATCCTTGGATAACTAACTGTCCAATAATTAAAATTGGCTTAGAGTAGATATGGGAAGTTTTTGGCATTAATTCCATAATTGAAAATTTATATTTTTAATTTTTTGTTTCCGAAAATAATTACAATTTTTATTAACTTATCAATACATATTTTTTTCCTTAATACTTCTCCCAAATTTTCCCTTGAAATAATTGATTTTAAAAAATGTTTAAACTTAAAATTGAGTGATAGGTACATGATAAAGGCCACCATAAAAAAAGGCCAAGGAACACTAAATACAATAAAGGGTAGAGGAGTAAAAATACACATGTGTTTTACCTTCGGGAGCGCTCAACACCATATACTTTTTTTAGGAGTAAAAATACACACGTGGTTACCATTTTAGAGTAAAAGTCACATCTCACCATTATGTTACTGTTCACTGCCGTTATGTTACTGTTCACTTAATCTCTTTTTCTCTCATCACAGTGAACAGTAACATAACGATGAGATGTGACTTTTGCTCCAAAATGGTAACCACGTGTGTATTTTTGCTCCGAAAAAAAAGCATATGGTGCTGGGCACTCCGGGGGTAATGCACATGTGTATTTTTGTTTCTTTACCCTACAATAAATGAAAATTTTGAAAATGCTAACAAAATTTTGAAATGATGTGGAAGACTAACCCCCACAGTTAAAAGTTAAAGGGTTAAGGTGCAAAAATACACATATGTTTTTTCTCTAGGAGCGCTCAGCACCATATGTTTTTTTTGTGCAAAAATATACACGCCGTTAGGTTTTAGGAGCAAAAATACCACTTCCGTTAGTTGACCGTTAACCATGGTGAAATTACTCTTTTGCCCTTAACCCTTTTCTTTTTTAATTATTTTAAACTAAGGGCAAAAAGGTAATTTCACCATGATTAACGGTCAACTAACGGTTAGTTAACGGAAGTGGTATTTTTGCTCCTAAAACCTAACGGCGTGTGTATTTTTGCACAAAAAATACATATAGTGCTGGGCGCTCCTGGAGGAAAAACATACATGTATTTTTGTACTTTAACCCAAAGTTAAAACAATAATTGGGAATGAAATGCGGCGACATTAATTGAAGATGGTGTTTTATCATATAATCTTGTAAATATTATTTCATTAACACCATGTGTGTGCTTCACGTTGAACAACAGTGAAGATAAATGAATTTTAAAAGAAGATATTTAAACTCAATTTAAACGGATGAACTTTTTAAACTCATCCTTTATTGGGACAACAGTGGTTTGTTTCTGCAACGAAATCAACAAATCATCCACACAAAGTTTTAATTTGAATTAGTAATGGTAGGGTTTATGAAAAAAACTAAAAAAACATGAGCTTAAAAATCCAAAAATTGCTGTAGAAATCAGAGTGTTTGTGAGAAATCAGCTTGTGAGGTAGAGGAGAGATAAGATCTATAAAGTCAAAGTAGAAAAGCAAGATCGATAAGCCCAGTAGAAGAATTTGAGTTTGATCAATTGAAATGGAGATTGCAATGAGGGATTGAGATCCTGGTGATTCAAAATATAAATTGATTAAAATGGAGAGTTAGATGCAATGGGGAAGAGGAGGAGGGGACGACATTTTTCTTTAGCTTATTTTTAATTTAAGTATAAAAATGTTATATTAAAAAATTAAATTACAAGTATGTTTTATTGGCGTTTAATTGTGAAACGTGTATTTTAGTGTTTTAGAAATTACTTTTAGGCTCTATCAATTTTTTGGTAAGTTTGAGATATTAAATTTTTTTCAACTCGGTTTTTATTTATATTGTACTGTTTGCTTTTAACATATACTTCGTCATTTTATATGCTTAAATAACAATTTTTAAATTTAAAATACAATTATTAATTTTTTTATATATCCCACTTATGATATTGTATAGGTATTTATAAGATCATAAATGTTCAATAACTATCAATGGGTTAAAGAATAATTTGGCCAATAAACTTTTATCAGCACAAATAATTTTTAAGTGAACTAAGAATACCAAAAAACTTTTAAAAATGTGCAATCAACACAAATTTTTTTAAAAAATATGCAGTCAGTATAACGCTATTAGAAAAAGTTAATGTCCATTATTTAAGGTGCAGATTAACTAACGAATTTTTACTCTATGATCGCCTATCACAAAAAAGTCTATAAGCAATCCACCCAAAATCTGATTACGGTAAATTCTCACCTGGATCCCCAACCATGTGCATTAGGGTTAGAAAGAGTAAATGCAACAACGAAATCACAAATTATATTAATTATTATTATCAATTATCTTATGTAATTATTGACTATAATATTGTATCATTTACTCTTTAAATTAAATTTTTGTTGCTGTAATTCTTTTCAATCTTTTAAAAATATCACACATTTATGTGCGTATAATATGTCTGAAAAATGATATTTTTGTGTGTGTGTCATTCTCTCTTGTCCTTGCTGATAAAGGGATTGAATTTATTTATATTTATGTGTATAAATATAATATTTTTACCGATAAAAATTGATATACAGCTGATGAAATTAACATACTATAGATTCAAATCTTATTGTCGGTTAAGTAGGTATTCTAAGAGTATTACTTTTAAAAATAGGACGAAGACTTCAAAATTTTTTTTAGGCAACCGAAATATCCCATCATAACATCATTAACTATTCTAAATTGATGATAAACAAAACTAAAAAATTACTCATATTATACACACTTATATCAATAACTAAAAAATTTCATCAGTCGTATATCAATTTTTATGCATATTTATATGCACATAAATATATGATATTTTTAAAAGATTGAATAGAATCACAATAACAAAAATTTAATTTAAAGAGTAAATAATACAATATTATAGTCGATAATTACATAAGATAATTGATAATAATTATTTACATAATTATTTATTTATTTTATTACATTAACTCTTTCTAACCCCAATGCACATAGTTGGGGTTCGAGCAAGGATTTATAATAGTGAAATTTTGCGTGGATTGCACATGTACTTTTTTGTGCTAAACGCTCCTGAAGTAAAACTTTTTTTGTGCTAGACGCTCCTGGAGTAAAAGTTTGTTGGCCAATCTACACTTTAGATAACGAACGTTATTGTTTTCTAACGGTGTTATGCTGACCGTATGTTTTTAAAAGTTTTTTGTATTGATTGCACATTTTTTAAAGTTTTTTGATATTTTTGATTTACTTAAAAGTTATTTGTGTTAGGCGCTCATAAAGTAAAAGTTCATTGGCCAAATTACTCTTTATCCCTTTATTCATTTTTAGTTTTTTTTTATTGAAAGTGAGAGTCCTGTAGGAAGCAATAATAGTGGAAAATTTGAAAGAACCCGTGCGTTGGGTTGCATAAATTAACTTTTAGGGTCTATTAGATTTTTTTCCGGGGTGGGGCAGCCAGGCAGGTGGGGAGAAGTTGTAATCTTAACATTATTAATATTGAAATATTAAACTAATTCAAATCGGTTTGTATTTCTATTGAACCATTTATATTTTTATATACTTACATAACATTTCTTGAATTTAAAATAAAATTTAAAATTTTTAATATATTAAATTTATGATATTATATAGGTATTGAAAAGTTTATATATCTTCAAGATTCATTTATTTATATTTTTTAATTGGAATAATAATAGCACCATCTTTCAAAAAAAGATCATTAAGGATGACTTGGAAAATCAATATTAGTGCTTGTAATTTTTAGGGAAAATTATAATAAAGGATCTAATATAAATAATATTTATAAAGAATGACCATAAAAATAATGATTATTTTGAAGGACCAAAAATTAAAATTAAAATACTAAATTGCCCATATGTTTCTCCAAATCCTCTCCTTCCTAGTTTTTGCTATTTCAACAGTAAGGTTTTTCATGTGCGGTGTTCTTGTTGATACAAAACAACTATGTAAGGGAATCAATTATTAAAGTATTATCTAAAAGTGATCTAAATGCTATTCGAGTATTTATTTTTTGCACATAATGCTTATTGCTTTTTTCATATTGAGCAGAAACAATATAGTGACCGTGAGATACAATAACAACCATTAAAAATATGCCTATTGAAGATTAGAAAAGAAACGAAAAAAATTAAGATCAACAAAAATGACAATGTTACTGGGAATGACTTGGGAGGTGAAAGAAATTGGGAGTCACACATTTAGATGTAAGTCATCAACAAACAAGAATGTGTTAGTGCAGATTTCCTTACAAAAAGACCCTCTATTTGTGATATAGTTTTACAAATTATCTTAGTGAAACCATTTGTTTGTCAAAGGTAAAGTCATCTTCTTTTGAAAAAACAAGGTAATTTGAATTGATATTGGTTTGTTATTAATCAATAATCATCAATCACTCCAAATTCTTAGTTAAAAAAAAAATCACTCCAAATTTAGTTAGAGAGAATATAGGAAATCTAGTTAAGGGCAATTTAGTCTTTTTATTTTAATATTTTTGGTTCTTTAAAATAATTACTATTTTATGGTCCTTCTTAATAAATATTATTTATCTTAGGTCTTTTATGATCATTTTCCCTAATTTTTATGGTATTTGGGTGTGCACATACATAAATATATAAAGGTTAAGGTGCAAAAATACACATAAATTTTTTCCCCAGGAGCAAAAATACACACGTGATTACTATTTTAGAGCAAAAGTCATATTCCACCGTTAAGTTACTATTCATCGTGATGAGAGAGAAATATATGAAGGGAACAGTAACATAACAGTGGTGAACAATGACTTAACAGTGAAATGTGACTTTTGCTCCAAAATGGGGTGAAAAGTGATTTAACGGTGGGATGCGCTTTTTGCTCTAAAATGATAACTACGTGTGTGTTTTTGCTCCAAAAAAAGTTTATGTGTATTTTTGCTCATAGAGAAAAAGCTTATGTGTATTTTTGCACCTTAACTCAATATATAATGCTGATTTTAAGTGTTTAAGCATAGTTTTTCAAAGAGTTGACGACTTACATATTGATAATTATAACCGTGCAATACACGAGATATTTCGTCTGATGGCATTGTAGTTTATTAGTTAAGAGGTATTCTAAATTTTGTGAAATTAGAATATATATTATGTCTAATTCAATATGTTCGACTTTGACAAATAATAATAATAATAATAATAATAATAATAATGTGTTTGACTAAATTTCTTCTCACAATTACATGCATCCTTAGCAAGGTAGTTTGTCTTGTTTATTGATATATATTGATAAAAAGTGCTCCCCCTCTCATCCCCTCTCCTCAAATTAAACACATTATAAATATGATTTAAAATCAAATGAGGGTCATATTTATGTAGTTTAACTCATAAATTTAAATAAACTTGTAACATGATATGAATAATATTGTGAACTTGAATCGTAAACTCATAAAATTTTATTTTCACTATTAAATATGTATTAATAATGTATAATAATTAATTAAAATATAACAAAATGACAACAATATGATTTACATATATTTTAAATCCAAATAATAAAAAATTAAATCCATCTACATTTAAATTTTACCACATTTAACAAAGAAATTTCTATAAAACTAATATAAAACAATTTAGTATGACCAAATAAGAAAAGTTACAATGAGTTTAAAAATAAGTTAACATAATTTTATAAATTAGAAAGGTAAAATCAGTAAACTCACTATATAAAATCATGAATTTAACTAAACTAACAATAATCACGAGTTTATCAGTTACTCAACTCAATTTGGTCAATTAAAAACATAAAAACAGTAAATTTCAAAAGTCAAACCTGAGAGTTTGACAATAGTCATATCACAATTTTTTTTGGTAAGCTTACAATATTCTTGACTACTTGGACGCATTTAGGCAAATTATCTCAGGCATCATCATTTAATGCCTAATAACAAGCAAACAAAGTGTTTGGTGCCAAAAAAAAGTGTAATCTAGGGGAAGAAAAGGCGTATACATACAGCGCCAGCTGAACTTAAGCTAAGTTGAAAAAACTAACAAATAATATCTTTGTAAAGTATCCAAGATACAAATTCCAGCATATAGCAAATGACATCCCTAACACTATATATTACCACATTTCTCTCCGTGGGGATAGGGGCACAAAAGTGAAAAGGAACTCTCAAAACCATTCAGACATATAATAAATATATAGGAAAAATGAATAGAAGTACACCATCAAAAACTGCTTTGACACCCACATCTTCAGCAATCAGCACCACCAGCATCAGAGACCCACACAGCAAATCTCAGCTGACTAAAAAAACAACAAAAAGCTACTGCTGTTTGCATTCTGGAGGTTGTTCACCCTGCTGTCCTCCAACCCGTGGTCTTCCACTCTTCTGAGACAAAATATAGAGCCAAAATTTAAGTCGCCAGCTTAGAACTCCATAATAACATGGAATATATGATAGACACACACACAAGAAGCTTTATTCAGCTATATGGCTTGTTGCACAACATAGCAATTCTGTGTTTGAAGGAAATGTTTATATCCTTTTTATTTGCATAAGTATTTGTGTATCTAAAGATTAATAATTAGTAATTTCTAAAACACAGAAGTCACAACTCCAAGCACATGCGGCTACATTCCAGCATTCAAAACTAGTTTTTATAGTGGCCAAACACAAATAGGTGGCTTTTTTCCCTCCAGCATGACCAAATGAGTGCATAAAGTCACTTATTTCACATGAACAACACCAAACCAAAATATCATACCTTACTTGATGGCTGCACCAACATCCCGAACAAATTTGACACCACAAAGCAGTTGGGAGAAGAAAAAATTAATTCAGATTCTAAAAGAGAATAAAAACAAAGCAAAATTTGAAAGAAAAAAACAATAGTGAAAACAATTAGGGCATAGCACCTTCTTTTTGATCTTGGTTTGTTCTTCCTCTTCATCATCATCGTCATCTTCCTCTTCATCATCCTCTTCCTCCTCCTCATCATCATCTTCAATATCTTCATCATCATCATCCTCTAGATCTCCAAACTCCTCTCCTTGAATAGCCTCTCCAGTAAACCATGATACAGCATGGGGAATAATCTTGTCTCTTATTGTTGACCTAAACAAAGCATGATAAATAATCAGGAAAGCCACAAGTTTGTGAACTACCAAAAAAGAAAGAAAAAAAAGGAAGTGGGGAGGAATTGGTTGTCAATAAAGTTTGTTAAAACATTAGTAAGAGCAACATAATGGGGAAAAATATGACAAGTCTAACAAACAAGTACAAGGTAATTAAGCTTACCCAATATCATAGTCTTGCTCCATCTGGTTCTGAAGTTCCTCAGCCTGCTCATAAAAATTTAACTTTAGTTATAGAAAAGGAAAAACAATCAAATTTATTAGCCTAGGTTACCAAAAAGGACAATCATACCAAATCTTCATCAATATCCTCATCATCTTCAGGGACCTGTGGTGGGTTGAAAAAATTGAAGAAACTATCACAATTTTCAGTTTTAGTAATTGGTTTAGCATTCTTTGAACCCTTCTTGGGCTTTTTCTTGAGCAGCTTCTGGGTCAAGCACTTGCCAGGGTACCATTCAATTTCCGTGCTACATGAAAACAAACCATCATCAGCTAGACCATCTAACATGATTGTAATTGGGGGTTAGAAGATAAAATGAAAGCATCAATTGATTTGAGAGTGTGTGTGAAAGACTTACCCAATTGCCTTTTCCAGAATAGGCTCATCTTCATCAATCATATGATATGTCTTTGTCAAGACAGAATTCTTAAAAAAAGGATTAGTATCAAAGTAAAACTCGAGCTTAAATCCTTTGGGACTTTCTATCCTGCTCCATTTAATATCTCTGAGATACTTGAGAGCTCCTTCATCTCGCTCAGAAATCTGATTTGTAGCAGTGAAAAAACAGATATAATTGTGTCTTGAAAGGGAAACTTGTATTGGAGGTTTAAATAATAACTGAATAGTGTAAACAAATGACTAACCTCCTCAGCTAATACTTCATTATTTTTCATAGCAGTGAGCCAGAAAGCAGGCACGCCTTTCTCTAAACAAGATAATAACTACATCAAGGAAATGAAATAATTCCAGAAGAAAAAGGTATTGCATCTATATGGTACCTTTATCCTCTTCTGCATCAGCTGTTGTTTCGTTTGCAACTCCTTCCACTTCAGCCACACCATTTACAATATCATACCGCTGCATCCATTCATTACAAGTTAAAATGTGAAAATGTCAATATCAGATGTTCCATTACAATTCAGAACAAAGATTCTTTCCCGTTAAACTCAGGATCAACATATTGATAATAGAATGTTACCAGTGGAGAAATTAGCAGTTACATACAATGTAGCCTAAAAACATAACATGCAACTTATTGATCCCATCTTCTATAAGTAGTGTACCTTTGTATACAAAGGTTGATACAACTTTTGGTATTTGGCTTCAAGAGCTGCTCTCTCCTCAAAAAACTTTGCTTCTAATTCATCATGTTGACTCTGCAGGATGAGATTGTCATAAGATGAAATCATGTCCTCTTTGCTAGTTAATAGATTAGATATCATAGTCCCGCCAAAACAGAATTAAAAAAAGATAAAAAAAAAAAGCTATGCTTTGCAGCATCAACTCCACTGCCACCAGACTTCAAATGGAGGTGATAAATTCAGTCTATAGCGACATCTGTAGATTTCTTAAAACAGATTTTATACAACAATACACTTAATCAATCAAACGTATTGTTTAAAATCAAGTTGTTGTTCCACAATATCTACTTTGTACACAACGCAGATTCTTCTTATTTATAATAAACACGTACTCAGTCACATCCACGAACAACAAAACGGTTTATATCAATCTATTACTCCCAAAAACTCTAAATTTAAGTGGATGATAAAAGCTAGGACATGCCTGGATCTCTCTAAGAACCTCAACACGCTTCCTGACATCAGGCGTCAGACTCTCAAGAACATCTGTGTGCTGCCCAGCCAGACTCTGGATCTTATTCTGCAGAAGAAAATAACCATATGAATCAAATCAACACCAACCCAAGTAACAAAATTTGATTTTCCCTGTGCTAATTCCACATGATTCAAGCAAACAACCGAACTAAGAAGTTTGTAATCAAGCAATCAATGTTCATTAACGACTATAGTACGAATAACTGAAAAGGAGCAGTTTCCCAAATTTAGCAATAGTAAGCACAATGAATAATAGAAACTAAAGCAAACCGACCTTGAGAGCATTGACTAGGTCCGCTCGATTCTCCTCATTAAGAGCTTCACGAATTAACAACAACAAAATAATAGCATGAGAATAATTACAGAAAGGAAGTTCAAAGGACAAAGAAGCAGCGAAATTGAGAGTTGAGCAAATAAAGAAATAGTAAGATACCAGAGCTGAGATCTGCCATGTTGAAGTTATCCTTATCGGAGCCCATTGAAGCTGGAGAAAAGGGAAGGAGAAAGATGAGGGAGGCAACAAGGAAGCGCAAAGCCTAAAACCCTAGAGGAGATTGAGAGGGAGAGAAGCTAAGAGGGTTTCAGAAAACGTGGCCTCCCTCAAATTTATCTTCTTCCTCTTTCCCTTCTTTTGAAAACCTAACACCTGCTCTATTTATTGTACAAACTTATGCTTTTTTTTCCCCTCATTTTTAAATTTTAAGTTTGAATTTAAATACTTTCAATTCGATTATTCAATAAATAAAAACTTTTCATGGATTTTCGGAGATTTACGCAGAAAGGGGATTCATGAGGGACCAGTTGTACTAGCCTGGTTGTAACAGCCCAATGATATGTAATAATGAATTGAATGCGTCCGATGGAATAATTTTGAGAATTATAATTAAAAATGTTTTTTTAATTAATGAGTTTCTTGTTATTATATGACTTGCTTAGTAACAGACAGTAATAAATGTAAAATAATTTTAAAAATATGGAAAATTAATTATCCTTAGTAATTGCACACCCTTGCTAAATAACTAATATATTTATTCAAATCATTCAAAAAAAGAAAAAAAAAATCGCACCATTCATATGTCATGAATACTTCAAACACGGACTCATTATTTAATTTACTTTTAGATGGAAATTTTTTTAGTATTTATTTATTTAGGCTTATGTTTTGGAAGGAATTATTGTTGTTGTGTTTTTTTGGTAACCATAGCTTAGGTTATCATCCAATTTCTTCTCCCTGCGAATCTGAAAGTTGGTGTTGGGATTTCTAATAGAATCGGTGACTATCTTGAATCAATCATCTTGTTGCTATAAATAAATATATATATATATATTGTTATAATTTTCAAATAGCCAACAACATGTCTTATACCAAATGATGAAAATAGAGAATACTTAGGCTTAGGCTTAGTTTGGCTTGAGAGGAAGGAGTGGGAGGAAAATAATTTTTTAGAAGGATATTGACCAAATTTCTATTAATGAGAAGAATATTTTTTTTTATTGAAAGTGAAAATTTTCTATGGGCTATTTTGTAAAAATAAGAGAAAAAATTTCTCTCTCAACCTTCCCTCCCACTCCCACCAAAGATAATGTTTAGAAGGAAAGTCTCTTGAGAATGATAAAGATTCAAACTCTCGTTAGATTTCTAGTTTGAGTTACCCCTCTTTTCCAACTCCATCTAATCTCATCTCTTCTTGCGTCAGGTAAAAGTAAAAATTGAGAAAGTATGTAAAATATGCGTTAGGTAAAAGTATAAATTGAGAAAGTATGTAAAATATGAGTGACTTTTTTTTGGGACCAAAAAGTTTAGATAAGCAGCCAGAGCACATATTCTCTTACAAAAATACCAGATGACTCACCAATAAAACACTCACATTGATGGATTTGAATTTGCAACATTATAATTATGAACATAACCCTTTACCAATTGAATCATCCTTAACCATTACCCCTTTCCATAACTGATCTAATTAATCATTATTAATTACAACATATTATGACAAGTCATGTTACTTAAAAGTCATTATTATTATGGTTTAAGACTATGTTTAGCTGCAGACCAAATAGATAAATATATCCTCAAAGATAAACAATATAATCAGCACATTATCTTCTTAAGCATTACATAGTCCATATAACTTGATCAAACTAACAACAAAACTTTGAATCCAATTCGTCTTCAAATGACTAGCTAGACAAAAACGCCAGAAGCAAGTAGGAGGAACAAGGATCCAAAACCCTGCATAGGAGGAGATAAGACACATAAATGAGCACAGGTTGATTACGCTAAGCTGTCGTCATGTCAATGACAGGGAAGCAGAATGTGGTACATACCAAGAAGAACGATGCCACGGCAGCAGTTGTCAGCTCCTTGGCAAGAGAACGGCTTTTCCTAGAAGAGGTCGTTTCATATCTGTGCATGATGGATAAATTCACATAAAAGGAAGTTAAAACATGCTGATAAACATTCACCTTAAGATTTTATAGTCCATGAATGTCAAGCATTACAACTTATGGATCACAATTAATTGACAAAGACCCTATTTTGATCATTTCAATATACAGTCAAGATTAATTTTATGTTCCACAAGTTTTGAAGTGACTTCAGTCCTCAAGAATATGATGCTTCAAAAGGACAGAAAAATTTGGACAGCTGGAATAAAATCATAATTTAAGGTACTAGATAGATGGAAAAATACTGCAGAGCATCATATTGATGACAAGCTGTCCTTCGAGAATCATAAAAGTTTTGTTATTATAATTAACGCCACAAAGCAATTAACTTGTTATGACCATGGAAAATTGGACATCATCTGTTGTCTAGAATCTAAATTTCAATATCACCAGATATTATTTTGAAAATGCGAACTACAGAGCAGAAGTTAGGACACTTCAAGCTGATCCCAACTCCATCTAAAAGCAGGAAAAATTGATTCTAAATAGTTATACAATTGCAAACTTGTATTTAAACATTCCGAAGAAGATATCTACATTATTGAGCTTGGCATAGCAAAATACTAGCAGAAAACTAGAAAGAAAATAGAAAAAACGCATAGCAGACCAGACTTTGGGAAGTTAGCTCTCTCTGCATACTCACTCAGCAATTGCTTAACCCCTTCCAAATGACATCATCTACAATATAAGCCTTATTCTTTTTCTCCCGCTCACACCACACACCTTACAAAGCCCTCAAAGTCTCCTGTCCCATTATTTATGAGTCCAACATCATATAAGAATGTTCAACTGTAATGACCTTTAAGTAATTTCATGAAATATATCATTTGCCATTCTCGCTTCTAAAATTAGGAAAAAAAACACACCATGCAGGCATAACTAAAGCCTTTTTGGTTTTCCTTTCTTGACTAGGTGCAATTAGTATCACATGAATTACAGACAGTTCTCACAACTTTTGTCATTCCCATCCAATTAGAGTCTCCCAGCACATTTTACCCTTTCAAATTCTAACTTGATGGTAAGTGCCATTCACACACACACATCTTCCTTTAATTTCAAAATCCAAGAAAAATCTAAATCTCTACACTTATAGAAGAAGCCTGTGCAATTATTTGCAGCACAACGACAAAGAAACTTCTGCATTAAAACAAGTCCTTGTCCATCTCGATCCAATTTTCATTTCAAAATGGCTACAGCTAGCAACGCCATATCTCCTAACTAATCAGATTTAACCACCGGGACCAATATGATCATTACGTAGTAGTTACATTTTACTTGTTATGGGCAGGCCCACGTCACGGTTAACCTCCCACCAAGGCCGTTACTACTTACTAGTGTCACATCCTAAACGATACATTGCTTTTCATTCATAGCAGATGGCTTGGAGGGGTCAAGGTCATGCAAAAGAACCTTTTTATAGTTCAGAGGCATAAACATTCACTTTGTGATCTCATTCAGATGAAAGGAGGTTACAATATATAGGCTAATGAATAGAAATAAGAGGAGATGGATTACTAATAAGACTAGGAAATCAAATAATAAAGTTTCTTTAATCAATATCCTAAAATCAAGGAGCAACAATCAAGGGATACTGATTTATTTCCTAATATTCTAAAACTTTTTAATCTTGCTGGCTACAGCTACAACTTTTATAATCAACGCAATATTTCTTCTAATACTCTAAAAGTAGTGACACTACAGCTATAGCTTTTAATCATCCCTTTTGCTTTTGGTATCGATGTGCAGTATTTTTCATAAACTAATTAATTCTAGTTCTACTTCTCAACTATAAACTCTTACCCATCTGGATCGCTATCCTAGAGGTTTTGAGAAAAATGCCATACCAAAATCACTACATAAGTACTCCTTGAAGATTCAGCATAAACAATTGAAAATCCATAAAGAAGACTACTTAATAAAAGAACTACGAATCTGAGCTCTATAAATCCGAAATTCTTAAATCTTCAAAACTGTGCAGGCTAATTTCCTTGATTCATACAAATCCCTCCTATCTAGGAGTGCCTAAAAATTTCCTGTAGGAAGGAATATCATGAAAACAAAAGTGAATCACAGAACAAAAAAAAAAAAGAAATCCAGGAACATATTTGAATGAATGTACGATCGAAAAATGGGACCACAAAGACTTTGGGATCAGATCGGACTAACATGAAGAAAGAGGCAGTCAGGACGAGTCCGATGGCCAGCATGAATACAGACAATGTCGGGTACCACGAAACGGGGACCGGACTGGTAATGGGTTTCGCAGCCTTTCAGGAAACAGAGAAAAGAAAACAAAATGAGATGGAGATTCCTGGGAGAAGAAAAAACCTATAAACGAAATAATCTGAGAAACTAGGATGAATTTCAGAGAATTACCATCAGAGAAACGGAGAGATCAAAGACGAATCTTGTAGTTGAACTGATGACTCTGAGTCTCGCTCAAAGCCGAAACCAGCTACGATCAGCTTATAGACGCCCTCGACGCCCCGGGCGTGAGTAAACCTCCAATATTGACTTGTCTTGAAATTGAGGGTAAATCAGTATTTTAATTAATTAATTATCTTTCAATAACCAAAGACATTTTAAGATTATGTGAAATAAATGGGTATAAAATGTAAGGTATATAGGAATTTATACCATATTAATAAATAATAATATTATGTATAGTTGAAAAAATATTAAGAAAAGAAACCTCAGAATGGATCAAATAATGTTTAAATACTTTTGCACTATTTAAATCTTATATTTTTTTATTCGGTTGTGGCTTAAATCCAGTATCTAATAATCAAATAAAAGCTAAAAAATCAACGAACTTGTTCTATAAAAATTCATAGATAAAGTATTTCTTTCGACCCTTTTTTTCATTTTAAGAGGACAATTATTTCAAATTTGGTAAAAACACATTATAATTTTTAAATAATAAATCTACTTGTAAAAAACCCATATCATAACAAGAGAGTGCGTATAAATGAGAAAGATGCTGCCAATTTGGTGTTTCAATAAAATTGTTAGTATTTCATTCATGAAATTTAACTATTTTCTCGTTGGCATTAGAAAACATTATTCAAAGACAACATATCAACAAGAAGAATCTTATAATCTCAATGAAATTTAAAATTTTTTTGCTGCCCTTTAATGAATTAAAGTGCTAGCTACAAATACAGCTAAGGTCCTAATATTAACCCTCCAATAAAGGTAACAATAAATTCTCTATTGGTAAGTTGTACATTACAAATGCCAATTCTGGTTCACTTGCATGTGTAAATTTTGTAAGATCCATACGAAGTTACATATTCAACTAGGGAAAACAACCACCTTCAAAACCTTAGCCTCCCTATCTTTCCCAACAATACACCATTATCAACTTCGCGTATAGAGCAGTTAGACATCCAACATGTGTCTATGCTTGAGCGCAGCTATTCGGCATGGTTAAAGATTGAGGCGAAAGTTCCAAGACCATGACACTGCTCATTACCCACTAAAACAGTAAGAATGAGGTGTATAAACAGTGTGCAGAAGGTTGCACATCAAACTTCACCCAGGTTGAAGAGGCACAAGTTACAAGCAATCAGTCTAATGAAAGTGAAGATCACCATAGGAATGGTAATAGAAAGTAAGCAATCCAATGTGATCATGAAGTGACCTAAACACAAATTATAGAAAGCAAAAATTCAAAATGAGTTGAATGAGAGAGTCAAACATGCAACAACTCAAGCAATTAGACATGTTACCAAGACTTAGGAACACCAATGATCATGATGGCGTGGTGGCTGTATATAGAGAATTCATTGAATGGATGATCAGCAGTTTGGATCAAATTCTTGAAATCGACTCTTAAAATCTTGAACCATTTTTGTTTCTTCCTCCTTGCTATATTTGCAATTCCTCCAATCTGCCTTATCCGCCATATTAAGCAAGCCTGATACAACCTGATCCATCAATCATCACATTTCTGATCAGACCCTCTAATTGATAAATACAATAGTTATTCACCTTGTAACAAAAAAATGCAGTTAATGGATGCCCTCTCCTATAGAAATTGTGGAGGAAGTAAATTGATATCAGCAAATCTGTTTCACAAGCCAACCTCACGACCAAATTGGGCAGGAAATTTCTCATTATCTTCAACCTGATGCAACAATATTGCACTTCCTGGTAGTTCAACATAGAACAAACTTGAATTCCCATCAAATTGTTCCCTCAAAAATTTTCTTCCATCAGAATCGCTATCAACTGAAAAGTAGTAATGAAGAACAGCATAAAAATGCAGCAGAAGCAAAAATAAAAAAAGAAATAAGAAGAACAAAAGTTTTGTGCTTTACAGATAGAATGAGTTCCAGTTGTTCATGATTTTTCAAGTCATTAAAACATTAACATCAGTAAGCCACGACTTGAAGCAAGGCAATGATTCTAACAGACAAGAATGTAAAAGTAGGAAAAGGGTAAAGGGTTTAACAGATCCAGCTCAGAATGAGTGGAACGAACAAAAAATGAAATATGAATACTTACATTTCTTAGACACAAATTTAAATCCCAGCTTTTCTGCAGCTAAATTGAATATTTTTTCAACCAGTGTTGCTTTGGA
This sequence comes from Acacia confusa, assembly GCA_037074495.1. Classification (NCBI taxonomy): domain Eukaryota; kingdom Viridiplantae; phylum Streptophyta; class Magnoliopsida; order Fabales; family Fabaceae; genus Acacia; species Acacia confusa. The sequence goes on from CM073514.1 coordinate 12,173,029, forward strand.
AGTTGGAATAGGAACAACCTACATGAACAAGGAGAATGAAAACTAGAATTTAATCCTGTCATGTTAAAGCTGCATACTAGCTAGCTAAAAAAACATGGTTTCACCAGAGCATATATCTAAACAAAAATCTATATCTATATTAAATATAAAAACTCCAACAAACCACACTATTCAAAAGCCATGAACTATGATGCTTATTCCTCAAAATCCATGCAGCAATACCCACACTAATTACTCAAATTATTCAATTTCTGGGTGGTGTGGGGTGAGGGCAGGGGAAGGCAAGCTTGCTCATTTGATTGATTCAATACTCTTATCAGGATTTCACCTAAGTGAATGCAACAGAAATTAATTTTACCTGAAGATTGGCATGACTAGTACGTTTGGAGACCCACTCAAAGAAGATTACTTGCTTTCCTTGATTCTTGTGGTACATCCTTAGACTGTTCTGGAATTTACTAAGCTCAACTTCAGATTCCGTTGACAGTGATAATGTACTTGGCAAATGCTCAACTGGTATAAGCAGAACATGATCTTCAACAAGTGGGCCTTTAGCCAATGCACAATAGTAATTTTCTCCAATGCTAGCGATCAAATGTGACTCCACATTGGGGCTTGACAAGCAAAACCAGCACACTTTTGATCTACACTTGTATTATAGGATAGAAAATCAATGACCAAAAAAGCCCAAGAGTTTGTGACAATGAAAGAATTAGGTTAATATGCACTAAAAAAACATTATAAGCAGAAATTTCCCTACATTAATATTGGCACAACTAAAGGATTCTCAAAACATGTTAATCATTAATAATAACACAGAAAAAACATACATTATAGGAAATAGTGTCAAAACTCAAAAGGTTAACCTGTTAGAGCTAAAATTTTGAGATCTTGGGCTCCTGTCAGCATCATTTTCCCCTTCATCCTGCAAGCTGTGCTTAAAGTTGCAATCTGGACCCCTTTCACATTTCCCTTTGTTCAAAAAATCAAAACAAACACCTCTAATATACTGCTCCTTTGCATCTAAATCATGTCGAAAATTACACCTTTCTCCCCTTGGACAAGAACCAGTAGACAAAAATTTAAAACACAATTTATCACCATCTCCAGCTCCATGTTTCTGTCGCTTTTGAGAAACATCATATCTCCAATATTGAGAATCAGAGACACTATCACTGGATCTCTTTGCAGTGTCTTCTGAAGAAGTTCTTTTCTCCACAAATGTATATGGCGATAAGGTGGTATTAGTGGTTTTCATCGCAATATCAGTTGAGGACATGCTGGATGCAGGCGTGGGAGAAATTGCGTGAATAAATTTCTGGAAAGCAGATGGAAAGAAGATTTACAGCAATGAAAAGCAACTATTCCTTTACTAAGAAAATAAATTATTTCCTAAAATGACAGGGTCATATTTTCCAGAGATCCAGAAGTAGAGTAAATGATTTATACGTAGTATCGAGATCCAGAAGTAGAGTAAATGATTTATACGTAGTATCCCCAACAGCTGAATATATGTGTCTATGAAGAGCAAGTGAAATGAGTGCTTTGTGGGCGCACGTGTAATCAAGTGAAAGAGTAAACAAGCACTTACATGCATATAAGCAATTAACGGTATCAGACACTTTATGCAGGAAATTTCACATTTCACAATCAAGACCAAATGAAAATCCTAATAGAAGAACAACATGCCTTATCCCACTGATTGAAGAATCTCAATATCTAGGAAAAGTATATTAAATTACCATAAGAACCAACGAATGATATATAATTTTTGAAGAAAAGAAAATTTATCGATAGGGCATAGAAGTATGCCAAAGACTAGACCTGCTTATCTTTATTTCCAACAGTAGCAAGCCCTATGAAACGAGTCACATGCACTGCTTCAATATTAGAATAAGGTTCACGGGCATAGTATATGCCTTTACTGCCTGCAATGTGATAACTAAAAACAAAAATGTATAAGGCCACAAGATAGCGCACAAAGGTAAATTGGGCATAGCAAATTTCTACAGCAAAAGTGACATAGTTAGATTCTAAGCTAACAGAAACATAAGAATAAATGTCAACAAATCAGATTTTCATAAGGGAACCTCCAAGTTTACAATGAATCTTCGGGCTACCTATGACCTATCCAACCAAAAACCTATTTTTTAAACCATTTGTGAGACTGTTATCTCCAGTTACATATGGATTGCAAATATAATAGCCTATATTTCTCTTTAGTAACAAATTCATAAAATAGTGAGAGACAAAGTTAGCCAGTCAAACAAGGAACTTGAGATAAAAACCTGCCAAAAGCTAAATTGCAAAATGGGAACAAAGAATTTTAAGTATATAAGTACCAAGAAAGTAATTTTATTATTATTTCACCTGTTTTGTTCATGAAGTAGTGCATCCTGAAGTCCATAACAATTTAAAGATCACCCAAAAATGTTTGTTGGAAAAACTATCAAATTTTATTTTGGAGGGGATGGGGGGAGAGAAAAGAACATGGTGCCAGATATTCATATAAACACTGAATGTTTATAGAGATACAAACCGCGGTTTAATCTCTCCCACCAACTCTGCTATGATTGAATCACTACCCATGGAATCTGATAGGCCAGCAGGAATGTCTGAAGCATTTGCTCTATTTGTGACCCCACTAGGCCATTCATTAGTGATCACTAATTAAGGAAATCCCACAGCTAGATAAATTTCTATAAGGCAATCAAGTGGCATAAGGCTTACTATAGACTGACAAGGAAATACTTGGTGCATGTAAATTAAAGGATATGTCAAGAACAAGTCTACTATTCCAGGTTCCTCAGCTATTGCTCTCAAAGCATCAACATCATCTTGACTGTAAACTCCATACTGTTGAGCATCTGGTGATTGTCTGCCAGATAAATAGGCCACAGATAACCCTGCATACAAAGTAAGAAATAAGATACAGGAGAAATCAAATTCTCAAAATTATTTTCGTTCTCCAGAATGCCAGCAAGTCAATAAATCTTTTACGAAAGGGATCACCTAAATTAATTTCTTGACCAATTCATTGTAAACTTCTGCATATGGGTTCCCAAAAACACATTCTGTTAAAAATGCAGAGAAAGATGTGCCATCAAAACTGGGTCAGAAGTTCAACCCAACCATATCCCGCACATAGTGGTCACTGCCTAAAACATAAAACCTCGTAGCCAAAAAGGGAAGATTAAAAGAATAAACTACATGTTGCCTTGAAAACTGATGGTCATCAATCAAATTCTTCAAGAACAAAACAAAATATAAAATCATCAACAAATGAAATGCGGCCAAACAGAGTAGGACAGCTAGGCTCTACAAGCAACTAATACTAATACTAAGCTAAAAGCACATGATTTACGTAAAAAGAGGAAATTCATATTAGTCCATACATAATAAACTAATTACAAGGTCCAAAAGCGACAAACATACCCAAGAGGGTGAATTTGCCACTGCCTTTCAACCAATACAAATTATCGCAAATCCTCAAGCCATCCATTTTGAAGCCACGGTTCGCCGGGTCCTTAGAAGCTGCTAATAAAACTTTAGGCGCACCGACGCCATAGTCGCCGATGAAGTAAGTCGGAAGAGGAACCTGCGTTCGACCCTCAATGTAGTCCATGAACTCGTCCAGCTGGTCAGGAGATTCCGGGAAGAATTGACCCACGCAGAAAAGAGCATCGAAAGGACCAGCCGATTTATTGACCTACATAGAATCAGTGAATTCAATGAAATACCAAAAAGAGCAAGGCAAGGGATCAAACCAAGAAAAAGGTAAAAGAGAGAACAAACAGATGAGACACGCTTGAAGAGCTGGTTGAGGCGGCCCATGACGTCGCCGCATAGTAAGATTCTCGGAGCCATTGTGTAGAACAGGAGCAGAGGGAAGCAGCTTTGAAGCTCTGGGCAGTGGAGAGGGGAAGAAACTCGAGGACCGAAGGAAGAACGGTCGGGATTTTCACGGTGGGACTGTCGTTTACAACTAGAAACGGCATGCCGTTATGGGTAACACTAGCTATTTACTTCAGTCATATTTATTACCGTAAATTATTATAACGTCTCAATTAAAAAATATAAATAAAATTTCATAAAATGCATAACTAGCCCTCAAGCCTCTAAATATTTTATTTGCAAATAAGTTTTTATACTCGTCGAAACCTCAAGGACCAATGGCAACTAAATTCACCCCGTGATATTATTAGACCTTGGATTGGTTTTTAAGGGGGGGAAAAAAATCAAGAGTTCACCACGTAGAGGAGTGATATGTTTTTATAAAAGCCTAGGAAGCTACTGCATTTATCATTTACATTAAGGATGGCTGGGTAAAAAAAAAACTAAGCATTTACATTTACCTGAAGTTAAAATATTGTAAATATCATATCGTCTTAATAGATTTATTAGAAGATTAAATGGATATCTTAATACTAAAAATTAAAGCACTTGTTTTTTTGTTTGACTCCTTTCGTGGAGCAAGTTTTCATTGTTTTTGTGGGTGTATTTAACTCAGATGCAGAACTGGATCTGTTGGAGAACGCTGCTGAAAATGAGTTTCACCCGAGCCTTGAGTGTTCATTTGGATTGAAGAAAATCGGGGAAGAGAAAAAAAAAGGAATTTTTCAGTGGTGGTGATTGTTTGGATCGAATTTTCCCTATAAAATATTTTCTTGTTGCGCATCATTTTCTCATGTTTAAATGAAAATAAATTTTTAGAAAAAAAGGTGGGAAGCCATTTTTCAGCGTCTATGAAAATGGCCTAAAGTCTATTTTACCCTGATCACATGACAGAGAGAGAAAAGAAAGTGACGATAGAGAGAGAGGAAGAGAGTCATGTTGGAAAATATTGTGGAAGGAGAAAAAAGCAGCCGCCGACGGTAGGCTTTCTGTCACTGCAAATCTGTCAAAATGGAGGCGACGGAAATGGAAGAAAGTTGACGATCGGAGCTTTGACAAAATAGTAAAAAAATTTCAGACACATACCTATGACAATGAAAACAAATGAATTGTTGCTGAGAGAGAAAGAGAAGTGAGCGCAGTGCACACTCGAGAGTGCATGAGTGTACTTTAAATATTAGTGTGCACTCTCATGCACACTCGAGTGTGCAAGAGAGTACACACTCGCGCACACTCAAGTGTGCCCTGTGAGTGTCGATGTGATGTGGATGAGTGTGATCTAAAATAATATTTTTTTCTTTAGGGGTAAAATAGTATTTTGTTTCATTTTCTTACTTTATTTTCTTCTAACCAAACAAAAATTTTTCTATCAGCTCATTTTCTTTTTCAGTGCAAACCAAATACATCGAGACAAAATATTTTTCATTCTATACCATTCTTTTCCTTTCTATTCCTACATTTTCTTCGATCTAAATTGGGCCTTAGGTATTTCTTTTTCTATGTAGCTTTGCTTTGAGTTTTTCCATTCTCAGAGAAGTTGTAAGGTTGTTGAATTAGATTCAGGAGTTGTCTTGTTATCTTCAGCTAAAACAATGAATCGTTTGTAAACTCAAGTTGAGTTTATTTTCTTTGATTTCGAATTAATTTTGGTTGTGAATTTTGAACCTGTTGGCTTCTTCATTCGTGATTAATTTAATGATTATGTGATGTCCCAAGTTAAACATTGGAAGGGGAATTGATTTCTTAACCTAAATGATTTACACTTTGTCAAAAAAAAAAAAAAAGAGAGTCTAATTTCTAACGAGTGATCATTAATTCTTCCCGTTCAGAAATAAAACTCTTCATCTTCTAATTATAAGATCATCATTTAAATTATATAGGTTTAATTTTTATTTTGTTATTGAATTATTCATATCAAAATTTAACAATTTATATTTAATATTAAAGCATTGTTGGTTAAGCTCATGATTAACAATAATAATAGATGTGTTAAAAATGAGTCCTTTTTCTAAAAGGGTAAAGGAGTAAAAATACATATGTGCTTTACCCCGGAAGCGCCCAACACCATATGCTTTTTTTGGAAGCAAAAATACACACGTGGTTACCATTTTGGAGCAAAAGTCACATCTTATCATTTTATTACTGTTTACTTCATCTTTTTCTCTCTCATAAATATAACGGTGGGATATGACTTTTACTCTAAAATGGTAACTATGTGTGTATTTTTGCTCCAAAAAAAACATATAGTATTAGGCGCTTCCGAAGATAAAGCACATATATATTTGTATTTTTCCTTCTTTGCCCTTTTTTAAATATCCCTCAACGTCCAGTCACTCAAAAATTCCATTCAGGAAATCTTCAACGAAACTCTCATTTCGTCGATCGAACCCCACAGGCAATCAAAAACCGTTTGACAGTCTCAGTCTGACTATATTATCCTTCATCGTAGCGCTCAGATGCTGCTGTTGAGCGTGAAGGGTTTTGGCTAAACAGTGGAGGGCTGGAACAGAGGTGAGAGCACGACGAAAAAGAAGAGAGAAGAGTGGCCAATGGTTAAGTCTATAAAGAAAAGATCAATTCCTATATTTTTGGATTTTGTTATACAATTCCCGCATCGTTGGGTGAAGTTTGTGGGTGTGACTTCCAAATGTAATTTATGGGTATCTAGGTAGGGTCGTGAAATTGACCGAGTTTGTCAGGCTAACTGTTTAGACTATGGTTTCGAGCCCTGCTTAAAAATTAAAAATTAGATGAACTAAATGAATTAAGCTCGTAAAGCCGATCCTATAGGGCCTCGGGTTTAAAAGAGTCAACCCTACAAGGCCTCAGGCCAACTCTTTTAATGAATGTATTCGTGATTCGGGAGAAGAAATTCATGATTTTCCTATTTATGAAGTAGAGCTTACTAGTCAAAGTGAAATATAATCAAATGTCTTTGAAACTGATGATAGTAGCGAAGAAAATGACAATAATAGTCATCGTACTAATGTTGCTTAGTAGCATGCTTCTCTTGTTTTATGTGAGTTATTTATGGATGACAGTTTACTTTTGATTACGAATTAGTAAATGTATTTATGTGTTAAATGATTTGTATTGTTTGGATATTAATGTTGATAATATTTATTTAATAAATTAAAACTTTAATTGATGTAATTTAATAATTATATTTCTTTAGGAAAAAATGGAGAAAAATAATTAAAATTTGTGATAGTAACTTTTGGATCCTAAAGAGTCGGCTCTGGCTTTGATACTCTCAGAGCTGACTTTAAAAAATAGATGTTCTTCTTACCCCAAACCTGATATCGCCGGCATTGATCTTTCAAAGGTCAGCCCTCTATTCCTAGGGCAAGTCATCTTGTGGGTGCGTGCATATCATTTGGCGTTTAGATCTGTGCTTGTACAACAAGGAAACAAAAAAAGCATCATGGCAAAAAACCGAAAAAGAGTGAAAAAAATTGTTACAACCGTAAATAGAAAAGAGAAAATTGTTGAAGGGAAATGAGAGCTTCAATTCCTTTTTTTTCAGAACTGGTTTATTTCACTTTTCACTTTTGCAGGTGCAACAATCTCTTGAAGACCTTCAAGAGTCGACTCTTTTTCAAAGAGGGGAGAATGATAGGACTCCAGAAGGCAGTTTTGTCAATTCTATCACGTGGAGGAAGACCAATAATCATATATAAATATGAAAATTTAAATTTATGACACCATGGAGGTTGAACTGAGAACAAATTCACAAGTATAACTACACATGAATATGATTTTTTTTCCCCCCAATGACAAAGATAAGCTTAACACTTGAAATACAAAAGACAGGTGATTACACCTCCCCTACATATTAACAACACGACGAACGTATATTTCTGCAGCGTATGGTGACTTCTAACACTGGGACACTTGACTCCCCACCTCATAAGCTTCCTTTGCTAGTATGTCTACATATTCTATAGCTTCTCTGAAACAGTAGAATAGTTCAATGGTCCAACTCTCATACATGAGAACTTGTGTTTCTTCAATCTCAACTTGAAAATGGTGATCATCACCACTTTCCTTGATTAGCATGTTAACAGCTTCAAGGGAACAAGGAAAAACTAGTATATTTGTGAGACTGAGGGATATGAATATGAAATTTTAAATTTATGACTGCGAAGAGAAAAGAAATGTAAGGAATTCTTCCCCTGTAAAATTCGAAAATTTGTCCAGCAAAAAAAATATCCTCGGCATCTTTCAATTGACAAAAAACTATGATGCAGATACAAATATGAAGGAAACTAATCCCTGATCATTTTGCTTTTATAAGCCCATTCCTTCAAGAGTATAGTCGTAACAAGGAGCATATTTTAGATTTCAAAGTCAAACGGCTGGAACTTTTTTGCTATCTTCTATAAAGAAAATTGCAGTTTCTGGGACCTACAAGAGCAATATATGATGTCAGTCATAAATGCTAGAGGTAAGAGGAACTAATGAATTTAAGAAGAAAAAAATTCATCATTTGATCAAATTAGATGATGAACAATGAAAAACCAGCTCTGTGCCTTTTTTAGCAAGCTTTACAACCCTAAATAAAAAAGGGCAGGCCAGTGCACAAAAACCCCACCTGGTGAGATCTGGATAGAATTACATGTATGCAACCTTATCCCCAGAAATAGAGATGTTGTTTCCAGGACTTGAATTACATAGCAGCAACCTTTTGGTTGCTCCACTCTTCATATCCCTAAATAACTAAGTGAACCTTATAACATTTATCAAACAACAGGTAATCGAAATGTCTCACATCAGGCCATGTTCCTTTAATGAACTCCACAATGTCATATAAACACTACAAGACCCCGCAAACTTCTATTAAACAACTAATTGTGTGTCCATCATCTAAGAACAAATAAATAAACCCTGACAGGTAGAGGCTCCTGTTGCAAACTTTTTCCCAAGTTTCTTAGAAGCATCACTGAGTTTGACACCTGAAATATGATAAGACAGACTGAGTTGATGATAACAATTACATTGAGTTAATGACAACAATGGCGTTATTAAAGCTATAAAATCTTGTAACAAGGGAAAGCTTGATGAACAAAGTATGGCTCACCAAAAAGGTCAAGGCCCTTCACAATTGTGATGCATTTTCGTTTGTTTCATATGACCATTTCAATAACAACCTCTTGCTTATATCCGAAAAATGGGAAAAAAAAAAAAGGCCACTTGTAAACATATATTCGAACGTTAATGTTCAATGTCAAAATGATGGGAATTTCAAATTTGAAAGTGCACAATAATTCTAAGAAATAACTTTTTTATCTTTCCACTGGGAAGACGTTTTAGTTCTTCTTTCTTGGGTGCTGGAACATCAAATGATTCAAAGAGGGCATCATTTCTATAATCATTTGGCATGCAGCATATGAAGGTTCGACTGAGAGTTCTAAAGAGAGAAGTTGGTTGGTATGTAACATCATGGATATTGAAAAATGGATAGTACCAATTCCAAACTGGTTGGATTCAGTGGCGGAGCCACGGTGGGGCCACCTGCAGACATAAACTTTGAGGCCCTTTTTTTGAATAAATGGAAAAAAAAAAATGAAATTGTTTGAGTGTTTTAGTTGCTTGAATAGATATGAATGTTATGTCAAAACTTTTACTTCAATGCATATGTTGGGGGTGATTGATATTATTTTTTATTGTTATATATTTTAGGACTAGGCCCTATCTGATTAATAATTAATAGTTATTATGCAAAACTCCAAGAGTTAAAAAATCTATTCCAATTTTTTTCCCTTCAAAATTTTACAATGTAAAGGGTTTTAGCCTCTCCTAACAAATGTGCTTTTTAACAAATGTAAAGGGTTTTAGCCTCTCCTAACAAATGTGCTTTTTAAGATTTAAACTTATGTTCTCCTACTTACAGAAGTAACGTTGCTTACCACCTAAACCAATAGTTTGTTAGTTAAATCCATTCCAATTTCCAACAAAAGGTTTTGAATTCTCTCAATAAATGTGCTTGTCAATATTCAAATTTGTGTTCTTCTTATTATTATGGGGTGATGCCACTTACTACTTCAATCAAAAGTTTGTTGGTTAAATCTATTCCAAATTTTAATGAAAGATAATTGTTTTTTCTTATAGTAGAGGGGGAAAAACAGAACATGTTACAATATTTTTAAGTTGATACATTACATTAAAATAAAATTGATAGAATCGGGTGTTGTGGAATATCATACATATTGTCTATTGTGAAATTTTTTTTGTTTATATTCTTTTTTTTAATGTATTTAAAATTTTCCTTAAAAAAATTGGGGGCACTGCTCCCGAACCCTTAAATTACCCCTACTAATTGTGTGAACATAAATAAAAAATCCTAGCTTCACCACTAATTGGATGTAGCATTATTATTAGTGCAATGGAGTAAGTTTGAAGGGTATATATAATGTCTAATATCGCTCTCTTCCTCTTAAAACAAAATGATAAGTGGAGAGATTAAAAATGAAACCAAAACATTCAATTAAAAGAACACAAACAATCCAAAATCCTCCAATTTAGAACTGTTTGTAACTTGGGTGAGGGGGCGGTTTAAAACAGGTCCTAAATTAGCTAATGGCTTTTAAACATTCAATTAATGGTTTAGATGCTCAAAACATTCCCAGTCAAGCCATAAATGATATCAAGTTTCATATTGAGTAGAATGGGATGCTTAGTGAGGTATTTAAGTGGGTTGGTTCTACTATTTCAATTGTAAGCTTATGAGGTATGGTTCCCCAAGTAGATAAGATACGTTGTCTATATTTTTCCCTTCCTTCTTCAAGAACAACTTCTGATCCCTCTAAAAGAACCAAGAAACTTTAAACTTCATCTTGTTCAAATTCTACATTAAAAGTCATTTTTTACAATTTCACACAGAACAGATTGACTCACAATTGTTGGACATATTTATGAAAGAAAAGCCAAGGTCATAGCTAAAGGTTTTGCGCAAGTGACATGAGATCAGTAATGATTAATAAATGGCTTACTTTTTCTCACAAGTTTGAGGAGATAATAACAAGCATCAAAGTCCTTGACCATAGCAAAAAGTTAAACAAAATTCTGACCAAAGCAATGAGAGCTGACCTGAGGTAGCAGCTCCAACGCTTCTCAGCAAAGGACTGAACATAACACAGTATGGTCTCGGTGAGAGGAAGAGACACCCCTTGTGACCCCTTTGTTTATGAATAAAAATGCAAAAGGATAAACATGTATATTCCAAATATTTATAATGCCAATAAGATGTGAGGACCTAATTTCTCCTTTTCAAAATTAAATAGAAATGACGCTCTTAGTTTAAAAAAGTGCTCCAATTCTTTATGAGGGTTTAACAAATTCAGATAAGATTTTAATTAGTTATGATACAATTTTTACAAATTCCAATTAAAAATTCCCATTTGCTACAATAATAAGGTATTAATTCTCATTTATGATAGGGTTATAACAAGTTTTGATAATATTTCACAAATTTCATCATTTGCTACAATGATAAGGTATTGAATTTCACTTTTGATAAGAGTTTTATAAATTCAGATAAGGTTTTATAACAAGTTATGATAAGTTTTTTTTTTTGGAGCAATGTCATCCATAAAATTTCCAAATCATGACAATTTTACCCTAATTGTTATTATAGCAAAAATCACGTAGATGACATTTAGTTAACTAACAGTCAAACTTAACCTAGATAATATTATAATTCGAAAACTTACATGAAGACATTGCTAAGAAAACTTCCGTGACAAAATTGATATTTTTTTAAAACTTCCAAAATAAAATGAACCTTAACCCTATTAATATTAAAAATTCAATGCAAAATAAAAAATATATAATTATTTATTGACACAGTGATTCAAAAAACCATAACAACAAATGTCTAAATTCTACTTCTTGTTTCCTTGAATTTGTACAGTAAGCACAACCCTGAAGAGTGTGGAGAACCCCAAACCTGGTGCCACAAAGGCATAATTAGAGCCATAGACCAAAGGGTCATTGGCATTTAAACTCAACTCTAACTATGAATCAATTTTTATTGTGAGTGACCAAGTAGCATTAAGCATACTTCTTAACTCATATTACGGCTTCCACCTTAATGTGATAGGTGTGTCACTTTTGGTAGGGCCCTGTAACTCAAGGCCATCAAGCTCTTCCCTTGAATTTCTATTAAGCGGTAATTATTTTTCTTGAGGAAAGATGATACTCCTCTCATTTTTGACGTAACATGTTTATATATAGGGTTTAATTTTTCTACCTTTAAGGTAAAAACATTTTATCTGTCTTACTCACATAAAAGTGAGTGAGTCCCACTATCAAGAGAAGAGAAAGAAAATATTAATGGGATACACTCACTTTTATGTGAGTAAGGAGGATAAAATGTTTCTATCTTAAAGGCCGAAACATTAAACCCTTATATATAATCTTATACTCCCTCCGATCCTAATTATAAAACATATTTAACCGATTTTAGAGAGATTAAGGAGGGGAGTTAAATTAGTTAATTTCACTTATTTTCTTAAAATGCCCTTATATAATTTTTCAATGACATTAACATACCTCCTTAACCTAGAATCTTCCTTTCCATGCTTTCTAATTGAAATGATGGTCTTGCTATATATACATATGTGTGTGTACACATATATGTATGTGTGTGTGCACCCACATATATGTCTACAACCCCAAAAAAAACACACACACACACATACACGCCCACAGATACACACACATATCTAAACACAAATACAAACCTCACATCCCCCAACACACACATGTATACACACATCCACACACACACAAGTGTATGAGTACATACACACATATATAGACACATACGTATATACATACACACATATCTATTTATATATTTATATAATGTGTGTGTATGTCTATATGTGTGTGTATAGATATATAAATATATATATATATATATGTGTGTGTGTGTGTGTGTGTGTGTCTATGCATATATGTGTGTTTATATATATATATATATATATATATATATATATATATATATATATATATATATATTTATTGGTAAATTAATGTTAACTCATTGATAAATAAATTAAAATCCAACAATTTAAGAGTTTTATAGACTGAAAAGTTCTATGCACCTAAATGCATATATTTACAAAAAACTAAACACAATTGAGAGAATAAAATAGAGGTGTTTTAGGAAGAAATTGACAAAAATTTAAATTTTGTCCTATAATTAGGACCAAAACCAACTTCCAAATGTTGTCCTATAATTAGGACCAGAGAGAGTAAGATTAAGGAATGTCATTAAATTACTCAATTATAACATATATGATCATTCTAAAATACTTTTATATATCATTAGACTATATATTTGTTTATATGTTAGATAAAATAGTTTGAAGAAAATGATAAATACTAAAGATAAAATAAAAAATATATATTATATTTGAAGATGAAAACTTAAATTAGGTTTTTGGGAACATAATACGATTGTGGATTCTCTCCTAAAAAGATAGTGGGCCTAGTTTTGGGCCAAGAGAATGGGCCCAGTTTAAATTGATTTCTATTACTGTAAGCTTGGCCCAACAAATAGCAACTCCCCCGCCTCAATCCATAGCTCGTCCTTCTGCTAAATGCTATAGAACTCGCCATTGAAGCAAGCTATGGCGCTTCCGCCAATTCCATTGTCTTCATCTTCTGCTTCTTCTGCATTCTCCTGCTCCTCTTCTCTACATTTTCTTCCTCTTCAATGTCAATTCTGCTCCTCCATTAGTTCAGTGACATTCAAATTTAGAGTTTCTTGTTCTAATGAGACAGTTCATGTTGACAGTGAGCAACCACGACGAGTGAAGGTAACTTCAAAAGGACCTGTGAAGAAAAAGAAGAATAGTTCTAGACCAAGTTTCTTTGAGCAAATTCGAGATAAATGGTCTCTCAAATTGAGCTCCCCGAGAGAAAAATTCCCGTGGGAAGAACCAGAACAGCAAGAAGACGAAGAAGAAGAAGAAGACGGAGGAGGAGGGTCTCATCAGGAGCCTTCTGCGAGTTATGTATCTAAATCCAAGGTAGAAGTGAAAGCTTCAGTGATTCATCCTGTGAGTTCCCAGTCTCGAAATCATCTTTCTCCTTGGCATCAGGCGGTCCATCACCGTGATAGACAGGCTAACTCTGAATCTGACATTGCTGATAACGATGGAAAACTATTAGAAAATAATGTCACTAGATCTTTCATTGGGAAAGAGGAGATTTTGGGAGAGGATAGAAATGATGGCGCAGTTGATAGCGAACCCTACAATGGTCATGGAAGTCCAGTTGTGGCTAAGGAAACTAGAGAGACCATCCACTCAAAGGAAAGAAAGAGAATTTTTTCAAATGGCAAGTCAAATTTTGACGAGAGAGATCATAACCATATTCGCAGTTTAAATGAGGAAAATACGGATGCTGGTAATTCGCCATCGCAGAGAGTGAATGGAGAAGAGGGTCGGGAAAGAGATAGAAAAAGGAGAAGCAACACGGAGTTAGCAGATAAGTTGCTTCCCGAACATGAAATGCGAAGGCTCAGAAATATTGCCTTGAGGATGGTGGAGAGAATCGATGTTGGGGTCGCGGGCATCACACAAGAATTGGTGGATTCTATTCATGCCAAATGGAAGGAGGATGAAGTAGTGAAGTTGAAGTTCGAAGGTCCTCTTGCAGCTAACATGAGAAGGGCTCATCAAATTTTAGAGGTCAGTTCATTTAACCCCCCTTCCTTTTTGCTGGATCTATGTTTTCCATTCCTTTGTTGATTGAGCGTGTTGTCTGCTATGAAAACCTTTGCTTACATGTTCTTCTGTTAGTAACCTATGCAATGGATCAACCTGAGGTTTCATGGATTTAGATGCAATCTTCATTTTCTAGGACCTTTTTTTGGTCATATACATACATAATTGCTAGAATCTTATTCACTAAATTACCTTTTTACCTAATCAGAGAAAAACTGGAGGCTTAGTGGTATGGCGGTCAGGCAGTTCGATAGTGCTGTATAGACAATTGAACTACAACCTTCCCTGTGTACAAAATTATACCAAATTAAACCAGGATAATGTGAATACTGTGCACCATTCAGAGGATGTTGAGAATCACGCTCGAGTAAGAGTGAATGAACCAGTTAAAACTAAAGATCCAGCTATCCCAGACTCTACAACTTATTTGAAGGATCTATCTGAAGAAGAATACATGGAACTGATTGACCTCAACGATTTGTTAGATGAATTAGGGCCACGTTTCAAAGACTGGTCTGGCCGTGAACCATTACCTGTTGATGCAGACTTATTACCTGGTGTGGTTCCAGGATATAAAACTCCATTCAGACTTCTTCCTCATGGGATAAGACCTGGTTTAAGAGACAAGGAGATGACCAATTTTCGAAGACTTGTAAGAACTATGGCTCCACACTTTGCCCTTGGTATGCAAGGAACAACATAATCTAATTCTATTCATGCCCCTGCCTATGACACATCCCAAAAATAGCATTATTTCTTTAAAACTGTAGGTAGAAACAGGGAGCTGCAAGGTCTTGCTAATGCTATGGTGAAGCTATGGGAAAGAAGTGCAATTGCAAAAATAGCCATTAAACGTGGTGTGCTCAATACAATGAATGACAGGATGGCAGAAGAACTCAAGGTATGCCTCTATGCCTAATTTGAGGTGGGATTTTGAGAACAGAGTTATCTGATTTAATGTTCTTGAGAATTTACCAAAAGTCTATAAAGTTAGACATTGCTTTCACTTTGCATTCAATGAGACCTACCTATTTGCATATGAGAATACAAGGATTGATATTTCAGTTTCTGTACCCAATGAATTTGTCTCTGTATGATTTATATGTAGGAAAAGGAAGAACACTCGGCAATAAACCATACCTATGTCGTTTATTAATGCTTGTCTTCTTTGGTTATATCTAGCATTGCTCCAACAACTAGGAGTTCACTGCTTTAACTTTTTGACTATGTAACCCGACTAAAGAATCAATTTCACTCACAGGTAGTTGTTCACAATGAATCAATCCACAACGAAATTATCATGACTGGCTAAAAGCTTTCCCCTACAACTAAATGGCCGTGCGTTGTACCAGAATAACAACTGGGAAAGAAGAAGTCGAATGCTTCTGTTCCCTGTATTAACTGGGAATGAAAATTTCAGGGTATTTTACAAAATCTGAAGAGGGAAAAATCATGGTTGCCTACATGTTCTAGTTATTGCCTAGGCATGCTTATTTATATATTATGTTTGTTTGACTTTTGATGTGGCAGAGGATTCCAAGTCAATGTAAACTATGTACACGAGTAATTGCCATGGAATTTATTTTGAATCACACAATGAAAGTAAAGCCGTTGTGTTTTCTATACCTGCGTCAGTGTATATTATTTTCCTGAAATTTTGGGGTTTCAAAATGACTAACATGGACTTAATACCTGGATGATTGCTTACAAGTAGACCTTTTCTGTTTCTAACAAATTAAACTTTCTGGGTGCTGACTATAATGTTGTTTCTTTCTTCGAAGCTTTTGATGACCATTGGTGCTTGTAAAATCCCAACCCATGCGTCTGTTTAGCTGTGTTGGACTTTAGGCCCCTTTTATTAATCCAAAATAAAAAAAGTCATTGTATCACTCAGTATAGGACAGTAGGACACATCCAAGTGAAAATAATGCATCGATTCAGGCTTACAACAAATGCATTTCATGCGTGCAGAAATTGACTGGGGGGACTCTACTTTCAAGGAATAAGGACTATATTGTATTTTATAGGGGCAATGACTTCTTGCCACCTGCCGTCACAGAGGCATTGACAGAGAGACAGAGACTAGCCCTTCTCAAGCAAGATGAAGAAGATCAAGTGCGACAAATTTCTTTATCATTGACTACGTCTAATAGAAAAGCTTCTCAACTTCCATTAGTTGCTGGTACCCTAGCAGAAACTAAGGCCGCAACCACCCAATGGGGACATCAACCAAGTAGCCAAGAAGTTGAGAAAATGAGGAGAGATTTAACTATAAGCAAACTGACTTCTTTAGTTAAAAATCTTGAGAAGAAATTAGCTCATGTAAGTTACTGAAGGTCCAAGTCCAACAAATTACAGGGAATTCTCTGCTTTAAGCCTTACACCTTATCATATCTATCTAACTTTTGATGGTTTTTAGGCTAAAGCAAGGGTCGAGAAGTCTGAGAGGACTCTAGCAAAAATGCAAGATGGTTTGGAGCCAGCAGATCTTCCAAATGATTTGGAAACATTAACTAATGAAGAGAGATTCTTGTTCCGGAAGATTGGTCTGAGTATGAAACCATTTTTAATTCTGGGTAAGAATGGAAAATTCTTTTGACATTCATGAATAGCTTCTCGTTTGTATAAGAAACCATTTCAGAATTGTGAGTTATCGGATGCATGACATTTTTTTTTCAGGTAGGCGAGATGTTTATTCTGGTACCATAGAAAACATGCATCTACATTGGAAGTACCGTGAGTTGGTGAAGATAATTGTAAATGGGAAAAATTTTGCCCAAGTACGGCATATTGCAATATCTTTGGAAGCTGAAAGTGGTGGGGTGCTAGTGTCTGTGGACAAAACTCCTAAAGGTTATGTAATTATTGTTTATCGTGGAAAGAACTACCTCCGTCCGCGTGCTTTGAAACCTAAGAATTTGTTATCTCGAAGGCAGGCATTAGCTCGATCAATTGAGCTTCAAAGACGTGAGGTAACAATGCAATAACAAAATAACATGGGGACAGTTATAAACGCTGAACTTAGACCTTATGTATATTTGTTCTTTAATCTTTCTTGCTTATGTTTCCAGGCACTAAAACATCATATCCTGGACTTAGAGGAGGAGATTGGATTGCTGAAATCTGAGCTGGTAATGGTTTTTCTTGCTTCCTAAATAACTTTGACATGCTCATTTTATTAACTTTATTTATTCTTTTTACCTATGTTTTGCTTATTTTAGGAGGATATGTGTAGTGGAAAGAAGATTGATGATGAGGAAACTGTTTATTCCAGACTGGCTGAGCCTAATTTTTCTGATGAAGACTTGGAAGAGGTATTTTTATGAGTTTCTTTGTGTAAACTACAATAAAACAAGTAGAAAATAACTTTACCTAGATTGAAAAGGATAAAACTTATTACAATTTTGAGGTGATTGCTATCAAATTGTTTTAATTATAATAGTTTTCATGCAGTTTACTGAAAAAAGCTGGTAGCAAAGTCTTAATTTCTTGAGGTCTTGTCATAATAATAATAATAATAATAAAAACTCTTAGAAAGTAATTTCAGTTGACTTTTGTCTCATTATACTTTGTTTTGAATGCTTTGATAAGTTTACTACTTTGAAAACTCTAAACGCCATATGTATCTAATGAAGTCAGATACTCCCTCTTCCCCTAAATCTAATCATTCCTCAGTTTTTATTGGTCAACCAGAACGAAGGTTCAGAGGCATATTTTGGCAAATATTACAGCGGTAGTGAGGATGAGAATATTCAGAAGAAGCAGGAGGCTTGACTTGTTATAGTAATGCATTACAATTGGGTTAGCTGAGGAAACTCAATTTTGGAAGCTTGAGTATTAGTCAGTTATTTAGTTTAAACTACTGATCAATGTACAGGATGATAGCAGAAACTCTTGAGCTGTTATTTTCTCTTGAAGAATCCTTTTTAAGATAATATAAGCCAATTGAGTTTTCTGTCAGAACTGCTATCATTCTATGTAAATATGTTTCTGTGATTCTGTAAATAAGTTTTGTCAATGATATGTGAAAAGTTTGTTTTTCAACATAATGTAATTTGTTCTGTTGGTAGGAAACGTGTGTTTGCATCCATTACAAGAGTCTTCCTAAAATATCAATAGAAGTCTAGAATACAATTATACAAGATATTAATTTTTTATACTATTGACGGGTATCTAACGGTTTTTCTAAATCTTATTATTAAGTATTCGAGCAACCGACAATTCTAGTTTTAGCGTTTGTGACTACCCTTATTTGCATTAATGTTTTTTTTAAGATTCAAACTCGAAACTCAAAGGGATTGAGTGAGGTTTTACATTGTTAGACCCATTCTTTATTGTTATTTTACAAAATATTTTAGATGTATCTCAAACGGACGGACTTTCAGTACTTTTAAGTCTTAATTATAATTCCTATTAATTAATTTATAGATTTAAAAAAATAGGTAAGTTATTTATATTTTAGAGAATTTGTGATACTTTTTTAAAATAAACCATGCTATTAAATAACTACAATTTAATGTGTAGAGATAAAAATGCCACATCAATAGGAGTATTGTTAAAAGATAATATTAATATATGAGACCAAATAAGATTTTATCTGATCTTCAGGACCAACTCTCAAATAAATGGTATACTTTTTTTTTGGTCAACAAATAAATTGTATACTGGAATTGGATGAGGTAGTAAATATCTAAACAACATTTACTTTCATATGGTATGTTAAAAAGAATTTTGTATCAACTACCAAAGGGGTCAACACTTTTATCAAATGGAGTGGGTTCTATCCTGGAATTGGTAAAGACTCTGGGGGAAGCATTCTAACTCCTGGGTACCTAGGTAAACGTCTGAGAGTAATAGACGGTTCACCTTACCCAACATTGGTATCACTTAAGAGAAAAAGAGATGTCGTTCTAGTTCTAGATCGTAAGTGAGTCCAACCTCTTAAAATTTTTGTATTGAAAAAGATGAAGAAGAACTTTTTAAATGTCACAAGCCTTGTCCAAATACGTTATGGTACCAAACTTGTAATTTGCAACCTAGAAGAACAACCCCATCAAAGGGTCAAAAAGATACTTCCTCCATCCCTATTTACTTAGTGCATGTTTTGATTAGCTTGTGGAGAATAATTTTTATGATTTATGAGATAAGCATGTATTAGAGGAGTTTTACTTTAACTTAGGAAAGAGGGCTTATGAAATCACAATTTTGTGATTTCCCAATCGTGCAATTATTTTGTAGGGAGAATAAAGGAGGAAGCAAAACCTATATATATTATCTAAGCCAGCCACCCCCCACCCCCCAAAAAAAAAAATTCAAATCAAGAAAAAGGAGAGCGAGACACGTCTTTTCCTCCTCCTTCTCCTCCTCCTTTTATTTATTTATTTATTTTTTTTATGATGAGCATTGGTCTTAATAGAAGGGGTTGCCCAGTTAAAGGTAATAATTTAACAAATAGTACACACAGGCTTATTAGGACTACTTTGATATTGTTTTGCCCAGTTAAAGGTATTAATTTAACAAATAGTTCACATATGCAAGGTTGTTAAAATCGAGATTTTACCTAAAATCGGAAAAAGGATAAAAAATCGTAAAATGTAAAATCGTAACGTAGCAAAATCGTAAAAGCATAAAAATGTTTGGAAAATTAGTAAAATCGTTTTAAAAAAAAATCGTAAAAACGTAAAACCACAGTGATAAAACGAGTTTTTAACTACCATGCACACAGGCTTATTAGAACTACTTTGATATTGTTTCCATATGAGTAGTAGAAGGGATTTTAGCTGATTAAACCTAAGGTCTCAGGTTTAAACTCGTATGAACTAGAAAACACTTTTGAAAGCTTTACGCCTATAAGACTCGACGATATTTAAATATGGCACGATCGAATAGTCATACAAAAAGAAAAAGGAGATTGGAAGTACATAACATTAAAAAAGAAAAAGAAAAAGCGATACTCCATTGCCCACATAGTTAAGTAATCAAAGAATTCAACAAAGACAATGTCCAAATAGCTAATAGATACAGAAAATATACAGAGGAAATTGATTTAAAATATTATTATAGAGTAAAATTTCAATGATATAATTATAATTAATAAGAAAAAGGTAATGACATTGATTATTCTAAATTGGGGGCTGATCTTTTCTTTATGGCATTATTCATTTGAAGAGAATGATACGATTCGTTTACCAAAAAAACAAGAAAAAGCACAGAAGAAAGGTCAAAGGAGCATCAAACAAGTCGGAAACATTGTGTTTGCGGTCCCCAAAAGGAGACAGAGATCGAAGAGAGAGTTTTGAGGAAAAAGGCAAATTGTGAGTTGGCTAGAAATTAAGACCTCGTATCATTCTTAAGCTAAGAAAATGCAAGGGAACGCTCTCATGTTTTGGCTGCTCCTACCCCACCGTTTGCCAAATGGTAGCCATTTCTTGGGACAATGAGACTTTGGGATCTTGTTAAAAAAACAGTTCTTGTTATAGTATCTAATCCATTCTTAGAAGATTAGGGCCGTATAGGTGAGGATCTAATGAAAATAAAAAAAAAGTAGAGGCTCACAAAGGTAGTTTGGTCTTTTTGTGTTTAATTAAAAGTTTAAAACTACTTAACAAACAGGGTTAGGTCTAGTGGAATGGATTATTTCCTTACAACCTAACGAATTAAAATTTGAGTGTCCACTAAGAGATTTATTCACATTTAATGCCCTATAGTGTTCTAAATAAGGTTGCCTTCAATAGAAGAAAGTTATAGATATCTAAGGAAAAAAAAAAATTAAAACCACTTTGTAACCATAGGGGGCATTTTTATATCCATAAAGAGAATATATAAGGATTACTATTTTTTTTTTTAAAAAAAAAACCCTAGTCCTCTCCTCTCGTACTCCTATTTTTTAAGGTTATGTTTAGATGGAAAAAAAAGTGGGAAAAAAAACATAAGGGGAGTGAATATTAAAAAGGCAACTTTTGAAAATGGTTAAGAAATTTACTATCTTTTGAAATTTCCCCTATCATCTCCTAATTTTCTTTCCGACTAAACATATGGTTAGTGCGGTTATCTCATCTTCCTCTTTAGTGTGATTACTTGTGTAACCTTTTATAATATGAAATGTGATTCTAGATTGTGTGGACAATTTGATCACTTCAGTTTGATCAACATTTATGCTTAAACCATTCAAAAATAAATATGATTCAAAACAATTTCTAAGTGAAATTCTGTTATTTAATTACATTATTATTAAATCTGAACTGTTTAATTTTTTCCATTGTCATTAAATCTACACTCTTTAATTTTAATTTAAATGGTCTAAATTCATGATAAGCATCCCATGCTCTTCATCATTTGAGCATGGGCATTATTTCCCTTTGATTAAGATTCTCTTGGTTTACTGTGAATTTAACCAAATAATAATTGTAAGTGTTAATTCTCTTTGTGTTTTGATGATAATTAACAATTATAAACCTAAGTTAAAGTTTGTCTTTGAAAAATTGAAAAACTTACTGTCAAAGACAAACTCAAGTTTTAATTAGAAAACTCGAGTTTGGACTTGACAGAGAGCAACTTCAGTTTTGTGAACTAAGACAAACTCGAGTCAAGATTTTGAAAAACTCGACTTTAAATGATACAAAGAGTTCCTAAGTTTTTCAAGATAAAGCAAACTAGAGTTTAGAAATCTAAGTTTTTCCAAGTTTTGTAAAAACTTGAGTTAATATTTTGCAAACTCAGATTTACAACATATAGAAAGCTATATTATCTTAAGTTTCAGAAAAATCGAGTGAAGATTTTAAAAACTCCAGTTTACATTTGTTTAAATGTTATACAAACTTTTCTTTTTTTGAGGAAACTCAAGTTTAGGATTCATAAAGAACAATACATATTTCTAAGGTTTTGAAAACTTAAGTTTTGAAATGAAAACTCCAGTTTGATCAATCCAGAGGGCTTTTCAATTTTCTAAGTTTTGTGGAAACTTGAGTTAAACTTTACAAACTCGAGTTTATATCATACAGAGAGCATCACTCTCTATACACTATTTGAAAGCTCCAGTTTTAAATGAAAACTCCAGTTTTGAGCTTCTGGACTTAAAATGTGTTTTTCACCTTAAGTGTCCAAAATTCAAGTTAGTCACTTAATGACTCGAGTTTAGGTTCTGCTTAAAATCTGTTTGAAAGATCAAATCGCAACTTTATTCTCTATATGAAAAAAACTCGAGTCAATCTTATAAAACTCGAGTTAATACTCTCAAAAGTGATCTACAAACTCAAGTCTTGATGAACTAACTCGAGTCTATATCTATATCGCAGAATTCAAAATTTAAATTCTCTAAATCAGTGAAATATTTGTAACCTTTCTTATCATCACTCATTACTATTACTAAATATGTTTAACCTGTTTGTTAGTGAATTTCAGATGATTTATAGAAGATTAAAATGGAGTTTCAACTCAATAGCAAAAAGCATGTTAGAGCATTTATTGCAAAGTACAGATAGCTTGCTATCTTTTGAATAATTATCCTCTACATGATGCAAAATCGATTAATGTTTCTTTCCTAAACTAGCTTCTAACATTCCAACAGTCTAATCTCAAAGAAAGTCAATACTAATCCTCTAAATAAAAAGAATTAACTGAAGAGTAGAGAGAGAGAAGAAATCAAAGTGCCTCCAACTACTGAATTAATGCACCAATGGTTATAATGAAGATTGTAATGGTTATTTAATACTCTCTTTATATAAATAGAGTTGCATTCAATTCTTCTCAACAACCAATCTGCTGAAAACGAATTGCATTCAAGTTTATTATCTATTCTTCTAGTTTTCACTAGAAAAGTATCTTCTGATACTTTGTACTTTATTGTTTATCTATTCACTCTTAGAGAGAATTTATTTGATTGTAAATTATCCATTGTAAAGAATCTTAAGTTTGAGGACTTGGAGATTGAGATATTGATTACAACTTGTAAAAGGGAGTAGATTCTAGTGAGAGAATTACTTTTGAGTTACAGAGTATGTAATCAACTGAGATAGTGAAAATCCCAGAGAGACTAGGGACTGGATCTAGGTCAGATATTGGACCGAACCAATATAAATTTTGAGCGTCTTGCTTTTCTTCCTCATACTTTGCACAGTTCTGATTTAGTATTTAAAAATAGAGCAATTGAAAAAGAATTTTAAAATGTTCAATTCACCCCTTCTTGGTGATTTGCTCCATTTTCAATAAGGAAATTAAGAATTGAATATTAGAATCATTAATTTGATATTCTAATTAAATCTTACTATATAAGCTATGTACTGATTTTAAACATTAATATTGAAATTTGTTATCAAATTCAAATCTACTTTCCCATACAATTAGGCAAAGAAAGGGGGAAATGGGACCCAAACCTAGTAGATTTCACCTCTGCTTCTCTCCTTAAAAGTTTTGAAGAGGATAAAGAAGAAGAAAAAAAGATGAAATTAAGATTAGTAGGTGGGGAAAATTTTAATTCATATGATCCTATTTATGAGGTAAAGACAATACTTTGTAATTCTTGATATAATTCCTTTTATTAAATTCATTACCATAATTCATAATTTTACCCTCAATTTATAGTTCTTAGACTTTTCAATTCTCACTCATTCCCTCATATAAAAATGGAAAATTTTGAAAAGTTTTTAAATTAAAAGGGAGAGTTATGACATGATTTAAGGGTTTTTTTTCTTCTTCTTCTTGTAAAACATGTCAAGGTATCTTAAAAATAACACTAGAAAAATAGCGTATATAATTGGTCTAAGATCCTTTTATTAATATATTTATCTGATTAGGTCATATTCATGAATTGTCGAGTCTAATTGAAGTTAACTATTTCAAAGGGGTTTTTCTCATTCATATATACTCAAACTTAATACTTAATATTTAAGCATTGAAAACCTCTTTTATCAAGACTCAAGCCGTTGATATAATTGGCTTAATGTCTTATAGCATGAACTTTCTCTATGTGCTTTTAGACTTTTGATGAAAGCTAGAAGTTGTGAGTGAACATCATCATATTCAAACAAGAAATATAGAGCCATAATTGCTTCAGTGAACTGTGTTGAATGTGACCATTACAGTAATATATAGATGCAATTAATCTGTGTCTTAAGTTTCACACGCAATTCACAATAAAGTTGTCTCATATATGTTGTTTTCTAATATTTTTATGAGTTTTACATCTTCAACAAGTTCAAGTCTTTTGACAAAAGTTATATATACTGGAATTATATATATATATATATATATATGTGGGTGTGTGCGCGCACGTGCACGTGTGTGTAAAAAGTATTCTTCCAATCCCATCTTTTATATAAGTTACTCCATCTAGTCTTAATTATAGGACTATTTGTGTAGTGTAAATTGCACAACAAATATGGTCTTATAATTAGGGCCGAAGATATTACTTTATAGAAGAATTTTATGATTCAATATGTTAGTCAATTTATAAAAATTTCTAAAATAGTAGTTTTTTTAGGGGTTAATGTGCATTCAATATCATAAAGTATTTTTTAAGAGGTATCCAAAATCTTAAAATATTTTATACGGCATCTAACACTCTAAAGTATTTTTTGAATGTGTCCAACAATTTAAAGTATTTTTTGTGTCTTGGTGTTGGATGCACCAAAAAATATTTTAAAGTGTTGAACACATCTAAAAAATATTTTAGGGTGTTGGATGCATGTGAAAAAATACTTTAGAATGCTGGATGCACCTACCCATTTCTTTATTCCAAATTATGCTCAATTAAAGAGTATAGAAAAAAGTGTATGTTTTTTAAATTTATAGTATTTATTAGGGGTAAAGATGAAAAATAAAGTAATTTCAAGGCTATTTTAATAATAAAATCATTTTTTTGTTTTGATAAGGTGATTAAAAATGTCTTAAATGAAAGTATTATTTTTTTTGTCACCTGAATAAATGAAAGTATGATCAGCGCTTTGTGTTTAACATTTTTTTTTTTTAAAAAAAAAAAATTACTTAAGCCTTCCTTATAATTTTATAGGTTATAGTTCAGTCTCCATACTTTTGAAAGCGACAAGTCAGTCACTCTAGTTTATGAAATCTCAAACCCAGTCCCTAGCTGGTATAGGTACCTGCTAGTTAATTATAATTTGAACTTCTAATTGAGGCAATCAACTCGCAATAAGACGTGTGAAAGGTATCTAATTATCACTTTAAAAACGAATTCTGAAAATAAAAACAGCCACTTGAGTTTGGAGAAAGAAACAAATAATAAAAATAAAAATATCAGTTCACACCTAAAAAATAAAATAAAATAAAGCATAAGTTACAAAGAGCATGAACTTCTTCTAATTGTTTGTTTAGATTAACGGTAGAATTTGTTTGTCTAATGTGGGTGTAGGAGATAAATTAAAGAGCCTATTTGCGAAAGCATCATAAGTTAAGAAAAAACCATTAGAAGGTCATTAGAAGAAGTATAAACCTTTTTTTTTGGGGGGGGAGTGCTTTGCTATGTGATGAGTTTAAGGGCTGAAGTCACTTTTGGGCTAAAGCAACTAAACCAAGATTCTGATTCCACCAAATCTCATCACAGTAGCTTGCGCCTTTTATTTTTAAATTTTTATCTCAAATAATCATATTATATATGTGTGTATGTGTGTGTAAAATTTATGTCATTTTCAGTCATTTTTCATTTCAACTATTTTTTCAAAAGCTATAGCCAAACAAATGTCCATTAAGAAAAAAAGTCATTTCTGCCACCACTATCTTAAATACAAACCACATCAGGAAAAGTTTAGCAGAAAAAAAGTCTATCAGATGCAAAAACCACTTCTACCATTGTTATCCCAAACGGGTCTAAATATATAAGAAAAATTTTATCTTGACTTATATGGACATGTTTTTCAAAATCCAACTCAAACCAGCCCTAAAAATTGAAGTGGGTAGTTATAGCAAATGTAAATCTTGACTTCGAATTACCAGTGAAAGTATAAAATATCTTTCAAAAAGCTACTTCCAATTACATTTGATAATATTTGAATATAACATAGTCAAATAGCTAGCCACTTAAATGTAAAATTTTCAAAAAATAAATCTTCTTGTAGAAAAGTATAGTTCTTGTAAAAAAAAAAATATTATATTTATGGATAACATATTTATTTTAAGACAATTAAGAAGGCATAAAACTATCCATTTATTTATTTATTTTGGCAAAGAGATGAATTTATGTATTGCATCACCAGTTAAGTTCTGCAAAAATAATTAAGACTTAAATTTAAGAAATTAATCATTGAATTCCATAGCCTGAAATAGATAAGTGATTCAAGGTCAAGGAAAAAAAAAAGTGATCCAAATCATGATAGTACACTCGGTTCCACAGAAAAAAAAATTAATTAATCATTAAAGAAATGTATAAATGCCTATTAGATTATTTCAATTTTGTTCAACTCTAAAAAATAAAGCCATCAGTTAATTACAGTTTGAACTTTGAACTTTCAAAAACTACCAAATACGCGCACGTGGGAAAGGTAGTACCATTTTTTTTAGGAAAAAAAATTAAGAAAAAAACATTTGAATTCGGAGAAAGAAACAAATAATAAAAATAAAGGATAAGTTCACACCAAAAAGTAAAATAAAATAAAGTATAAGTTGCTGAGGTAAGTGGATACTTATTAATTACTATTAGTTATAGATTCGAATAGTTTTTTTTTTTTTTTGGCCAGTGGGGTCGAATGGTATATTATTTAGTACTATGTTCTATATTCATATGCATATAATAATTATTAAGAACCCATTCAAACTATGACAACTCCTCTTACATTAACCTTAATTATAATAATTAATCACGTAAATGGACTAATGGTAGATTAAATTAAATTAGTCGAAATTGGAGGAATTATGAAATTAATAGTGTGGAAACAGATTTTATATCACCATGTCATATTCCGCTCATGATTAATATTTCCACGTATGGTTTTGCAGGAATCACAAAAAAGTCAACATATATTTATATATATATATAATAAAATTCAACATGTGTGTATGTCTATTTCCGTAAATATAAAATTCATTAAATATATTGAATGAAAAGCAGAAATATCAGAACACAAAACAAAACATGAAAACAACCCAAATCAAACATCACCACTAAAGTCATAGTAAGAATCCATACCTTAAGCTTCAATACTTATACATAAGGGTAACATTGAAAGTTTTTTTTTTAACTTTACAAGAAATTTAATATTTTAAATTAATTTTATTGTCACGTGTAAATTAGTTTGAGGTGATTTTTTTTCAATCTCTCAATTGGTACTCGACTTTTTTTTTTTTTTTTGGGATCCTATATCTTACTAGGTACACGAGAGAAGTGACTTGCATGTTTTGAAAGAAGTGGAATGATTAATAAATTTTAGAGACGTAATGGATAAAAATTCAAAGACAAAACATGACAAATTCGAGGTACTAAAAGTGTTACTACTCTTAAAATTTTGGAAAAATCTTAAAAAAAATACTATTTGAATTTTAAAAACCTAAAAAAATTTGTTAACACATGGAAGTGACAGAAAAATAACATAAATCAAATTGAGATTTTATAATATTAATGATATTACCATTATACCACTTAGTTCTAAAATAAATAATAAAAAAAAAAAGATGCCCTTACCGAAACATCACTGCTAGCCAATGCTAGCTTTTTCTCTTTGATTTTAAAAACTGAGGATTATAATAATAATATTAATATTTTAAAATCTCAATTTAACTCATATCATTTTTATGTTTGAACACACTTTTTAGGTTTTTATAAATTTAAATAGTATTTATTTAAAAAACTTGTAAAATTTTTTTACCCTTGTAACTTTTCCTTTCTTTGGCAAAAAGGTGTAAGGAAACCAAAAAAAAAAAACGGAAACTTACAAGTAGCTTCGTGGCTTGACTAAAATTCAAACTTTTCAAGGCATGGACGAATGGACCTTTGACCCTCTACTTTTCCAACCTTCTCCCTCCCCGGCTGACTGACTTCGCTCCTCCCTCCCTCTCTCTCTACTTTTCTTCTCTTTCCTCTCTCTCTCTCTCTCTCTCTCTCTGCTCCATTATATGTATAAGTTCACTGCTTCTTCCTCCTACTTTTCAAGCTCCATCTCACTTACCCACAACAACTAGACAATTCCTCTCTCTCTCTCTCTCTCTCTCTATCTCACATATCCAGGTGGGGCTTCTTTTATTTTATTTTTTTTTATTTTTGCATTGAGTTATTCAGGGTTCGCATTCCCATAATATCTTCTTGTACTTTTCAAAACCCTTCTTCTGATATTCACACACATGCACACACACACAACAATTAAGCACCCTGAATTTTTCAATACCTTGAGATTTTGAGTGATCTCCCTCCGTATACATGGCCGCCGGCCTGTCTCCCCCAGCCACAGCATACACACTTCTTCTATTAATTTGTCGATGACAGATCACAGAAACCAAATCATACTTGTACAATGACAAGCTTCGTCAGAAATATCCCAACATTATTTCCTCCTCCTTATCTTCTTCTTCTTCTTACTATGATGACAATACAACACATATTTCATTAGCATCCATCCATCCATCCATGGACGCTGTCTTCTCCCTCCCCGAGGGTGCCAGAGCTCATTTTCTGCAGTCTATATTGCAGTCCTCAGGCTGCTCTTACATTTGCCTTTGGTCCTATGATTCCCTCTTATCCAAGTATATCCATATTAATAATGCACATATTCATTGTACTGTAATATCATATATTCCCCTATCTTATGTTTCTGATTTGTTTTTTGCTTTTTTTTTAGCAGTCGTTTGCTGTGTTTGGATGGATTGTTCAATGTGAGAATCAACCAACCGAGCACCTCTTTGGGGAGCAGTGTGGCTCAAAGGCTTTTTGACCAATATAGGAGTTTGCTCTTTGATGTCAATGATAACGAGTAATTGATCTCATTTTCCCTCCCTTCTCTGTGAATGAATAATATATATGTGTTTTAGTGCGCGCGCGCGCGTGTGTTATATTTATTTATTAGTAAAGTTATTTATATTATGTCGGTTGTTTTTGTTTTATATAGCGGTATTCCAGGACTGGCTTTCAAGAACCGCACTTACCTTGAGCTACAGCAACCAGATCTTCTGAGACTAGCATGGACACCAATACAAACACAATTTTATCAGGTAATTATATATATTAATTATGGTGAGACTAATATATAATGTACTGAAGTTGTTGTGTTATGTTCATGAAGGATTTGTCTGGACTAGTTAAGGTAACTAACCTCTTTGATTATTTTTTTACAGGAAGCAAGGATTAAGGTTAGCTGTCTGAAGAAATGAACTGAATAGATTAAAAAAGATTGATATTGCTGAGGCTTAATTATGCAGAAATTCAACCAAACTTCTAAAGCCATTGTTTTGTTTGCCTTGTTCACAGACTGCAGTCTTCATGGGGTGCAACAAAGGAGAAATGGAACTTGGCTTCCCAAACATGTCTCAAGTAAGCAAACAAACCATTTCTAATATATATGTATATAAAAGAGTCCGTGTTTAAGGCTCCTACTAGATGGGATTTAGGGAAGGTAAGATATACGCAGCCTTACCTAAACAGATGGAGAGGCTGTTCCCATGTACATATGTACAAATTTCAGAATATATATATATATATATATATATATATGATTCATTATTCATGTCTCCCCAATCTAATATGCTCAAGACGAGTTTGATTTTTCTGTTCAACAGGATGATATTCAAACAGCACTGAGGAATTGGTTCCCAGATGAATTTTCCAGATTAAATAATCAGCAGCAGCCAAACATAGATCAGAGTCAGAACCAGAACCCACCATCATCATCTTCATCATCATTAAGATCACTCTCATTATCTGCAGGAAGCCCTGAATACTCATCCCTTGTCTTCAGCATTCCAGCTACATCTTCCCCTCATTTTCCTCCTCCTCTTCCTCTGGCTCAAGTCACAGCACAGAGCCCATTTCGCACACCAGACTCCGAAAATGAAGCCATCATGAGAGCAATCCTTTGCGTCCTTTCCACTACTACTACTACTTCTTCTTCATCACCTTCTTCTCTTCCTCAGAATTTGCCTAATCCTAATTATATGGTTCATCCTGAGGCTAGTGCCTTCAAGAGGTACAGCCCCACCGGCATTATCCCGCCACCGCGGTCGCCGTTATCCCAAATGGGACCGGATCATCAATTGCGGAGGCAGAATTTATTCAAGAGGTCATTGACGTTCTTTAGAGGCTTGAATTTCATGAGAATGAGAGAACGGACTCAAACAAGTCGCCCCAGTACTACACAGCTTCATCACATGATTTCAGAAAGAAGAAGGCGTGAAAAGCTCAACGAAAACTTTCAGAATCTTAGATCACTTCTTCCTCCAGGAACCAAGGTACTGTACAATAAATCCACATACATCTATATGCGTGTGTGTGTTTTTATACTCCCTCCCTCATCTCCACAATATAATGTTAGTTACTTTGAGATCCATTAATGTTTATCTGTTAATTTCACCACTGCAATTTACGTTTAAATATGTATCCTTATATTTTTTACTCTCATTCAAACCCTCATTTAATATGAGTAAAGTTAGAAATTTGTTTTAATTTAAGGTAAATTTAATGACTTAATTTGATAAATTAGTTAAAGTGATTTGTATATTTAGCGAGAGAGTAATAGTACTGATCTTATATAACTTCAAGTAATAAATATACTCTTTTGAGCATTTCATCGAACAGCTTCAAAAGCCTTACTAAGAGAATATGAATTTTTGGTTTTGTTTCAGAAGGACAAAGCTTCGATACTAACAACAGCAAAGGAAGTACTGAGCTCATTAACAGCGGAGATAGAAAAGCTTAGAGAGAGAAACAAGCAGCTGGAGGGAACAACAATAACAACATCTTCATCAATGGCGGCGGCTGTGAAAGAAACAAGGGGTGACGATGATCATGAAATCGTAAATGAAAGGTTAAATGTGAGAATTTCATCTTCAGGCGAACAACCACCACCAGAATCAAGCTCGTCCTCAGAAGAAGGGAGAATGGTGGATTTGGAAGTGACGGTGAGGGGACAAAATTCTCAAGTGGATATTCTGATTCGATTACTGGGATTTCTGAAACAAGATCAAAATATAAGCTTGATTTCTATGGAAGCTATCACTCATATAGCTCATGCCACTTCCTTCAATCGAATCTCCGTAAAGCTGAGGGTTGAGGTATGCTCCTTTTTTTACGTAAACAAAAAAGCTTCATGAATATTATTATGGTACAAAAAATGATAATAAACAAAATCAATATTAATATAAAATGTAAAATTTATAAAATTTTATTAGAAGTTAGTGAAGCAATTAATTATTTAGACATATGGAGTTGCAATGCAAGTTGATAATATTGTGCACTTGAATTGACCTAGTTTCTAAGACTAGTTCATGTTAGGTTCATACTTAGAAATTTTCAATAGCATCCTTGGTAGTTTATCTTAATTATTAATGTCAATTATTGATTAGTTTTTTGGGTCTAAAAGCTTATCCAGTCCCTAATTAAATGTAATATATATATATATATATATATATATATATATATATATATATATATATATATATTCAAAAAGTTATCCCTGTTTAATGAGTTTTTCTCCATCTCTTAATAAATGATATTTTCAAATTTAATTAGGGGGTAGATTTAAAAAGGAAAAAAAAATTAGACAAATACAAGCTCATTGATCTGCATGTTTTTGACAACTAATTAGTATATTTAGAAATAATTAGGAACGGAAGGCGTAAGTAAAAAATTAAAACGAGCTTTAGTAGGCTAGCTTAATAATTAATAGTCAATTTAACGAACATCACGTTATTTATTTCATTAAAATAAAATATAAAAAAGATTACCAACAATGTTTTCATAATATTTAAATATATATCACCATATAGTATGTATCTTAGATAAATATATTAAAAAAGTAATAGAATAATAAGTTACCTAACCACCATATATTTGTGTTACTTCCCACAATCCTAATTATAAGACAGATGTGACTTTTTTTTTGAAGAGATTGAGGAAGTTAAGTAAATTACTTAATCATATGATATATTATATATCCTTAGATTATATTTTAGTTTATTAGTTAAATTAATTAGTTTGGAGAAAAAAATAAAAATACTCTAAATTAATTTAATTACCTTTCTTAATTTCTTCAAAAAATTAATTTAAATTTTATATTTAAAACTAGAGGGAGCATCAAATATTAATTTCAAAAAGTAGTTGTTATAGGATCCAATTTCCCTGCCTATTCTTTGGATAGGAATGGGGAGCTTGGCTCCTTTGGGCGGTCTAGATTAATTTTTTTTTTACTTTTTTTTTAAAAAATATTTTAATAGATAGAGCATCTAAAATAAATATAATTTCTCAACTAATATTTTTTTTAAAAAAATTACTTTTTTAATTAAAAAACTAGATAAAAAATTAAATTTGAATCATTCAGATCTTATCTAAAGGATCTATAATGATGAGCTCTCCCTACCCATCCTAAAGATAAGAAAAAAAATTGGATCCGTTGCTTGTTATAGGGAGAGGACCTTAAAGACAAATTAATTAAATTAATATGATGCCCAGACGCCATGCTTCTAGAATACTAAAACGTAGGCTATTAGATTTAGGGGGATGTGCTGCTGACATTTTATTATATTTTTTTGTTGATTCCTAGAAGAATATAATTCACTTTGGATTGGTAAAATGACAATAATGGAGAAAGTAATTAAATAATATATTAATATAGTGCACAGTTAAATTTAGGAAGGAGGTAAGAAAGTGCAAAAATGGTAGTTTGGTTTTGGTTAGGTGGTGTGCGTCGTAGATATGAAAGAGTCACAATCAAGTTGATAATTAATAATTCAAACCATTCAAAAAAAGGAACTCTAATTTTCTCAGCCGTCAAATAAGAATAACCCCACCTTGGTCTGTCTATTTTAGAATTGGATCATTATAGTGATTTCTTGTACATTTTGACATAGGACAAGACTATGACTAGGACGAGGATTTATATGACACAAATCAAGACACTAATTAAGAATAACTCTAAATTTCTTGTACTTTTGCTCTTATATTTATTATGTCACACTAATTAATAAATATATTTAGTCTTTTTTATATGACACTTATTTATTTTCAAAGAGCATTAAATATTTTTTTTATGTACACATATAATTAATAAGGTAACGGGTGAAAGTAATAATTTATATAATATTATAGTTTAATGAAATTAATAGGGATAATATTAAAAAATTACTTAAATTTTAGGTTAACTTTAATGATTTTAATTGTTTTGTTTTATTGATTTGTGAGAATTATTAACCAGTACCTTATAATAAAAAATAGAATGGGTATGAGATTAATGATACAATGACCTGCGCTCCCTAATTTTATCTAAGAAAAACCAAAAGGGGCTTAAATATTATTATTTTTATTTTTTAAAAATAAATTATCTTCATATTATATTATTAACTAATTCAACTTTAAGTCTCGTGAACTTTTCAATTAAGAAAATCTTGCAGCATGATTTTTTTTTCTGCACGTGATTTTGTTTAAAAAGTGTTAAACATCATATCTCTCATCCCCATATAACTGTTATTTTTAAATATTTTTAGTTATATTAATTATGGTTATACTTACAGGCACACTTATTTTTGTTTATTGGGTTAAAACACACACAATACCGATAGGTAATTTTTTTTAGTAACACCTAGTATACTAAATTAATTTTGTCATTAATCTGACCCCTAAAATATTTTCTTATTAGTACTCAATATCTAAAAGTAGTTTTTTCTTTTTTGCATCCAACACCTTAAAAACATTTTATATTGATGCATATCAAATTCATATTTGATATAAATTGTTTGGATTAAATTTCAAATTTTTTGAAATTAGAATATAATAATATTAATATTCTTACTGCCCAAATTTGGTAAAAACAATCTAAATATTCTTAAGAAAATGATGTGGTGTGGGAATTTAAACCATCCACCATCTTCCTCTGTCTCAATAAAAAAAAGCATATATCTCTGGTAAAAGATTGGGGGGAAAAAACCATGAAAATGTAAAAGACCAAAAAAAAAAGGAACAACTTGTTTGTAAAGAATTATAATAATATTGACTTCTTTTGATATGTGCAGGTAAAGGAATGGGACGAATCTGCCTTCCAGGAAGCAGTGAGAAGAGTTGTTGCTGACCTGGCACAGTAACTGACATCTGTACCAATCATCACAACACACGTCATCAACCATCTATATCTCTATATTTACTTATAGTATTCATATACATATATATTAATTATTAAATATATGCGTATGACTAGCATTTCAATATCTTCTGTGGAGGCGCTGCTTTACATTGACTCAAGTGGATGGGACCACTGACCCACCACTCCCCTTTTTGGAATCAGAAATGTATTAATTTCCTATTTAATATAATTGATTTATTTTTTAATTATGAACAAACGTGTGGTACCAATACCATATCTTATTATTATCATTTTTAAATTTCTATGTAACAAGCTTGTATATATAAAAAAAATGTGTCTGGTTCTTCAGGAAGATATCAGCAAATGAATTCTAAAATATGTTATATAACTTTTTTTAATTTGAAGAAAAAAGATTAAAGGAAAATTGTCCTTCATGATAGGTTTAGGTGGACAATTGCTCGTTGGCTTTGTCATCAAGCTTTCGATCTCTGGTTTATGTTTTGAGAGGCTTTTTCAATGCCTTGTGAAAAATGTAACGAATGACAGTATATTATTTCAATAAGGATGAATACACACACACATATAAACGTCAGTCCTGCAACCCTCAGATCTGAATTACAGATTATGTACTTAATATCTTTGACTCTCCATAATATATCGAGCGATACACATGCGGTTGGTACATGTACGTTGGCAATGCCCAGCTTGCTGACAAGTGTTTTGAGCCGATCTTTCCCAAGTGCTTTTGTAAACATGTCTATCAATTGGTTTTTTGTCCAAATCTTTTGTGGCATTACTTCTCCTAAACTGATACCTTTCTCTAATGAAGTAACAATTCATTTCTACGTGTTTAATTTGCCCGTGAAATACTGGATTCAAGACAATATGTAATGCTGCTTGATTACCACAATATAATGGTGTGGTTTTGCTCTATAGTGCCAATAATTCTTTTGGTAGCCATTACAATCATACAACTTCACTAACTGCACAAGCCATCACTTTGTATTTTGCCTCAGCCAATGACTGAGCTATAACATTTTGTTTCTTCACCCTCCATGACACGAATGAACCTCCTAGTGACATGAGGTACCAGCTACATCATCAAGGAGTTAAGGGGCATCATGCCTAATCTACATCACAATGTGCTTCAAATTCCAAGGTTCCATAGACTTTAATCAAGATACCTTTTATGGGGTACATTTTACATAACGCAAAACTCTTTTGACTGCCACCATATGCGAGTGCTTGGGTGAGTACATAAATTGGCTCAATGTATTAACATCATATACTATATCTGGACAAGTTATGGTTAAATATTGAAGCTTTCTAACTAACCTTATACATCTCTTGGCATCCACGTCAGGTTCATTTTCATCATTCTGCAGCTTACGATGTTGCTGCATGGGAAATGACTAGAATGACAATTCACCACTCTCATCTCCTTTAGAATATCCAGTGTGTGTTTGTGTTGACTTAGAACAAGGCCTCACAAAGAGTGTGCCACTTCAATTCCGAGAAAATATTTTAACTTTCCTAGGTTTTTAATGCTAATATAATTTTTTTTTTTTATCCAGATGTCGCTTTATTTCTTGTATCTTCTTTGCATCATTATAAGCTAAAGTACATTGCCAACATAGAGCAAACAAGCGATATAATGATGCAGTAGTGCAAAAAGTAAATAATGATTTATCTATCTTACCTTGTAAGTATCCAATGTCAAGTGGTGCCTAAAAAGGTCAGGGGTTTGTGGCCTGACTTGTTACAAACCTGGTCAGGTCTGGCCTATTAGGTTAAAAGGTTAGGTTAATGCCTCTTATAAGGCCTGACAGGCCGGCCTGTTTATATTATTAGTATTAATTTATGTAATTTTGGCCTGTTTTTAGCCTGTTTAAAGTAGACATGTTTTCAACCTATGATCTGTTAGCTTAATTAAATAAAAAAAAATCAATTTTTTTTTTAAAAGGGCCTTAACAGGCTACAGGCCAGCTCAAGCCAAAAAATAGGTCTATAACAGGTCATAGGCCAAACTCATGGCAATATGTTACAGAACAGGCTAGCTAGTGCCTAAGATAATTTATGATACCAATTACGGGATGCTTGTCGCAGCCCCGTAGAGGAATTTTTTCAGTTCCCCTCACGAGTGAACCCTTGAAGGACGCACATACAAACTCTTTCATAGAGATCACTATAGAGGAAAACATTGTTACCATCCAACTGCCATATCATCCACTAATGTTTTTCAAATGTGAAATTATTGACAAATTAATTAAAATTATAAATGGTGTTGATATTCTAGCCCTTCAAGGTTATTTTATCCACAATATGGAAACAATGACACGAGACTCTTTTACAAGGATTTTAATAATTATAAATAAAACCTAGGAGGCATGTCGCCTGTTCGCCTGTTTTGACTAGGCCCCCTATCGTAGAAAGAGAATGAATAATGGAGAGGATTCAGTAATTCAAAATGGTCAAAGTGTATTTTAATTAAAAACTTCCAAAGTCATTAAATTAAAATAACCCATAAATATATGTTTGTGATGGTGATCCTCAAGCAATTCCATGACACATATTATATAGAGAGAGAGACAAATTACATTTCATTCTTATAAATATGATAAGATTTTCATTTTAGTTCCTCCAAAAAAAACTTTAAGTTGAGACTAAAGTGAAAATATTAAAAATTTTATAAGACTGAAATATAATTTTTTGGATATCTGAATTCTATTATGTAATTTTAGGAGGCAAGGCCACCTCTACTCCTAGTCCCACCTCTCTGTATATATACATAAGAAAATTAAAGAGTTGTTTGGTTGGTTATAGAGATTGTGTGTCAAAGATTAATTCACGTAGGGAAAGTGATAGGGACTCCTATTATTAGTCAATCAAATTTCTCTGTGGAATTTTCTAACTCTTAACTTTTCAGACGGCGCTTTTGACTGCATCTCTTCAAACAAACAAACCATCGCACACATAACAATAGATTCCTTTAAAAGTGATACAAAGAGATTCAAAGCAATCAAGTAAGAGATGTAACAAAAAAAAAAAAAGACAATTTCTATAAAGTCTTAGTTGTTATCATTTAATATATTAAAGTTATTATTCTCTCTCATATCTTTAATATATGTTTTAATTAGAAAGTTGATCTTGATCATAAATATAAAATTTATTTTTTATTTTTGTCACTATTTTGTAAATTCATACATATTTATGCTTTGTCAACAACAATAAAATAAGAGAGAGATTAAATGAATTAAGAAGTATGATTAAGGTGTTTAAAAAAAATGTCATATTAACTACTTTAACTAACTTTTTTTGCCAACCCTAAGCTAACTTCTTTAATTTAATTAAATTAAATAAATATGTTTTATATTAGAGGTAGGAGGGAGTACGTATTTGTTGAAATGTTGTTTTCATTGATGTTTTATAATTTTTTTTATTGAAATTAGTTGTAATGACATTAGTTGCTGACATTTTAACTTTGATGCGTTAAAGTTGTAAATTTTAAAATATCATTGCCATTTCATTTTTTTCAATTAGGGGATTTTGGTTGACAAAATTTAATCTCAGATTAGTCCTTATAACCCTCATAATGATTAGGTCATTTCGAGATCTTAAATTGGAATTTGCATATTTGAAATGTTTTTTTTGAGTCCGTCTTTATTTTATTATTTTTTAAGTCTTTCTTCCATTAACTAAAATATTTAGAGAAAGATATCTATCATATTCATCAAGCTTGATAATATTTAAATATAAATTGATAGATGGCACTTAATACTATTACCTCCGATTATATCTAGTTAGTAATGCAAAATTATATTAGAAACTAAGCTTTACATTTAGAATTAGATGAAAAGTAAATAAATATAAAAATTACTATCTTGTAAAAGCCTTTTAACTATTAAAAATGGAGTTTTACACACACACATATATATATTTATATTTATTGAAAAAAGTAATTTCTTATTTATCTTGTACATTATACGGGGAGAGAATATTATTTCTTTTCAACTAGACAAATCTCTTGTATATTATCCATATTTTTTTATCTGAAAATATAATATATTAACAAACGAAAACACTATAAAACAAAAACAAGAAAGATTTATGAAGGCCTCGTAGAGTTGTAGTCTAATGACATCAAACTCCTTTTTTAAAATTTTACTTAAGTGTGAATCTATGACTTCAAACAATATATAAATGAAATAGGTGTATGACAAAATAAATAAATAAATAAAGATGTGGATCAAAATCCCTCAGAACAAGTCCAAAACGGAGATCTTATGGCAAAGTTCGCATCCCTATATTAATTAAATACTTGGAAAGTCTATCAAAACTGCAGAATCCATTTATTAACCAACTCCACTCATGATGTTACATTAATCTATTTAATGGATGCCATTATGACTTTGCTGCAATAACACATGAGACAGCTTAGGACTAAGTAACATTATATTGGGCCACATTAGCCCACCTTGTAACAACCCACTTTTTCATACTTCATAATCATATTTGAGGCATTATCAGCCTCTAAATGTGAACGTTTTTCTAAGTAGAGATTTAAACCTATGCTTAGTAAAAAAATAAAAAAAAAATAATTGTATTAAGAAAAATACTTCCAAAAAGTTGAAAAATTTTATAGGAACCCATGGAATCTTAAGGGAAAAGTCACCTAAGCCTTACAATATCATAATACTACAAACAGAGTTGTTGGGTCTAACAGAGGAAACTAATCCCTCACAATGTAATGAATCAATATTTGAATCATCACTAAAAAAGATGCCCACATATTACCTCTAATAAAATGATACCTATGTGTATAAAAAAGAAAAGGTGGTTATTTAAATGATTGTTTTCATTGACAAACCCTAACCAACTAATTTTATGAAACTAGTTGATGGTTTTTGTTGTTGTACAAGAACTCTAAATCAGTGTAATTAAAAACCCTGATCGAACCGACCGCTTCGGTTCAAAAACCAGAGAACCAGTAGGTAAACCGGTCCGATCGATGCATTAACCCATTTTAATTATTCTTATTTTTTGTAAAAATCAATTTTTTTTTATTTTCTTTATAATTTAATATTAAAAACCATGAAATCTTTATTTTATCACCAGTTTGGTTTCGAGCTTGCTTTGGTTTAACTCTAGTCAGACCCATGACCCAGTACTTCAACTGGTCTAGTTTTAATGACCTTGCCCTAAATACCCTCAGCAAGGAACGTGGATATTTCTGCGAGCATGGACATACTTCTCTCGGTTAATAGTTTTTTTTGCGACACTTTGAGATTTTTCTATATATCTCTTGGTTAATAGCTTTCGTTATGCTATTATGGTTGTGGTTTAATTACGTGGCTTTCTTTTCCATGGGTTTGATTATGTTTGTTCTAAGTGTGGGCTTGGTTCATAGGTTTAGGTTTGCTTCAGAGCTTCTACCTCTCCCAATGTATAAGAAAAACAAAAACACTGAAAGTCTTAATAATCCTTTGTGTTTTATCTCACCAGCCAAACAAATAATTTTATGAAATGACACAAGTATGTTCTCATCTAATAATTAAAATGATAAAAAAAAAAAAAATTATATTTTAACACATTATAATCTATTGAAAGAGAAAAAGAGGGAGCCCAAAAATGTTATACATGAAAAGTTATATCCTTACAAATGATCACTAATGGTTTCTCACCCTTTATAAGGAAATTCGAATATAGGAAAACACACTTGTCGGGGGAGAGAAGATTAACTTATAGCCCAGCCTCCTAGTTTACCAAAAATAGTTACTGGCTCAATAATTAACTACTGACATTGCTAACCCATATCAATTGACACTTTTCCTCCATACAAAGTTTGCACACGCCTCGAGTATTTTGGCACATGAATCAATGACCAAATAGTACCATTAGAAGCGACCACATACAGTAAACAATGCATTTGGATCCCCTTATTTGCTCAAGAAAGAACATAGACATGGAATAGAATCCATCTAAGGCCCACAATAACAAGTGGACCCCACTTCTACTTCTATATCTTTCCTCCACATGAGCAGTCAAGCATCTGAGGGGACCAAGTGATGGTGAACCACAAGCGCTTGAGGATCTTTTGCTTCAGGCTCCCTCCAAGGAAGGAAGGATAAAATGAAGCATACTTAGGGAGTATCAGCCAAATCATACTTCTGCAGCAGCCATAGCAGCAGCTTCTTCATCAGAAGAATAAGGTGATACAACTTCATCTTCATCAGTTACCTCTGCTTCTTTATCAGCAGTAAGAAGCTTTTCCCTCAGCTTCAGAATAAGTTCTTCTTGAACACTAGGGTTACTAGCCAGGAACTTCTTAAGAGCATCCTTGCCATGGAAGTTCTTGCCCTTGTAGTTGTAAAATGAACCAGACTTGGATATGAATTTGTGTTTTAGGCTCAAATCTAAGACCTCTGCTTCTCTACATATGCCCTTTCCAAACTCAAGCTCAAACTGTGCAGTTTTAAATGGAGGAGCAAGCTTGTTCTTCACAACCTTCACAAGGATCTGGCTTCCTATAGCCTGCAAGGCATGCATTGTAAACATGATGGAGGAGGAAAATCCATAATCATACGAAAAGTATCAAGCGCTAAACATATTGATCCTATGATATTTAATATTACTAGTGAAAGCCATTAGGTTCAACATAGATTAATCTCAAATCTAGTAAGCATACAAGTTAATATCTCAACATTGTTTTTCTCCAATATTTCATCAAAAAGCGCACAGGCGTTAATGTTGAAAATACCAAAATGATGTTTCATATATACTAATAACTGGAATTTTGACCCATGTGTTGCCCCTGGATGCTTAAAATCTGAAGGGATCAAATTTATAAAAGAGAAGGCCATAAAAAGGGCATGGAGACCGGAGGAACAAAGTTGAATCTGTTGGATGAGGATAAATTCAATCT
This sequence comes from Acacia confusa, assembly GCA_037074495.1. Classification (NCBI taxonomy): domain Eukaryota; kingdom Viridiplantae; phylum Streptophyta; class Magnoliopsida; order Fabales; family Fabaceae; genus Acacia; species Acacia confusa. Next base: position 12,214,806 of record CM073514.1, read on the forward strand.
AGAAATTAGCAGTAATTCTATTTAGAGTTAATATCATTGTTGGCCGTTACATTTTGATCGAATTTTGGTTTTGATTCTTATAGTTTTATAAGGACTTGATCTGAGTTTAAGTATAGGGATCAAAACCAAAGCTTATTAAAAGTACAAGGACCAGCCCTTAAACTTAAAAGGAGACCAACTCCTTATGAAGCTAGGGGAACCAAAACCAAAATTCAGTTAAATAGTATGACTTGCTGGAGAGGATGCTGTTAAATCTAAAAATATGACATCACTCATATTTCCCGTAAAATTGCAACTAGAAGAAGCGGCTTGTAGCTTTAATTTAAGCCAAACCTTAGTGATTAAAGCATACAATTACACTATTCATACTCATTGAACACTAGCATTTTAACAGGCAAGTCAAACAACACAGCAGGAAGCAAAAAGGCAGAGGAATAAGCAGATTTTTTGTACCTCTTCTCCCTTCTTAACAAATCCTATTCGCTTGATATTTAGCCGCACTGAAGCATAGAATTTCAATGCATTACCACCACAAGTAACATCCATTGGCCCGCCAAACCCCCCAAAAGTAGAAAGCTTTGACCTCACCTGTAGAAGCATACAAGAATCCTCTACTATTGAATCTAATAACAGCACCTCTCATTTAATTTGAACAAATCCAGATTGCTCAGCGTATAGCACCCACAAGTAACAAAAAGAGAGACAGATTAGGACCATTTAAGTTTTGTCCAAACAATAGGCTTTTTAGAATACCATAAATTCTCTGCAGCTCTTGGTCAGAGGCTCCTTCCTATCAATTAATAGCTTAAACTTTTGATATCTACGATTTAAGCAAAACAAAATAATGCAGAATTTCACAGTGTATAGCAATAAAGAGCATAAAAACATGGTATGGCGATAAAAAGTGCAAAGTAATATATTCACGAGGAGAGGTCAGAAGCAGAACAAAGCTACAGAGGAGGGGAAGGTTTAATATCACCACAAAAATGAGCAATCTAAGAAAAACAAAAGAAAGAAGAAAAGGGATCAAAGTATCTTCCATCAAAAGTGAAGTATAAACTCAACCGATATCTAGAAAATGAAAGCAATACTGGGTCAAAGCATTAATCAAAACTTGGACCAAGATGAAACTAGCAGATGGCAAACAAACATAAACGAAGGCTGATATAAGTCATATAACTATCAAATTGCCCAAGATTAAATAAATATAAATAAAACTACACTCTGCACTTTGACCAGAAACAAATTAATGATGCTGAATCCACAATTAAAGCTGGTACCTGGTTTGTAAAAATCAATATACAGTTGGACTTTGATAAAGAGTGGCAAAATTTTCGAAGTGCTTGGCTCATCAACCTAGCCTGCATTGCCATGTGAGCATCACCCATTTCACCATCAAGCTCGCCTTTAGGAACAAGAGCAGCTACCTATCATTGGACACACAGCAAAAAAGTTAGTACAGATATATCCAAGAAACATAAAACAATGGGTTAAGTAGCAAATTTGCCCCGAAAATATATGCCTTGGAGCAATATTACCCTGGAAATTTTTTCAAGTTCAATGTCACCCTAGAAGTTTAAAAATGTAGCAATGTTGCCATTTTCCATGAAAAAATTGATGTTGACTGTGAAAAAATTGACGTTGACCTTTAATGAAAAAGAGTAATATTGTTACACTTTTAGACTTCTGGGGCGACATTGAGATAAAAAAACTTTTAATGCAAAATTGCTCTTGGGCATATACTTCTAGAGCAGATTTGCAACTTAACCCTAAAACAATTTAAGAGAATGTAAATCATGTAGAAGTTAAAAGGGCACGAGAAATTGAAAGAAGAGGGGGGAAAACTAAAACAACACAGGCAGTAAGCACATAAGTCCATTAAAGAAACTTTAAAACGCAGAAAGCAAGATTCAAATAATAGCAATATTTGCAATTAAAATTGAAGGTAAATTAGGTCCTATAGCAATTATTAAAGCAACTCGTTTCTTACATAACATTATCAACATCACATGCATCATTCTCACGGTTAATAGCTTTGCATTATGTTGGAGTGGAATACATATAATAGCAGAGACATGCAAGCAATGATACTCATAAAAATCACAAATTAGAGAAGAAAATGTTACAGAAAGCACAAAATAATACTCATAAGAGTGTAGCAGTGAGCATGCATACTTACAAAAATCTATAACCAACCAGAGAGAGTGAAGAAAAACAAATTAAAGAGATAAAGCTCCATACTTACACTGTCAACAACAATTACATCAAGTGAATCACTTTGAATTAAGGCATCAACAAGACTAAGTGCTAGTTCACCACATTCAGGTTGAGCGAGAAGCAATTTCTGAGTATTTACACCAATAGCTCCCGCGAGTTTTTTATCAAGTGAATGCTCAGCATCAATAAAAGCACAATAACCTACACAAAACAAGCATACACAAAATCCTTATAGTGATACTCTGGCATGCTGATCACATTGATAGAATAGATAAAATGAGAAATTTTTTACCAACAATTCAAAACCTTCAATAATGTTGGTCAGAGGGATATTATTTTAAGTAATTAAACTGATTTACGCGTAAGGCTGCGCCCATCCAAGTAATTACCTCAGGCAAATATCCAGAGAAAGGGAGGGGGGAGATTAAATCAATTACAAATTATGACTATAAAATTAATCAATACTACAAAGGTCACCATATCTACAGAAATAATAGTCCTAACAAAGCATATAAAGCAATGAGCATTATAATAATGATGGCAGAAGTAACATATAGAGATAACCTCCTTGCTTCTGCGCTTCTGCAATCACATGTAAGGCAAGAGTAGTTTTCCCAGAAGCCTCTGGCCCAAATATTTCCACAACACGTCCCTACAAATATCACACTGAAACATATTAATCAGTGTACACATATTTCACGCTGCAGAATAATATTGGTCCTCTCGTCCCTCTTAATATACACAAACCAATTTTGCATGTGAAAACTAAATCTTTCACTGTTTCATTTCCTAAATATTTTTTTACTCAGAGCACACTATAAAAGCCAAATTGTTAATTTTGAAGATTTATTAGTGATGACAATCATATACAACTACAGTAACTTTCTTAAAGTTTATAATATTCAACGAAGCAAAAGAAACTTCTTTATGCAAGGATCTAATGATACCTTTGGAAATCCACCAACTCCTAGTGCCATATCGAGAGCAAAAGAACCAGTTGACACTACAGCTACAGGTTCATGTTTTCCAGAGGCAGAGCGACCAAGCCACATGATAGTTCCCTTTCCATGTGCAGAAGTGATCTGATCCAGGGTTTTTTGTATGGCCAACTCTTTCTTAGATGTATTTTCTTCACACGAATCACTTCCATCTGATTTTGACCCCTTTTTACCTTCCAGTAGACCGAAATAAGAGCTATCATCATTGTTGTCATAATAAAATCAATGAACATCAAAGGGCATAATTAGACAACGAATTTCAAAGACTTGTAGTGGTCCCTTCGTATAGGGTTTGGCAAAATTAATTGTGCAATATGAACTAAGCCCATCAAGTTCTTTTTGTTATATCATCAACTAAATATACAGAGGAGGGTAAAAAGCTAAAAGCATTCTTCAACAACCTCGAGTTGAGAAGCTTAAAATTTGCGATGTGCCCAATAATCCATGTCTAAATCCCTGAAAAAAACAGTTAACAATTAGTAAGTATATCGTTGATTACACACCAAACCCAAACTCAAAAAGAAGAGGTTAGTGGGAGAAATTTTCATACATGACTCACAAATGGCCATAATATTTTTCCTGGCACGATCAAGGAAAAAGCTTACGCTCCATTACTTGATTAGATTTTCACGACTAACAGTTCAAACAAACCCCTCCCTAAAGGGGGAGGAAATGACAACAATAAGGTAACCGAGCTGCAGCAGAATCCCTCAAAAGGGAAGGTATAGAAACAAGAAGGGGAATGATAGGACAATGGAACATTTCTTGTGCAACAAAAATAAAGCCGAAAAAGGAATGTCGATTAAGAGAGAATCGATGGCCCTGCATAAAGATAATGTACAGGTGGTAAAATAAGAATGTTCAAACAAATAAAGTTGTACCATTGTTTTAACGTCATGGCCGAAAAGAGAGCTCCTGAGAAGGTAAGCTTTACGAAGCAGCCTGGACATGGTAGCAACTTGCAGAAAAAGGCAGAAACTTTCTCGAACATTAAACAATGTAAGGAGCAAAAGAAGATAGAGCTTCCCTCATGAATAAGCTGAAACTTGAACCATCAGTCTCTCTCTCAGACAAGAACACTGCCGCGTTTTTTTTAGGGTTTTTGGGTTTAATTAATTAATCTGATTTTTCCCTCCAATTTGAAGGGCAGGGTCGCCGGTAGGGGTGTAAACAGGCCAAGCCTGTTCTGTAACATACTGGCCTGAGCCTGACCTGTGGCCTGTTACAGGCCTACTTTTCGGCCTGGGCCTGGCCTGTATATAGGTCTGGCCTGGCCTGTGGCCTGTTAAGGCCTGTGTGTTTTTTTTTTTTAAAAAAAAAAAAATTAAAAAAAAATTTTAATTTTTTTTTATTTAATTAAGCTAACAGGCCACAGGCCGAAAACAGGCCTACTTTAAACAGGCTAACAACAGGCCAAAATTACATAAATTAATACTAATAATATAAATAACAGGCCACAGGCCGAAAACAGGCCTACTTTAAACAGGCTAAAAACAGGTCAAAATTACATAAATTAATATTAATAATATAAACAGGCCGGCCTGACAGGCCTAAAAGGCCTCTTATCAGGCCTGGGCCTGGCCTGTTAAGGGAAAACAGGCCTCATAAGAGGCCTTGGCCTGGCCTTTTAGCCTGACAGGCCAGGCCTGACCAGGCTTTTAACAGGCCAGGCCACAGGCCCCTCTGGCCTTTTTACACCCCTAGTCGCCGGTGAGAGGTCGGGATTCTCGAGAGCGCCACTAATGGGGTCATGCCCGAAAGAGTTCAAAGAAATTATATATATATATATCCTTAAAAAAATATTATTTCAACTTCAAAATTTTAAATAAATGATTTTTCAACAAAAACGAGTTATATTATTTTTATTATCAACAGAATTTTAAACTTGTATATTTCTGTCATTTTTCCTATTTATTATACATACTCTCTTATTTTTATTTTTTTAGAAGTACCTCTATTATCATTATCAAGTATCATTGAATTGTATTTTTAAAAAAATTTCAATGCACGAGATTACTCATGTAGTTGGCTTATAATGTGAGGTTCATAGTTCAAAATTCAAAAGTAATTGTTGATTTGTAAACTTTATTGACTAGCAATCCGTAATGTGTTAAATTCATAATATAAAATAAAATTTAAAAGTATTATAATATACACACAAAAATATCATTATAATATAATCTTAGTTAAGGCACAGATTAACCAATAAAGTGTTACATTATAAGCACCTACCACAAAAAAGTTTTAAATGAACCATAACAACCAAAAATCAATTAAAAATTGTAAAATAACACAATGCTCTTAGAATTAAAGTAATGGTCATAACTTTCTAGGTGTGAATTAGACAATAAAGTGTTATGCTTGGAATACCTAACACAAATAAGTTTTGAAGGGACTAAAAGTATCAATGAACAATTAAAAATGTGTAACTAACACAATCAACATTTAAAATTTAGGTAACTAATACAATGACGTTAAAGTCAAGCTAACAACTGTTTGATGTGAATTGAATATTGTGCAGTTAGCTAATGAGAGTGTCAAGATGACATAGATATAATTTTTTTGCACAAACTTATCCTTAGCCTTAGATCTCTACCTTTGACATACGACTTAAGAACCTCTATCTCTTCTTCATCCCCTTCTCCTTCACATCCAGCAAGGAAGCAAGAACCTGAGGGCGTTCCAAGTAGGTCGAAAGCGAACTGATGTTCTCTACTCGATTAATATCTAACAACACTGGCTTGTTCCCTATTCTTTACAACTTTTCACCGGTGAATTTCAAGTATATCCAATTTTTTTCTTTGGTTTTCTATCGCCCCATACTGTGGCTTTTTCTAATTTGTTTGTGTTGAAAATTCAGCTACCAAGTTCTATTGAAGATCAACCTAATACTAAATGACCACTGACTTGATTTTAACATTATCATTGTGTTAGTTATCCATTTTAAATTGGTTATTGGTACTTTTAGTCGGTTTAAAACTTAACTTTTTTTTTTAAACGATCGGTACTTTAGTTATAATGGCAATGTAATATTTTACACTTTTTAATTGATTTTTGGTATTTATGATCCACTTAAAAACATTTTATGCTGGGTGTTACATGGTGTAACACTTTATTAACCAATTTTCACCTTAACCCTACAATATAAAACATAATGTAACTATTTTTATTTTAAGATTTAAAGTGTAATTTTAACCATTAAGTTGTTTTGGCTATTAGCATCTAGCAAAATTAAATTTAAAACTGTGCAAAAATAAATATAATCTTTTAAAAATGATACACTTTTAAAATTTTCTGGTAATTGACTCAAATGTCTGTCTCCTTTTTGTGAAACTCACTTGTGCTCCCTCTGGTTATATAACTGAAGTTTGGGCTAATTTAATATAATTGCCAAAAAATATCATAAGTAAACACAATTGCTGATTATTATTCATTTCACTTGTTACTTGTATTTCTTTTATTGTATTGAGAATCAAATTATGCAATTCTAGTAAGCAGAACACAATAAAAAAATTGTGTAAATAAGAAATCGGTATACATTTTTGCCAACAAAACAAATAAGTAAATAATTGTTGTTCATTTGGCCAAAAGAAAATAATTATTGTTCCAAGTGCATTTTCATGTTCAAAGTATGACTGGACTCCTAGCGGCTAATGGTGATATTTGAGAGTAAATGAATAAACTTCCTATTAAAAAAAGTAATATTATTAGTATTAATTTTTTAAACCTAATTATTATCACTATTAAAGGCTGAATATGTTTTTTTTAAAAAAAAAATCCAAGGGATTTAAATATAATCTCTCAGAGAATCATACAATAATAAGTTCCAATATACTCCTTGTCCTTTTTATTGTGCAAAACAAATTAATGATTAAGATTAGTTAAAAACAATAAATATATAAAAAATGTCATTTCACCCTCAAGTATACCCGTTTATGAAAAGAAAACATAGAAGAAAGAATGAGTAAGAAATATTGAGAATAAATGAATAATTAATGATTAAATGAAAGAAAATTAGTGGTAAGTGAGAGATAATTAGTATAAATATGTATATTTAATAGAAGTAGAAAGTAAAAAAATAGTTTAAATTTTAAGATATTAAAAAAATTGTTTACATTAAATGCCAACATTAAAATAAAGTTACTGATATAAAAAAATTTAAAAAAAAAAAACCAGAAGGAGAAAAAAGTAACAGTAATTTATCCCGTTTATTGAAACTTTGGTAATTAAATCTATTCCATGGCACTTCATAATAATTCCCCCTTTTTTTTCTTTTAAATTATGGATGGGACTGAAAGAGAAAGAATATATTATAGGCAAAATTGACCTAGAGGCCCAAATTACTAAGATAAATACAACAAAAGGCCCTCCACACTTTCCCATACCAGAAAAGACCCTAGTATTAAGTCCCAAGGCAAATTACCAAAAAACCGACACTCTAGCTATCTGAACCATTCTCAGATTCCATCTATTCCATCGAGACCCACTTCCTTCACCCCCTCACTCACCCACACTCTGAACCATCGAGACCCACTTCCTTCACCCTGAGCCATTTTGGGATTCTCTAAAATCTGAACCACCCACTTCCTTCCTTCGGTTTGTTCGATCGGCCTCTCTCGTCACTGCCCATACTAGAAGACCATATTCGTCTTCCTCAACCTCCGACAAAGAGCTCTAGTGCGCCAGTGTTGCTCATCCTTCCTTTGTCGCAACCTTCGACCTCGCATTGTAAATCTGAGGTTCTAAGCAACCACCGTCGGTTGAGGTTGTCTCCCCCAGTTACTGCCTTCGTTTTATCGGTAAATGTTTTACTTTCTTATGCCTTCGTCGTTTTGCATTTGCCCCCGCTGCATTTCCCCCCTTGATTAACGAAACTTGTTTAAAAAAGTTAAGTTTTTTGAGCCAATTTCTCTAACTGTTTGAGCCGATTTGAAAGTTAAGATTTTTCAAAAGTTAAGATTTCTCCCCCCTTCGTTTTTCTCTTACTGTTTGAGCCAATTTGCTTAATATAATGAAAATTAGTTTTTCATATAATGAAGTCCTTCTAGTTTGCAATACGCTACAAGAATTATTGAGTGTATAAATGTGGCTTAAAAAGAATAAATTTATTTTCCTGGAACATTTGAAGACAGAAAAAACTTGCTAATCCATTATTATTCTTTCAATTTTGCTTTACTCTATTCCTTCAAGTCAAGTATATGTTGATGTTAAGCTGGTTAAGACTCCTAGTGACAGTAACTGTGAATCAGGTGATAGACTGATAAGGATGGTATTGGTTAGATGTTGGCTTGATATATCGGTACGTAGCTGTTGCTGAATTAGCTTTAGATTGCTTTATCTTTTGAATAGATTGAATTAATACTAGTTTAGATTTTAATGGTTTTTTTTTTAGAATTTATTTTGGTAAGCTTAGAGTTAGTTTGTAGCTTAATAGATATGAACTTTGTATTTGATGCAGAGGTTTTCAATTACTGGCTATAAGTTATTAACGTTTTTCTTTAGCGTGTTAAATACTTTCTCTTATATGCCCTCTTCTAAAATCTGAAGGCTCCAGTAATACATAAATTGCTCCTTATGTTTTGACTATTTTGATCTATTTATTGTAATTTTCTGGTTTATAGAATACAGATGTTTAATATAAACTAGTGATGGTTAATAATAGTTTTTCATTTCTTTTGCTGCTATGGAGGCTAGTGTATTCAAATTTTTGTCAGGTAGATGCAGAAAGTCTAAATGGCCTCTCAGAGTTTGAACAAAGGTCTGAGCAGGTTGTTGTAATAAAAAGTCTTTAAGTATGTTATAAGAGAAGTAACTGCTATGGTACCATGACAGATAAAACTACTGAAATTTGTAGGGAGGTCTTATTTTGGGTGCCTATGGATCTTCTCAGTCTTTCTAGTTCCCTGGTTATCACAGTCATATCTATTATACATAGAAGGCAAAATCTCAAGCACTAAGAGGTTTCATTAGACTTTTTCTGTTAGGCTTTGAAGGAGCTATACAAATATTTGACATTACATATCCAAAATTTTATAATATTAGGTTTACGACCTATGAGTCCATTCTATACATAGACTCTTTTCAAAGTTTAATGTTTCCTAACTTGGGACATTGCACCCCTTATGGCACTTGAAGCCAAGATGTTATAAATGCTAACAAAGTTACGTAGATTTTCCTTTCTCTCCTTGCTTTTGACTATCATGTCCTACTTTATTGAATGAGTTACAAAGATTTGAACCAAGTCCTAGAGTTGGTCTCCAGTGCCTATTTTCCACAACCTTTCTAGTCTCACTTACTCTTACATTACAAGGAATCAAGTTGCATTTTATTAAGCATGTCAGTAAAGATGCCTCAAAAAGCACTATTGACCCATACATTGAGAAGAAACAGTCAAGTATTCTTGAGTTGACAATTATTTTTGCACTTTTGAATATATATGTGCAGTAGCTATAGTTTCTTCCTCTTTGACAGGAGCAAGTAATTAGCTCTAGAGCTTTTGAATTTGTTTTACATTTAGCAGTTATTACATTCTGTCCGAGAAAGGTAGGAGAGGAGTAAGTTGTGGAAAAAAAATATGTATTGGAGAATTTTCAACGTGGTACCTTAGCATTGATATTTTACCTGTTGAAAAGATATCTCTGTATTATGACTTTTGATTATATTTTTTTGTACAAGAACATTCATCTCACTTTTCGAAAAGAAGTTCATCTTATTTATTTTTATTTTTATTTTTAGGTTTATGGTTTAGGGAGTAATGTAACATGTAAGAGACCTCATTTTTAAAATTGTATGGAAATTTTTACTCCTCTAATGGTTGAAACGTATTCTTGGTGCCTTCCATGAAAATAGGCCCTTCATGATTGCCCACCTTTCTTCTTTTTGTGCATGTTGAAATGTGATTGCTCTGGATTCATTGTTGCATTATTATTCTGAGTCTTTTGGTTGCAAGTTGTAAGCTTAATTGATTATAGTTTTCATATTACAAATTTGACAACAATGAGTACTTCAAAGAGGGCAGCAAGGTTCTCTGGGTGTAATTTGTTCACAGAAGAGTTCTTTAAGAGGCACGACGAAAAACAAAAGATGAAAGGCAAGGGAAAGAAAAGTCAAGACAGTAAAAAAAACCTATCAAGACTTAGGTGTAGAACTGAGAGCAGTATGGAAGGGTTTAAGTGCCGCTGAAAAAGCTGAATACAAAAGGAAGGCCTAACTACTAAGAGGCCCAACCAAAGCCCAAGTGGACAAATACACCGCGCCATTCCTAGCAAGATGCGCACCCAACACTTTCTTGCAAGTGGCTGAACAGTTAAAGGACAAACCCGAAGCCATGGCAAGGCTTCAAAGGATAGGGCTTGATAGTTTACTTGAAATAAGCTGTAGAAAGATCAACCGGTCCCTATGTGCTCAGTATATGAAATGTTTTGACCCCCTACAAAGGAAGTTTGCATTCGAGGGTAGACCCGAGCTTTAAGGGTTGAAGATGTCCATCAACTTATGGGTCTACCTTTGGGTGGGCGGGAGATCAAAGTTACCGTGAGCGACCAAAATCCTATTTTGGTGGACTTTAGGACTGTATACAAGAAAGTGAATTATAAAATAATCGGTGACATGTTGTTAGGAACCATTGATGACAACTTTGAGTTTCTGTTTGTCCTATTCACCCTTGGTACCCTCTTGGGACCAAGTGCATCCGTCTATGTTAGTGGTTATATGTTGAAGTTGATGATGGTCACTAAGGATGCACTTGGCCAATTCGATTGGTGCTCCTTCATCCTTCATGAACTCGTCGAAGAGATCGCTGAGTTCAAGGAAAACTCCCACAAGTCCAAAGGCAAAAAGAGCAAAACTGTTGGAGGATGTGTATACTTCCTCATGGTAAGTTGTGTCTACTTGAATTTGTATTTAAACATTATACATCAGCTACTGGCTGTTGTTATTAATGGTTTGAAATTGTTTTTTCTTTTTCAGCTATTTTGTTTGCAGAATTTTCCTTTGGCTGACGCCATTGCCCCTACACCCAATTTAGCCATGGCTTATTGAACGGATGACATCGTTAAGAGTAGACTGGTTCTCGAGAAACGAAGCCAAAAAGGCCTTCTGGTTGGTCACTCTCGTTCTCAGCGACCAGGCACTGACTCACAGCCATCGGTCTCCGCGTCAACATCATTTGACCCTGAAACGATGCTCACTCACCCGGTAATGTGTGACTACAATTATTCATGACAATTACATATTGTTAACATAATGGTTGATCTAGTAATTCACAATTATTACTACTGAATTACTCCTTTAAATTTCAAAATTTTAACATTATGCCATTTTATGAGGACTAACAACGCATTTTTTGCTTTCCAGGAAGTTCTCATGACCTATTATTGGCTTGTCTCTATGGTGGGGCAAGAGATGTTAGCCCTTCAAGAGAGACTAACATCGAGCAGTAATAAAAATGAAGGGCCACAACAAGGAGCTGACAAAGACGATGACGAAGATGATGAATCGCCCCACAACCATCCTACAACTTCCGGGGACTCTGAGCAACATGATGATAAAGATAAAGATGGGTCTGAAGAAGACGATGACAAAGAGAAATGGATGATTCAGAGGCTGAAGATATTCAAGACACTGATGATGACGACCACCACCAATACTCAAGTGCTATTATTGAAGCACCTCTTGACATCGAGCCAATTGATTGATCTCATGGAATCACAAGTGGCTGAAACTGAAGCCCAAAAGGGGGATGGTCGTGATGTACAAATAAGAAGATCCAAGCGGGCGATAACACGTAGCAGTGTGTTAAAATCCCCTTGGATTGATCCTAACCGAAAGTCCAAGGGCAAGAGGCACTATGGTGAGAAGGACCAACTCTATGAGTTGTGTACCAGAACCAGTGCAGCAACGATAGAGGAGCTTAATGAGTAAGTGTATCTAATATTGTGCATATGGATTTACAATTATTTTTGAAAAAATGCATACCATTATTAACAACGTCATTTGTTGGCATTTAAGGATTTTATTGACATGCATGGTTTTTACATGAAAAGGAAAGAGCTGGCTTGTCTCAAACCATGTGCCTAGATCAATGATACGGTATGGACTATGCAATTCTATTTTGTGATCCCTATGTGGGGGATTTATCTGAAACCCTCCTGAACATGTTGAAAAAACATATTGTTCATCTGATTGTCGTGTTCATGGAGCTAGGGTATAGATGTTTTTACAACATGGGTTCTCACTATTTGATGTTATGTCCATTTTGATAGTACTACTGTGTAGTTATTAGTAGGGGTTCTGTTTGTTTCCAGTGTTGCTGGATTGTTAATCGTTTTAGAATGATTCTACTTGCAGCTTCTTTTGCTTGGGGCTCACTTTGATTTTGATTGATTTACTTCTCAATTAACTTTTTAACATTTCTTTGGGGTTGGATCAATATTCTTGTTAATTGTGCCCTGCTGTTTATAAGATGGAGAAATTTATTGTACTCAACATAAATCTCGATTGGGCTCAAAGAGTTTGGTATGCTTGCTCTTTTGGAATAATTGTGTCTGACCTGAATGTTGCTTCTATTGTGACCTTGTTTATGATGATGATGAATAATTTAAATTTTTATTACTTTTAGTTGTTTTTGTAATAAATCCATTTGTGCATTTCAGTTAATGAGTAAGGTTGCACGGACATTGGTTGCTGATCAGCTGCATGACGGAGGGGTTGTCACTCGCCACATATTCAACGTGCATTTCATGCACAAGATCATCCGCTCTCCAAGGACATGGTCAGTGGAAGACAATGCAACTGAATCTTGCCAAAGCTTATTGGGTATAACATCGACAATTGTCGCTTCATATTTGGGCCGTCACTTTGGCTGAACCACTGGTTCTGTTATGCCCTAGATACGACAACGATGACCTTCTTCGTGCTAGATTCGTTGGTAGAAACCTACACATATATGCGCATTCAGAGGGAACTGAAAAAAGCAAAGAAAGTGGCAACTAAGTCCAAAAAAAAAAAGGCAAACAAACCAGCCTCATTTGATGCCAAGGGAAAGATGGCAAATGAAGTGGTAATTTGAAGCGAATTTAAATGTGTGGTTACGTTAAAAAATGCTTGCCATAATTAATCTCTAATTGCCTGAACTTTGATTTCAGCGAAAGTGCTTCATGGACATTTTACGAAGGGTGAAGCCTCAATTGTTCGAAAACGAGGGCAGAATTCCCAAGGGGGTGACATGGGCTAAAGTCCATGTCCAAAGCGATGTGTAAGTGTCTATTAAGTTGTTTAAAATTCATAAGTATCATGTTAAAGTTACATGAAGCATGTTTTTAACACCTTTGGATATTTATTGTTTGCAGGGACTCGTGTGGTGTTTATGTCCTTTCTTGGCTCCAATCATGGGACGGCATAGAGAAAGAGGATGGCTACACAATGCCTTCATATCAAATGGATGATCTGAGAGAAATTAAGATTGGCATGTTGTGGTGGCTGGTCAATCACCCAAACAACCTACATCGAGCCAAGGTGCTGTCATTGATCCAGGAAGCCCAAGCGCGGAAAATGAGTCGATAGTCTATGTCTGAATTGTTTAAATTTTGTATCTGAATTTCTGAATTTTGTTGGCTGGCTGTTAGATTAGATTACACAACTTGTTCAAAACACTTGAGTTCATTGTTAGGAGCTAGTTTTGTAAATGTACTAATGTAGTCAATGTTGTTGACTTGACATTTTAATATGAATGACAACCACAGTTGGTTCCGGCAGCTATTTCTCTATTGGTTGTGTATGTATGAGTAGAAACAAAGGAATATGATCAGGTACCCGTTTGTCAAAACCATCAGGCATTTAGCAACACCATCAGCACCCTTAGCAACATTATCAGTCCCTTTAGCAACACCATCACCCCTCTTTAGCAACACCATCAGGCACATTTAGCAAAACCATCAGTCCAATTTAGTAACACCACCAGCCACATTTAGGAACATCATCAGTCCATTTAACAACACCATCAGCACCCTTTAGCAACACCATTACCCTTCTTTAGCAACACCATCAGCACCCTTTAGCAACACCATTACCCTTCTTTAGCAACACCATCAGCATCCTTTAGCAACACCATCAGTCCAATTTAGCAACATCATCAGTCCAATTTAGCAACACCATCAGCCACCTTTAGCAACACCATCAGTTCAATTTAGCAACATCATCAGCCACATTTAGCAACACCATCAGTTCAATTTAGCAACACCATCAGCCCTCTTTAGCAACACTATCATCCACCTTTAGCAACACCATCATCCACCTTTAGCAACACCATCAGCCACATTTAGCAACACCATAGTCTAATTTAGCAACACCATCAGCCACATCTAGCAACACCATCAGTCCAATTTAGCAACACCATCAGCCACATCTAGCAACACCATCAGTCCAATTTAGCAACATCATCAGCCACATTTAGCAACACCATCAGTCCAATTTAGCAACACCATCAATCCAATTTAGCAACACCATCAATCCAATTAATAATTACATAAGCCACTTTGACAAAAAATATCAACATCAAATGACAACATCAGAAAAATATGACAGCAACACCATCAGCACCCTTTAGCAAGACAATCATTCGATTTAGCAACACCATCAGCCCCCCATTAACAACATTATCACCACAATTAACAACAAAATCAGCCCCCATTAACAAGGACATGAGACCTTTTAACATTAGTATCACTGAAAAATAACACCTAAATCAGCTCATTCTGACAGCAACATCAGCAAACAATAACAATTAGTTTTCACCATGTGTAACAATATTAATAAGTCCACATAAATGAAACCTGGATACAATTGTGTCAATTGTGTGTTACATCCAACTTTCATTTATATCAAAAAATATGCGAATAAAATAGGGATTACAACTTGACCCACCACCTCCAAAAAATAACATGGTGGGGATTCCTATCTATGGCCATTTACAAAAAAAAGAGCGTGACACGCAATGCCCAAAAAATAAACAACATTAGGAAACGACAATCATCAACTTGGGTTTGGATTCTTGCAAGTCCTGACGGAGTGTCCTGCCTCATGGCATCTACGACAATGATAAACCTTCTTGTTTTGGGATTGAAACTCACGTCTTTTTCTTTTAGGTCTACCTAGAGGCCTTGTCGTGATTGGAGGATCCAAGAAGGTCTCTGTGAGCATTTCTGTGACCGTTGGAGTATCAGCTCGTGGACAATCGTGTGTTGCAACGGGCCTCATGTTATGTGCATAAATTTTCTCTTGTACTGAAACTCTAAAGCAATCATCTACAAATGAGTATACACTACCATTGAGAACCTTGATTGCCGCACATGCATGTGGACAAGGTAGTCCACTCATTTGCTATGCCAAAAATGAGCATTTTTTTCCAGCAAGATCTACATTAACATGAATGATGGCATCGCCGCATCTAGTTTCAACCGAAAACTGGTAGTCCCCGTAATATGCAGCATGCATATTTTCAACAAGGGAAACTTGTTGCATCAGCTTTTTCTCAACATTAGGTCCAATGCCATTTTTCCAATCCACTAAAGCCATCTTGATTGCTAGCAACTTTGAAGCCAACTTCTTTCTATGCTCATGTATCAAAACTGTCACAGTATGCCTTCTTTCTTTCAACATCCATGCGTTAAAGGACTCGGCAATGTTGGTGGTTATGTTATCCCACCTTTGGAAAGGAAACTTGCTAAGAGCCCATCAATCAATGTCCCCATGAGTTTGAAGCCATTGTGCCAAATGTGGGTTGAACATTTGTAATTTTCCCATTGCGACAATGAAGTCTTCATGCAGCCTCGCATACACAATTCCATCAAGGAGATGCAATGCGGTATCCTTAGAATTCCTAAACGTTCGTGTGACCCCTCTATTTATTTTAAGAAACGCTACACTATAATTTTCCTTCAAATGCCTATAACAAAATGCATGTCGCTCGGTGCCAAATGCATCGTTTACAGCACCAATGATGGAATTATTCCAGTCAAAAACAATTGTTATCACCAGTGGTCTTGTAATGTCTTTTACTTGGTTTAGGAACCAAGCCCAATCATCATATGTCTCACTGCTCACAATGGCATACGCTAAGGGAAACATGTCATTGTCTGCATCATAAGCACAAGCTGACAATAATGTTCCCTTATAAGGGCCACTAAGATGACATCCGTCTATGTAAAGTATTAGACGACAACCGTGAACGAAACCTATAATTGAGCACCCATATGCAATGAATAGCTGCTGGAATCTATTATCAGGTGACCTTTCCCATGTTGTGACAGTGTCTGGATCACTCTCTACCAGTCTGCGACACATCCAAGGAATAACCCGGTAAGAGTCTTGTACTCGTCCATGCAATTGCATCACCACTCTTTCTTTCGCCCTAGAAGCTTGATGATAGTTGAGTCGGACCCCATACTCTCTATATAAGTCAGTTCGGATTTCGTTGGATGTCTTCTCAATATTACATCTCAAACCATCCATTACAATCGATGATGTCAGGGTACACTTAGGTGGATGAGATACAATGAGGCTATCTTGTGCATGGTGTATGTGTTCACCTCTATATGTCCTGATGATTAGAAACTCGGTTGCTTGATGTTCTCCTCCAGCTGAATATGCACCAAGGTACCAAGGACAACCATCAACCTTGCACTTCACTATTATCTTTTGTGGCTTGTTCTTCACAAATTTGTAGGCAAAGTTGTGTGCAATGCTATATTTGTACAACATCTCATGGAGGGTCACAGCATTTGCAATAATTTGTCCTGGTCCCATGATCAAATCCTTCCATTTACCATGATTCATTCCAGGCCTTGTTAATGGCACGGTTTGAGAACAACACAGCAACGAGGGCAACTCTTGTGTTTCATTGAATATTTCAGGGGGTAATATGGACAACCCGGCTACACCTCCATAAACGTCATAACTCCTGTGACAAACAACAAGTATTAGTGCTTGTAATGACAATGTTTCAGACTTTATTCACAACTTATATATGAAAAAATTGCATTTCTTGACACATCAAGACTTACACTTCTTCTTCTTCCGCCCCTGCAAGTCTATTGTCATTATTCCCAATTTCTTCAATATACACATGACCATATTCGTCATTATACCGTATTAAGTGATCCACCCCTTCATCATCCACAAGATCAATAAATGTCGATGTATCCATGCTAACTTTGAATCACACGCAAATTTGATTACTTTCTTTCCCAATTAAAGATGATATTGTTCTTTGCAACTCCTCGTATGTGGTCTCTTCCTTGATGCATTTTGTTCTTACCGTTCCTCCAACATAATCACTTTCATCCCCTCCACCTTATAGAAACTTCCCCCCACATGAAAGAAACATAATATATTCTTCCCTGAACTACTAACCATCTGTAATTACAATATGCAACAGAGTTAGTATTAACAACTTTAACAGTCAAATTAACAACTAAAACTGATGGAATTAACAACTAAAACTGAAGGAATTTACAACTTAAACTGTAGGTATTAACAACTATCCCATATAAGTATTTTTACATTCAAACATTCCCACTAACAGGCCTCCCTCTGTTTCATTGCCCAAAAAACAGAGCAACCTTCTTCCCCTACAACGTTTTCAAATTCACCTCATATTAACAAGTTAAACAGCCATATTAAAACAACAAAAACAGATGGTATTAACAACTTCCACTGTAACAACTATCAAAATTCAGCGTTTTTCATTCTTCATTCCTTGAAGACTTTCACCCATTCCCACTCAAATACATTAATTTTCCTCTGTTTCTGTGACAAAAAACAGAACAACATTTTATGTACCCCACCCTAGATAGATTAAAAACGAGAAAGGATGGTGATTAAGCTATCTTGATGAAAAACCTAGCATTTCTTGCCTATATTCTACCAAATAATAACATAAATGAGCTCAAACTCCTACCTTTCATTAACCCAAACTTCCGACTGAAAAAAATATTAATGAACAACAAAAACCACCACGTTCAGTCAGCAATATACAATCAGGAAGAGTTGCTTTCAGTCCAACAGAGGAAAAAAACGAAGGACAACGATCAAACGAAGGAAGACGAAAGAGATAGATAGAGTATCATTGAAGCAAAGTTTCTATCGGACAAAACTCACAGTCTTTTTCTCTCTCGCGCCAAAACAGACTCTGCTTTTTCTTTTTTAACAAGAGGGGCGTTTTTGTCATTTGCATTGGAAGTTAATACCAGACATGAGAAAGTTTGTAGGGCCTTTTCTGAAATTATCTTGGTGATTTGGGCCTCCAGGTCAATTTTCCCTAGATTATATGCTTTATAATTTGTTACAAACTATTCTCTTTAAAGCTAGTAATCAGGGCCGACCCATGAAGGGTCAAGGCCTAACAAGGCTAGCCCTCCAGAGCCCGAAGTAAGAAAAACACATGTTTTTCAAAGTTTGGCCGAGAGCATCAGGGTCAGGGCCCAGAAATCACTATTCCAAATTTTAACTATTTTTCCTTCACTTTTTTTTTAAAAAAATATAATTAGTAAATTACAACACGAATCATCTAATAAATAAGCACAGTCACTAATTCATAATCAAAAGCAAACTATGGTGACAAATAACACATAAAACATAAAAAACATATCACTAAGCGACATTAATACAATGACTATTATTGTCATCATCTTCGTCACTATCATCGACTTTAACGACATTTGATTATTCTTCACTTTGAGTAGTAACCTCTAGCTTATGAGTAAAAATATTATGAAATTCTTCTCCCGCATCATGAACACGTCCATAATCTTTATTTGCAACAAATAATAAATCAAATCGTAAAATTAGAGTATAGTTATTACATATTTAAGTTAAATGGATAAATAACTATATAACAAATATAAAATATATGTAAATTAATAAATTTTAAAATGAAAAAAAGAAAAAACTACAGTGAAAAAGGCCTGCAGGGCTGGCCCGAGACCCTCCAAGGCGAGCCCTTTTAAGCCTGAGGCCCGTCAAGACCGGCCTTACAAAGCTAATTACAAATATCTCATCCATTTTTCAAACTCGACCCTTAAAGGGCCAGGGCTTAAACTGGCCAGCCCGATAGACCTGACCTGTTTTACTGGCTCTAATTCTCATCACAAAAGGCAAGATTTTGATCACTCATCCAAACATGCCATTCACAGCAACTTGTCTTTAGGAGCTGTATAGATTAAAAACACAATATATAATTAACTATAATGAAGTGACCAAGATACAAATTCCAGCAATAACAAATTACAACGGCCCTAAAATATCTAACCAATAACCACATTCTCTGCAAGACAGATTGGGGAAAAAACAGAAGGGGAACTCTCAAAACCACTCAGATCATACAAGATTAAGAGAGCTAAATGAATAAATGACCATCCAAAACTGCTTCACTTTCACCCATTTTTTGACCCAGCAGCAATCATCCAGGCACCTAAAATACAGCTAAAAACTCAACAAAACCACCTCTGCTACTGCTGCTTGCACTCTGGAGGTTGCTCGCCCGGCTGACCCCCTGCCTGCCCTCTTCCAGGCTTCTGAAGATAGAGAAAATAACTTTGAATTAGTGGAAACTTCATAAAACCAAAGAACCCATGAAATTCAGATAGTGAAACAAAAACAACATTCATCACCACACAGCATTTTTGTGATCAAATTCAATTCTAAATGTTATATCTAACATGTCAGACATGTATTTTGCATAATTGGATTCGTTAAGCACTGAGTCAACATAGGAGAGAAAATAAGTTGCAAAACTTTCTGCGGTAGATTCTGTGTCTTATGTTTAATATCATCTTATTTGCGTATCACGGTTCTTTACCTTGTGTCCTGATGTCTGCGGGCAGCATTCCAGACAAAATGTAACACCGGAAAGGGTGAAAGAAGAAAATAATCATCAGTTCCTATTCAAACAGTAAATAAATAAAAGATATTCCAAATTACAAAGGGTACAATCTACACAAAATACCTTCTTTTTGGTCTTGTGTTCTTCCTCATCTTCATCATCATCCTCATCATCTTCATCCTCCTCCTCATCATCCTCCTCCTCATCCTCAATGTTCTCATCCTCATCATCTTCAAGGTCCCCAAACTCCTCTCCTTGAATGGCCTCCCCAGTAAACCATGAAACAGCATGGGGGATAATCTTGTCTCTTATTGTTGACCTGAACAAAGAAATAAAAGTGATTCAGAAATTACCCAATTATGAAAATGAAATATGAAAAAGGTGAAATCCAGAATCAACAGCCTGTTGAAAGATCAGAAAATCAACACTCAGATAAATAAACAATGACACAGACCAAATGATTAAAATTGATTCATCTTTTTTATCACAAAAAAAAAGGTGATTAAGATTACCCAATGTCATAATCTTGTTCCATCAGGTTCTGAAGTTCTTCAGCCTATTCAAAAAGACAATGATTTACATAAGGGGGGAAAAAGATTCAAATTCATTAGCCTGAGATCATGTTAAAGGAAACATACCGTATCTTCGTCAATATCTTCATCATCTTCAGGAACTTGTGGTGGACTGAAAAAATTGAAGAAACTATCACACTTTTCAGTTTTGGTGATTGGCTTAGCATTCTTTGCACCCTTCTTAGGCTTTTTCTTAAGCACCTTCTGTGTCAAGCACTTTCCTGGATACCATTCAATTTCCGTCCTACAAGAAAAGTGTAATAAACCAGCCTTAGTAATGTGACTGTACACTAGGGACTAGATGTAGTGAATGAATCAACAAAGAAAAAACTTACCCAATTGCTTTCTCCAGTATAGGTTCATCCTCATCAATCATATGATAAGTTTTGGTCAAGACAGAATTCTTAAAATAAGGATTGGTATCGAAGAAAAACTGAAGCTTAAATCCTTTAGGGTCTTCTATCCGACTCGACTTAATATCTTTAAGAAACTTGAGAGCACCTTCATCTCGCTCAGAAATCTGACTTATAGAGGTGAACTATATTAGTACCAAGACTATGAGACTCAGAAGAATTGAATGAATTGTAAAATTAAACTTTGACTAACCTCCTCGGCTAACACTTCATTATTTTTCATTGCAGTGAGCCAGAAAGCAGGTACACCTTTCTCTACGCAAGCACACAAAAGTAAATCAAAAAACTGAAACCCTTTCAAAAGAATAGAGAAGGCATTGTGTATGGTACCTTTCTCCCCTTCTGTATCAGCTGCTGCAGCTTCATTTGCTACTCCTTCCACTTCCGTGACACCATTTACAATATCATAGCGCTGTATTCAGACATAAAATGTTAATAGTTGTAGATAACGAAAATCAAATGTCCCAAAATTCTAGAAAGAGAGAACTTTTAATTATAATCCAGAATATTAGGACTTACGAATTAAAATATATAAAGGACACAAACGTATTAAATTGAGTTAAGAAATAGGCAATTTTTAACTAAATAGCCTTAGCATTTTGGAAGAGTACATATGCATTTATGTCAACCACAATATGCCACACATTCAAAGATAACTTACATAATTAAAAGCATTTCATCATCATCAATATTTACACATACAGAATACTGAAAATACCTTTGTATACAAAGGTTGATACAATTTCTGGTATTTTGCTTCTAGAGCTGCCCTCTCCTCAAAATATTTTGCCTCTAATTCATCATGTTGACTCTGCAAGATGAGGAGACTTCATTATGAGATTTCATGGAACACAAAGAAATTGCCATATCCATCTGAACAGATAAATTATCAATGAACACTAATTATGATCTATTTTCAACTCTTCATGATGAATGATATGCAATCACATTTATGCTACAAACGCTTCTGAGTTGAAATTAACATTTATGAGGTCACAAAAAAGTCTATGGAAACCAAAATTCCTGGGTCAGTTCATCAATCAACTTTAGCTTCATTGCTCAATCGAACTTCATTAATTTCTAAGCCAGCTTACATCGAACAGTATTTGGAACCAAGTCATTGACCTACATTCTTCCAAATTTTTAGTGTATACACCATATCACAACCTAGCTTAATCTGAAAATAAAAATAAAAGTAAAAGTTTACCATATCACATCGGCTAAAAAAACAGAAAAATAATCTAAGTGAAAGATCGGATATTACCAACAGATGAACAGTTAACAAACATGCTGAAGAAAATCCAACCCCTGTAAATTAGCATTATAACTTGTTATTATGCTTATTTGAAAAACAAGGACATGCCTGAATCTCTCTGAGAAACTCAACACGCTTCCGAACAATGGGCGATAGACTCTCCAGAACGTCTGTGTGCTGACCAGCCAAACTCTCTATCTTACTCTGCAAAAGAAGAAAAATATCCACATCAATCAAAATCAAGCCAACGCAAAAACAGAACCTGACGTTAATTCCTAATTCCCCATGGTTACAAGCAATGGACCAAAATCTACAGTTCATGGAAGGGCAATACAATGTTCAATAGACATCGACAGCACTGGTTAGGAAAAATGGTAACAATAGAATAAAATAAGCTTAAATTCCCCCCCCCCCCCGGGGCGGGGGGGGGGGGGGGGGAATTTTCCCCTCCAGCAGTTTCACTTGAAGCAAACAACACAAACAAAGCAAATATTAAACAGTATCAGTGATTAAAAAGGAGTATACAGACCTTGAGAGCATTGACGAGGCCAGCTCGATCCTCCTCATTAAGGGCTTCACAGAAGAATAAACACAATAAGAAGTGGGATAAATTCCAACAGGAAAAGGAGATGAGATAAAAAAGATCTAAATTGAAAAGTGTTTTGAACAGATAAGAAATGGTGTGTCACCAGAGGTAAGATCTTTCATGTTGAAATTATCCTTGTCGTTGCTCATAGCACTTGCTCAATGTGTTGCAATGAAAGATACGAGTGAGGGAGGGAGGAAGCACAAGGGAAGATACAGTAAATTTGCCAAAACCCTAGATAACAACGAAGGTTTCTAAACGATACTTCCCTTGAGAAACCGAACTCTGTTTTAACTTTCTAGGTTAGCGGTATTTATTTTTAAAATGAAGAACTTTTATACCATAAATTATTTTATTGCGGGTGAGAATAGGTCAGATCCTGCGACTTACAGCCTAACTTGTTTATGAACTACTTATGCCTGGCTTATTTGTCAAAAAAGCCAAACCAAAATATATTTAAAACCCTAAATATGTACATAGGTCAAGCCTATTTTGTTAAAGTCTAGCTTGTCTATATATTAAATAAATATAATTAAATTTACATCATATAAACAACATAATGTTTATTATTTTTCATTCTTATATTCTAATTTTAAATTATATTTATATAACTTTTAATATGTTCAAAGTGTATAAAGTCTATTTATGGCATCCAAAGCCTACAATATGAGACCTTTTTAAAGGCCTATATTGTAAGTAGGCATTTAAAAGGCTTCAGGCCAAACCAGACCTAATGAAGGCTCAGGCCTAAACCTAAAAAAAAAAGTCTAAATTCAAGCTCATGCCCAAGTTCAGGCCTTCTGCCTCCATTATAGGCTCAGACCTATTTAACCAAAGTCTAACCTAGTCTGGTCTATTTCCATGCCTACCAAATATACCAAGGTGGTGTTTGGAAACCTTCCAAAATCTAAATTTTGTATAGTATGAGATAAGTATGTGAAAAGAGTTGTGTCTCAACTTGCGCAAAACTTAAATTTTGAGTGTCATCCAAATAGATACTAAATGCCTATTTGGATTACTAGTAGGAGTGATGGCTTATTTTCTATCTAATTTTTTTAGAAGCCTGGTAGAAAAAAATATAGTTATAAATATAATTTGTGTTTAAATTGATAGTGATAAAAGTGGTGGGGTTCATGTAAAAAAATTGAAAGTTTTTTTTTTAAAAAAAAAAAAGCTACTCTATAGAGCTTTTTTGTTAACTGACTTTTACAAGCTTCTTTTTTTGGAAAAAAAAAAACCCAATGAACTTAAAGCTCAACCCAAACACTCCATTTAAAACATTTTTTCTACCGGAGATTCTTTGTTTTTTTTTTTTTTTTTACTTTAAGCTACTTAAAACTCTCTCCAAACCAAACAAGCCCTAGATTGCTTTTTATATTTTCTATAAAAGACAGATAGCTTTTTTTGCTTGAAGGGAAAGAGAGGGAGGGAGGAAGGAGAGAGAAATTTTTCTCATCTTTACTAAATAGTTCGTAGAAAATTTTTAATATTCCAGAAATACATTATCAACAAAAAAGAATATTCTTCTCATTAATGACAATTTAGTTAATACCATTGCTCTCTTCCCGTTGGTTGGCCATTGCCCCCTTCAAACCAACTACACCATAAATGATATTAAAAGAGGTAAAATGTTTTACAGAGTCTCAAAACTAGCCCAACAAACATAATAATTATAATTATAATTAAAGGTAGTAGCCGAAATGACTTTTAACAGTGAAATTCTTCAACAAAGTTAGAATTTCCTGCCATGTAAATTCTTGCTTGCAAGATGAGGTTTAGTAGAAAGACCGATCAATCCTTTGTTAACACAAGTAAATATCAATTTCGTGTATAATTGACCGCAATTGATATTTGAATTCATATCAACAAATCACTTTGGGTTAAGTAGTAATTTTGTTCTGGAAGTATACCGTCAGGAGCAATGTTATCTTGAAAGTTTTTTTGGACTCAATTTTGCCTCGGAAGTATAAAAACATAACAATGTTGCCCCTACTAACGGTCCACCGTGATGGAGTTACCGCACACTCGAGTGTGATACCCTCACACTCGAGTGTGTACCGTTTTTTTTTTTTAATGGAGTGTACACTCAAATGAGTGTGCATTAAAGTGCACACTTATCACTCATTTAAGTGTGCACTCCATAAAAAAAAAAAAAACCGTACACACTCCAGTGTGAGGATATCACATTGGTGTATTAACGCCGTTAAGTCTCACCGTTAGTGGGAGGTAACATTACTACGTTTTTATATTTTCAGGGTAAAATTGAGCCTAAAAACACTTTCAGGACAACATTGCTTTTGACGATATACTTCCAGGACAAAATTATAACTTAACCCAATCACTTTCTATTCAAGGCAATGGATGCAAATTAAATTGTTAATTAATTAAATTACAGTGAAATTTAATGTTATTTAATTAAAATATACATATTTATTTTGTTCTTTCTTCAAAAAAATTGGTTTTATGCAAAACTTCATTTGATAGAAGGACTTCATATAATTTTATATATAAAAAATAACAGTAATCTAAAATCAAAATAAAATTGAAAGTTGAAGACCAAGAAGTGATAAGACACAAATTTTTGGAACAAATGAACAAGTGCATGATTGAAAAATTATAGACAGAAAAAGACAAAACACAATTGAGAGGGCATTTAGATTGCTCAAGTTGCTTCCCCTATCGGGATTGTTTTAACTTTTTAGACGTGATTTTACAAAATTTCAAGTAGTATGTAAAAGACTTTTATCTTAAACTTAAGTAAAATACCTAAAAATTAACTTTTTTTACGCTTCCCAAATAACCACTTAAAACGGAGATAGTATCCTTTAGAGTGTGTTTGTTTGTAGGGAGTGGTGGAAAGGGAACAATTCTTAATAAGGACATTGACTAAATTGTCATTAATAAGAAAAATATGCCTTTTTATTAACAATATATATCATAGGAATATTAAAAAAATTTATAGGCTATTTTATAAAGATGAAAAAAAAAATCTCTCTCATCTTTCCCTCCCCTCAAACTAAACATAATGTAAGTGTAGATTTTGTGGAATAACCAGGTATGCATGACAATTTTGAGGTTCCTTTACGAAGTAGTTAGCACTAGGGCTGAGCAACGGGCGGGCAGGGCTGCCTCGTGGCCTAACCTGTATCCCGCCCATTTGCAAATATGTGGGTATAGGTTAGCCCATACCCGCGGCATAACCCGTCTAACTTGTGAGAAACGGGTAAGGGAAAAACGGGCTGTTTTAGACGGGGTACCGGTGAACCCGTGTATGTCTCCATTTTTATAAAAAAAATCAGAGAGCCTCCACCAAAGAAAATAAAAAAATAGACGGATCTGAGATGATAAAGTAAAAGAAAACACAGATCTAAGATGGCATGGCAAAATGGAAGAAACGATTGAGGACCAATCTGAGATGTCTAAAAGATGGAGAAATCTGAGATGCTCGGAGTCAATGGTGAGATGCAGAAAAGCTGGATTCAGAGTCGACGGTTAGATCGCAGAGATCGACGTCGTCAAGATCGGAGACGCAGTTGGTATGCCGATGTGGGGAGACGCTGCTGGTGTGCCGATGTGGAGAGACGTTGGGAGAGTAAGAATCTATGACGATGAGATGGTTGAGACTTGAGAGTTGAGAGAGTGATTGAATTGAAAACATTTGAGGCGCTACGCAGATGAATAGAATGACGACTTTTAGGGTTTGGTTTGTTAGGGATTAATGAATTAGGTTTGTAAATAAAAAAATAGAAAAAATGAAAATTGTCAAAAATTCAAGAGGTACCGTGTAGGGAATCGAACAGGAATTAATTAAGAGCTTGGTAAGTTACAGCCTTGCCACTAAACCAAGTGGAGAATTGCAACAAGTAATGAAATATTATTATTATATATAAATATTATGCATATGAAAGAAAATATACATATAAACGGGTAACAGGCTAGCACGGATACCCTGTGGCCTAACCCGTACCCCGCCCGTTTATTATAAACGGGTATGGGCAGCCCATTACCCGTTGCGGGTCCAATATGGGTGGGTTCAAAACGGGGAAAATAGCACGAGTTGCGAGCGGACAGGCGGGCTGCGGGTCTTTTGCTCACCCTTGGTTAGCACATTGGATAGTTTCTCATAGAGTAACATACGTCCAGCTTCAATGTCTCACTTTGAGTATAACATAATTTTTACCTCACAATCTCAACTTTCAAGGGATTATTACATTAATTCCTCCACTAATCATTATTGGTTTAAAAACTTTCAAAAAGTTAGTATAAGCTAGGATCTTGTTGAAAGTTTATTGCCTACACAATTACAAGCCAGTTGAGAGAACAAGGAGCTTTTGTTCATAAACCTTGCAATTTCAAATCTTGGTGATTTTTTGTCTTTATGATTTCACAAACATTTTGATTTGTAGTTCATCTACTTTTATTAGGATTTGCTTACCTTTTTTTTTTATATACCTAGGATTTGATTACTTTTAGTTCCCAATAATTTTGATTTTAGTCTCTATGGTTAACACAATTAAACTCACACCCAGTTTTTATCAAATTACAAGGCATAAAAATCACGATCTGAAATTATACAGACTAAAACCTCAATGATCAATAATGGTATTAACGTTTTTCTTTCACAACCCTATTAGTCATTCTCTTTTTGAATCTCTGTGCGATTCTCCACACAAGGCATGTTGGTGATTGTTGATTGATCCATCTGTGTCCAAGCGGACACACTTCAGTTTGGCGGTGCCTTCCATCGCATGGCACTTCAATGTCATTAAATTTTTTGACTCGATTGATTCCATTAGATCACAAGCAGGGGCAGATATAGAAAATAATTGAAGGGAGGCATGGCCCTCGATTTTTTTTTTAAAGTAAAGTTTTAAATATATTAAAAAATAAAAGAATATAAAGAGAAAAATAATATTAAGTGTTGTTAGAAATAGCAAAGCTGAATTGAATAAGTTCAAATACATATATTATAATAACAAAAATATATTACAATAATTACAATGTTATCCTTCTATGCCTTATTTTTTAGAATTATATCATAATTGTCTCATTATCATTGCTATCAAACACATCTTTTTTAATATAAGACACTATGTAATCAGGGGCACTTACGTGTCTTGCTAGGTCATAAAAGAGTAAGGAGCAGAGTCGGGTGTGTGTGTTGAGGAAGGCATAGAAATGGGATTTTTTTAAAAAAAAAAACCATAAAGGGTCAAAAATCAGGGGAGCGCACGTGCCCCCTTCTCACATGCCTAGGTCCGTCATTGATCACAAGTAACATTTGAGGAGTAGAGGTGACAATATTTCTTTTTTATTTTTCTGCCAACGATGACATTCACTAATAGAGTAAAATGTGGATGCATGCATAGAGAAACATACCAGAGGAGCTGAAAATGGCTCGATTTAGGTGGATATAGAGTAGATATTGATATGACAAGATCATAGACCTTTCCTTTTCTTTTATTTCATGCCATGGAACATCTTAATTAAAAGATCGCATAAAGAAGTACACTTAATTGAGTCCGACAATATTAAAAAGCAAGAATTTCATGGAAATTTACTTTTTTTATATTAAAAAAAAAGACAAAATATAACATAAAGGTTCCTTGAAATTTCTAACTCCCTTCTCTCCCCCCTCAATGGTTGAAGCTCTTTATCATCACTTTGCCATTGGATAAATAACACTCAACATCATTTGATTATCGTCATCATTCATGGGTGGCTCGTTGAAGCTTTTACATGTTGTTGGTATAGCTTTTCATCATCATCAATGAAGCTTTTCCTCATCATAGTGAACGTGTCTTACCTGTCAATGTATGAAAATGGACTTGTCAATGGATGCTAATGGACTTATTAATATGGAGTTATCAATTCAATCCTTGCACTTTTTAAATATAATTATCTATGTATACATAATGTTGTCAAAGTACAATCATGTTATGAACAACTTCAAAATTCATATTATGTGTGGATTGAATTATAATAACAAAGGTATCCTATAATTGTGTTCACACATAATATAAATATATAGTAACAATTTTAGGGGAATGTCTTCAACGAGCTACCCGTGTTGAAGATGTTTCGATGATAATGACGATAAGGCGATGATGAGTGTTGTTTATCCAACAATAATGGCAATGATAAAGAGCTTTAGCTATGGGGCAAGAGAGAGGGGAGTTTGAATTGGGGGTAAGCTTTTGGTATGTTTTACAAGGGCATTTTTGTCTTCTCGCATTTCAATTTTATATTGCACTAATATCCCACCAGACTAGCTTGTAAATTGGAGATGTTAAGGGACACTTGTGTGGTTTTTTTTTACTAGCTTAGAACATCAGTATAAACTCCCTCCCTTTTTTTCTTGGCTTTGTTATTTTTCATAATCTTCCCAAATTATGACTTAGAGTAGAGCTATGAAATTAGTTTGAACCCATCAGACTAGCCTGTTTAGGTCCAAACTCGTTAAGGGCAGACTTATAATTTAGAACATTTAGAAAGAGTTGGACATGTAGGGCCATGGGCTAGCTTGTTTAAACCCACCAATTTTTTTTTAAAAAGTTTATTAAATGACTATAAGTTGAACTTTACTTAAGAAAAAAATGATTATTTAAAATATTTTTCAAATAAAATAGTATTGCTATTTGAATTTCTTAAAGGAAAAAATTGATTATATTCTTACTGAAAAGGTAAAAGAAGTTTGTTGATGATATTTTAATTAGTTAGAAGTTTTAGTTAAAAGTTTTCTAGTTGATTTTTTTTTTAAAAAAATACTCAATTTCTTAAAATATTTTATTTGGTTCTTAATATTTTTCCAAAGAAATTTTTCTTTATGGAATATTGAAAGAATCATTTTTTATTGATCTAAGGTCAATAAAGAGAACAATTTTTTTAATTATATTTAAAGAGGTCCGAATGTTGAGTAAATTATATAAAAAAAAAACTAATAACACAGATTGAAAAATGAGAAAGTAGAGTATTTATCTCATGAAGAATTTTTTTTTCAGGAAAATTGTCACTTATTCTATTTATAAAAAAATATAATACATTCAATGCTTTAAAAATATTCGTTTTGAATTAAAAATTTTATTGTTTTGATTTAAATTTTAAAAAATGAAAAACAATTTTTTTGGGTTAAATTAGCTTGAAGCCCGTCGGGCCGTGGTTGAGCGCTTGAAAATATGATCCTGTAGAGGAATGCGATTTAAACATGTTGACTATTTTACACCCGACCCTTTCCTAAAATTTTAGTATTAGGGGAAAAAAAAAAAAAAAAAAGTGACCCGACCCGTGAAAGGCGGTCGGGCTGCCCGTTTTCCCACATAAAACTGGAAGTACATGTGATACCTCCAAGCCTAATGCCACATCCCTGTACTTCGTGCTCCACCGTCTTCTTGGATATTCTTCTCCTTCGACTTCGAGCTATGCCCCGGAGCAGAACGCCGCCTTCCTGCACCTCCTCCGACTCCGAGCTTCTCCTCCTTCATGGACCGTCGTGGTCAGAGGCGGTTGGCGCCTAAAAGTTATTGCGTCCTTTTTTGGTGTTTTAAAAGGGAGATGGTTTTACGGTAACAGTTTCGTGGTTTTGAACTGTTTTGCTTGTTATGGTGGAGTCTCAATTGGAGACTTCAAAAAAACCCTCTGAAATTTTAATGGCTTTTCCTCATTACCGTCGATCACATTTGAGGAGTGGAACTTATCATACTCTGGTTCGTATCCTATCGCACTGCAGCAATGAGTGCAGTCTACCTGGCACCAATGAAAACCATTCCGCTTCTCAAGTGCTGAAAAATCATGGTAAGTGAAAATCAATGGTTCTTGCTCTTTTTTTAAATTATTCCGCAGTTTTCTTAATGAAATTCAAGTAATTACATTACTTTGGAAGTTGAGTTTTAAGCTATACTTATAGGTTTTCTGTTTGTTTTAATTTAACTGCGCATTTCTCATGCAATTCTCTCTCTCTTCTCCTGTTTTAAGATGATGACATCTATAGATTGCGGCAAGAAAGCCAGGAAAAGGAACCTGAGAACTTGCAATTTTCTGGTACTGATCTTATTAATCTCAAGCATCCTGTACCCCATAAGGAAAAACAGGTTCATGAGAGTTCTGATGGTAGGGAGTTTATAATGGGAGTAGAGGAAGATGTAGGTTCTACTGGAAGGCAGGATATGATGATGTGTGAAAGAGAAAGGGTTGAGGCCTTGTCCATGGGGACTAATGGTTTGAATAAGGAACATGAGAAAATAGAAGAGTTAAATCAGATAGTGAAAGGAACTGAAAACCTTATTGGCAATGGCTCAATTCCTTTGAACTTGGCATTAGGTGAAAACCAGAATGGAAGCAGTGAAGTTGACTTGATGGATTACCCTGTGGATTACGTTGAATTTAGAGGATCCGATAGCAATACATCTGGAGCTGAAAGCAAGTTATATATTGAAGGAGAATTTAGTCAAAATATCTCTGAAGGCTTTGATGCATCTTCAATTGCTAACATTTCAACATCTGAAAAAAAGGAAACCTCTGTACCCGAAATTATCACATCAAGTATAACACATGAGAGACAACACAAAGAAATGGAATTGGTGAAACCACCTTGTGCTGCAATGGTTTCTCTTCCTAATATTGAAGAAGGTGAGCTTGAGAAGGAAGAACATGGTCAAAAGGTTCATCCGGTAACTCACCTTTCTCAAGAAGATGGTATTAATTGTAGTATTGAGCTTGAGAGACTACAAAAGGAAATGGAGCTGGAATTGGTGAAACCTGCTTCTACTGCAGTTGTTTCTCTTCCTTCTACTGAAGAGGGTAAGTTTGAGAAGGAAGAACATGGTCAAAAGGTATGTGAGGCTGTGCACTTTTCTATTGATCAGAGTATGAATAATGAAGAATCAAATTCAAGTGTAACGCTTGAGAAACAAAAAAGGGAAATGAACTTAGTAAAACCAGTTGGTGCTGCAATGGTTTCTCTTCCTAATCCCAAAGAGGGTGAGTTTGAGAAGGAAGAACATGGTCAGAGGGTTGAAGGGTTGAAGGAAGATCAACCGGGTCGGAGGGTTTCTGAAGCAATGCGATTTTCTATAGATCAGGATATGAATAACGAAGCATCAAATTCACATATAAAGCATGATAAACAACTAAAGGAGATGGACTCATCGAAATCGAAATCGGTTTGTGCTGCAATTGTTTCTCTTCCTACTACCAAAGAGGGAAAGTTTGAGAAGAAAGAACAACTCAGGCAAAAGGTTCCTGAAGCAATGCTCATTTCTGTAGATCAGTGTGTGGATAGTGAAGCATTGATTTTAAAAACAAAGCCTGAAAGACAACAAAATAAAATGGAATTGGCTGAACCTGCCTGTCCAGCAATTGTTTCTCTTCTTGGTATTGAAGAGGATGAGAAGGAAGAAGATAATGGTAGTGATGGTTCCAAACCCACCAAGACATGTGTAAGGAAGAGTAAGAAGAGGGATTTGGGCCACGTAGACCTATCAGGTAGAAAGGTCCCTGAAGCAATGCACTTATCTGTAAATCATGGTATAAATGGCGAAACATTGAATTTTGGCGAATATAGTGAAGAGGTGTCATTCGTGGACATTGATATTATGGAAACTGAACATGTAATACAACATGAAGAAGAGCTACCAGAAAAAATAACTCACGCAAACGGTGCAACATTTTCCAATCATCCAGATAAGGAAGAAGACATTGAAGAGGGAGAACTTTCAGGCGACTTTAGAGTGGATGGGAGTTCAATTGATAGGTCTTCTACAGATTCTTTGATGCTAGAACAGAGGGAACATGATGTACAAAAGCCCAAACATGTCATTGAAAATATGGTATTTCCTTTTAATATACAGAAAGAAGAGAAAGAAAAAAAATTCAAATCAACTCAAGATGCCTGTAACAGTGCACTAATGGAACCTAGGAAAATTGATAAAAATGGGTTTCGAAATGGAGTTGGCTTTGGAATCTCTCGGGAAATTATTGATTATGGAGATATAGTGGAGCATGATTCTCTGTTGATGACTGGAAAAAGAGAAGACAGTGGAATTAAAGGGGTTGTTGGCTTGCCAGCTACTTTGGCTAACAAAAAAGTTTTGCCCAAAGTTGTCTTGGAAGAAGCCACTGAAGATCATCAAAACCCATCTGCGGTAAAGGTATGATTTTCACCTGCATCCTTTAGTGAAATGTGCAATAAAACATTTTTATTTTCTCATATCATTTTTGCACTTACACATTTAAAGACGTTTTTTTTATTTTAGTTATTTATAGTTATCTCTTTATCTGCATGGAATATTTTGATTGCTTGATGGTTTTCCTTTTTTAGTGTTATGTTACTTTTGTGTGTGGTTAAATTAAGATAGTATAGAGCTTATACTATATTGTTTAGTGTTAAAAAAAAAAAAAAAGCTTACGCATGTTTTCCTTACTTTTTTATATTTATAATATGTCAAACTCCCTAAGCTTATTAGTCTTTTCATCAGTTCTCTCGTGTTTATGAACTGTTTGCAGCTTGTAAGGTTTTGGTAAGGCATAAGAATTTAAAAATTATGTTTATGATTTTTTTCTTTTTGTAGACAATGGGTTCTTTATTAATTTATTTTTTTAAATTGAATGTGCACATGCCAAGTAGCCACTCCATGATGCACAATCGTTTGGGGAAATTTTGTGCTCTTTTTGATTGAATTGTTGAATGATGCAGACTAACTTATAGAAAATTAAGCTGATTTTGCTTTTCATTTTTGGTTGTATGATCACTGTGGCTGATCATTTGCAACAGAAAGCTGGCATCTGTTGTAGGAAAAAGCGTGGTCCTCTTACTGAGGAAAAGAAGGCGAGAAAAAAGGTATTCTTAAAGTGATTTTCACTTAGTTTTATTTATTGCTGTTGAGCTATAGTTTTAAGTTGTGATATGGATTTTAAAAATTAGTTAATTCCATCGCTTTTGAAACCAATCTTAAGATCATTTATGGAATAGTCCCAAAATCTATATGTTTCCAATATGTGATGGATCTTTTATTTGATTACTTTCATTATGTAGGAAAAGAAAAGAAAGCAGCGGGCAGAAAAGAACAGAAAACTTGGTGTTAAAAGGTTGAAATTGCAGCCTGTACAGAAACCAAAAACTATCAAACATTGCCGCCATTATCTGATGGGAAGATGCCATGAGGTTGTTCATATGACTCAATCACATAATATTTATCTTTTTTTTCCTTCTGCTTGCAAAAGTGAAAGGATGCATCTATATCAAATTCTTATATTATTTTCACCTACATATGTACCATTGGTCATTTGTCATCTGTTGTACATAAAGACTACTTTAAGGCTGAAGGCACCTCATGTACACAAAAATTTCCTGAAAATGCTTGTGTGAAGTCATCTAGAGGATCTTCAATTTCAATATTTCTATTCTGCAGCATAACATGCGATGCAATGTGTTATCCTGAACTGTTTGAATTTCTTCAGCTTAATGTTCAAAAGCATCCCATCCTGATCATTATTTGCATGGGTATAAAGGGATGCATATTTCGCAATATATGTTGATAGTATATTGATAAGTATCTAAAAACTCTAACTTCTTTTGCCATCTCCAAAATAATAAATTTGACAGGGCGACAAGTGCAACTTCTCACATGACGTTGTGCCTCTGACAAAATCAAAGGTATTTACTTCCTATTAGGTAGTTCAGTGATAACGTGAGTAATTAAATAAGCTTTGTAAATCTTAGCAAACCTGAATTTTTATTGAAATTGCAGCCGTGCTGTCATTTTGCCCGTCACTCTTGCATGAAAGGTGATGACTGTCCATTTGATCATGAGCTCTCCAAGTATCCTTGTAGCAATTTTGCGACTATAGGTTCTTGCAGCAGAGGGAATGCTTGTATGTTTTCACACCAGGTACCACAAGAACTTTTCATATGACTTGTAAATAATGTAGTATCCTGTGATGTGATTAAACTAATTCTTAATTTGCATCAATCAAGTCATTTTAACTATATATGCATTTATAAAATCTAACTGAGATGGACTCCTGTTAAATGCAGATGCCAGCCAAGCAAGATGTTGCTACATCTTCAAATGATAGCAAAGCTGAGTTGAAGCCTAAACTATTAGGGTATACAAAATTGAGCAAGCCACCTAACATCAGCAGCAGCAGCACTTCTGAGCAAAAACAAATCTCTGATTCAAAAGGAATTCAACCTCACTTCAATTCAGAAAAAGAGGCGGCGGACACTGTAAAGAAACCACTGACGTTGGTACCTAAAGGAATTAGTTTCATCAATGTTTCAAAATCATCATCTCCAAAACCAGGGATGGTAACTCCAAACAAGGGAAATTCTGTTCAAATCGGGACCTTTACTGACCGAAGTGCATCATCTGGCACAGCTTTAAACCCAATGAATCCTGAGAAAACGCCAGTTGTGGCACCTAAAGGAATTAACTTCCTTTCATTTGGAAAAGGTCGTGTTTCCAGTTCCAAAAGTACTGTCTGCTCCTTTTTGAGTAAGGAAAATGGCATCAGGTTGTCTCACAAAGAAAGTTTAGGTACACCTGAACAAGCATCTCTACAGAAGGATGATTGCACTAAAGTTGGCAGTGGGACAAAACAAAGTGTACTGCAGACTGCTGCGTGCTCAAATGAGATTTTAAAGCAAAATCAATCTGTAGCAGAGAAAATGGATTTGGATTTTCAAGGAAAAGCTTCAATATATCGTTATAGTAATGATGTTCAATCTAGCTCAACCTCTCATCAAGATCACAGTCTTAGCAGATCAGTGCAAGAGGGAGTGAAGACGTATACTCCTCAGACTTCAACTCTCACCTCGTCTTTGCTTCCAACTTCTCCATTTGTTTCAGGTCAATCTTCTGAAGGCCTAGCATCTGGACATCA
The DNA here is from genome assembly GCA_037074495.1 of Acacia confusa. Taxonomy (NCBI): domain Eukaryota; kingdom Viridiplantae; phylum Streptophyta; class Magnoliopsida; order Fabales; family Fabaceae; genus Acacia; species Acacia confusa. Next base: position 12,250,605 of record CM073514.1, read on the forward strand.
TAAGCACGCATTTAACTCAGCCCAAAGGGCACTGTTATCAACCCTATCATTTGCAGCAGAGCACGAGTCCAATATTAAGCTAAAGTTCCCTGTTGGTGCATCAGCTTTTAAATTAGAGATGAACAAGGATGTATAGAAGTTCATAGATCGAGAAATGTCAGATGGTTAATTTACATTGATTTGGTATAACATAGAAGTTTCAAACCACCTAGCGCACGATGAATTACTGCTCCTTTAAGTCGAGTGGAAGATAATCAGAGCGTTGTTGAGTGCTGACCTCTTCTGTAATATTTTCTTGCTGCTGCATTGCAGGTAATATCTTGCACTCATTTGTACTAATGTAAATTTCTTTGCAATGAAGTATTTAACATCTAATAATGGGTCAATATCATTGTTAGTCCTTGTAGTTTGATTGAATTTTTGTTTTAGTCTTATAGGTTAAAAAAGATTTTGTTTGAATTTAATGACTGAGTCTTTATATTTTTAAACACAAACTAAGTCCTTATGAAATTGTAGTGACCAAAACTCACAATTCGAAGTTACAAGGTCTAAAATTAAAATTCAATCAAACTGTAAGGACCAACCCTCTAATAATTTATGGGAAGACATTTGCCTCAGACATGATTCCAGATTGCCTTGTACTTGACATTAAAATCCTCATTAAAAATTTAATCATTTTAAAGTCATTACAGTGATTCCCTAGTGATTGTGCTTTATGGTATTATTGTGGTGTAGAGCCTGCAGATCCTTATTGCGAAAAATTTGATAAGCAGTTTCCCACAACTTTCTGAACAAGAGATGAATGGAAATACAGATTCTGAATGAGGTGATAATGAAGACATCATGAAAATGTGGATGGAGGGTTGAAGAGGAAGATGAAACCAGCTGTAATATATTCATTTCTGCAAAAATGGCACATCTGAGAGACAACAAAAAGTTTCTTCCTCAACGCTGCGTTAGGAAGCCCCTGAATGTCAAAGCAATGCCTGAAATGAGTTTGAAAGGGATGACAATTATCCAGTTTCAGTGAAGTCTGACACCGAGATTTACTCACTTTTTTTTCAAAAAAAAGTTATTTGTCAGGATACTTGTTTCATCTAAATTAAATATATGGTAAAAAAATATAAATTAAATCGATATGTTTAGTTGAAGGCATCAATACTTCTTAAACAATATACTGATTCCGAGTTTACTTCTAGTGAATGAATAAAACTATTTTTAAATTATTATCTACTATTTTGAGTTTGATTCAACTTGAAGTTAGATTAGTTGGTATTATTAAATTAATAGATAGCTCTTAATTAGGGAAAAAAATGTATTTGGGCTTGAGTTTACCTTAATGAATTTAGCCTTAAACATGATTATTTATATTAACAAGTTAATAGTTGAGGTAGTAAGAGACGTTGTCATATAAAGAAGATAACATAAGTTTAAATTTTAAGAAACACATTTGTTACGAGAGATGAGAACCATTTGTGTTCTCTAAACTTTAAAGAAGAAAACCCTTAATTAAATTATAAAAAACCTGATTATTACGAATAAAAGTATCGGTATGCATAAAACAGATTTGGCGCTCAACTCATTTCATAGGCAAAGGATATGATCAAACCGTACCATTACGATCTCTGCTATCCCTCTAAACACACTCCCTCCTCCAGCAAATTAAGAGAGGGAGTAATAACATTCTCGTTTATTTTTTTACAAGTGTATGCATCTTTTTTATTAGATACAATCATTTTTAATCAGCTTGTAACAATTTTTTTTTTTTTTGAATTAAAGGGGTAAATATCAACGGAAACAAGATCAAACCTATAATTGAAATTTCAAGCGAAATAAAACCTGCAAGATTTCCTCTAACGAAAAACTCTTATATCATTAGGATACAAGCCCTTTAACTTGGCCGCTTGTGATATTATACCCATGGTGTCTGCCTTTGTTTTTTTTTTTTTTTTAAAATAAAACAAAAGGGTTAAAGTGTAAAAATACATATGAGTTTCTTCTCTACGAACGCCCAGCACCACATACTTTTTTTTTTAAGCAAAAATACACACGTGGTTACCATTTTAGAGCAAAAGTCACATCCTACTATTATGTTACTTTTTACTATGATGAGAAGTGAACAGTAACATAGTGATATAATGTGATTTTTATTTTAAAATGATAATTACGTGTGTATTTTTGTTAAAAAAAAAGCACATAATGTTGTACGCTCCTGAAAAAAATTTATATGTATTTTTGCACTTAATAATAATAATAATAATAAAAGAGTGATTAGAATTTTTTTTCCTTCTTTTTTTGAGGCGGATGGAAAAAATTGAAAGGTAGAGGAGGGCACAGGCAAGTGAAAAGAGCAAAATTCCCTCCCATCAAAAGAAAAGGACAGAGAGGAATGAAATAAAGAGGTAAGGGATTGTGAAGGCGACACGTGGTGCCCATGCAGATTGTGACACGTGGCGCTCATGCAGCTCCTGACCGACAATCATCATGCCTCCGCCGGTAACCGCATCGACCGTTCCCGTTAACCCTCAACCTCCCCACTTTTCTTTTTTTTATCTTATTCTTTCTTCCTTGAATGATCTCTGCAAAACAAATTTTCCCGACATTTTTTATCTAATAAAATATGTGGATAATATAAAATATATTCTTCCAAATATTTCATCAATGTCTTAATTGATTACTTTTCAATGAACTCATCCTCATTGTAATACAACTTTCTTTGTTTGAATTAATATCATTATTAATTCTTATAATTTGATTGGATCTTGATCTTGATTTTAGTTTTTATAATCTCAAATCATTCATTTTAATCCATATAGTTTCAGAAATATTTTATTTGAGTTTAAACACGGGATCAAAACCAAAACTCAATTAAAGTAGATGCATTAGTCATTGAACTCAGATTAAATTCTTATAGAATTATAGCAATCAAACCGATTTGAAACTCGATGGACCAAAATCAAAATATGATTGAACTTTTTTTTTTCGTTGACAAACATGATTGAACTTTAAAAGACTAGTAATGGTACTAATCTAAAATTTAAATACAAACTAGATATTCTTAGGCATGACTTAGTTAGACGAGAGAAATTATTTATGCCTTGTTATTTTTATATTTTTTAAGAAATTATTTATACACATGCTTGTCGATAGTTATTTAAAATTAATATATGATAAATATTAAATTTGTAATAAACTATCTTATACAAAAGTTATATGTGGTAGGAGTATGATTCATTGCACTCTCTGTATATATGTTTTTTTAACATTTATAACTGCCCCTGTAGATGTACTTAATGTCATGAAGTTTTTAAATAACAATTAACACGTTATTTTGATCATTAAGAAGCAATTAAAAATGGTAAATTATTGGAGAAAAAATGGTTTATAAATATATTAAGGGGGAAAACCGGTATAGGAAGTTAGGCACAAGGACAATACAACATTATGGATATATTCAGAATTTTCAATTTCGAATCAAATACAAAAATATTAAAAATTATTAGACCAAATTCAGAGAACATCACTGACTAAAATGTGGACAGGATAGAACGTATCAAAAAACAAAAAACAAAATGTGGACAAGATAGAGTGGGCCCATTGTATTGCACCAAACGATAAAAGCAAGGACACGTGGCTATTTATTTATTTCCATAAAAGGACAGTCACGCACATACTCAATTCTTTCTTTTCCTTTTTTCACTAAAAATTGCATTAGCTGTCCACTTCCTTATTCCTTTTTCCTCATTTATTTTTAATTTAACGAAAATATAATAATTTCATTTCCCCTTTTTATTCATAATGTTCCAAACTTATTTTATTAAGTTTGAACGATTATGAAAAATTCTGAAATTAGCATTTTAATTCTTTCCATACCTCATTTATTTGTAGAGTCAGGAAATTGGCCTGAACCCGTCAGACCGGCCTGTTAAGTTTGAAAATCAGATGAGTTAAATAAAATAAGTCATGCAGGGTCGGCCCTGTAAGGCCTTAGGCTTAAAAGAGTCAGCCATGCAAGCCTTTTTAATGTATGTGTTCATGATGCGGGAAAAGAAATTCATGATATTTTTACTCATGAAGCAAAGTCTATTATTCAAGGTGAAGCACAATCAAATGTTTTTATAATTAATGATAGTGGTGAAAAAGATAACAGTAGTAGTCATCGTACTAATATTGTTCAGTGGTATGCTTCTTATGTTTTATGTGAGTTATTTATGGAAAGTAGTTTATTTTTTATTACGAATTAGTGAATGTATTTATTTGTTAGATGATTCATGTTGACAATATTTATTTGATAAATTAGAACTTTAATTGTTATAATTTACTAATTATATTTCTTTGAAAAAAACGAAAGAAAAATAGTTAAAATTTAAAATAATAATTTTTGGGTCCTATAGGGCTGGCCCAGGCCTTTCAAAGGCTAACCTTGTAGAGTCGGGTTGGCTTTAATTCTCAGCTCTATTTATTCAAAAACCACTCATCATGAGTCAATAAGGTTAATTTAAAACAATTTGATAAAACTAAAATTAACTCTTCAATTAGATCATATATCTAACCTAGTGGAGTAATTTGTAATCTCTCTATCTCCTACCTATTTACATTTTCAATTTTAGACTCTATTTTATTTTGTATGTTAAAATTTGGATTAGTTTTAACAAGTTTTATAGGAAAACACTTTTTTTTTAGAAATTTTTTTTATAAGCTTCTTTATACTATTGTGTTTTAATTCTAAAAATGGAAAATATTTGATTATTCATGACCTGTCTATAAAGGGAAAATAGTGTTGAAAAAGTGCTCAGTTTATCACAATCCTCTGTCTGCCAAAACGGCATATCCATTTCCATTTCACACAGACACTCTCTCTCTACACCTCTAACACTGGCACTTTCAAGCGGTAACGCACTGGCAAAATGGTATTTGCTCACGGTGCATCCGGCGGAATCAGCGGCGGTGGCAGGTCAGAATCCATTTCTACAGTTCTATTGAAGGAAGCTATGGCAAGAGTAGAACCTGTAAAATCAGAGCAAGTAATGGAGTCCGATGACGACACCGGTCGTTCGAGTTCCGGTGGGTACTGCGATGTTGAAGGTGAATCAAACGACGGCGTTTTCAGTGACGATTCGGGAAGGAAGAGTTCACAAGTGACGGATGAGGAGCTTATTGAACCGGTTCCACCGGTTCACGTCAAGCTCGAAGAACCGGGTGGAGCGGTGGATGAGGTTGATGGCTGTGCTGGGTTTAATAGGTCATCTTATTCATCGCCAGTCTTCTTTCCGAAGCCGATGGAAGGGTTGCACGAGGTCGGCCCACCGCCGTTCCTCAAGAAGACGTTCGAGATGGTGGAGGACCCGGTGACCGACCCGATTGTGTCCTGGAGTGAAGCTCGTGATAGCTTCATCGTTTGGGATTCCCACGAATTCTCCAAAATTCTTCTCCCTAAGTACTTCAAACACGGGAATTTCTCCAGCTTCATTCGCCAGCTTAACACATACGTGAGTAATAAGTGTTACCTATTTCTTACCTTTCAATTGAAGCACGGAGAAAATTTCTTGTGTCCATGATTGAAAATTATGTGATGTCTCGTTTCTAGCTAAGCTTCTTCCTAAATATACATGGGTTAAATTAGTATTTTTCTATGGATGATTATTGAAATGTTTGTGATCCACAACAATCGAGATTTTGTTCTACTTGAACTTCGTTAAATTTTTTGGTAAAAAAAGAATCATGGGTGCTGAAATTTTTGCTGCTGATGTCAGATATTTCAAATTTTCTGCTCATGTTTGTTTTCTGTATGTTTCTTCTATCGTGGTTAAGAGTTTACCATCAATATCATCTGCTAACTTTATATTGTTTTACTCATTAAACTTCATGGTATTTTTCTTGATGAATCCTGGTTCTGTCTAGAAATTAAACTTTGTCATGTGATGAGTACAGGGATTTCGGAAGGTTGATTCAGATCGATGGGAATTTGCCAACGAAGGATTTCAGGGTGGAAAGAAGCATTTGCTGAAGAACATTAGGAGAAGAAGCAAGTATAATAACAAACTGCAACAAGGAGGAGCATTGACTTCCATGAAACCTGGGTTGGAGGCTGAAGTTGAGGGATTGAAAAAGGATCAGAACATAATGAAAGTGGAAATTCTGAAGCTGAGACAGCAACAAGAGACCACACAGGTTCAACTTGTGAGTGTCCAAGAACGTGTTCGGTCTGCTGAGTTGAAGCAGTGCCAGATGATGTATTTCCTAACCAAAATGGCCAGAAAACCAACTTTGGTTCATCAGTTAATCCAGAAGGTTAAGCAAAAAAGAGAACTCCGCGACGGCGAGATTAGTAAGAGACCCAGATTGCTTGGAACGGATTGCCCTTTGAACTCCCCTAAGGCCATACACACCAGATCTGATGTTGATTATAGGCAAGGTAATTTGACTTCATTGCTATCAGAGCTCAATGGACTCTTGTCCGAAACAGTGAACAATAGCAGAATGCAGCCTGCAGCTCCTTCTCCTCCTCTGAGAGAGGATGCACTGTGCAGTTCAGGATTAAGGACCAATAATAATGCTTCCAGGGCAAGTGCGGCTAATGATGTATCTTCCGCGGCTTGCTGTATGATGTCGGAAAATCTGATGGAAGAGAACTCTGTTGTTGAAGAAGGGCTTGATGTGAATGATTCAAATATCTATCTTGAATTGGAGGATTTGATTAGCAAACCAACTGACTGGGTTGGATCTGCAAGTGGATTGGTGGGGCAAACTGGTTGTATCTGATTGATTCCTTGGGAAGGTAAATCCCTTCTCAAACATATATATTTTTCAGCAAATTTCCATTTCAGAAGTGTCTTAAGTGAAATACTATGAATAGTTTCACAACCATCCTTAACATATAACATTTTATGCATGTTTTTAGAGTTTAAAGTGTGGGTATATATACTAGTTATGCTAGCAAGTAATGATTCATAATTAACATAATTTTTTTCAGCATTGTTGACATTTCTTGCTTGCATTTGCAGGTTGCAAGAGTGGTGAGCCCTCACTTCACATTCACACAGATGCTGCTGCTGGTGCAATGGCAAATTATAATGAGAAAATTGTATTTAGGCTCTTCAACTTACCGACTTGAAAAGTGAGAACCCCAGATTAGTTGCTCTCACACCAGTGCCCAATGATATAGGAAGAAATCAAGTGTTTCTTGTTGTTGGCTGTGAAGCCAAATGGGAATATTTTTCTCGTGTTCCTCTCACATCTTTATCATGTTAATTTTCACGGTTCTCTACTGCGATGATAGGATAAATTTCAGTTTTCCTACTCTGTACAAAGTCCTGTATCAGCTAGTTCTCTGAGCTGAACCTCTTATTACCACGCAACTGCTTGTAGTATCACTATATCACTTGGGTGAATTTTAATCCTGCCTGTTTTATGACTTGTGTCTTGTTCCTGCTTGCTTGCTTTGACTCAATTCTTCACAGATTACGTATATGGGTGGATTTGGATGTCACCAGTTTAGAATAGCATACCCAAAAGAGCAATTATTTTAAAGGAGAAAATGCAAAAGGTGGAGGACACTTATCATCAAGTGGGTCCCAGAGGGGGACTAATGAAGCCCATAAGTAATTGAAAAGGACGCCAGGTGTGCAGAGGAAGAAGATGAAGGGGACCCCAAATAAAGACTAATAAAGGGGCATTATCTTAAAGTCATTATCATGTTCTCTGTTTCCCCAGCTGGAACACCTATCCGCAGTCCAAATGTTGGTGATAAGGAGAGGATAGATCTTCACAAGAAATCTCATTGTTCATTTTGCGTCCTAATTCTTGCCACGTGGTTGACCCCAAATCTCTTATATTATATGCTCTCGTCGTTTTTTTTATCATATTAAAGCAAAATACATGTTTGGACAAGTTTCACATTATCTCATTCTTTGACTGCAAATATTTTTTTTTTGTCTTCATGGTTGAAGTGTAACTTTCTAAGTTTGAATTATGTCCTCTTGGGCTTTCCTAATTGGGTTTTTTTGTTCGTGTTATCAAGGAAAAAGCTTATATTATTGTATATCATTTTATCTTTTGAAATAAAACACACACACACACACACATATAGTACTATTTTTTTCCTCTAAATTTTTACTTTCTTCTTTTAAAATTTACAGAAGTTTAGACTTCATAGTGATCTTGACCTGTTTCACCGAGATTAATGCCTTTTTAACATAATAATGATAAATTAAAGAAAAAATGTTTGTCTAACATTAATAGATCCACTAATTTATTTCCCCTTTTCTGTTATAATTAATTAGTGTATGATATCATTGATTAATTCATTATTAACTTTTTTATTGTTTTATAAAGAGTGACTCAAAAATTGAATAATATTTATTTCTCTAATTCAAAAACCAGGCGCTCTTCTCATGAGTCATGACATTGCACTAATTTTTTTTTTTTTTTAAAAAAATGAATTGGAGCTGAAAAATGAACTATAATGATTCATAACTTATGAATAATACAATTTAATGTAGTTTTTTTTGTTGTACATTGATAAAACAACACATGTATTATTTTTTGTTTTTAAAATTAATTATGTATCTTAATTCGGTTTTTAGTAATGTATAAAATAATGAATATGAAAAAAAAAATCAGGAAGGAATAAGTTAATTATTTAATGAAAATTCTTAATCATGTTTTTATTTTTTTAAAAAATAATTATGCGGTAATATTAACTTTTTTTCCAATCAAAATTCATTGAAATAAAGTAAAAGCAATAACAACTTGTGGTTACCTCATTTGACAACACTCAATAGTGAGGAGTATATGAACATAAGGCTGAACATAATTAACACTTAACTGAATTCTTTAAGCACATAGAGTTCAATCCCTGGTGATGCATATGAAGAAGGTTTCATAGCTAACATTAAAACTCCTTTACAAAGTCTATAGTGTGAGGGGATTGGTAATCATTATAGTTAGAAATAAATAGTTGTGTATTTTTTGTATATTGAATTCTAGCTTTATTCATAAGAGATATTCTGTATTCTAGAATAATCCATAGGGCCACCTGTCCTAATGTAATTGGTTTCCAACCTTATAAATAGCAATATACAGTGTCATAGGTCACCATTCTGACCTGACCTGATTTCTACAATTCCTTTCTTGGTATCAGAGGTGTAAAAGTCAGAAATGACATCCCTTCCTGAAAATTCTACCAGCCAATCAACCCCAGCCACCAGCCAAACCCTGTCAGAAAACCCTAGCCAATTTCACACCAATACCCAGCCATTATCCTCTTCTCTTTCGCAGCCTTCCCAATACTCAACAGTGACGATGACAGCACCTTCATCCTTGTCGTCTACTTCCTTTTTCTCATATCCCACTCATCCTCTACCTCATTTCTCTTCCCTTCCCGTCACATCCGCGAATCCCCATTTCTTATCGGCTTCTTTTCCTTTTCCGATCTCCACCTTCTCTTCGACCTTATCCTCGAACTCCACCACTACTGCGATTCCCATCTCCACCTATGTTCATCCACCAGCCTCTCCGTCACCGTCGAGCTACCCATTTTTTAACCACCCATCCTTTCCCAACTATCCGGCTGGCTTACATTCAGGTTTTTCTCATATTTCACCTCAGGTCCAGACTCGATCAACACCTCTCTTGAGCTCTCTTAACCAAGGAAATCCTGTCAAGCTAGACGGTGATAATTTCCTGACTTGGGCTTCGACGATCATGCCCATTATTCGCGGTCATCGGCTAGACGGTCACATTTTTGGAACGAAAGCTGTTCCTCCGGAGTATATCTTCGATTCTGCTGAACAAATGTGCCCAAATCCTCTCTATGATGACTGGTTGGCCACTGATCAGATTCTTCTTGGCTGGATATTTGGAACAATGACTGTCGAACTTGCCAGCCAAATGACACATTGCACAACTTCAGCAGCTCTATGGAAGTCTGTAACTGAATTTGTTGGTGCCAGCACGAAATCTCGTGTTACATTCCTGAAGAGTGAGTTTCAGCGAACCAGGAAAGGCACCCTCAAGATGAAGGAATATTTAGCCAAAATGAAGTCCTTATCAGACAATCTTACACTGGCTGGTTGTCCTCTTTCTCTTACCGATTTGATCACTCAGACCCTCGCTGGACTTGACACTGAGTATACTCCTATAATCGTGCTCCTCTCTGAGAAGGACAATTTGTCCTGGTCTGATCTTCAGTCAAAACTCCTAACCTTTGAATCTCGTCTGGAGCAACTCACTACCACTACTGCCACTAATTTGGCATCAGCCTTTGCCAACTTGTCTTTCCAATATGCATCTCCCTCTTTTTCAAATTCCAGCCGCTCATCGAATTCACGCGGCAGAAGCGGAGGAGGACGAAGAGGCAGAGGTAGATCGCATAATGGGGGAAGGAGTAATAATCAACAATCACGAAATGATAGGCCTTGGTGTCATCTCTGTGATAAGGCAGGGCATGAAGTTGCCAACTGCTTCAAGAGGTTTGACAAGAATTTTAAGCCTCCCCGTCAATGTGACAGTGCTACTGCTTACATAAGTACTCCAGACACCACTGCAGATCCAGCCTGGTATCTTGATACTGGAGCTACACATCATGTTACAAACACTCCTGAGCATGTCGGTTCAGAGAATGATTTGAATCTAGGTATAAAATCTATTTCAGTTGGTAATGGAGCATCTGTAAGTGTAATTGGGACTGGAAATGCCAGATTAATTTGTGATAAATCCACTATGACAAAAACACTGAAACTGAATGATGTTCTTGTTGCACCTAAAATAGCCAAGAAATTGATTAGTGGTTATAAACTCACTAACGACAATGATGATGTGTTTGTTGAAATTCACTCACATGGGTGTTTTTGTGAAGGACAAGAATTAGCATAGTGTTTTGCTTCAAGGGAAAACAACCAGAGGATCCACTCCAGGTCTCTACCAAATAGATAACCAGTGATTCCAGAGAAGACTTCTGCTGCCAGCCTTGTTTCAGTTGGAAAGAATAGTAATAGGACTAGTCATAGTTTGTCCTCCTTAGCTTCTTGGCATAGCCGTCTTGGACACCCTAGCAAGGATGTTTTACATTGAGTTCTTACAGATTGTAATGTGTCTTTTGATTCTAATGAAGACTTTAATTTCTGTGATTCTTGTCAATTGGGAAAGTCCCATCGATTGCCTTTTTCTGCATCTCAATCACATGCCTCTCATGCCTTGGATTTAATTCACACGGACCTTTGGGGGCCCTCTCCAATTAAAACAGTTAATGGCTATCAATATTACATTAGTTTTCTGGATGATTTCAGTAGGCACACTTGGATTTATCCTCTCAAATCAAAGGGAGAAGCCTTGTCTACATTTAAAGTGTTCAAAACCATGGTTGAAAATCTTTTTGAGAGGAAAATTAAGGTTCTCCATAGTGACTGGGGTGGTGAATTCAGGAGTTTTCAACCCTTGCTTGATGAGAGTGGCATCATTTTCAGACATTCATGTCCTCACACCTCGGCGCAAAATGGTAGAGTTGAAAGGAAGCATCGTCACATTGTAGAAACTGGCCTCACTCTTCTAGCACATGCACACATGCCCACTTCCTATTGGTGGGAAGCATTCTCCATGGCTGTTTATCTCATAAATAGAATGCCTACAGCTGTCCTGCAGTATCTCTCGCCTTTTGAGCGTTTATTCAAGAAGAAGCCTGATTACAAGAGTTTTAAAACTTTTGGGTGTGCTTGTTTTCCTTGTCTCTGCCCTTATAACCGCCACAAGCTTCAATTTCATAGTGTAAAATGTACTTTTGTTGGATATAGTGGTTCACACAAGGGTTTCAAGTGTTTGAGTCCAACTGGCCAAGTTTATATCTCCCGTCATGTTATCTTTAATGAACTTGAATTTCCATTTGCTAATGGTTTTTTAAATTTTCAGCAGACTCCTCCTTCGGAAATTATCCATTTTTCTGATGCAAGTTCTATTCATTGTGGTTCAACCTCTTCTGGTGCTCCCTCGGGTGCTGCTTCAGCCATCAATCAGTCCCAGCCTGTCATTGATCTGCTGAATTATTCTACTGTTCCTTCACTATGCCAAACTGATGCTGGATCTACTGACTCCAGTGTTTCTCCTACAGCCTCCACTGCTCCCTCGTCACACAACTCTGAGGTTGCAATTTCAGATGATCCTCTTCAGGAGTCACCTTCAATATCAAGATCATGTTCACTTCGGCTTGATGATCCACATTCACCTATCAACACGTCTTCCTCATCTAAAGTGGCTGAGATTCAGTCCTCAACAATACCAGCCATTCTTAATACTCACCCCATACAAACGCGGAGCAAACTTGGCATTACAAAGCCCAAATTCCCTTATGTTGGGCTCACTACTGCTGCTGCTGATTATATACCTCGAACAACAAAGGAAGCTCTTGCCTCACCTCCCTGGAAGCAGGCTATGATCGAAGAGTTCTCTGCTCTTCAAAGGAACTCAACTTGGGTTCTTGTTCCACGCTCGTCCGCTCGCAATGTGGTTGACAATAAATGGATCTTTAAACCTAAGATTGCTGCTGACGGTACACTAGTTAAAAGAAAAGCACGTCTTGTTGCCAAAGGATTCCAACAAATAGCAGGTATAGACTTCTATGAGACTTTTAGTCCAGTCATTAAGGCCTTAACCATCCGTATTATTCTCACTATTGCTATTGCCTTTAACTGGGATATCAAACAACTGGATATAAACAATGCCTTCTTAAACGGTTTCTTATCTGAACTAGTATATATGTGGCAGCCTGAGGGTTTTATTGATCCTTCTAAGCCTAGTCATGTGTGTAAGCTTACTAAAGCTCTTTATGGCTTAAAACAAGCCCCTCGTGCTTGGTTTGATAGACTTTGAAGTGTTCTACTAGCTTGGGGATTCACTAATTCCAAAAGTGATATTTCCCTTTTTATTTATTCAGATCAGCAGCAAATCCTAATGATTTTGATTTATGTAGATGACATTTTGGTTACTGGAAGTAACCCACTTAGCCTAAAGCGATTTACTGCCAGTTTGCATCATATATTTTCTCTTAAAGATCTTGGATCACTTCATTATTTCCTTGGTATAGAAGCCCATAGAGACTCTACTGGCCTTTATTTAACTCAAGGCAAGTATGTTTGTGATCTGTTGGCAAGGTTTAATATGAGTCATGTATCTCCCTGTCCAACACTGATGACAGCACATAAGTCCTTGTCAGCTCATTCTGGTGCCTTACTTGATCATCCATCAGAATATCGAAGTGTTGTAGGAGCATTACAATATCTGTGCAATACCAGACTTGACATCAGCTTTAGTGTGGGAAAACTGAGTCAATTTCTTTCACAACCAACCACCGAGCACTGGAAGGCAATGAAACGGGTGTTGAGGTATCTTAGAGGAACTATTCACTATGGGATTCATATCAGCCCTTCTATTCCTCTAGACATCACTGCTTATTCAGATGCTGATTGGGCTTCATGTCCTGATGATAGAAGGTCAGTTGGTGGGTATTGTCTATTTCTTGGAAACTCTCTAGTTACCTGGTCCTCGAAGAAACAGCCGGTTGTATCTCGTTCTTCATGTGAATCTGAATACCGATCCCTGTCTAACACAACTTCTGAAATTAGTTGGATCAAGTCTCTCTTGTCTGAACTAGGCCTGCGATCACAAAGAATCCCAACAATCTGGTGTGATAAAACCAGTGCCGCAGCCCTTGCTGCAAATCCAGTGCATCACGCAAGGACCAAACACATCGAACTAGATGTTCACTACGTGAGAGACCAAGTCTTGTCAAAAATCCTCAAGGTCTCCTATGTTCCAACAGACTTGCAAGTTGCTGACTGTTTAACTAAATCATTGAGCCATACTCGTTTCAGATTTCTCAGGGACAGGCTTGGTGTAACTGTAGCTCCAGGCAAGATACCTCAACAGGAACAAACTCTTGCAAGAATCAGAAAGGAGAAGAAGAAGAGGTCCAACTTAAAGGAGGGAGTTAGAAATAAATAGTTGTGTATTTTTTGTATATTGAATTCTAGCTTTATTCATAAGAGATATTCTGTATTCTAGAATAATCCATAGGGCCATCTGTCCTAATGTAATTGGTTTCCAACCTTATAAATAGCAATATACAGTGTCATAGGTCACCATTCTGACCTGACCTGATTTCTACAATTCCTTTCTATTATCCATGGTAAAAAACCGTAGCCAAAAAAAAAAAAGAGTGAGGAGCTGGTCATGTGTATCTACATAACGTAATTTATATTTCATACCATTCTACCATTAATCTTAAGAATCTGGTGGGTTGTGATCCCATGCCTAGAAATAGGACATCTCTCTTTATGCATAAAACAACAAGAATCCTTCTATTCTGTGCTCTATTTCCTCTTTTGCTTTATTTTACAATATTATGTTTACTTGAAAAACATATATTATATACCTTTAGTCTTAAATATAAAATCTAATTGATTTTTTTGAAGGATTAATGAAATTGAATAAGTTACTTAATTATATTATATATTGTGTATTATTAGATTATATATCAACTTATAAGTCAAGCAAGATAGTTTAAAAAAAAATAAATAAATATAAATCTTTTAAAGTAATTTAATTAGTTTTTTTAATATTTCAAAAAATTCAAGTGAATTTTAAATTTAGGATCGAGGTAGTAAATACTACTTAAAAAGATACCAAAGGTGGGCCATCAAATTAAAGGTGTGTTTGAGATTATGTTTGGAGGCCTAAACGTGCATCTTATTGCTAAAAGCCACTTTTTATAGCATTTTGTGAAGTTTGAATTAATATTTTTTCAATTGGGTTTTGAAGAAAAAGTTATTTTAAACCATAAGCTAGAATTTCATGTTTTTGACTTTTCCACCATGAAAAAAGAAATATTTTCTATCATAGAGAGAGAAGAAATTAAATACTTCATGAAGGAAAATAATAATAATAATGGGTCCCATTTTCTTTTATTAAAATAACATTTTGGTTTTTATTATAAGTTTTCTTGTAGATAAAAATTTTAGTCCTAATTATATAAATCTACTTAAAGGTTAATAATGGTTATTTTTTGATTTTATCATTATGTATGACAGTATCCAAAGAAAAAAAATAATTAAATTTCAGGGAAGTTGGGGAAAACTCCCCCATTAGAAATTTAATTGGTGTAAATATCCTAATAAGTTTATATATACAAAGGATGACAGTGCTTTAATTGAGGCCATTTTCACTAATTAAATTTTTTAAAAGGGGTCATTTATTTCTCAAATTTTCCTTAAAATTTAACTGATTTAGCATTTTCAATTTTTTCTCAGTACATTAACTATTTTTATTTTTTTAAAAAAATTCATATCATTTTTAGATCCAAACTTTTTTTTGCATTATTAATCAACCGAACAAATGAAAGTTTATCGAACTGATTTTTTTCAAACGTAAATTCAAATGTAAATCACATATACTTTTATCCTATTTTATATTTGTAAAAGTCAGATTGATAAAAAAAATCGTTTATACGGATAATTGATAAGGCTAACTTATCATATCGGGAAAAAAAGAAAAAAGAAAAATGGTTAACTTGTTAACTCAAGCGCAAAAGTGAAGCTTAACCAAGAATAATTAAAAAGAGATGAGATCAAAACATAAAAGCCGAGAGTCATTTTCTTATTGGCGGCTTATCCAACCGACATAGTAACAGTGACAATTAAAATTTACTCAGTACAATTCAATTTTTATAATTTTAATTGTTTGCAACATTAACATTAGTCCCTAACAATTAATAAATAACTTTTATTCTTATAGTTTTATGATATCATAGATTATAATTTATTTATATAATGGACCTTAGTTATTATCAACGGCAAGTTGCCCCACTAATAATGTCGATGACATGGTGTAAACCAAAGAGAAAAAGAAGAGGACAATGGACCTTACTTATTATGAGCTTCAATCGGAGCATAGAAAATCATGTGGAAGGGGTTTCTTTCTTTTTCTTTTTCCACAGCTATTGCCCTTTTCTGCTTTTATGATCATTTCATCAAAAACTAATTATACACATTTAATAATTTATAAAAATATTATTACAATGGACAGAAAGATGAAAAAAAAAAGAGGAGAAAATGATGAGAAAGAAATATTAAATATGAATCATTATATTTTAGGGAAAACATTTTCTCATGTTGTAAGAAAACAATTTTCTCATTTCACACAAACATGAAATAGTGAGACCCATATATACATATATTAATTCAATATATGTATATGTGGGTTCCACCATTTCATGTGTGTATATGAAACTTTTTTTTCTCATGTAACATGAGAAAATCAAAGCCCTATATTTTAATACAATGGTTATAGAGGGGGAAAGGATGGCAACAGATGAGAAAAGAAAAGGAGGGAAGTTAAATCCAAAGATAAAGTAAGATTATTAAACTTGAATCAACTATTAAATCGTTCGGGGTAGTGGGTCATATCAGAGTCAAATTGAAGCTAATTCAAGGCTAGAGTAGTCATGAAGAGAAGATTTCAGGATTATTAATATGAAATTTTAAATTAAAAAAAAGTAAATTTTAAATAAAAATTAGTGATGGTTGCATCCTTTTACCCATAGTAAAACTCTAAAAAAAATGATCAATTAGATGCCCAACAGATTGTTCTCTAAACGAATTTCTTTGTTCCTTTTTAATAATATATCCATACAAAGCTAGTGAGAGGTTAAACGAGATCTGATCATTAAAATTAAAGTGATGCAACAACAAGAGGATGAATTTTAGCATCACCTAAGGTAAGTTTGGACCAAGAAGAATGAAGGAGAAGGAAATGGAATATTTTTTTCCCATCCTAAATTTAAACATTTCTCTTGCTCTGAACCTACATGTAATAACCATTAAGTGTTTTGATCAACTATTTGTGGGTTGGATCAATGGTCTCGTGTTCGAGCCATGAGTATGTAATCGTAATATTACTTGAAGGTAATGAGATTCTCCTATTATGGGCTTGCATTACCTTAAATTGGACTAGTCGGTTGTTAGCAGCGCCAGATACCGGTGGATTAATCGAAAATAAATCTAAATGTAATACACCAATTATTTAGTATGTTTCCCTAATTTTCTCTATTCAAACACACATTTAATGTTGAGGAGTCAAGTTCAGTCATGTGATTCCTTCTAACCATTCCCATAGAAGCTGAAGAAGATGATGACACTGCAGATTTATCAAACTCCTGCTTGTCCTCATGGAAAGCCTTACTCAGAATTTGTTGCAGCTGCATGTTCCTTCTTTTGGTGTGTCATTACCCTTACATGCAATCTGTGACAGGTTATAAGTATATCCATGATCTTGTTCAGAACTTAAGAATAGGATCATATACATGAGATCAGGTCAAAAGCTATAAAGTATTTGAGCTTTCTATTACTCGGCCCAACTAGAGTCTTAACAGCTTCCATGGGAAACAATAGCTTCGCCAGCCCAACTGCGAAAAAGAATTTAATTATTATCAGCAAATCATATTCATTTGTGCGTGGCCATTTGAATTTAAATATCTTTAAGTTAGCCAATGAGAGTTGACACAGATGGTAAGAGATCCAGGATTAGGCCCCTGGGTCATGGGTTCGATCCCCTTTGCCGTCGCTGGAACTCCTTTGGTAGGTGATCTCGTAAGTCCCCAGTAAGTGCTTATAGAGCCCGGGGCCGTGCCCTGACCTTGGTGGGGGACTGGTGTCGAACCCCTCCAAAACTTTTTAGTATAAAAAAAAGAAAGAAAAAAAAAACTTAAAGTTGCACTTTCTTGAAATCCACTTAAAGAAGCAAAATGGCATGCCACTCTAGTTGAGAACTTCTTTTCTTCTATTATTATTAAACAGACAATGGATCAATTTCATCTGTAAACTTGATAAACAATATGCCCCCTTGGGTACAATGAATCCTACAACTCTCTTTGTAGACTAAACTTGATCTTACAACTCTCACGCTACATGAAACTTCTCATAAAGTATTGAGTTAATGTCAATGCTCGTCCTTAGATTTTGATCGAAATCTTGGTTTTGGCCCAATTAGATTTAAATTGTTAGTTTTTGTTTCTATATTTTTATATGGACTTGGTCTAAAGTTTAAGTACAAAGACCAATACTAAAATTCTTTAAAAGTAGAGATAGCGGAATTATTAAATCTACACTAGATTGACTAGTTTGACTTAGAAACCGATGAACTAGTTGGTAAACCAGTCTGGTTTAGGCATCAACTCAATTAACTTTTTTTAAAAAAATAAAAATAAAAAAAACATTTTTTTTAATTTTCTCTAGAATTTCATATGTATAGCTTAAAATCTTCACTTTGTTACTGGTTTGATTTTGGATTAGCTCCGATTTGACTCCAGTCTAACCTTGACCTAGAAGCCAAGTTAGTTCAATGGTTGGTTCCAGTTTAATGACCTTGATAGGAACACTGCCAATTCTTTATAAAACTATAAAGACAAAAACCAACAATTTAAATCTAAAACTTGATCAATGAAAGACACAAGCAAGATGAGAAAGAAAAGTAAAAAAAGCTGAGTTAGGAGTTGTGAATAAATACCTCTGTTTTCAAGGTACAAGGTACAACAATTTCATACGCAAACAAGAGAAAAAGAAGCCTCCCCAAACAAAGGCTCTCTCGTCTCAGCATTTTCCAAAATCTATATGCACAATCTATCCCTTTCCTTGGAAGCATAATCGAAATCTGAAGGGCCTTCCTATCATCCAAAGTGAGATCAGAAGTCTGAGGTCCCTTCAACAAAAAGTGACACTATAATCTTAGGCTCCTTCCTCATTGCAGCCACGTGAAGCACACTATACCCCTCTGATCAAGAAGATCGATCGTGGTCTTGGCATCGCAGTTAGTGAAGGGCATAACCATCATCAAGATTAGTGTGTCCTTCTCTTAAGATCAACCTTACTAACTCAACATCATCTCAATCTAGAAGCCCTCTGTATTCTCTTCGTATACTTATCTGCAAAATTATTGCACCTGTTCTTGTGCTTGTTCTGAGCGTTTATTGATAATTTGCTTCACAATATCAGATTTAACTATCAAATCAACACACCTTGACTGCAGTGTCTCACAGGATTTGCCGCATATGCTTGCAACTGAAACCATCGGCAAATTTCATCTGCTGCTACCTTGTCCAGAATTTGTAGCAGATGCTTCTAGAAAGCAAACAATTCCATCAGTTAAGTATTTAATAAACTTATGATAGTGTTCAAAAAATATTTTAGATATAGGTGCTATTCGAAAAATATTTATGGATACTCGTGTTATTAGGAAAAATATTTCTAAATATAAGGCTACAAATTAATTAATTTGATATAGTAGGTGAAAAAATATTTTAAGGGTGCAACATATAATTTAATCTAAACAAATAAAAATATATAAAAATTAAAAAAAATGGTCCCTACCTTAAAATTAGAGGAGATGCTCATCTTTTGGATGAGCATGGATGTTTATAGACAAAAGGAAAAAAATTGGTAAATATGATCAGAGTAGTATTTTTTTTTTAATAAAAGGGTAAATGTATTGATATAAAACAAAAAATATCACGATACATTGTGTTTGTTATTATTGTTATTACATTGATTTGTCCTTACTTTGTCTACCTTAGTCCTTAGGAGTTAGGTCCATGTAGTATTTTTTAAAGCAACAAATTACAATAAAATGAAAAATATCACAATACATTGTGTTTGTTATTATTGTTATTATATTGATTTGTCCTTGCTTTGTCAAGTAGAGATAGACGAATTCCCATTCCATGCTCATCTCTAAATAAAAGGGTTTTTTTTTAAAAAAAAAATCTTATTTTTGTTTTTGAAAAAATGCCCCATCCCCAAAAAATTAATTAACTTAAGATACTAGATACTAGTTGTTGAAAAGATATTTCAGATATTAGGTCCTCCTAGAAAAATATTTCAGGATACTCATGTTATAGGAAAAATGTTTCTAAACACAGGACTATAAATTAATTAATTTGAGATACTGAATGTAAAAAATATTTTAGAGGGTAACATATAATTTAATCCAAATAAAAAAAATAAAAAAATTGGTGCCTACCCCAAACTTAGAGGGATGAGCATCCCATGCTCATCTTTTGGATGGGTAGATGAATCCACATGCTATGCTCATCCAGAGCATGGGATACTCATCCCCAAATAAAATATTTTTATTTTTTATTTTTTAAATACTCCATGAATACAAAATTAATTAACTTAAGATAATCAGTTTTGAAAAAAATATTTCAGATATTAGGTTCTACTGAAAAAATATTTGAGGATACTAGTATTACAGGAAAAATATTTCACAATGCAAGACTAGAAAAAAAATCTATTTAAGATACTAGATGCAAAAAATATTTCAAGGTGCATTATACAATTTAATCCAAATAAATAAAAAAAATTGTCCGCACCCCAAAATTAGAGGGATTAGCATCTCATGCTCATCTTTTAGATAAGCATGGAATGTGGATTCGTCTACCTCTACTTTGGTTCACATTCAGATGAGCATGGGATGGTCGTCCAAAAAAAAGAATTTTTTTTTGAAAAAAATACTCCATGGACTAAAAATTAATAAACTTAAGATACTATGTATTCAAAAAATATTTCAGATATTAGGTGTTACTTGAAAAATATTTCATCATACTGGTGTTATGAAAAATATTTCCTAATACAAGACTAAAAATTAATTAATTTGAGATACTATGTACAAAAAATATTTTAGGGTGCATCATAGAATTCAATCTAAATAAATAAAAAATAAAACGAATTGTCTCCACCTAAAATGAGAGGGATGAGCATCCCATGCTCATCTTTTGGATGTGCATAGTATGTGAACCCAAGTAGAGGTAGAGAAAACCACATTTCATGCTCCTCTAAAAGATGAGCATATGTGATGCTTATCCCCTAACAAAAAAAAGGTTTTTTGTTTTCAAAATACCCCACATACTAAAAATTAATTAACTTAAGATACTAGGTGTTGCAAAAAATATTCTAGAGATTAGGTGCTACTCAAAAAATATTTTAGGATACTGGTATTATAGGAAAAATATTTCTAAATGCAGGACTAGAAATAAATGGATTTTAGATATTGGTTGCGAAAAATATTTTATGGTGTAGCATAAAACATAATCTAAATAAATAAAAATATATAAAAATAAAAATTATGATCCAACCTTAAAATTAGAGGGATGAGCATCTCATGCTCATTGAAAAGGATAAGCGTGGATGTTTACTGACAAAAGGAAAAAAACTGGTAAATATGATCGCAGTAGTACTTTTCTTATAAGAGGTTCAATGTATTAATATAAAACAAAAAATATAACAATACATTGTGTTTGTTATTAATCTTATTACATTGATTTGTCCTTGCTTTGTCTACCGAGTTATGTCCATGTAGTATTTTTTTAAGCAAAAAATTAATATAAAAAGAAAAATATTAGACTACATTTTGTTGGTTATTATTGTTATTACATTGATTTTTGTCCTTGCTTTTTCTAGTAGAGGTAGATGAATCCACACTCCATGCTCATCACTAAATAAAAGGGGCTTTTTTTTTGTTGTTGAAAAAAAAAACTCCATGCATTAAAAATTAATTAACATAAGAAACTGGGTGTTGAAAAAATATGAGTTAAGGTGCAAAAATACATATAAGCTTTTTCCTCAGGAGCAAAAATACACACGTGGTTACCATTTTGGAGCAAAAGTCACATCTCACCGTTAAGTCATTGTTCACCGCTGTTATGTTACTGTTCACTTCATCTCTTTTTCTCTAATAACGGTGAACAGTGACTTAACAGTGGGATGTGACTTTTGCTCCAAAATGGTAACCACGTGTGTATTTTTACTCCAAAAAAAAGCTTATGTGTATTTTTGCTCATGGGGAAAAAGCTTATGTGTATTTTTGCACCTTAATCCAAAAAATATTTAAGGTATTAGGTTATACTAAAAAAATATTTTAGGATAATTGTATTATAAGAGAAATATTTCTAAATGCAGGACTAAAAATTAATTAATTTCAGATACTGGGCAAAAAAAAAAAACATTTCAAGGAGCATCATACAATTTAATCCAAATAAACAAAAATAAATTAAAAAAACTAAAAAATAGTCGCTGCCCCAAAATTAGTGGGAGGAGCATCCCTTGCTCATCTTTTGGATGAGCATAGAATGTGGATTCTTCTACCTCTACTTAGGTTTAAATTCCATGCTCATCCAAAAGATGAGCATCCGAGAGGTTTATATTATATTATTTTATTTTTTGAAAAATTACTTCATGAACTGAAACTTAATAAACTTAAAATACTGTGTCAATAAAAAATATTTCATATATTAGGTGTTATTGAAAAAATAGTTCAGAATACCGGTATTACGAGAAATTTTTTTCTTAATACAAGTCTAGAAATTAATTAATTTTTGATATTTGATATAAAAATTATTTCATGGTGTAACATACATTTTAATCTAAATAAATAAAAAATAAAACAAATTGTCCGCCCAAAATGAAAGGCATAATCATCACATGCTCATCTTTTGAATGTGCATGGTATGTGAACCCATATAGAGGTAGATGAATCCAAATTAACTCCTTCAAAAGACGAGCATGTGATGCTCATCCCAAAATAAAAATGGTTTTTACGTAAAAATAAATACTCCATGGACTAAAAATTAATGAACTTAAGATACTATGTGTTCAAAAAATATTTCAGATATTGTGCTATTGAAAAAATATTTCAGGATATTGATATTATAGGAAAAATATTTCTTAATATAAGACTAAAAATTAATTAATTTAAAATATTGGGTGCAAAAAATATTTCAGGGTGCAACATACATTTTAATCTAAATAAATACAAATACATGAAAAAAATGTTCCTTACCTAAAATTATAGGGATGGACATCCTATAGTCATCTTTTGAGTGAGCATTGAGTGTGAGCCCAGGTAGAGGTAGACAAATCCACACATACTCAACCAAAAAATGAGCATGGGATGCTCATTCCTAAAGAAAAGGTTTTTTTTAATGAGAAAGTACTCCATGCACTATATATTGATTAACTTAAGATATTGGGTGTTGAAAAAATATTTTAGATATTAGTTGCTATTGGAAAAATATTTCTCATACAGGACTAAAAATTAATTAAATTAAGATATAGGGTGCAAAAAATATTTTATGGTGCAACATACAATTTAATCCGAATAAATAAAAATAGATAAACAAATAAAAAATAGTCCCCACCTTAAAATTAAAGGAATGAGCATCCTATGCTCCCTTTTTGGCTAAGCATGGAATGTGAACCCAGGTAAAGTTAAGACGAATCAACATTCCACACTCCTCTAAAAGACAAACATGTGATGCTCATCCTCAAATAAAAAAGGTTTTTTCTTTAAAAAAAAAATACTCCATGGACTAAAATTTAATTAACTTAAGATATTAGGTATTGAAAAAATATTCATATATTAGGTGCTACTGAAAAAATATTTTAATAAAATGGTGTTACAGGAAAAATATTTCTAAATGAGACTAGAAATTAATGAATTTGAGATATGAGTGCAAAAAACATTTTAGGGTGTAGCATAAAATTTAATCTAATAAATAAAAATATATTACAAAATGAAAAAAGGGTCCTCCTACCTTAAAATTAGAGGGATGAGCATAGCATACTCATAAAAAAGAATGAGCATGGATGTTCTTTGGCTGAAGGAATTGTAAATGATTCAATGATAAAATAAAAAATATAACAATACATTGTGTTTGTTATTATTGTTATTACAACTATTTGTCCTCGCTTTGTCTACCTTAGGAGTTATGTCCATGTCGTATTTTTTTTAATGCAAAAAATTAATATAAAATGAAAAATATCATAATACATTGTGTTTGTTATTATTGTTACATTGATTTGTCCTTGCTTTGTCTAGTAGAGGCAGATTATCCACATTCCATGCTCCTCGCGAAACAAAAGTTTTTTTTTTGGGAAAAAATACTCCATGCATTAAAAACAAATTAACATAAGATATCGATGTTAAAAAATTATTTAAGATATTAGGTTCTACTACAAAAATGTTTTAGGATACTTGTGTTACAAGAGAAATATTTCTAAATAAAGGACTAGAAATTAATCAATTCGAGATATTGGATGCAAAAATATTTCAGGGGGCATCATATAATATGATCCAAATAAATAAAAATACATAAAAAAATTAAAAAATAGGCCCTAGCCCAAAATGGAATGTGGATTCGTCTACCTCTACTTGGGTTCACATTCCATGCTCATACAAAAGATGAGCATCCCAAAAAAAGGTTTTTTTTAAAAAAACTACTCCATGGACTAAAAATTAATAAACGTAAGATATTGTGTGTTTTAAAAATATTTCAGATATTATGTGCTATTGGAAAAATATTTTAGGATACTCGTGCTATAGGAAAAAAAACATTTCTTAATATAGAAATTAATTAATTTGAGATATTCAGTGTAAAAAAAATTTCAAGTTGCAGTATATATTTTAATCTAAATAAATGAAAAATAAAAAAAAATTGTCCCCACCCTAAATGAGAGGGATGAGCATCTCATGCTCATCTTTTGGATGTGCATGGTACGTTAACCCAAGTAGAGGGAGACGAATCCACATTCCATGCACATCCAAAAGATGAGTATGGGATGCTTATATCCAAATAAAAGGTTTTTCTGGGAAAAAAAAATGCTCCATTCACTAAAGTTAATTAAATTAAGATACTCGGTAATGACAAAAATATTTTAGATATTAGGTGCTACTGGAAAACCATTCTAGGATTCTGGTGTTATATGAAAAATATTTCTAAATACAGAACTAAAAAATAATTAAATTAAGATATTTGGTGCAAAAATTATTTCAAGGATGTGCATCCCAAAATTACAGGGATGTGCATCCCATGCTCATCTTTTGGATGAGCATGGAATGTGAACTCAAGTAGAGGTAGACGAATCCAAATTCCATGCTTTTCCAAAAGACAAGCATGTAATGCTCATCCCCAAAATAAAAAAAAGTTTTTTCCTTAAAAAAAGCACTTCATGGACTAAAATAGGTGCAAAAATATACATGAGCTTTTTCCCCAGGAGCGCCCAGCACCATGTATTTTTTTTTTTGGAGCAAAAATACACATGTGGTTACCATTTTGGAGCAAAAGTCACATCCCACCGTTAAGTTACTATTCACTGTCGTTATATTATTGTTCACTTAATCTCTTTCTCTCTCATTATGGTGAACAGTAACTTAACAGTGGGATGTGACTTTTGCTCTAAAATTGTAACCACATGTGTATTTTTGCTCTAAAAAAAAGCACGTGGTGTTGAGCGCTCCTGGGAGAAAAGCTCATGTGTATTTTTGCACTTTAACCCTTTAATTAACTTAAGATACTAGGTGTTTAAAAAATATTTCAAGATACTGGTGTTATAGGAAAAATATTTTTGAATGCAGGACTAGAAATTAATGAATTTTAGATACTGGGTGCAAAAAATTATTCAAGGTGTAGCATAAAATTTGATCCAAATAAACAAAAAAAATATATATATATATAAAAATGGTTCCACCTTAAAGTTAGAAGGATGAGCATGGTTAGAAGGATGAGCATGTCATGCTCACCCAAAAGGGTAGGCATGGATGTTCTCTGTCGAAAGAAAGAAATTGGTAAATATGGCCGGAGCGGTACTTTTTTGTTTTTGGTAAAAGGTTCAATGATAAAACTAAACATATAACAATACATTATGTTTGTTTTTATTGCTATTACATTGATTTGACCTTGCTTTTTCTACCTTAGGAGCTATGTCCATGCAGTATTTTTTTATGCAACAAATTAATATAAAACGAAAAATATCAGAATACATTATGTTTGTTATTATTACTACCACATTGATTTGTCCTTGCTTTGTCTTGTAGAGGTAGACGAATCTACATTCTATGCTCATCATAAAATAAAAGGGATTTTTTAATAAAAATACTCCATACATTAAAAATTAATTAACGTAAGATATTGATTGTTGAAAAAATATTTAAGATATTAGATTCTACTAGAAAAATATTTTAGGTTACTTGTATTACAAGAGAAATATTTCTAAATGTAGGATAAAAATTAATTAATTTGAGATACTAGGTGCAGAAACTATTTCAGGGAACATCATACAATTTAATCCAAATAAATAAAAAATACATAAAAAAGAAAAATATAGTCCCCACTCCAAAATTAGTGAGAGTAGCATCCGATGCTCATCTTTTGGATGAACATGAAATGTGGATTCATCTACCTCTACTTGGGTTCACATTTCTTGCTCATCCAAAAGATGAGCATCGGAAGCTTGTCCAAAAAAAAAAGAGGTTTATTTTTATTTTATTTTTTGAAAAATTACTCCATGGACTAAAAAATAATAAACTTTGTGTATTCAAAAAATATTTCAGATATTTGGTGCCACTGGAAAAATATTTCAGGATACTAATATTACAAGAAAAATATTCCTTAATAAAAGTCTATAAATTAATTAATTTGAGATATTCAATGCAAAAAATATTTTAGGAAGCAGCATACATTTTAATCTAAATAAATAGAAAATATAAAAAAATTGTCTCCACCCAAAATAAGAGGGATGCTCATCTTTTGAATGTGCATGGTATGTGAACCCAAGTAAAGGTAGATGAATCCACATTCCATACTCATCTAAAAGATGAGCATGTGATGCTAATCCTCAAATAAAATGTTTTTTTTTGGAAAAAAATGCTCCATGAACTAAAATTAATTAAATTAAGATAATGGGTAATGAAAAAATATTTTATATATTAAGTATTACTGAACAAATATTTCTAGATACTAGTGTTACAGGAAAAATATTTTTAAGGTGTAATATACAATTTAAGCTAAATAATTAAAATTACATAAAAAAAAAGTAAAAAAAAAAGGGGTCCACACCCAAAATTTCAGGGATGTGCTTCCCTTGCTCATCTTTTGGATGAGCATGGAATGTGAACTCAGGCAGAAGTAGACAAATCCAAACTCCATGCTCTTGTGTGATGCTCATCCCCAAATAAAAAAGGTTTTTGCTTAGAAAAACATTAAAAAAGATACGGGCCCCACTCAAAGTTAGAGGTGACTCTCATCTTTTGGATGAGCATAGAATGTGGATATGGCTACCTACTTGCGTTCACATTCCAAAAGAGGTTTTTTTTTAATTTTTTTTGCAAAAATAATTTATGGACTAAAAAATATTTTACTTAAGATACTAGGTGTTCAAAAAATATTTCAGATATTAGGTGCTACTAGAAAAATATTTCAAGATATTGGTGTTATAAGAAAGATATTTCTCAATACAAGACTAAAAATTAATTAATTTGAGATATTGGGTACGAAAAATATTTTAGGATGCAACATCTATGTTAGTCTAAACAAATAAAAAAATAAAACAAATTGTCTCGATCCCAAAATTAGAAGGATGAGCAATCATGCTCATCGTTTTGGATGAGCATGGAATGTGAACCTATGTAGAGGTAAACTAATCTACCTTTCATGCTCATCCAAAATATGAGCATGGGATGCTCTTCCCCAAATAAAGGATTTTTTTTTTGAAAAAAATACTCTATGCAGTAAAAACTAATTAACTTGAGATACTGAAAATTGACAAAATATTTTAGATATTAGGTGCTTCTGGAAAAATATTTCAGGATACTGGTGTTATAGGAAGAATATTTCTGAATGCGGACTAGAAATTAATTAATTGGAGATACTGGTGCAAAAAGTATTTCAAGGTGTATTATACAATTTAATCCAAATAAATAAAAAATACATTAAAAAACAAAAGGGATCCCCACCCAAAATTATAGGGATGAGCATCCTATGCTCGTATTTTGAATGAGCAGGGAATGTGAACCCACATAAAGGTAGAGAAATCCACATTCCATACTCATCCAAAAGATGAGCATGAGATCCTCTTCCCCAAATAAAATGCTTTTTTAAAACTTTTTTTTATTTTTTCAAAAAATACTCTATGCATTAAAAATTATTATCTTAAGATATTTGGTTTTAAAAGAATATTTCAAGATACTAGTGGTACAAGAAAAATATTTCTGAAAATAGAACTTGAAATTAATTAATTTGAGATACAGGGTGAAAAAAATGTTTAAAGCTGCAACATACAATTTAATCCAAATAAATAAAAGTATATAGAACCAAAAAAAAAAATGATTCCTACATTAAAATTAAAGGGATGAGCATCCTGTGCTTGTCTTTTTTATGAGCACGTAATTTTAACCTAGGTAGAGTTAGACAAATTCACATTCCATGCTCATTAAATAGACGAGCATGTGATGCTCAACCCCAAATAATTTTTTTAAAAACAAAAATACTCTATGGACGAATAATTAATTAACTTAAGATATTAGATGTTGAAAAAGTATTTTAGATATTAGGTGCTAGTGGAAAAATATTTTAGGATATTGATGTTTGAGGAAAAATATTTTTGAATGCAAAACTAGAAATTAATTAATTTAAAATGTAGGGTGTAAAAAGTATTTTAAGGTGTAACATACAATTTAATCCAAATAAAAAATATGCTCCCCAACGCAAACTTCGTAGGATGAGCATCTCGTGCTCATCTTTTGGATGGGCATGACATGTGAACGTAGAAGGAGGTAGACAAATCCACATTCTATGTTCATTCAAAAGATGAGCAAGTGATGCTCATCCCATGCTCATCTTTTTATATAAAAGAGTATATAGCACCTGAATCAAATAAAGCTTCAATTTCAAGGCCTTAGAGTTTGAGAATACCTTTGATTAAATTCTGTGAAGCATTAGCCTCCTGATGTGATAGTGTGAAAACTTTGCTTGAAATTGGAGATGTGTCCTAATTTCCACACTTGTAAGAGATCACACAATGTCTTTGGTGCATTTTTCCACACTTGGCACACTTCTAATTGTTAGCTGTGCTAGAAACAGGAGATGTGGATCCCCTTTAAGAGTTCTAACTTCCACTAAATTGACTCCTTTGAGGTTCACTAAAATGACTCCTTGATGGTCCACTAACATGATTTCTTGATAGATGACTAAACCGCGTTCCTACACCATTGAAGCTTTTACTGCGCGTCTTAGTAATTCCTCCTATAGGTCTTATGGGAGGTGTAACTCTGGATTGGAATCCCTTTTTCTTAGCTTCTTCTCGCTTTCTCTTGGCTATTGTGCATAATTTGTCACACATCTTTTCAAAATCCTTAATCTTATCAATGAATGGTGACAAAGTCATTTTTAAATCCGGCTTTACTTTTTCTACTAACCGATCACACATCCACTTAGAGTTGTTTTGTGAATATTTGTAAAACTTAGGCATTTAAGTCCTTCTTTGTGTAAGTCTCCTTGCTTGAAAGTAAGGAATTCAGTCTCCTTTGCTACTCTGATGGAAGTAGGGAAATAATACTTCTTGAATTTTTCCCTAAACTGCTCCCAATTTATCTCAGCATCATCATTGATTTTGGTGCTTTCCCACCATTCTTGGGCTGCTTTTTGCAACAATTTCTCAACAACTAGTACCTTTTGCTAAGAGCTGATCTCGATAACTTTGAATATCTTTTTGAGATGCTTCAGCTATTCTAGTGCTTCAATTGGTCTAGCTTCCCCTCAAACTTTAGAGGAGAAAACTTTCAAAAATTTTCCCAAACCTTAGTAATGGGTAGGGTATGATATTGAGAATGAGAACTAATATCATCTTTAGATTCAATGCAAGTATGGCTGCCACTCCTAGATTGATGATCTGTGGGAGTATCTTCCCTATTGGGACTCTTCTTCTTCTCATGATCATTACCTTAGCCTCTTCTCACTGCTAGTTCGTCTTCATGCCTACTTTTGCTCTCATGTCCAAGATTATATCTCGTAACTCTACTAGGATAGCATTGTTATCCTGAGAAGTAGGGCCATTTTGATGAGGAACGGGGTTTGATTCAGTTGTTTTAGTACTCACCATTCTCCCTTCTGATGATTATTACCACAAGAACTCTAAATAAGAAACAAGTAACCAAACATTCTAAATTTAAATAAAGGGAAGTGCACACATTATGATATTTATTTTTTCCATAACCACTAAAAAAGTTTAAAGAAAACATTTAGGGAAATCAAAGTCCAAGAAACGTCTAAGCTTTGGGTAGACATGAAACCAACTCTGTTAACCATATCAATTGGCTAGGTAAGTACAAATTTAGTGGGAATCTCTCTGTGCTTTTGCAATGGTGGCTAATTAAATAACCATCAAATCAAGGCTTAACCTTTGAACTACTTTACTAGACACCAATTGTACAAATTAACTTTATATGATTTCATTGCCAGAAACTTTGCTATAATACCAAAAATATAACAACCCAAATCCAACACCTAAATACTTATTCATAATATAGCTAATCAATAAAAACCCAATCTTACAAGGCCAAATTAAATCCCAAAAATATTCCAGACATTGGATTTTTTTTTTGGGGGGGGGGAGCTAAAATTTGGCAATTGTTAAAAAAAAGAAGGAAATTTAAATTAGATAATTAATACATATTTAAATTAAGTGCCCACCCTTAAATTAAGGGCATATCCTTAATACATCAAGACTACGCTTCGTAATCGGATGGAGATGAATGGTTGAATGATTGTTTAGTGCCTTATATTAAAAAGATGTATTTGATAGCATTGATTATAAGACAATTATGATGGAATTCCAAAAAATAAACTTAGAAGGATGACATTGTAATTATTTTTATTGTAATAGCACTTAGCTTTGCTTTTCTAAATGATAAATTTGTAAAATAATTGTCTCTCTTATTACATCATGAGTATTTGTTTGATTTTTTTAATGCATTTAAAACTTTCCTTAAAAAAATTCAGGGGCACCCGAATCCCCCCACTGGTGCCCACCCTTCATTAATTTTCTGGGTCCGCCACTGCATACATACATACATACATACATACATACTCCTTTAGGTCCTTATTATAAGACACCTATTAGTTTTCTATATGTTTTGATGATAACTTGACAATTGTAAATTAAAAAGATTGTGATCTCATTCATTCTCTATATTTTGGAAATATATTACTCCAGTAAGATTAATACTACTCTAGTAACATACACTGATTCAAAATGCATTCGAGAAAATATGACTCAAATGAAGATCACATTACTCAAGTAACAAGTCTTGATTTAAGTTTGATTACTCCAGTAATGTTCTTACTACTCCAGTCATATTGTTCGTTAAATGTTTTTTTTTTGTAAAATCATTAATCCAGTAACGGTTGCTTACTCCATTAATGCGTGCTGTTTCAAAATAATTTTTCAAGTTGCATTACTCAAGTAACAGTTTAGTTACTCCAGTTGTCACTTATGTACTCCAGTAAGTCGCTATTTTCAGCCATGTCCAGAGCAAACCTGATAGGCTATGAACTGTATGGACAACCTACTCCAGTAACACCATGGTTACTCTAGTAATCGGGACTCCAGTAGTCATTTAGGTACTCCAATAACTCGTTACTTTCAGTCATTTGCTGATCAAACCCGATAGTTTGTCACGTTACTCCAGTAACTAACTAATTACTTCAGTCATGTTGAAGTATTTACAATAGAGTTACTCCAGTCACCAAATGGCTACTCCAGTGAACTCGACACATAGATAAAATGAACTTTAGTTACTCCAGTATCTTAGTGGTCACTCTAGTAAACTTGAGTCAGAAACGTTATAAGCCTTGTGATTACTCCAATCATTTAAAAGCTACTCTAGCCATCTTTCTAGAAATTGATCATACCTCGTTTTCAATCATTGATAATCATCTGCATATATCATATTTTATATAGTCTACGATATTTAGTTGCGTTTAACCAAGTTTGCTAGCAAGTCACAAATGATCAAATGGAGTTATGATTCAAAGACAACAAGATCTATATATGCTGAGTTGGAAAGTAAAGATACAGTATAGAGTGCCAGCGTATGTGTCGGAGAAATATTTACAACTTGGATTAAACAATTGAGAACATTTAGCTGCTGCCCATTCTGATAAAGGATGATCCACATTATCTTCAAATTAAATACTCTACAGATTAAGAAAGTAGCAAACATCACTGGAATCAAGAGTAGAAATCAAGAACGCTTCAATTAAGCCATATTTTTAGCAGATTTCCAATGTCAAAATTCTTAGTGGATCTTCAACGGTCACATTCTGAATATGAAGATTCAAATGAACTTCTTCAAGTATAAAAGGAAGACCAGAAACGAACACAGAAGTACCGAACGCATACATACAAGCTTATAATCATTGTTTTAGTCTTTCTTCTGTAAATTATCTTGAGAGACACTTGTACTTTAATGATCATCATTATCTACACTTAGAGAGAGTGTTTTGTCTTGTTGAAATCATTTGTTTGTAAGAATCTCAAGTCTGGGGACTTGGAGATTGAGAATATTAGTGTACAACTTGTAAGGGGGAGTGTATCCTAGTAAGAGGATAGCTTTAAATACAGAGTGTGTAACTGACTGTGAGTGATAGTGAAAATCCCAGAGAGTCTGGGGACTGGAAGTAGGTCAAAGAGTTAGACCGAACCATTATAAATCTTGCCGTGTCCTACTTTCCTCTTCTCTCCTCTGTTCAGCCCTGTTTTAGCATTTGCATTGCAGAGCACTGTTAGATTAATTTTTTTAAAAAAAATCCCCAATTCACCCCTTCTGGGTGATTTGCTTCGTTTTTCAACACCAACTACTATTTCTCACAAACCAAGGAATGAAAGTTAACTCATTAATTAGGTCCAAAATTAATAAATGTTTCCAACTTCACCCCTACTTTGATTATGTAGATTTAAATGAGTTAGTTAAAAATGAGGGCATAATGTGAAAATAGTAATAAATGAGTTGGTTAAAGTAAGTTGGTGCCTTATAATAAGGACAAGAAAATGTTGGTAGTTGGTGTATTATAATAAGAACCAGAGTAAGTATATATATTATGTGTGTGCGCTATTAGTATATACCTTAATCCTTATATAAACCATTATGAATTTACTCATTATTTCAGTCACATAATATATTTTACAATTGTGCACTATGCAATGCCTCTCTTATATCACCGTCCAACCTTATACCGCTAATTAGAGCCATAGGTTATATCACATAATCCAATTAGCCTATGTGATATAACCTTTGGACTATGTGATATAACCTATGGCTCTAATTAGCCATAGTACATACTTTAGTTCTATACCTTTGGCCATAGGTTATATCACATAGGCCAAATGAAAGTTAACTTATTCATTTAACTGAATTGTCTCAAGCTCACCAAATCTTAAGATACATTTGGCCAAAGGTATAGAACTAAAGTATGTACTATGGCTCTCCTCCTTAAAAGAACACAATTAAGAAGGTGTCACACGTCCCTTAACTCCAATGCAATCCCAGACAGAGGAAAACATGGAAGATGAGACCTTGACAAGTACCATCCACTGTGCATTGAGTGGTGGCATAAAGAAATCTCATCATTCAAATTCCTTCTTACTCCAACCATCACAAATACAGCCGCCATGATAATTATATCCGTTCAAAAATGAAGTAGATTAAATCATGCTTCCATTTATATCAAATATCATTAAAAAAAAACAATCATTTCGTAAAGCTTTGTTGGACCAATTTGTCGTTTGAAATTTGAAGGGCTAAACTATCTTTTTTGAAATTTGAGAACTAAACTGTCATTTTTTAAATTCGGGGAATAAATTGAAATTTTTAAAATTTGAGGACAAAAATATAATTTTAGGTTTTTAATTATAATAAAATTATAATTTACACAGATACATACAATTCCGTCCATTTTAAAAATAATCATTTGTAATAATGCATAATTCACAAATACATGAAAGAATATTCAAAGTTACATGTTACTCTATAGCTCCAAATAATCACAACAATAAAAAAGTTACCACAAGACTTCTAAATAATTACCACCTTACTCTCCTTCTCTCTCTCTCTTCTCTCTCACTTTCTCCTCTCTATCCGTGTGTATGTGCGAATTTGTGTGTGTGGGTGAGGAAAAAGAGAAAAGATGAGGTATTTATAGAATTTTTGGGTCTCAACCACCTTTTAAGTATCATATGTCGATCTACTATTATACTATCCAACTACCAAACACATGTATATTTATCATCTAACAACCATATATTTATCTATCGATCAAATATCACATACTTATCTACTACATAACCATACCATTCAAGTTAATATTTGGTTTCTTACCCTAGTTGGAAAGAATAAAAATACCGATTATCTTTTTCAATGGGACTTCTATCAAACCATGCACTTTGAACTTCTATGCTTACCAGCCTTCTTATTTTAGTCTTATTTTTAAACTCTTTGTTCCAAAATTTGGAATATTACTATATTATAATAATATTTATATTAAAAAAAATATTTAACTCTATTTTTATAAAATTTACTCATACTGAGTAATCACATAGTAAATTTTAATTACCATAAATTAATTTCTCTTGAAGTGTGAAAAAAAAATTCAAAATGTTACATCAAAATCAATTCTATAAATATGTCTTATATTAAAAACATAATGGAGTATGTGGCTATCGTTCCATACATTGTTTTTCTATAAAACAATTGGATTTTTTATGGAATAACAAGGGAACTTGTTTGGGAAAATCCACATGAGGGCCCAATTAAGTAAGATAATTTCAAAAAAGACCCAAAGAAAAGTATGTCAAAAAAGGCCCTAGGGCCTTTTCTAGTATTATTTTAGGAAACATTAACAATTATATCAGTATCCCATTAACAACAATATCAGTCTAATTAACAACTACTCGTTAACAACTAAATCAGTAGCCGTTAACAACTAAATCAGTACCTGTTAACAATTATATCAATACTCGTTAACAACTACATTTTTCTGAAATAATACCAGAAAAGGCCCAGAATCTTTTTTGACATGTGAATTTTTTGGGGCCTTTTTTGACAATATTTTCATAATTTGGGCCCTGATGGAGATTTTCCCAACTTGTTTTTTATTTGAATTGCACTTTTTAACGAAATAATAAACCAAACATCTAATTCATGAGTTTATTAAATTTGCGATCATTGAAATTTATAGAATGTAAGAGATAGTTTCAAGTGTATTACAATGAAATAATAGATACACTTATTGATGTTGAAGATAATACTACCTTCGGTCTAATTATAAGACTTGGTTAACTTTTTGGAGAGATTAAGGAAGGTGAATAAGTTACTTAATCGTATTATATATTGTGTATTCTTAAATTATATATTAGTTTAGTAGTCAACTTAATTAATTTAGAAAAAAATAAAAATAAAAATAATCTAAAAAATTTAATTAACTTTTGTAGTCTCTCTAAAAAGTTTAATTTAACTCTATAATTATAACCGGAGGGAGTAACTCATATTAGTTGCCTTCACTAAGAAGACAGTTGGAGTCCCAACATATAGCTGATGCCAGATTGGATGGATTGAGTCAATTGCTCCAATGCGATTACTAAAATTGCAATTTTATAGGGATTTGAAAAATATTTTCAAATCGCATATTTAAAAAAATATGGGATTACTCAAATTACAATTATACTGTGTATCCTTAGATTATATATTAATTTATTAGTCAAATTAATTAGTTTATGGAAAAAATAAAAATAAAAATAATCTAAAATAATTTAATTAATTTCCTTAATCTCTCTAAAAAAGTTAATTAATTTTATAATTAGGACCAGAAGAAGTAACTCATATTAGGTGCCTTCACTAAGAAGGAAGTTCGACTCCCAACATACAACAGACGCTAGATTGGCTGGATTGAGTCAACTGTTCCAATGCGATTACTCAAATTGCAATTTTATTGGGATTGGAAAAATATTTGGGAAAATCTATATAGGGCCCAAGTAACAGAAAAAATTCAAAAAATACCCCAAGATTTTGAAAATACCAGAAAAGGCCCCTGAGCCTTTTCTGGTATAAATTGATTAAAACATTTAGTTGTTAACAAGGCTAATATAGTTGTTAACGGGGCTGATATAGTTGTTAATGAGGCTTATATAGTTGTTAACATTTTAATGAATTTATACTAGAAAATGCCCGGGGGCCTTTTCTGGTATTTTCAGAATCTTGAGGCCTTTTTTGAAATTTTTCTGTTATTTGGGCCCCTATACAGATTTTCCCGAAATATTTTAAAAAGTGACGGCATTAAGAAAATTGTTTTTGTAAATAAAATTTTACTATTGAGTCGACCTTTGTATGAATCCAATCCATAATCATGTCGGACACAAATAGATAAGGTGGCTCATCAAAAAGTTGGATTTTGGATTTTGTGAAATGACATCAGTGATGACAAGTTACAACTGACTTTCAGGCACCAAGTTTTGTGAGGTCAACTCCTAAAAATAAAAGAAGAAGCATTAATGGAATTGATAAAGTCTTTTTTTTTGGGGCGGGGCCTATTTTTGTTACTTTAAATAGTTGAGTGGAGCAGGAAGGGAGCTACCTTCAACCTTATTGAGTAGGTGTAGTCAAGGTAGTCAAGATCCCGATCTGGATCGTTAAAATCGGTAGAATCACGATTTTCTGGGAAGAAAACGAGCTTGATCGCAGGCAGGATCGCTATGGTGTAAGATCGGTAGGATCGCTGAGGAAGATCGTGAAATCGCAGACTCTTTTTGGATCGCAGATCTTGAAGAACCCGGGTTAAACCCGACAAATGGCACATACTCGGCGTGAAACCCATCTGCTGCAAGCCCTAACCCATCAATTCATCAACCATCTGCTTTCGTTCTTCACTTCTTCCTCATTCGCGACTGATTCTTTGCCTTTTGTTCTTCCTCATTCGCGTCAGGCATCGCTCCCGCAGTCCGGCTTCTTCCTTGTTCTTCCTCCTACTTCAGCTTCTTCATCGTTCTTCCTCGTTCTTCCTCCCACTTCGGCTTCTTCCTCCCACTTCGGCTTCTTCCTCCTACTTCGGCTTCTTCCTCATTCCTCACTCCTCATTCGTCCGACTCCGACATCATCGCCGAAGGTATGTGTGTGATTATATAAATTAATCCCTTTTCTCTTCACTTCCAACCGTTGAAACACTATCAAATCGAAAAAAAAGATATACATATATTTCTCTGCTGTGATTGACTGATTTTTCTGTTGTGCTGTGAAAAAATTGAGGATCAATATAATTATATATATCTTGTTTATTTCTCTGCTATGTGGAATGTGGATAGGTTAAGGCATTAATCATTAATTAAAAAAATGATATGTTCATTTTTATTGATATTAGATTGTGGTGCTTTAGCATTTGGAAAATGGCTTCTAGTGCTAGTGCTAGTGCTAGTAATGATTCTGTTGTTGCTGCCTCCTCTATTAAAGGAAATAAAACGAAAAATGCTAGTGGAAGTAGGACTGATCCGGGATGGAAGCATGGTGTTGAAGTTGATGGAGGTGGGAGAAAAATTCAATGTAATTATTGTAAGAAGATAATAACCGGAGGTGTTTACCGATTCAAGCACCATTTGGCGGGAACACAATTGAATGTAGGGGCTTGTAGCTCTGTTCCTGAGGAAGTGAGAAAACAAATGTTTGGAATTGTATCTTCTTTACAAGAGAAACTAATGAAGAAATCAATCACATTGACAGAAGTTGATGATGGTGATGAACTTAGTGGAAAAAGAAAACAAAGTGAAGAGGATGGTGGGAATGATAAAAATATATTTAAAAAAAGGGGAGTGAGCACTCAAGCTACAATAAATAGCATCTTCAAGAAGAATGTGAGAGAGGAAGCATGTGAAGACATTGCCGCTTTTTTCTACAATAATGCTATTCCATTTAATGTGGCAAGGATGGACGAATTCCGTAAAATGTTTGAATCGGTTGCAAAACATGGTCCAGGATTCAAGCCACCATCCTACCATGAGATCAGAGTAAAATATTTGAAGAAACAATATGATTCAACAATGCAAGATATTGAAGAACATAAAGCTTATTGGAAGAAATTTGGATGCTCAATAATGACAGATGGGTGGACCGACAAAAGGAGGGGGACAATAATAAATTTCTTAGTGAACAGCTCTAAGGGAACTGTTTTCCTCAAGTCTATTGATGCATCTGACATATCTAAGACTGCTGAGAAAATTTTTAAGATGATTGATGATGTTGTTGAAGAGGTTGGTGAAGAACATGTTATTCAAGTGGTGATGGATAATGCAACAAATTACAAAGCTGCAAGAGAGATGTTAATGAAGAAAAGAAAGAGATTGTATTGGACCCCTTGTGCAACACATTGCATTGATTTAATGTTGGGGGATTTGGAAAAGATGATACCGGTTCACCATGATACTATTCCAAGGGGGGAAAAAATAACAACCTACATTTATTCAAGAACTGCTTTGATTACTTTATTGCACCACTTCATTGAAGGAAAAGATTTGGTGAGACCAGCCCTCACTCGCTTTGCCACATCTTACCTAACTTTGGGGTGCCTCCATGATAATAAAGGAGCATTGATTCGGATGTTCACCTCCAAAGAGTGGAAGTCTAGCCGATTTGCAAAGACTTCATATGGGAAGCTTATAGAAGATGTGGTTTTGGACAAGGTTTTTTGGAAAGATATTGTTACTTGTTTGAAAGGTGCTTATCCTTTGGTCAGGGTGCTTCGTATGATTGATTCAGATGTGAAGCCAGCCATGGGCTTCATATATGAAGAGATTGATCGAGCTAAAGAGAGAATCGCTGATGCCTTCAACAACCTTGAAAGATGGTAAAATATCAAGTTTGATTTAAATTTTAAATTTGTAGTTTTGTTCTTTACATTACACTAATTCAATTTTTATGTATTCTTCAGTTATAAGCCTTTGTGGGAACTCATTGATGCTCGATGGGACAGGCAACTTCATCGTCCTTTACATGCTATAGGCTATTACCTTAACCCACAATTACATTATAGTCCTTCATTTAAGGTTGATATTGAAGTCAAACGTGGATTATATCAATGCTTAGAAAGGATGGTGGAGGATGTAGAAGAAATGTCTAAGATTGATGTTCAACTTGAAGATTTCAAGTATCAAAGGAAGTTTTTTGGTAGATCAGTAGCCAAGCTTGCAATTAACAACAAAACTCCAGCAGAATGGTGGGAGTCGTATGGGTTTGAACATCCGGAGCTCCAAAAATTTGCTATTCGCGTTTTGAGCTTGACATGCAGTGCCTCCAGTTGTGAGTGAAATTGGAGTACCTTTGAGATGGTAAATTTTCATGAATATGAAATATAAATTATATTTCAATTCAAGAATGAATTTTGTATTTATTGTTTTGTATTTTTTATATTTGCTTAGGTCCATACAAAGAGAAGAAATCGTTTGAAACAGAAAACTATGAATGATATTCTTTTTGTGATGGCTAATTCAAGATTGGTCAAGAAGAAGGAGGCTAGAAACGTGAATGAGTATAATATTGATGATATTTCTTCTGATGATGATTGGATTGTGGAAAATGATGAAAGTCCATCTAACATTTAAGACTTAGATGTAGACAACTTGGTGCCAACTCAAAATGAAGCCTTGGTTGAGCCTAGCAATGATTTGGTTGAGCCTAGCAATGATTTGGAGATACCAAATGTTGATGAAGAAGACTTTGAAGATGAAGAGGAAGATGGCATGACCATGATAGATGATGATTGTGATGTGAATGCTTTGATGGATTAGATTTGGAGTATTTTGTTTTGGTTTTGATGATTTGGTATTTTGTATTTGTGGAATTGTGGCTTAAGTTGATGCTTTGAATTGTCTTTTAGGACTTATGAAATGTTATTTTGAATGCTATACATTTTTATTTGAAGATTGAATTGTTTTTTAGGATTAAGTTGTGACTTAAATGTTATTTTATATATATATATATATATATATATATATATATATATATATATATTATTAAAATTAAAATAGTAAGATCTTTACGATCGGTGCCGATCCTACGATTTACGATCTTGTTACCCCTTTTCGATCTTAAGTAAAATCGCGATCTTGACTACCTTGGGCGTAGTAGTATCAGTATTAAAACTCAATATAGATGGCTGGTCATTTCAATGGATCATTGAATCAGTCTTCTTCTGACAGTTCTAGTTAAGAGTTTTGAATGAGTAGATTATGTTAGATTTTATTTATATAAAAAATGAAAAGTATGTTAGATTTTATATGTTATCTTATTACTAAGTTTGAAGGGATATTGTTTTAAGTTAAAAAATAGTTGTTCATCAGTTTGTGTTTTAGTAATAGTAAATAGTAATTCTGTTTTGTTATGCTGTGTAGTTTGAATTTGGCTTTCCTTCTATACCTCTTACTATCATTTTCCTTCCTTTTCATTTTTATACCGTTAGATTAAGATCTCAACGATCCAGATTTATCATTTCTTTTTACTATCATTTCCCCTCCTTTTCTCTTATAATTAATACCTTTTTTATTTAAATTATATTATTTTGATAATGATTAGGTTGAAATCGTTTAATCACAGTTAAAACACTTACCCTTAAAAGATTAAACTACTACTTAATTGTTTAATAAAAGGGTCTAATTTTCAGTACTTTGATTGATGCCAATGATATGTTGGGGAAACTAACAACAATCCAGTGAGAAAATTATTGCACTAGTATATTTTATCGAATCCACAATAAAAGTCACCTTCTAGAAGAATGTTTTGTTCCATACTATAAGTTGATTAGAGAGTAATTAGTGCTAATCTTCCAATTATATATACCTCAGTAGTTAAAACTTAAATGTGGCTCTTCATATTTTTTCCTCTTTCCTTCAAAATCTCATTAATAGGGGGAAGTGGACATATCTTTGATTAGATAGTTAATGAGTTAATCACTCTTTTTAAATTTTGATAAGGTGGTTAAAATTGGCTTATATTATAGATTAAATGGATTAAATAATTTTTTTCAGATCACAACTGCTTGGTTAACTCTTGAGATTTTGAAAAGTTGTACCAGCTTTGATGGCTTTAAAAGAATTCCATAAGTGAGCATGAGTCTCTATCTACTCAGATGCTTTAACCCTTCGTTCAACTCGCATGGGCAAGATTGATAGTGTTTAAATTCAAATGTCAGGAGAAAAATACATGCAAGACATAATAAGAAAACCCATTTTTATGAGGCCCTTGAAAGCCAAAAATAGAAAAAGGAGATCTCTTCATTGGTATCAATAGAATGTTTCATTGAGCTTAGCAAATACTAATTCTCTAATTATTTTCAAATAATCGATTTCCGTTTATAAAAAAAAACAGATAAAATTAATTAAAAACAATGAATATACTTTTTCTCCCAACTATACTCTTATTTGAACAAACTTCCGTTAAATGTGGATTATCAGTAGCGTCAAATTGAGTAAGCTTATGCTGCTCATTCTTCGCTATAAAATAGACTATCTCACTGTAGCATAAACTCGACTTGTGGTTAATCATCTCACTAGTTTAGTCTTTATAATGTTTGTGATTTTGATTAGTAGCATCTGCTAATATTATTCTCTTCGAGCTGAAATCAAAACCCAGAGCCCAAAGCCGAAACCCCAAAATCAAATACCCGGCCTCATCCCTGTTCGTTCTCTCTTATTCATTTCTGGGTGCCAAGATGGATATTGTGACTGCCAACAGTACCCTCCAGAGCCTGCTAGAGCATAGCCTTCTCCGCAAGCTCAGCGAGTTCTGTGTAATGCAAGTCCAGAAGAGCCACCAGAACCGAGTTGGAGTTTATCTGACTACAGCCGACCGAAGAAGAAATTGACGACCTGAGATTTGACAATGAAACCAAAAAAAAAATTGGCCTTTGAAAATGGATCAGCTTTGAAGGTGGATGCAATAAATCAAAGCAGAGTGATCCGAGGAAGACAAGAACAGTGGAGGGCATGCAAGCAAATTCATTGTACTCCCTCTAATCCTTAATATAAGACATACTTGAAAAGTTAATTTTGGTTCTAAATATAAGATATTTTTCATATTTATTAACATTTTTCCAATTTAACCCTATTGCTATTGATGCACCAATAACAGTACTCAGAAGAAAAGGAAAGGCAGAATTAGGGAATATAACTAGTGTTTTAGAAAATACATGTTATATAAATTAACTTAAATCAATTTCCTTAATCTAATTTAATCAAATGAATATATCTTATATTAAGGACGAGAGATGGAGTAATAAAGCAATCTCAAATCTTTATCTTTGGCCCGACTTCTTCATTTCAGTATTTTAGGGTACTTGTATGGGTTTTTCCTTATTTCAGAGGGATTTCTATGTGGATTTTCCCTTCTTTAAAATCAAATTCATTTTTATTTTTAACAAAATGCTTTCAGTAAATCATACGGGCCTAGAACTGAATACTCATACCTTCCTTCTATGAGATAACAACACAGTCATATTTATTTCTTGGGATGGATTGCTTGGACAACGGCTTCAATTTCTTCTTTTACTCTTTCAAAGGCATTGGGTCCTTTAACTTCATCCTTAGGGGTATTCTCGTCAATATCATTGCTCCTCCCATGAGCTTCTTTGTGATGACGGTGAGGTGACTTATCATGGTGGATAAAGGCATCAATTTCTTCCTTAGCTCTCACAAAAACATTCGCTTTCTTTGTGTTCTTCTCTGCCAAACAACACAAATCCAAAGTTTTTTGGCCAACTTAGAGTCTCTTTCAGAAGCCTTCAATAACTAAAGGTACAGTGATTTTCAGTCACATTCAAGGAAATATTTTTCTTTGGACCATACTCAAATGGTGGAATATCCTCCTTATATATACTTATACATTGATAAACACATTTTTCACTAAAATGGGAACTGAACGCCACTTTTGTTAGCCTTTTGCACAGCAGTTTAACACGAAAACACAAGAAAAGACTAAGGAATAACTTGCACGGTTCCTGAAAAAACAGAGTGTAAGGCATCAAAAGGAAACAAAAAACAATAACAGTAAAAATGCAGGTGAATATTTAGTTTAATCAAACAAGAAAGTAACATCATAATTATCACACATAACTCCCACAAATGTTGACACCATTAACTTATGGTACTTAATCTGGAAATGACGAAGCAGAGGGACATTTCTAACAAGAAAAGCATACCTTGAGGTGAACCTGGGATTTCCTGTTTATCTTTGGACTTTGCCACTTTAGTTTCATCCCTAAAGTAGATATCATAAAACAAAACAAAAGAAGAAATTAGACTGGTCAAATTAGATTGAAAAAAGGCACAATAATAAAGGAGGGTATAATTTCAACCTTTTGTCATGAGCTGTAGAATCTTTCTTGCGATGGAGTACCTGACCAATAGCTTCAAACTCCTCCTTTGCTCTTTGAAACACATTTGGAGCCCTAACATCATCTAATGAGGCGTTCTCTTTGCTGTTATTAGTTTTCAATCCACTAGTTTCTTTATGATGGGAGTTTGATTTTTTGTGATGAATTATTGCCTCAAATTCTTCCTTTCCTCTTACAATCAAATTGGGTGCTTTTACTTTTACTTCCTTTTCACCTGTCAGAAGACAGAAAACCATCCACCCAAATAGGTAATTAGGTTTTTCACATGGAGTTAAAATTTTCTAGTTCCTTAATGAAAACATGAACATGTTGCCATTAGGTTTTAACTTTTAATCCAATTAAAACTAGATTCATTGACTTTTCATGATCAGAGAGATAGACAATTTATTACAGTACGAAGAAAAACCTAATCCATCAACATCCCATCTTGATTGAACAAAGCACCCGCCACGGCTGTAAAATCAAAACAAGTAACACATTAATTGTATCTTCCAAAAGGGTTTCAGTTTTCCAAAATACAGTCACTCCCTCCGCTGTGCCAGTCTCTCTTCAAAACTCGCATTATAAATTTCATTTCATGATTTAGAACGAAAGA
This sequence comes from Acacia confusa, assembly GCA_037074495.1. NCBI lineage: Eukaryota > Viridiplantae > Streptophyta > Magnoliopsida > Fabales > Fabaceae > Acacia > Acacia confusa. The sequence continues at coordinate 12,294,491 of CM073514.1, forward strand.
AACCCAGTACACGCTGATTCAGGATGAAATACTCCAAATAAATAAACAGGTTGTACGAAATAAAGGCAATCACACATCAAACTAATGTCCATCTCATATCGAATGATAATCAATCGTAAATTAATAATCTATCCGCCATAATCGTACCTGAGGCAGGGTTTGATGGATTGGATTTAGAATCAGCCATGGGAAGTTTATGGATGACTGAGGGCAAAAACAATGGGAAGGGATTTTGCGACTTCGGACCCTACGCAACTTCAAATCTTCAATGCACTGATGGAATGAATATATGGAATGGTTCAAGACAGATCATCAGAGTTGTGACGATCGGGTTTAATAGGTAACGTCGCCGGGTTAAGAAAACGATCCAGTGCACCTGTGTTGTCAAAAACGTTTTTACGTTTTTAACGAGGAATTCAATGCTACAACGTAAGTACACATTGTCTCAGGTAAGAACGGATAAAAATTAGTGTAAAAACGGATAGAAACTTATGTTATTAGTCATAATTGTATTTATTTAAAACAAAAAATAAAAAATAAAAAGGGAAAAAAAACTGAGACATCGGGCTCGAGCGAACTCAGCTCCATTCGAAATGAAATTGTGATTTTGTGGTTCAGTTCTTGTGATCCTGCCTCCAATCGAAAACTGAACTCTAAAACCCAAATCATTATTGTCCTCCACCACTCGAGTCAAGCATCAAGTCAAGAACTAAACCCTAAATGATTGGATTATAGAAAATGAAGATGGGGAAGATAACTTAGATGTTGATGCCTATAATGAGAACAATTTGGTTGAAAGAGAACCTATGGATGGTGATAATTTTGACATTCTTGACTTTACAAATGAACTTGTAAAAGTAAGAGAAGTAAACATTGATGACATTCAAGATGATATAATTTAATTTGAATGAATTGTTATAATTTAGGAATTGTTAAACTTTATTATTTTAATGTTTTTGACTTATCGTATGTATCTAGACTGATGTTTTATATGTTTACATGACTTATATTATATCTTTTAAATATGAAGTTTTTCATTGAGTAATGATTTATGATTTTTTTCACACACACATATTTGAGCTTTGATCTTGAGTAATAGAAAGTAAAAACTTTACGTGTCATATCGTTTCTATAATTTACGTTTCCACCACCTCCTTCTCCTTCTATGTCTACGTAGAAACTAGTTTTTGACAACATTCAACTTGCCCCACCATATGCTTGTTCTTTAATCTTTTTTTTTTTCCTTCCAATTGTGAGGGTGGGTCTTGTAGAACAATATCCTTATTACTCTTCTGCGGTTTAAATAACACCTATTTATTTATATTAATTTAAACTATTTCCGTGTCCCATTAAATAGGTGAATTAGCTTTAAGAAAAATGATAAGCAGGATAAGATGGAATGGGGGAAAAACTAAGACATTTATGAACAAAATTCACTCACAAACTAGATTAGATAGGAAGGGTATTAAATTATTTTTATAGTTTATTTTTGTAGACTAATTGTTCAAGAAAGAAAGGATAATTGTCGAGATTTAAAATCAGAATTTTTTTTATAATTGGTAAAAATATCAATATATTAACCTATCAATATATATAACATGCAGAACAAAACAAAGCAATACTCATATTTATATATCCAATGATTGTTCAATCACCGATGAAAAATCAGGAGAAGTAGGGATCAATGATCATGATCATCACAGTTTTCTCACTCTTGTCATCATACAAAGAATTAAAAATAACCACTGATCTTTTTTTTTTTTTGGGTCTAAATTATACTCCATTTGTCTTGATTGATCTTTTTGAAAAATATCTAAATTGAACTTTTTTTTCATTGGTTGTAAAACAGAGGTTGCTATTGCTATGCAAGGTATGATCACTAATACAATTACTTGACCTCTGCAATATTTGCAAAGAAAAGATCTAAAAGCATTATTTTTTTCATTCAAAATTTCATAAACTTAGCGAATTTATGTTGATTAAAACAAAGCAAAATCGTCTTGTTGTACTGGTTCAAGTTATAGGCTATGATTAGTCCAAAAGAAAAGCTTCCAAATAGGTCTCTGCTTGTTTCTAATCTTTGAATTTTTGGCCTTCATCTTTACTCTCATCCTTCCTCTTCCTTCCATCATCTTCTCCATTTGCTTTATGCTCAACATATTCCACATTAGGGTTTCACAAGTTCTTATGTAGGATTCATAAGTTCACTTAATGAGTTCCGAACTCGTACTTTGAAGCAAATGTCCAACCATCATATATAATTTGAGTAAATCTCTAATGTTTTCTTGACATTTCCTAAGCATTATTTAAACCTACTCACTTTGAAGCAAATTTCTAATCAACTGGATAAGTAAACATGAAAAATATTTTTTAATTCACCGACTTAATTAACTTAAACGCTTAAGACCAATTTCACTGATGTACACCAATTTCACTGGAAGTGTTGAATGCCTTTGTGCGCCAACCCAAAATAAGGCAACATCCCAACCCAATGTGCACTGGTCCACAGCTTTCCTCCTCCTCAAATCGAAGAAACCAACTTCCCACCTACTCTACTCTTTAATTGCGACCAACCACACCTTTTACAACGGCAATTTCCTCCCGTAATAACCAATAATTCGGGAAATGGGAGTGTTCATTAATGGTGATTGTTTTTTTGCCAAGGGGGAGCTGATATAATGCCTCCCTCTCCATTTTTTTTCCAAAGTCTAAGGGTTAATTATGTCCCTTCCTTTTACAACAGCCCTAACACTTATTTAGAAATATGCATATTCCGATAACTTTTTTGTCTTTTCATAATTTTAAAGTTCTTTATAAGGGATGTTCCCTTAATAATTGTACTCCTCTAATGTACTTGCTATGTTTTTATATACAAAAGTTATTGAGTATTATTATGTTGGGTTTCGTACACGCAGTAGAATAAAATTTATCTAATCAATTACGAATCCCAATAAAAGGATTTATCAACAGCATTGCAATCGGATTAGTCATAACCATACATTCTTTGAATGCTTGTGTGTGTCTATTGCGAACTTGTGGGCTAATGCCTTCTTGCTCGATCAATCTCTCGAAGCCGATTTTAAAAATCCACTCCCTCTATCAGTATTCACACCGAACAACTCTCCAACACGGAAAACAGCATGCTAACGCTTTCTTACTTTTTGTCTCACATTCTCTAGGATTTCTTTTTGGCTCTTAAGTTCTTTCGTGTAATCTTTACTACTCATAGTCTAAAGGTATTTATAACCCTAATGGGCGGTATATTCAAAATCAATCTTAATCAATTTTAAAATTGAATTGGAAATTAAATTTGTCTAACAGATTTAATCAAATATATTTATTTAATGCGAATTAAAAATCAATTGATTTAATTTATGTTCATAAATCAAATCTGAGATATCATAACTATCTTCAAAATTCAAACCTAAGATACAATATCACAATCAGTTTTAGTTATTTAATTTATCAAATAAATTAAATACAAAACTAATACAACATAATAATATTATGGGTTAAGGAGCACCCAACACAATGAACTATTGGTTCAGGAGCGTCCAACACAATAATGTTTTTATTTAAGTGGACCAAAACTACCACAAACTTTTAAAAATGTAAAAGCAGCACAACACAATTAGGGAGAAGGTAACGTCTATTTTTTGAGGTGTGGAAAAAATAACAAAATAGAACCCAGATATTTATGAAACTATATTTAAGCCCCAAAAAAAATTCAAAATTTTTATTTTAGTCCCTACACGTACTTTATATGGAGGGACTAAAGTGAAAATTATAAAAATTTTATGGGTCTGGAAGATAATTTTCTAAGACTTTGGGTTCTTTTTTGTAATTTTTGCAAGGCCTAAATCTGCCCCTGGCTACAAGTTTTTTTTTGGACCTTAGCCTGATCTGGCTTGTGGCCTACTAAGGAGATCTGTAATTTTAAAAATTTTGTAAATAGCTGAACAAACCACAAGCCTCACCTCAAAACAAGCCTACTTCAAACAGGGCGAAAACATAATTACTTTAAACAGGCAAAAAACAGATCTACTTTAAAGAGACTATTAGATGTAGGTCAGTTTTCGGCATGTTTAAAGTATGTCTGTTTTTACTCTGTTTGAAGTAGACTTGTTTTAAGGTGAGACCTGTGGTTTGTTTGGTTACTTACAAAATTTTTAAAATTACAGGCCTCCTTAATAGACCACAGCCCAAGCTAAAACTGAAAAAAAAGCCTGTAACTAATGGCGGATTTGGGGGGTAGGAATGGCCCCGCAAAAATTACATAAAAGAACCTAAAGTTTTAGAAAATTATCTTGTAGCCCCAATTCTTTTTTATAATTTTCACTTTAGCCCCTCCATGTATAGTACGTGGAGGGACAAAAAAACAAATGTTGAAATGTTTTTGTGGCTTAAGTATAGTTTTATAAAGATATGAGTCCTATTCTGTAAATTTTGCTAGACATTAAATAGGCGTTACCTTTTCCCTAACGACATTGTGCTGGCTTTACCTTTTTAAAAGTTTGTTGGTAGTTTTGGTCCACTTAAAAAAATTTTGTACTGGACGCTCTAGGGGCAAAACATTATTGTGTTGGACGCTCCTTTACCCTAACATTATTATCATTTCGAATTTTATATTATGTGTGTATGTGTGCACACGCGCGCGCGCACAGACACACATGTAAATACACATGTAAATATATATGTGTGTGTCTACACACACATATATCCTCCCTAGATAAACTGTTGTATTCATTAAATTTTAGACATATCTTAGATTCAATGAATCTATACATTATAGCTCGTATTGGATTATTCTTATGTGTGACCCTGCAGGCTCACATGAAATTGTCAGCGGACCAACACTGTATTGGCCCACAAGTTTCAAGCGGCCTCTAGCAAAACATTACGACTACCCAATTCATATGAGGATTGGTGATATGATACAACCTATCATACAATCATATCACATCCCTTTTGTCACACGATAATTTGGTAAAAAATGAAGCATGGATAGTGTCATCCTCTCGTTCTTGACCAATACTTTATTATTCTTAAGTAGTCTGGTAATTGAAATAGAAACTCATTTCCATTGTAATATGGCTATACATTTCTCAAACTCACTTATCAATGGGCCCAGTAATATCTCTCTACAAATGTAAGGGATAAATCTCATCTTGATCATTCACATTTCTCTACATGAAAGCCACTAATTCTGATCGAAGCCTTTATCATCACTCGACCAAAGGTGACTTTTGACTAGGTCAAAAATCAATGACTCTCATGTAGGAATCCATATGATCTTAGGTCAAAGGGCATTGTGATGTAGTTATACATGAGATAAGCTTATGACTTAATCCATGTAGCTTTTTCATAGTGGGTCGGTTAAGCACCTTATACTCTTATAAGTGCCTAAGACTTTGATTTGTATTTATATACCTTATCAAAGTCATACTAGTCTTATTTTATCTTCGCTTCTGCGTAGATGACTGACTAGGGACATTTAGGACAATCTTTATAATACATCAAAAGATATAGTCATCATAATAAACGTGCAAATGATATGATAAAAAAATTGAGAAATACTTTAAATAACAATAATGTTTAAAGTACCATGATTAGCCCCTAGGGCATAATTTCCAACATATTATTCTAAAAGATTCACAGAAAGTACCTACACCCAATTTTAAGTAGGTATAATTAGCAGGTAAAAAAGGTAGGTGCAAAAATATACACGAGATTTTCTTAAAAATGCGCCTACACTAAAAGTGTTTTTCAGGGGAAAAAATAACTATGAATTTCCAAAATAAATGCAAAAATACATATTGATCATTAGTTGACTGTTTGTTTGAATTGTTAATGGTTAAGGTATAAAAATACATATGAGATTTTTCCAAAAATATGCTTGACACAAATACATTTTATAGAAATAAAAGTAACAATGAAATTTTAAAATATGTGCAAAAATACATGTTGATCGTTTGTTCACATTTTTTTAGAGAAAATAGTGACATGGAGGATAATATAGATGATTAACAAACAACTTAAAATAATAATTTATTGACTATGTAAGGGAAATTATTTCCATATAATCATTTATCTCCACCTAACCTTTCCTCTCCTCTCCCTCTTTCTTCTTAAAGAAGTGATGATATGGAGATAGAGGGTTACTGGATATTAATTTTTCTTACCCAGTCAACAAATTATTATTCTTAGTTGGAGAAATACTTACATACTCTAGAAGTATAATGTCATCTAAACATTGTTCAATAAAAACACAACAACTGGTATCTTTTTAATTCTAGTTAGTTGATGACTCTTTTAAAAAAAATCCAAATTTTATCTTATTTTTAAGAAAAATATCTTAATTTTTTAAAAAATAAAATAAAATGATCAACCACTATTTTTTAAGAAAACATGTTAAAATTTAACTTTTCTTTCAGATGAGTCATCAAGCAAATATGATACAAATGATATGAGTTATTATGTTTTCCTTGGATAGAACTTAGATGATATGGTACTCTTGGACTGGACTATGTTAGTATTTCTCTCCAAGTGTTTTTTAATCATTCATGTCATGTGTTATCATTTTTAATCAAAAAATTCAAACAAATAGTCAATTAATTAACCGTCAATGTGTATTTTTATACATATTTTTGGAAGTTCATAATTACTTTTTGCCTCTAATAAAAACATTTGCGTATCATTGAAATAAAGCACATTTGTGTGGAGCACACTTTTAGAAAAATCTCATTTATATTTTTGCACCTTAACCTTTAGAAAAATTCAAACAAACAGTTACCTAACGGTTAATGTATATTTTTATACTTATTTTAAAAGTTCACAGTTACTTTTGTGCTTCAAAAAAACATTTAGTGTTAGATATACTTTCAAAAAAATCTCATATATAATTTTACACCTTAACCCATTAACAATTTACCATAATTCATAAACACCCATATCTATTATGAATGAATAAATAATATAGGGTTAGGTTTAAATTTTTCTCCAAAAGTTTTCATACAAGGGCTGTGACCTGTGAGTATATGTAAGTGTTTTTTGCATCAATTTCACGCCGCTAGTGTTAAAAAGGAATTCAATGTTAGTTTTTTCATTGTTAATGGAGAGCGAACTTGCTCAATTTTTAATACTTTCAATCTGAAATTGATTAAAAAAAACCTTCCTAATACCCATAGTTTTTGCAATAATAATTGTTTCATGCACGCTGATTGGTGAAGACTTGTTGAATTTGATTAGAGAAATACAAACATAAAAGCAATTAAATATGTAGTAAGCATTGACTTTAATTTTTTTTTGTACGACTTTATTTTGTTAATTGTTACTGCCTCTCTTGTTTTTTCATGTGAAATTTTTTAGAGTATTCTTTTGATTCTAGACGTAAGAAAAAAATACCCTTTGTCCAGAAACCAGAATAATTATGGAGCATAATTAGGTTGAATATAATAAAATACTAGTCACATATACAATATTTGCATTTTTGAAAAAGAAAATTAAATTGGCAACATATCGTCGGTAATTTTTGTTTGTAGTCTAAAAGAGGAATTAATCCTCAAACTATATGATTAACCTGACATTGCAAACCAAATAGTGAATCCCGAGTCCTTTAATTTGTCACAATTTTTCCAGATGCAAGTCTTCAAAAATAAAGAAAATGAAAAAAAAAAATAGAGATGAAAAACTAAAGATCCATGAGTTGAATTTTATGGTAATATTAAATGTTAACCTAAAAAAATCATTACAAAGTATTGATATACACTAGTGCAAAAAAAAAAAGTTTTAAGACCGTTTTATTTAGACCGGACTATAAAGAATCAGATTTTAAAAGTATGACCGGTAACAATTTTGTAAATTTAAAGAACTTTTTAGATCGGATTATAAAGGATACGGTTTTAAAAATATGACCGGTAGCATTTTCGTAAATATATAGGACACTTTTAAGAGCGGATTAGAAAAGCTCCGGTCTTAAAAGTATGACCGGTGACAATTTTGTAAATATTTTGAGAAGACGTCGATTAGAGATGAGTCCAAGAATGCGATACTTTATTCCTTCGCTTAATTGTAATTATATACAGATGCTAATAAGTAAATAATCTTTTGACCTAAAAAGTTCTTATAATCTAGGGATTACAATCAAGAATATAATTACGAAATTCAAAAAACCATAATCTGCTAATTTAATTCCTAATATCTCTCTAACAACTTAATTAAGATAATTGCATGATATAATCAAGGGATTACAATCAGAAATATAATTACGAAATTAAAAAAACCGTACTCTGCTAACTTAATCACGTAAATCTCTCTAACAACTTAATTAAGATAATTGCATAACATAATTGTATATGCTAACTAATTAAATATGAACTTCCAATAAATATATAGAACACTTTTAAGACCGGATGTTTAAAAAGTCCGGTTTAAAAAGTCTAAAAAATGAATTTTTTATTTTCCCGCTTCAAAAATTGAATTTCACTTTCCTAGACTTTTAAGGCCAGATGTTTAAAAAGTCTGGTCTAAAAAGTCTAAAAGATGAATTTTTTATTTTCCCGCTCTAAAAATTAAATTTTGCCCTCTAAATCTCTAGAAAATAGACTTTTAAGACCAGATATTTGAAAAGTCCGGTCTAAAAAGTATACTTTTAAAACAGGATATTTAAAAAAAGTCCGGTCTAAAAAGTCTAAAAAATGAATTTTTTATTTTCTCGCTTTGAAAATTGAATTTCGCTCTCTAAATTTTTCTTCGACATTTTAAATCTTACTTCACTCTTTTTCAACTCTTCTCATCTTACCTTAAGGACCCCACTCACAAATTTTCTAACACTACGAAAATTGTTCTCGCCTTTTTTGCTTTGAAGGTTTCTTGTTTTGGTTCTAGCTTCTCCAGGTTCGCAATTTTTACTTTGTCTTCTTCGATCTATTTTATTTAGCTTCTCTAGGTTTGCAATTTTTACTTTGTCTTCTTCAATCTATTTTATTTTTGCTTTCACGACTTGGAAAATTTGCAAGCTAGAATTTATGAATTGAGGCCAATTCGGGATGCTCGATGGGTTTATCTTTGAGATGCTTGCTGGAGGGTCTAAAATCACTGTAATTTTCCAAGTATGTCTTTGTTTAAGGTACACAATATTTGTTTACTTCTCATTTATAGTAATTTGCGTATTTATATATATGCAGGAAGACTTGGACTGTCTTGTTGCTAATTATCCCGATCGGTTCAAAGTATACTATATCGTGAATCAGGTTAGTTTCTTACTTGCTATATCATTTCAAAGAGAACTCAAGTTTTCATCTTTCATTGAATCAGGATAGCCTAACTTAAATGATGAAATGATGTGATCTGTGCAGCCTTCAGAAGGATAGGTTAGTGGTGTTGGATTCGTATCAAAGGAGATTATTCAAATTTATCCCTAATATGCTTCTCACCCAGACAAATTTCTGGTTTTCTGGTTTTTTTTTTTAATAGAAAGGGACTTTTAAGAGTGGATGTGTTTTCGCAACCGGTCTTAAAAGTCTCTTTTTTTGTGATAGAATGAGACTTTAAGACTGAATATTTTAAAAGTCCGGTCTTAAAAGTATTTTTTAAGACCGGTTGCGTATCCGGTCTTAAAAATAACAGACTTTTAAGACCGCTTGAAACGAAACCGGTTGTTGATCCGGTTTTAGGATATCTTTTTTATTAGGTCTTAAAAGCTTTTTTTGTACCCGTTATAACTTGGCCTAAGAAAAAGTATTGATAGAACAAAATCATAAGATATCGGATTAATTAAAATATTGGAACAATAAATTTGTTTAGAATTGGAGAAAAATTCTAATTTAAGAATTTCATTGACTAGAAAAATCTGATTTTTTTTTACACATGATATTTAAATCTCGGTCATTCGGTCTAATAAATTTTTTAAATAGAGACTTTTTATTAAGTTTTATTTTTATTTTTTTTTCCTTTTGCTCCCCAACCAAAAAAAGAAAGAAAGTCAAAGTTGGATTGCAAATGAACTATTCCCGTTTGGACATTATCCATTCATTCATACAAGAAACCAAACGAAAGTACCAAGAAATAATTAAAAGTGGTTGATACAACTTTAGCACAAAATAAAATAATTTCGTGATAAAAAACACGTGGTGGAAAAAAGTAGTTACTCCTTGGTTGGTTGGCTGGCCAAAAATAAAGAAAAATAAAAAAAGGGCAAGGTTCCAAAAGGAGAGGACAAATTAATTCATGTACTGTATTCCCTGGCCCACGGAGTATTCAATAACATATTATTGATGACCCTGATTTGGGTAATAATAATGATGGTGATGGTGATGTAACAAGCCATCATAGGCTATGAACTATCTTAACTTTAAGACACGGAAATTTTTCACGTCCTCCTATCTTTGATAAGGCACGTACAGACTCCATTTTGAGACATACTTTCTTGAGTGAACAAACCCTTTTAAAAATATCTGGCTATATATATATATATATATATATATATATATATATATATATATATTATCCATTATTCGGTTCGGGTTCGTGGCTGCTTCTTCTAGATCCCACCATAGATATCTCATTCGGTACTTAGTTCAGAGTTTATGATACTCCTCTCACCACAAATGTCTTTTTCAAACTCAAACTTGATATTCATAAAAATATAGTATAACCTTACACCGCTAGATCAATAATGTGTTGGTACCTCTCAATTATATTAAGAGAGAACTATGAGTAGAAAAAATAAATAAAATAAATTACTCCTCTGATTCTTAATATATGACACATTTAGGGAGTTGATATTGATCCTAAATATAAGGTGTAATTTTTATATTTGTCAATATTTTATTACTTTACTCTTATTAATATATTTCATCAACAACAATAAGTAACAAATAAGGAGAAAGAATGGGGGAATTAAGGAATAAAATTTGGGTGTTTTAAAAAATGCTTATTTTATTTACAAACTCAACTAAATTTTTTAACCTAATTAAATTAAGTAAATATGTCTTATAGTATTTTCTTAATTCTATGTACAAATTAAATAAAATTTGCATATAATCATGTCAAGACTTAGTTTTTTTTTTTTTGGAAACTGCATGTGATTTTTTATTTTACATAAAACTAATATCCCTTAAGACAGAATCATTAATATTATTGTGGGCAAAAAACAAATCATCAATATTATTACTAAAATTGAATAATGATTAAAGTAAAATAGCGCTTTCAGATCCCATAAAAAAAAATTAGGGAAAATTCTATTCAGGCCTAAGGTAGAAAAATATTGTCAAAAAAGGCCATAAGAAAAGTCAAATGTCAAAAAAGGCCTTAGGGTCTTTTCTGGTATTATTTCAGAAAGTGTTAACAACTATATCAGTAGCGGTTAACAACTATATCAGTCCCCGTTAACAACTAAATCGGTATAATTAATAACTACATATTAACAACAAAATCAGTCTCATTAACAACTATATCAGTAGCCATTAACAATTATCTCCGAACAATTTTTTTCTGAAATAATACTAGAAAAAACCCTAAGACTTTTTTTACAATATTTTCCTACTTTGGGGCTGAATGGAATTTTCCCAAAAAAATTATATATGGAGCTGTGTACGTACTCGGTACTCCCTCCCACCAATTATCAACGAAAATGACCACGTCATGCAGCTACCTTCCTCCTTGAGACTCGCAAGTTCCGGCCGTGATCTTTCTCTGACTGTTAAAAAAAACAGATGGCCACGAAATCCCAAGCCAATCCGATCAAAAAGTCATTTCCTGAATGTTCAAGGAAGCTCACAAAGCTTACAATCTTTGACCCGCCTTGCCCCCTCTCTCTCCTTCTCTGTCATCTTCAATCTTCATCTTCTTTTGGCACTGTGTTGTTGCTGTCCATGTATGTATGGACACTGTATATATGGTCCCCGAAGAAAATGAATAAAAATATAATTAAACTAAGACACTTAAAGTCTGCTTGAAAATCCCCAAAAGGTCAAGCTTTGAATTCATCAAACTACCACTGGTGGAGATGGCTTTTGAACATAGAAAACAACAAGAAAGTAAACTTTGAATATTACCACTGATCGCCACCAATTTTTCCAATCCGAAGGCGAGTCAGAAGTTTCGTTGTAGAATTCAACGACTGCCTTTCTTTCTTTCTTTCTTTTCCTTTCGCAGTTTTTGACACGCATTTGAAGGCCCGTCTTTGAAACATGCTTTCCTTCTTCAGACACGCGTGTGTATATGTATAAATAAGCAAGAAGCCACTTTGACAGTCTCATAACTTCAATTAAATTAGTGGGTGTTTGATTTTGTTCTTGGAGTAGTTAGACTTGATATCTGGACGAGTCATCAAGGAAGAAGAAGGTAAATTTTCTACCGAAGATATTCTGCCTTAAAGCTGTTCGTTATAAGTCCCCAGTAAGCTTCAGAAACAACATACTTTCATTCTTGGTTGTGGGTTATATCTTGTTTCTTTAATCTGAAGCTTAAAAGGAATATTATCTATTTCAAGGTGTCTAGTGATTCTCCTTCTTTCTAACAGATGATGGTCACAAAGAGCTTCTTTATTTGGCAAAAAGATTCCATAATTCAAATTCTTTGACCCATTTGAATATAGATTCTCATGCTTTTCTTTGTCTGACAAATCTTAAATCTGGGCAGGAATCATTAATATCTGGGTGCTTTCTTCCTTCAAAGATCAAACAAACTGAACTGCTAGCTTCTGTATACATCTACAGCTCTATGGGATTATCGCTTTCTTTACTCTTCTCAGCCTGGGAAGAGATTGTTAGACATTCATTATTTGGTCTATCTTTCAACTTTGGTTTTGCTTCCAAAGATGGGGCTAAGATTCTAAGATCAAGCAGCAGCTTAAAGAAAAGAGAATCAGATGCCATCATCACCAGCAACAGTTCAAGCAATAAGTTGAAGGATCACAGACCTGAAAATGTAGTTCTTGAAGGGAATCTTCGTTCAGGTGTTGAAGAGAACATCATAAGTTCTGATTCTCTACCAAGCAAAACTGTGCCTATACTGTCTCTACCTGAAGAAGTAATTTTCTCTTCACCAAGACCCAAAACTGAGCTTGATGCTGCTGCAACTAAGCTTCAAAAAGTTTACAAGAGTTACCGTACTAGAAGAAACCTCGCAGATTGTGCTGTTGTGGTGGAAGAACTCTGGTTAGTAGTCTTAGTATAAAGTATAAACAAATAAAATTTGATTTATTGGTATTATTTGCTTAAATTTCTGTCCTTTTGAGTTATTAATTGACTGTTGTTAATGGATTTAGGTGGAAGGTACTAGACTCTGCTGCGCTTAAACGGAGTTCTATTTCCTTCTTTGATGTCCAGAAACATGAAACTGCTGTATCAAGATGGGCAAGGGCAAGAACAAGAGTAGCTAAGGTATTATATTCGATCTTCTAATAAATTCAATTTTCTGTCATACTTATGCATGACTCTTTTATAGAATCATCTATTTGGGAGAGAGAATAATACAGAAGTGTGAATGTGGATGGGGCTTACTTTCTTCTTTACCTCTCTTTGAATACATCAATTACTTTATAACTGCCGAGAATCTGGATTGCTGTGGAATCTAACTAATAATATCTTTCATTTATTATTATTGTTTTTTTTTTTTTTTTTTTGGGTGGTTTGGTCTAGCTTCTAACTGAATTTTCACTCAGGTTGGAAAAGGTTTGTCCAAGGACGAGAAGGCACAAAAACTAGCCTTGCAACATTGGCTTGAAGCTGTAAGACCTTGAAACCTTCTCTGTTCTTACCAATTATTCCAATGACCTTGAAGCTTTTGAACAACATATTTGATTGATCTATTAAGTATTGACAATGTTACTTGCTTTTTCGTTTATTGCACAGATTGACCCACGTCATCGATACGGTCACAATCTTCACCTCTATTACGATATCTGGTTTGAAAGCCAAAGCACCCAACCATTTTTCTACTGGTAAACACTCATTCTGAAATTTTAATCTCTTCATTGTAATTACCATGAACATGGTAGATGAGGAACTAATAAGGATCTGGATGGATAACTTCCTTCTTTTATTACATTTAGGTTGGATATTGGAGAAGGCAAAGAAGTAAATCTTGAGAAATGTCCAAGGTCCCCTCTTCAACGCCAATGCATCAAATATCTTGGACCAGTAAGTGCTCACTTTTTATGTTCAACAAACTTAGCTATAAAGATTTAGATTTTATGTTCAACAAACTTAGCTATAAAGATTCACTTTTTATTTAGCTTGAGTGTATCTAAAAACTGCTGTTGCTGTATCTCATATAACGCTGATTGATGGTGGTACCATTGCAGAAAGAAAGGGAAGAATATGAAGTTATTGTTGAAGGAGGCAAGCTGGTGTATAGACAGAACGGGAAGCTTCTGGATACTGATGATAAATCCAAATGGATATTTGTTCTGAGTCCCACAAGGTCTTTGTATGTGGGACGAAAGCAGAAGGGTTTGTTTCAGCATTCTAGCTTCCTTGCTGGAGCTGCAACCACATCAGCAGGAAGATTAGTGGCCCATCAGGGTGTTCTTGAGGTACTAACACAATATATATATATCATTCAATTGCTTTTAACTTTTTAGTAATGTCACTGAAGCAGATTCACTTATAAGTGTTGCTGTTGTATTAAATCATCATTTTTCAGGCTATTTGGCCTTATAGTGGACATTACCTCCCTACAGAAGAGAACTTCAAAGAATTCATAAGCTTTCTTGAGGAGCACAATGTTGATCTCTCCACGGTTAAGGTAACAGAAACGTTTGTCTCTTTGACCTTCATTTTTTTAAAATCAAATTCTGAATGTTCAGTTGATTTGGATGATCCCAATCCATTGAATCTCAAACAAAGTGACCTAATGGATATCTGTTTGTTTTTTGTGCCTGGTCCATAACAGAGATGTTCCATTGATGATGATGCTCCTTCATTCAGTGAGGCAGCTTCATTCATTGAAAATAATGAAGCACAGCAAACAAAGGGCCCCACCTCACAACCAGATCTCACAACAACAATTAATAATAATAATGGCAAGGATGATGTTGTAAAAGAGGTTGTTATTGAAGATAAAGATGACAGGAAGGTTGATGGTGAAGGTGAGGGCCCACCAGTGGGTGTCATGCCGAAGAGGTTGTCTCGCAAGTGGTCAACTGGGGCTGGACCCAGGATTGGGTGTTTGCGTGACTATCCTGGTCACCTACAGTCAAGAGCATTGGAACAAGTCAATTTGTCACCAAGGCCCAATTCTGCACGCCTGAACAATTACGGCCCAATTCCTTCACCAAGGCCCAGCCCAAAAGTGAGGATGTCCCCTAGCATTGCTTACATGGGACTGCCCAGTCCAAGGACCCCTATAGCTGTATCAGGCTAAAGGCTATATATATAGACTTGCAGGGATTATTATAGGGTCCTTTAGAATAAATAAATTCCTGACCAAAGATGGGTCAGAAAGGGTTCATGGGAGGGGGCAGAGTATTTAACCATGAATGCCCTGTGTTTTATTTATTTATTTTATGAATTTGTTGATTCCTTTATTCATTTAAAAATAGATTGCAGGCTTCATAGATATGTTTCACATCCCAAGTTTTGTTCCTGTTTTTGGGAAGGTGATCACCAATTGTACCTTATTGGAGCTTCAATGGAAAAAAGTTATGCTTTGCCCCCTTCTTAGTATCAGAGGGACAGTATATCAGTTTGTTCATATAAGAGAATTGTATCTCAGCTCACTTGAGTTATTAAAGAATTGAGATTATTACCTATTATTATTATTTAGTGTAAGTGAGAGAGAAGAAAAAATGAATTGATTTTCTATATCAGATCACTTCAATCATATGAATGATATAAAGTGATGGATGATAATAGCAGACAAAAAGGCTACAGAAAGAAAAAGTTGGATTGAGGAGTTCAAGAAGGCTAGGATGAACAGTTCTTCTATATTGTTAATTTGTTTATATGTAAGAGTAGTGTTTGTGTGTGTGTTTAATAAATAAAAATGAAATAAGATTTTTTTTTTGGAGTACACTTGATCTTTGTTGTATCCACAAACCCTAATTTTTGCAAAGATCCAAAAATGCGTCCTTCAGGACTCAGCTTTTTAGCATACCCAGACACACAGAAGAGACAGATATGGTGATCTCTGTCTCTCTTCCTGGACATGTCTGACTATGCTGACCTGCACCAGTATATAGATACACAGCAGGACTGAATCCTACAATTTCATTGAAGATGATTTAACTATTTATATACTACACGCACCCGCACAAATTAGTGATTCAATTATAATTGTACCATTGTTTATATATATATATATAAGGTTTTTGGTTTTCTCATGTTACATGAGAAAAAAAAGTTTCTTACACACATGAAATTGTAGGACTTATATATTCATATATGGGTATGTGGGTCTCACCATTTTATATGTGTAACATGAGAAAATGATTTTCCTACGGCATGAGAAAATGTTTTTCCTATATATAATATTCCTAAAATCCATAATATCAGACACTTTAATTAATTTATTAGAATTAAGAACCAAAAGTGAACTTTTTAAATTTACTTTAAATTAGAAAAAATTTCCAACTTTATTCATATTAAATGAGACATTGAAAGAGAGAGGAAAAAAATATATGAGGTCATATTTAAATATTAATTACATGAGTAAAATTGATAAATAAATATTAATTATTTTTCATATGAATTAAAAGATTAAAGCTATATGTTATGAAGTAATTTGTTTTGAAGATTTTGTTATTCCTTAGTTAAATGAGGATCTTTATCTTTGACTTGTTAATCTCAATCTTGCTTGGGCTTAAGAGATTTGGATATCACCACCCCAAGAATATTAGGTGTCATTGAAAATATATTTCAGGGTGTTAAATATTATTATTATTTTTTTAAAAAAAAAGGGGCCCAAGAATATTATTTTTTTTTTAAAAAAAAAGGGGGAAAGCTTCTGTTTTACATCCAAAATGGTGTAATTTTTAGTAAAGGAGAGGGAAGCAAGGAAAGTAAGAGTACACTGTACCCCTTTACTAATTACTTTTTTTTTTTTTGTCAAAACTAATTACTAATATATATACAATCACACTATTGAGTTATCATATACCGTACGATCTGATTTTGCTGCTTTTTCATCAATGGTGACACCATCTTGTACCTTCCTTTATCATTCAATTATAATTCATAGGATTAAGATGAAAAAATATATATGAGTTTCTTTTTTTACATGAGCAAAAATTCACATATGCTTTTTTAAGGAGTAAAAATACACATGTGGTTATTATTTTGGAGCAAAAGTCACATCTCACCGTTAAGTCACTGTTCACCGCCATTACTTTACTGTTCACCTCATCTCTTTGTCTCTCATCACTGTAAACGGTGACTTAACGGTGAAATGTGACTTTTGTTCCAAAATGGTAACCACGTGTGTATTTTTGCTTCTCAAAAAAACATTTATATATTTTTACTCATGAAGAAAAAATTAATGTGTATTTTTACTAACTTAACCCTAATTCATAATATAATCATCACTTCAACCCACTTCTTTTTGAAAAAATAAAATAATTTGTACTTCTTTAAAAAAATAATGTTATTGCCTTTAATTTATACACTATTTGTATTTCCTAAGAAAGTTATACACACAAAAAAGAGAGGTAAAATTACTGAAAATCTCTCGTTATAAAATTTATTACCTTGATAACTCACACTATTGGATCACGTAACTTGTTTTCAATAGATGTAATTTGTTTTAAGCTACATGTATGTGGGATGCGGATTCTCTCAGCAGCCTACACCTCAGAATCCCTCAAAAGCCACATCCTGACCGTTGATTCCCCAGAATAAAATCTTGACTGTCCATTTTAATTTAAAGCACATTTAGAATACTGAAAAATTATTTTAGGATCTTCAGAAAAAATCTTAAATATATTTTTAGTACAATCAGGACCCTAAAATATTTTTTTAGGATCATAAAATAATTTTTCAAGATTATGAGGTATCTTTTCAGTACCATAAAATATCTTGAAGTATATTTTTAGTACCAGTCAGTACCTGAAATATTTATTCAAGATCCTAAAATAATTTTTCAAGATTGTGAAATATTTTTTCACCACTAGGAAGTATCTTAAAGTATATTTTTAGTATCATTCAGTACCTGAAAGAAGATCCTAAAATAATTTTTCAAGGCTCTAAATGTGTTTTAAGGTGTTAAAATGGACGGTCAAGATTTTATTCTGGGGAATCAACGGTCAGGATGTGGTTTCTGAGGGATTTTGAGGTGCAGGCCGATTTTGAGGTGCAGTCCACTGAGAGAATCCGCATCCCATGTATGTGTCTTTCATTCTACATGTAATTAAATAGTAGTTATAATTATACGTAGTTGAAAAGGAATCGCAATGTTAAACCTAATTTGTACCTAAGTCTTTAAATAAATTTCATATACCTTTGTTTTACTATATATATATATATATATATATATATATATATATATCACCTCTAATTTTGTGCAAAGCCATAACTTAGATGAGCAATTCATCACTAAATAATTGATAAAATCTGAAATATGGAAAACAAAAAAAATTGCTTCATTGTTCATTAGAAGAAACTCATCATCTCTTCTATTTCTATACAACACAGGGTGGAAGATATTTAGTTCTTGCCGTTGTAAATGTTTTTTAAAACATTTACACAATAAAAATGGGTTAATATCATTTTTAATCCCTTAAGTTTCAAATAAATTGGTTTTGGTCCGTGAAATAATCCAAAAACAAAATTCTTTTATTTTTTTTAACTAACGGGGAGTTGGCACAAGTGATAAGCAATTTGTATCCCTTAAGTAAAGTTTCAAGTTCGAGATTTGTGAATGCAAAAAAAAACCCTGTTGAAAGATTCTTTCACCATAGTCAGATGTGTGACATGGGTCGAATCTGGATTAATCAAGGCGAAGTTGTAGATATCATATGGGCAATAAAAAAAAAAATCTAAATTTTTATTACATTATAAGGACCAATGGTTTTTTTTCTTCAAGAAAAAACTTAAATAATTTAAAACTTGAAGAATTAAAACTAAAATATACATCAACTTAAAGAATTAAAGATTATATTAAAAAAAAAAAATCTCTGCAAGATCTTTCCGTATTTGCAAGGTTATTCTGTTGAGTTTGGATTCCCCAAATACATAAATGACTACTTTTTTTATATGAAAAACCAGTTGGCACTTGGCTGGGATGACAACTCCAAATGTTCATCGATGAACCCATTTCAGTGAGCCCCCATCTATATATATAATATAAATCAGAAGTTCAGAACCAAATAAAACATCTAAAATTAGGAAACCAAGACACAAACTCTAATTAGTATTTAACTTACCAAATTTACCAGCAAGGTTAAGTCAAATTCTGCAGAAAACTTTACAGAGAGTTAAAGATACATTGTGCAGAGAGTCTGAATTCTGAAATGTTCAATCACAGTAAGATGATTTCTTCTTCTTGTTCTTGCTGAATTGAAGTAGTCAACATCTATCTCTGACCTCTTTCTTTTATCATTTTCAATTCAAGCCTCCATGGAATTTGATTGCATTAACTGCCAAAGAGAGCTGGAAATGGTGACTGGACAACGATCTGAGTCAGTAAGCTTAGGCCTACTGATTGGGATAAGTCACAGGTAAAGTTTGCCCCACACACCTATATATGGTCATTGTTCATTCACGAATCACAACCTCAATATATTCATTGTTCTGCATATTCAATCAAAAAGTAACTTTTTTTACCCATTACCTTTACAGAGAAAGAAATGAAAAGAAAGGAAGTAAAACTCCTCAAATCATCTTCATGAGATCTTTCCTTTATCTTTCATGTGAAATTATAGGAGGAAAAACAAATTTTTGGTTCTTATGGTTTTTTTACTAGATTCTAACTTTTTTTCCCGACATTTTAACTTTATGAAACTCAATATTTGTTTGGACTTGGTTGTAATTAGTTTCTAGATTTTGAATCACTACAATTCGAACTTTAATATATAGTTTTAATTTTTTTTCTCCCTTCGTACCTTATAGTCTTAATTAATTTATAATTTAGTTTCTAGCCTTTATTTTATGTAGGATTTCATTTTCTAAAATATAAAAACTAAATTTTAAAGTGGTTAAAACTATACGTTCTAAATTGCAATAAATCAAAGTTTAGAGAATAAATTATAATTTAGTCAAAAATATAAAATTAAGTTACATCAAGTTAAAATGTAGAGATAAAGTTACAATGGAGTTAACATTATAAGGAAAAAAAAAATAATTTTTCATATTGAAAAATTATTATTATACAGTCCTACTTAAATAAGTTAATTACTAAAAAGTATCTTTCAGTTCCCAATATGCCAATGCATGTTGTAATTTTTTCTACTAAATCCTGTTATTGTCATGTTGCTTATAGCGAGACTTTAGTAATTAGCCGATTATAGGGAAAATCTCTCTCACAGGTATAAATAACCAAAATACTGTAAAAAAAAAAAAAACTTTTAAAAAATCACATGTCAAAAAAGATCTTAAGTCCTTTTCTGATATTATTTCAGGAAACATTAACAACTATATTATTACAGCATTAACAACTATATTATTACAGCATTAACAACTAAATCAGTATCTATTAACAATTATATAAATACCCGAAAACGACTATATTCGTACAATGTTTTTAGAAATAATACCAGAAACAATCTTTAGAGGTTTTTTTTTTTACATGTAACTTTTTTTTTGGGAAAATTGATTTCAGGGCCCAAGCTAGTAAAATAATTACAAAAAAGGCCCAAGAAACATTCACATGCCAAAAGGCCCTAGGGCCTTTTCTGGTATTTTTTCAAAAAAAAAGTGTACGGATATAGTTGCTAATTGCTACTGATGTAGTTGTTAATTGCTACAGATGTAGTTGTTAAAATGTAGTTGTTAATTGCTACAGATGTAGTTGTTAAAATGTAGTTGTTAATTAGACTGATTTAGTTGTTAACGGGAACTGATATAGTTGTTAAACGCTACTGATATAGTTGCTAACGCTTTTTGAAAAAATGTTAGAAAAGGCCCTGGCATGTGAATGTTTCTTGGGTCTTTTTTGTAATTATTTTACTATCTTGGGCCCTGAAATCAATTTTCCCTTTTTTTAATAATATTTTGGTAATTTGAGCCTTAAAAAGGATTTTCCGTGATTATATCTGTGAACTGGACAGTAAAAAATTTAAGCAGTGATTAATGTAATAAATGAATCAATCAAAACCATGCTTTGACCATTCGAAGTTCTTGAGGAAGACTTGACTGCATCTCCCTGTTTCCCACCCACCAACCTGCTGGAAAATGACCTCTCAGTGTGTAAAGACTGTAATGCATTTCTCTAACTTGAGAGTCTTTGCTCTTTCATTTCTCAGTTTGGGGCTCTTTCAATTATGGTCATTTCTATGTCTCTTGCGGCTTTCCCTCAGTTGAGATTGCCACACACAGCTTTTCATCTTTCTGGTCAATAAACAATATAAAATTGTTATTTTCCAAAAAGCACAATGAAAGAATAGCTCTGCAGTCTAGGATGCAGCCTACTAAAATAAATTAAAATAAATTTTTCCACACAAAAAAAGTATGATCGCATTATATAATCATAATTATAATCGAACTGAGTTTT
The DNA here is from genome assembly GCA_037074495.1 of Acacia confusa. NCBI lineage: Eukaryota > Viridiplantae > Streptophyta > Magnoliopsida > Fabales > Fabaceae > Acacia > Acacia confusa. The sequence goes on from CM073514.1 coordinate 12,316,139, forward strand.
GTGAGAAAATATTCGAGGGAATCATTATGAATGAGCACTGCTCATGATAATAAATTTCAAGGAGAGTAAGGGAATGTTGGTTAAAAGAGTAATAAAGAAGATTCAGTTTCTTGGCCAAAAAGAGTTTAACTTTCAGACCCAAAAGTAAAAACAAAGAACTTACAGTTTGTCGTGATTTCTTTGTTTTATTTTAAATATCTCAGTGCGAGACAAGACAATTGACATGTGAAATGAGATGTTAGAGATGTGCGATAGAAACTCTGAAACAGTATAAAAGGAAGATCAGTTTCATAGGGACCAGACATGAAAGTAATATATATTTTATAAATTTTTCACTTCAAACTCGCATCTAGTATATCATTATTCTCCATTCTCTATCTTGCGTCTTTGTAAGCACCAAATAAAGAGCAACAGGAACAAGAGAGAGAGAGAGAGAGAGAGAGATAGAGAGAGGGTGAGCAGCCTCTACCTCAGGAAGAAACCTTAAGCTCTTTTGTTCTTTCCCTCTATATAGGTTGCCTGTTCTCGAGACATCTTAGGTCAATCTCATCGAATAGTGCTTATAGTTAGTATCTTCAAGTAAGTGAGATTAGATTCACTGAGCCTAACCCTCAGATCTACGCTGTTTTGTCCATTTTCTCTCACTCACACTCTTTTGCATCACCATAACCACCGTCAAGTTGATCATCATTCTTTTGACGGTCTCCCTAGTCACCAATGACCATGAAAAGAAGAACGGGCTCCTTCATCATTATTCTTATGGCTACTCTTCTTTCTACAACTTTGGCTTATGCACCTGCCACTTCACAAGGTCAGTACAAAAAAAATTACGATTGAGTCACTCATTTTCACAAACACTTCACCTGTACTTGGTCTTTACTCTAATAAGTAATCTCTTAGTCTCTCTTTTTACTGCCCCTTTCACTTTTGGCAATCACATTCTTATCAATTTTCCACAGTTAATCAGACGACGACGACGACAACAACGACAAAATTTCTCCCAGATCCTGGTTTTGACTCCACAAAGGTACCTATGAATCTCTGTGTAAAGACTGGATATTTTTCTGTTTCTGTGTCTAGAACACTGTTTGATGGATGAAATTTCTGATTTTGTGGAATGGGATTGAAGGGAAACGAAGGAAAGGCAAATGGGTATGCAGAAATAGGAAGAACACTGAGCAGGTTAGGGTCAATACCACCAAGGTGTAAGCACAAGTGTAGGGGTTGTGCGCCTTGTGATCCAATTCAAATCCCTACAACCTCAGGGTGGAAAGGGGTTCAGTATACAAATTATGAACCAGAAGGTTGGAAATGCAAGTGTGGAACTGCTTATTTTAATCCATGAAATGTTGTTGTTGGTGAAGGAGAAGAGTTTCTGTGAGATTATTATATATATGTTATTGTGGTGTGTATAGATCTTATATTGAACTATATTGTTGAATCGCTATTAAAAATGTAAGCTGGCTTGGCCTTGAAGAGGAAAGAACAGTGAACAGTAAATTTTCCACCTTTCCGTTTTGACGTTTTTATGACAAATGCAACAAGTTTGAATTCCCTTATACTCCTGGCTTATGTGTAAATCCTGGCTTATGTGTAAATCCCTCTAATTTTAAGGTGATATATATATTATTTATATTAAATTATGTATTATATCCTAAAATATTTTTTCTATTCAGTATCTTAAATTAATTAATTTATAAAATATAAAAAAATATTTTTGAATGTAGAAATTGAAAATAAATTAATTTGAGATACTTAGTACAAAAAATATTTTAAAATGTAATATAATTTAATCTAAATAAATAAAATATATATAAAAAAATGCCCAAACATCAAAATTAGAGGATATAAACACATAAAGAGCACAGAAGAGAAAAACAGCTAATATCAACCCACAAGTTGGGCCCTTTTTTTTACAATATTTTGGCATGATTAAATTATTAATTCACACATCAATTTTAACCTACTGTCAATTAGAAAAAAACAAAACAAAATGCCCAACAATCATGTAAAACTTTATGTACAGTAACTATTACTTTAATCTATAAATATATGGATATATTCGTTCCTTAACTCTGTCTATTTTTTTTTTTTTTTTTTTAAAAGGACTAATATTACTGCCAGTCTTTATAATTGATAAAATTTTAGTTTTTTTGTTGTAATTTTAAATAATTGGTTTCAGCCTTATATTTTCATAAAATATATTTCATTAAGTTTAATGATATGTAACTATACTTTTAAAGAGCTTTAAATTAAATATGCTGCATACTTAGGTTTATATACAATGTCGCATATCAAATTGAAATAATCTAGAACCAGTTAATTCAACTGTTTAGTAGTCTAGTCTCTTTATATATTTTGGATTCCAATAAATAGGTACAGATTTATTTATTTGTTTTATTTAAAAAAAGAAGTTGTGATTTATTCTCAAGAAATTAAATTTTTATATGAATGTTACAATTGTTTCAAAGAGAAATTTATAAAGTGGGGTCAAGCTGAACAAATTAATCAAGTCAACCCAATTTGACGCAGCCTGATTCCATATGCATGCTCCATTTTCAATTGAAAACGTAATTAAACCTTTTAGCCAATAAAAAAACTCAACCTAATTTGATGTGATCGTATGTGATGACGAAAATTAAGCTGGCAGTTTGGCATTTCACGACTAATAATTAATCAAACAATTTATATATAAAATAAAGGGTGAATGATGTTTAAATCTCAATTAAAGAAAATAATATTTTGATAAGCCTATAAGCTGTTAATGTCAATGGTAATTGATTCACTTTTTTATTCCTATTCACTTGTCAATGTGGACTTTTTTGATATTATTTCTTTTAGTTTGGACCTAAAAGTCATTTTCCCTAAAATAAATTGCACTGATGATCTGATGTGGATTATTGTTCAAAATTTCACATGCAAGGGAAAATATATTAAATTTAGGGGAAAAAATAGAAAAAAAATTGAATTTGCAAAATTTCAAATCAGGTATTTCCAAAAAAAAAAAAATTGTAAGTTTCTTATCAAGTTTCATCATTCTCTTATTAACAAACCTAATTTAGAATTTAACTATTTCAAAGTTTTTTTTAATCAATAATATGATAATATCTTATAAAATACGTTATTTAATATCATGACATGCTCAAACACTAAATATTACTCCCTACTGTCCTAAATATAAAACAAATATGATTTTTTTTAGAGATATTAAGGAAGCTAATTCAATTATTTTAAAATATTTGTTATTTTTCTTCAAATTATTTTGTCTAAGTTATAAATTGGCATATAGTTTAAGCATACTCAACATATGATATGATTAAATAACTTGTTCAACTTCTTTAATTTCTTAAAAAAAAAAAAAACAATGCCTTACAGTTAAGGCTGTAAGTTCTAATTATCCTCTAGAAGAGCATTGTTTGCAATCCCTAGAACTTTTTATCATAAGCATGTTCATATAAGTCAAGACAAAATTCATTTATCTCCTACATTGTAAGTCATAATTAAAAAGTTACTTTTAAAAGCCTCTTATTTTTGTTTTAAACAAGCCCTTCATTTCTTCAGAATTCAAGTAATACGCAGGGAATTGCAGATCACCTGTATTTAGATTCAGTTAAATGTGATGGAAATTTATCTCAGCCATTTATTTTATTTCAGTGTCAGTCTGATCTAAAACTTGCTGTCCCGAATGGTCCATAAAGCTTTTGGGTGCTCTATATTAAACTAATAATTCTGCAAAGTAAGAAATGTTTGATGGCGCAAGACTTATTTTTCAGAAAGCCATTGGTGGAGCTTTTGAAAGGCTTGTGAGTGTTTATACACGTAAGTCGAACTAACATTTCTCTAGCGTACTTGAATTACAATTAAAAAATTGTTTTGATTGTGATTTATGAAATACTTATCTCATATTTCATAAATCACAATTAAAAAACTATTTTGAAGACTCCAACTGCTGTTCCAATAATCTCATAACTTTATCAAGTCTTAATCTTCAAAAAGTATTCATCTTTTTAATCTTAATGGCAGAAATTTACTTCAAAAGAATGCTTTGACTTTGATATAACCCCCCCCCCCCCCGGCTTTGATTTGATCTTCTTACCACATCAAGGTATTTTCCAAACTCCACAAGCTTAAATTGTTCTAAAACTTCATCGCATCACAAAGGTTAACAAAACAAACTAGTTCAAACTGCCAGTTCATGGATCTGTTCCTCTCTGTACGTAAGTTTCTCATAATTAAATGGACTACAGATAGTTACACAGGAATCTAAAATTTCCATATTCAATAAGTATGAAAGTTCAAAAGAAGAAGGAACGTAGGCAAAGCTTGTCACCTCAACGAGAACCCTTTGTCACAAGAAGGAAACAAGACTCAGATCCCTCATTATGGTGGATCAGGACATTTCCCCAGAAGAAAGGGGGAAAAACAGTAGGAGAAACCATTAAGTTCAGTACAATCAAAAGAGGGTTGAATTTTGCTTCAACAATACGAAATCCCACCAGTATTTGATTCAACCCTTATCTTGGGTCATCTAGATCCTCATAGTTAGATGACCCACGATAATAGAAAGAAATATGAAGGGACAAGGGGTCAATAAATAATGTTACTTCAGAAATATGATACCTATAAATGCTACAACAGTGAACAGGAGAGAAAGAAAGCATACATCCAATGAAAAACTTGAATAAATGTAAAATGGGGACAAAAGCATACATAACAGAGAGAAATGCAGCCGATAATATTATCTGGAAAATTGTCTGAATGATGATGATATTCAGATGATAACACGTATACTTAATTTGCATGGAAAAGTTGATAGAAACCCAGGCAACATGAAATCTTTAGAGCCACATCAAATTGTATGGGCTACTTTATGGTATGAGAGTTGATGGTTTACTGTTTTGGAAAAGATTGCATGCAGAGGGTTAAGACCACTGGAGAGGACTTCCATCGCCAAGCAAGGTGAAGAGTGTGTGCGTGTGTTTATCCAACAAAACACTGGCTCTCTAAGGATGACCAAATGATGGAGACAAAGGTAATATGGGATGCTTAGTCCTGCTCTCACATTGAGAAGTATGAGCTACTTTTATGTCTATGTAATACTAAAGTGGATTGGTTCTCCCACTTCGATGACTTTTGGGGAAAGATTCCCCACCCCACCTCGGTGTCCATCGCAAAACAAAAAAGAAAAAAAAGAAAGAAAGAAAGAAAAACACTAGACTTCACAAGCAATCTATATATGCATTTAGAAGTAAGCTTGAGATGGTTCTACTAAGCAAGCACAGCTAAGAACTTTCCATTGTAAAAGCCTTTAACCAAGAGCAATTATCCTATGATTTATCATTTTTCTATGTACAGAAGACAATAGACAGTAGACAGTAGACAGTAGAACTTATCTATTAGCTCAAGCGTTAGTCAACAATTCATGGCTGAAATATGGAAGTCCAAAATATTGGCCGGCAACCTTGTTATTGAGAATATGCAAGTTTAAAGGGTGCATAACTGCATATTACTAAACCTGAAACTATTTGCTAAGGATAAAGAAAATTTGGGAAAACTTTAATGAAAGCCTCCACAATATTCAACCACTTTCAAATCCAGTGACATAAAAAGGCAATAGTAAGTTCAATTACTCTTTGTATCTCAGTAGTGAGACTTATTTTCTAGCAAAAGCCCCTCAACCTCCAGAAAATATTTCTTCTAACAACAGCAATATCTTCATTTCCCAGCCACAACATTACTGTGCACAAAAGTAAAAATGACGAAGAAGACCTTAATAGGGATGAGACAGAGCTCATGATTTGTAAATTATGAGATTTTTATTAAATACATAAATTGATATACTGCTAATGAACTAATGTAGGAAGAAATTGACCTTGACAAAATACCATAACACAGCCAGCCATGCCTTTCTTTCCAGGTGTAATCAAAATGATTACCCTCTTAAATAGAATCCAAGGTGAACACTTAAAATTCATAATGTATCAACTACATCACATGAAATATTTATACTTGAAGACTCGGAAATGAACCGTGATCAGTAGATAAACAAAGATATAATAAGATAGCCAATTGAGGGATTCACACTTATTTTCAAAGATCAAAACACCACCAGAGATTTTCAGAACAAGCAAAAGCACTACCATCCATACACAACTCTAGTGTACCTGTCCTTAAGCCACTTGAAGCTCTTCCTGAATGAACCTTTCAATTTACCTTCAACAGTATACACCTTGTAACTAGCGACCCTCTTTTTCCTCTGCAACTCTGGATCACTGAAACTCCAGCTTTTAGAAGAGGAACTGTTTGTGGACTTACCCTTCTTGAACTTCAAATCGTTCACCCCAATCTGATTTTGGGTGATTGAAGGAGGAACAGAGGATGCGTATGAAGCACTGTAGCACCGGAGGTCTTGCATACCACGGAGGCCGCCGGCGGGAGCGGTTCCGATGCCGGTGTAGCTCTCAATCTGCATCCTCCCATCACCATACGATTTGGATCTGAAATCTTCCATGGAAAACACCGAAAAATTCAAAACCCGCCGGCCGCCTCTAAGGAGGGTCTAAGATTCTAAGTTTTCCGAATTGGGGTTATGTGAAAGCAGCTTCTGGTGCTTTTGTGTGGTATGAAAGTAATTTTGCGTCTGAGAAGAATGCAAAGTATTCAGCTTTGACTTTCAGGAGAGCGCGTTCGCCTTTCTGGAACGGTTTCGCGTCGATAAGAAGAGTAATTTGTCGCCTAGCTCATTGTTTATCTCCACTCTTGGTCTTTCACGAGCTTTTTTTTAGGAAAAATCACCATCACTTTGCATGAGAGTAAACGTAATCTCAAAATCTTCACAAGCAATCAGATTACAGTACAGTGACAAGAGAGACATGGTAAGTTTATACCATATTCAAATTTAATATTTTTAACTTTTAAAGTGTGTTTTTATCTTTTAAAAAAGTGATTTTAGTCTTTTTTTTTTTTTTTTTTTGTTAGTTTACACGGTTAACTTCGAAAATAAAAAATGCCGAGTCAGTGAATTTGAAGTGTTGACAAATTTTAATTCTTTAATATAATTACTTTTATATTTCAATTGTAAAATAAATCTTATGTAAAAAAATGTTAGCATTTTAAATTTGTTGGCTCAATATTTTTCATTAGTTAAGTTAACAATTTTAACTTAAAATTACTAATTTTTTTTTTAAAAGTCCCTCATAATATGAGGAACTAATGTTCAAATTCTTGTTGGGAAAGATATCCACATTTAATACTTGATAGTACTTCGAATACAATTTTCTCCAATAAAATGATATTTATGCTTAGCAAAAAAAAAAAGTTAAAGGATTAAAATAAAACCCTGTCTAAACTTAAAGGATTAAAAATATGCTTTAATTGTAAGAAAATGATGTTTATGCTCACTTTGTTATGAAAAATTTTAGTAATTACCTTCTTTTCTTGAACCTCAAAATGATTTTCCCTATTTATTTATCTATATCTTTAACTTTTTTTCTCTAAAAAATTAATTTTTTAAAAAATCATATTTGTTAAATTTAGCTCATAATTTATTCAATTTGGTTTTAAATCTTTATAGGTAAAATGTCTTCTATTTAATTTTTTATAAAAATATGTATTTACACTAATATAAAGTTATTAAACGGAAAATAATTGAACTAAAATATAAATAGCTTTCTAGAAAAAATTTAAAAATATTTTAAGACAAAAAAATCATCTAACCTCAATCAAATTTTTTAAAATGATCTAATTCACTTAAGTATAACAAATAATTATTGCTATCCAAAATTATTATCAAACAATTAAGTATGATATGTGAGATGTGAAGTTGGAATAACAAAGATTAACCATATGGACAGGATGTGGATTATATTCAATTTCTTCAACTCTACATGATAAATAAGAGGGAAACAATAAAACATAGAATTATTAGAATGGGAATTTGATTCTTTATTAAATATGAACCACTTTTATTACTGTATTTATTTGAACCATTCGGATCGAGAGGGTTCTAGTTCATAAATATATGGAGAAGTTCATCTTAATAATAAATATAAAATATAGTGTTCCTATTTATTAGGCTTTTCTTAATTTACCCGCCATTCTCATCAATAATTAAGGAGAAGAGAGAATTAAGGGAGATGAAGTAGGGTGTTCTAAATAATATATGTTATATTAACTAATTTAACTAACTTTCCTAATCTAATTAAATAAGATAAATATATCTTATATTATAGATAAAAGGAGTATAATTTTAATTTTATTGTTCTCGTCAATGTCGCCCAAAGAATAAGATCATACTTAGTTGAGTAAACAATTTGATATCTTTCAGCCAAGGTTTTGAATTTGAATAATATAAATAATAGAAGTCACGTTTGAAGAAATTCCTCTGGCTGCAAATCCCATTTTGAATTTGAACATTACCTATCTTTATTATTTGGCATATTTAGGGAGTATATCTTAATAATAATTATAAGATAGACTTTTTATATTTGTCAATCTTCTCATAATTTATTTTTATTGATAATCTCTAAAAAATAATGACGGATGAGAGGGAAGAAGAAAATTATGGAAGATGACTAAAGTATTTTAGAAAATATATGTTATATTAAGTCACATAATTAATTTTTTTAATTTAATCAAATTAAATAAATATATTTTATATTAAAAACAGGAACAAGTAATATGAAAACAGTAGTTGGCTCTGACTTTCCTGATTTGGATTTGAATGTTGGTAAACTTCTACACTTTCTTGTTCTGCTTCTTATGTTGATGAAAACGAAAAGACAATTAAGCCCTCTTTTAGGCATTGTTTGGTTTGAGGTTTTCCCGGGGAGGATTGGGTGTGGTGATGATCAGCGTGTTTGGTTGGTAAAAATGGGGGAGGGAAGGGGAGAAATTTTGTCTTTTAATGCTCCCCTCCCCTCCCCTCCTTTCGCACCCCTCCAAATTTTGGGTTTTTGAGAAGGGTGAAAAATATTATATTTTATGCGGATTAAAATACTTTTCATTATCCCAAGTTTACCCATTTGATTATAAAACCCATATAATTGTTACTAGCATTAGTTGAATAAATCAGAAAATCTATCTAATTAAATCCTATATTACAAAAATACTAAAAATTAAATCTATATAATCAAATCTCATCTAACTTTGAACTTAATACTAACACAAGAAAGAATATTGCGACAACATCTCTCCTTATTAGTTCTAACATCTAGTTCTCTCAATCCTCCTCCCAACACCTTGAAATCTATCCGTTGAAAATTCCAGAGCAAACAAGATATGTTCTATTGTTCTTAGATGTAATATAAAAAAAAAAAAAAAATTGTTCTTAGATGTTAAATTCTATTTAAACTAGTCTATTGTTATTTGCTCATTATTTTCCTTTGTTGTTTGTTTCATGTTCCACCAACTCTCTCTCTCTCTCTCTCCTATCTTTTTTTTTTTTTTTTTACTGACTTTTCTTTTCTTCTCATTTTTTCTCTCCACCGCCTTTCTCCACTTTTACGGCCTCTTTTCTCTTTCCTTTCTATCCACCAACATACCCATCCTCTTCTTCAATCCTCCTTGCATATTTGGTTTTTGCCCTTCTCTCCATACTATTTTGCTCGACTGGGTTTAGATTTGATTTTTCTTCCTGTAGTTTGCTTATACCCCTACTTGGAGATACAACTTCAAAATGATTCATCATTTCCTCCAATAATAACATAGGATATCTAGATTATTCCATAATTATCTTCGTTATCTTAAAATTATAATTTGATCTTGGATTTAGATTTAAATTTAAAAAACATAAAATTTGATGAGTTAACAAAATCATCATTCTAAACATGTAAGTTTTGTATCATATATAAATGAGGTAATCTTACGATTTATAACTTAGGAAATAATATCTTTGATATCTAAATAAAGTATTAAGGGCATATTTGACATCATTTAATTAGCTAACATTCCTTCTCCTGAATCATATAAGAAACTTCTCTTCCCCTTCCATCACATCCAACCAAACAAAGCTCATAACCTCCCCTCATTTTACCTCCCTTCCCTCCGTTGAACCAAACAAGGCCTTGGACTTGGAGGAGACATGGGTATTTTAGACATTTTGTATTCTATTTAGTCCTTTTTTTAGGGAGGGAAAAAAAAAAATCAATTCCATGAGTAATCTCATCACATATCAAACATAAATTTAGAACTTATTCCCAATTCCAATTTCAATCTAAATTCCATTCTCATTGCCCTAAAATTCTGTACAGTATACCAAACGTGGCCTCGTTCTCTTCATTACCTACATATATAAACAGAACAGGAGTGCCAAGAGCAACTGAGTTCAGAAACAATGCTTCATAAATAAAAGAGATGAGATAACTTCAAAGAAGTTTCAAATTACAGAGCCCAGATCAATGATGTTGAAAATATATCAGAGGGCCACAGATCTACAAATTTTACTCTTTGAAGTGGAAAACTTATCACTAACATGCATGGAATATACTACTAGCTTAGTCAATTCCCTTGTTCCTGTTCATCAAGTCATGGTAATATAGCAGTACGCACATAGGTTGACCAAGAATACTAAATATGAACCAGAAGACCATATTTCCAACCTGCAATGAAGAAAATGATAACAATGAAGCAAGATGACAAAAATTACAGATATGTGTCCGCTGTCCGCTTATAATAAGAATGGGCCAAAATGATTATAAATAGGATTCAGAAATGTACCATAGAGTTTGCATACTTATTTTGCAGGTGATTGGTGATCAGGACCAAAGGAACCTAAAAAAAATAAAAGGAGAAAGATAAATACAAGCGTCAAGTGAAACTAAAATACTGATGATGTCATAACCATTTACACATATAATCTAGCAAAGATTCAATAGTAGAGAGAACAAAGCTTCTTTTGATTCGGCCATGGAAGAACAAAAATTGAAATGGCTTCATCTTTTTCTTTCAAGAAAAGTTGTTTGAGGGTAATGGGGGTAGACGGAAAAATTTACATTATGCTTCTTTACCTGAAACATGATTCCAATAAAAGCCCACAGCTTGAACATGTGGCAGGGAACGGCAATGCATAGCTGCACTCAGATGGCACAGTAATCATGAGCAGAATTAATAGGTGTCTTTGAAAATAACCTTGTTAATAATGGTAGCATAAATACTTCATTTGGGAGGAAGGGGAACTAGACTTCATAATAGAATTAACTAGACATGAATAGGAAAATGACTTAAGCATATATGTTGATAAAAACCAAGTGAGGTGTTGGCTCCAATATTATGACCCAATGACAATAGCTAAGCTTATATTCAGCAGTGACGTATAACAGATGGCTATTTAGCTGCCATAATATTGCAAAATGACTTTGTCCTTCTATCACTGCCATGGCATAAAACCTACCATCCCTATTTTTCAATTTGTAATTTGATTTTTTCATATTTTTATCATCTACATGATCCTAGTTACATACCATAAGGTGCATGGGCTGTTGGTGTTGCCAGATAAAAGCTCATGAGTTATGGACGGATGAAAAATAACAAGTAATTTGGAGTGGTAATTTCTGACCAATGAATCATAACTTTGTCTCTAATTTTTTTATTCTCTTCCACCAGTCTTCTTGCTCACCCGCCCAGGGTAAAGGATTGGGGGAGGTGGTGAATAATAACATAGCAGTAAAATAATGCAAGCTCTCACCAACTCTTGACAATGCATCACGCAGATAAGCAGATTAGCCACTCAACATATAGTCAAAAGAGGGAGAGAAAGATCAACTAGATACCTCATGGAAGACAGCAGAGACGAAAAATGAAATCAGAACAGCAACACCCTGAACAGCATTGATTATACACCATTTTTATATGCTTGAAAATCATAAAAAAATAGCTGGAGGAAAAGTGGGAAGAAAGATGACAATAAGGTTGTAAAACATGAAGAAAATAAATTAATTTGGCTGCTCTCCTGTGCTTATTTAACCAAGTGAACTCTGATCAGCAGGGAATATTATTTGAATTTGTATATTTTTCTGTTTGGACTAAACAGTAAACATTTTCTCAATTAATGTGATTAGAGAACATTTACTTTAATTCTTCAAACATAAAAAAAAAAAAAATCAGTGCATCAAAAGACATCATATCATACTTTACAAAAAATATATATTATGCATTTCAATTCAAAAGAAAAACTTTTCAGGAAGATGAAAACGTGTTTGGAATCAAAAGTTTAGACTGTAAGCTGATGAATAACAAATCACCTTGGGTATGCCATGCCTTAAGCATGGAAAATATAAATGACGGACCATCCATTTGTGCACAGGCTGTGGTCAGAAAGAATTCCATCAATTATACAGTACTGGATTAGAAAACTGCCACAAAATAACTGCTGATATATACCATCATGGTTTTAGAATCACTAAGAGGTAAGGATTGAATAAATACGTACTTTAACCAAAACTGGAAGTATGTGTTGGATGATTTTACTCATTGAATAACATACAAGAGAATATAAGTTAAATAAATGGATGTATGTGCGTGTTTACGGTAATGGATTAATCAGTAAGTTGTTCAATTCTTACCATTTATAATAGTCTCTTTTGTGGGAAATTAAAACTGATCAATGTTTACCCCGAATTTTAATGCAAGATTATCTTTCATCTATATCAATAAATAAAAGCAAATTAAGCAACACGATTGAGTTTGTGTTTAAACTTTAAATACAAAATCTTCATTTACTCTTAAATTACTAAGACTAGAAGTGAAACTCAGAATTTTTCTAAATTTACAATTTAAATGAATGCGAAAGTACTTAAAAACAAAATTTTCAAGATCAAAGTAGATTAGTTAAACTCAAATGAGCTAGATTTAGAAACTATAGGCTAAGCGTGCAAGAAACATCAAGAAACTAATCAACTAGAAAATGCATTAATATAAGTCTTTAAAATTATCAAAATAGTCACAAGTACAAAAACATACCATGTTCCACATTCTCCAATACTGATGACAGCAGCAACGCAAATCCATGCAACAAAGACAAATATGTTATTTCCTTTGTGGAATAAACATCCAATGAATATTTTATGACAGAACCTACTTCTTCAACAGTTTGGGCATTCCACCAATCTTTATAGAATTCACGGTCACCAAATCGAAGAAGCTCTGCAAGTATATTAAACCTGCATTGCAACATTGCCCCTAAGCATAAAATGTCTCCAAAATAAATCAAAGCTGAGGCATAGTTTTAATGTCTACAAATAAGACAATTGCAGGAGTAATGCGTGTACAAAAACATAACTTTTTACCCCTTTCTTTCTTTCTCTCTAGTGCTTTTTAATGAAGGAAGAAATAACAAAGAGATGAAGCAAGTTGCACAAAATCCAAAGGGAAATAATTTCTTGAAGAATAAACCTCTACTTTCTCTATCTCTTTGTATATCATTGGGAGAATCAATAATAGAAACATGGGTGGTGCAGTAAAAGATTCCACAAACATGCATTTTAAGGAGCGTGTACTTCAGACAACATGGCATCAACATGCAAAAAATCTAGATTTCAGCATCAACGCAGCAGTTATTCGAATGGTTCAGTGGGCATATCATTCAAAATTTCTGAGAATAGCCTAATGGGTCAATAAGTTGCAAACAATAAAAATGGTTGTGTGAGAATTGCTGCTTTGTGAGAGCACAGAAGTGAAGGTTTTGTGATTGCTAGTAAATATGCTCTAAAATCCAGACATGTTACTATAAACTACAATCCTTCAAAATATGGGGAAGAGAAGATAGCCATTGCATGAGGAAGTACAAACATAAAAAGATAGAATACATACCAAAGGTGGAAAAAGCAGTAGAACATGCAGAGCCACACGTATAAATTTGGTACAGAAAGCTTCAGAACTCTCTCAATGGCATATAGAAGGTTTGCCTTCAAAGGATGTTGAGAATTTTGAACAATTGGATTGATGTACTGCAAAATTATTTCATCAAACTGATGTCAGAATATTTTTAAAATTACAGAAATGAAACTAGAGAAAAAGGATGTGGTACACCAAATTTATGAAAAATTACTGCTTACTTGTTCTATTATAAACCCCATGACTCCAGTAAATATTATCAGCTTAACAACTTGACGAAACACCCATCCTTTTCGTATGGAAGGTGTGCGAGGATAGCTTGGCTATAACAACAACACATTGCATTGGAGATAACACAGTGGAATGTATGTGAATCAGAATAACATTAGAACATTTACTCCCGAAAAAAAAACAGTTGACGAATGCAATTTATATGCATGTCTTGTACAGCTAAATGCATAATAAAGTCAACAGCAGAAATTCATTAATTTTTATTGGATTACAAGAAATTCATTATTCATTAATTAAAATAAAATATCAAGAGAAAATTTCTAGGGAATTGAACTGTAAATCTTTTTTTCAGGGGAAAAAACCAAAATAAGCAAAAAACAAGCTTAGTCTTTTCAGAAAGCACCAGAGACTGTATAATTTATTTATATGCTAGTGATTGGGGTAAGGAGGAGCCCCTTTGGTGGAAATGTAGTCAGTGAAAGCTGACAAAATTTATGCACGACACCTTTTATATATAGGTACATAGTCCATGTAAGTCACAAAACTAATGTAATTACAGAGATAATATAGCCATATAATAGTCAGCATGCACTTATACACAGATGTGGTGTGCACATGATGGGAGGAAAAAAGATGTGCACATGATGTGGCACATAAGAAGTGATGCCTGAACAGACTTCTTTTTGAAAACCCTACATACCTTTGAAGCCAAAGATATACATGCAAAAATATTAATGTGGTAGTGCCACACATCCATTCCATGAGACAACAGTGAAGCAAACACACACACATACACACATCATTTAGAAGCACCAATACCTGGTAACACAATGTAGGAGCAACCATGAAGTACACCAGGCTCTTGAAGCTAACAGTATAAGGATACTCCATTTTCAAATTATTGGGAAGTTCTTCTCCCTATAGAACAGGGAACATTTTGGATAAGGGAAAATAAATTTATCCATCACTTACTAAAAAGAAGAGATTATTCTTATAAGCAAGCATTCAGAAATAAATGATGATTTAGGGGTGCAGGAACCCTAAAATACAGTTTGATCATACTGGACTCAAAGCAAAAGATCAAAAATAAAATAAAATGATGAGATAAACTGCATGTTTTCATATCAAAATATTAATTTTCATTTTATACAAAACAGCATTTTGTAATGGTTATCTAGAAACCTACAAACAGAACTTCGATACTACCTTTTCAATTGATTTTCTTAGTGCTCTTAAGTCACTGTTTGTATGCGCATAAGACACCAGTTTTAACCACACAATGCAAGCTAATAACATCAATGTGACACCTGATAAAAAGGCAGAATCACACCTGCAACGGAAAAACAACAAATCATTATGCGACAATATATTTAATTTTTTGGGTGATTAAATTCAATATATTATTTTATCATCAAGTAGAAATCTTCACCATATTCCCAGTAATGCAAATCAAACAAACCAGTACAAATGAAGCCACTAATTTGTTGATAATTTTCAGCACGTAAGCAATGAATCGAATGATCTCATAGCTGTTTAAGGATATATAAAAGGTCACACGGAGGTTAAACAAACCCATTCAGCATCAGATATGACTTCAATTTTGTTTCAACTGGTCAGGCTCTTGGTCCAAAAAAAAAAAAAAAAAAACTAGTCATGCTGCTTGCACACACCAATAACGATAATGAAGCTACTTAATCGTCTAATTTTTTTTGGTTGACTTATCCATATGTGTTTCAAACAATAATTCATCAATACCCCTTGATAGATCCTGAGAATTAGGATCTAGGGTAATAATAATCATCCCTTCTTATATACTGCAATAATAATTCATTTGAAGTTCTCACACTGAACAAAGATTCCTAATCAGAACAAATTTACCAACTTAAGCTCACTTCTAATAAGAAAATTTAAAAAAGGGCTTAAATTTGATCTCTAGAATCAATTTTGAACTTAAAAGGAAATAACCTGAGGATTACTACGACTGGATACAAAACTGCAGCAGTTGTAATGAATATATGAAGTGAGGCAATAACCTGCAACATTAAGCCAAGATTCCAAAACGTGTGTAGTGATGTTAGGATGGTTTGTTGTGATTGGAAAAATGACACAGCAAGCTAAACATATTTAGAAAAGCAATAAGTCATATGAAGGAAAAAGGAATTTATGTCGTCGCAACATCTTTTTCCTGGGTGATATGATAAAAGCTTGTCCATAAACTTACTGGTTCAGATATTTTCTTTCGTTGTGCAAGAATTTCCACCAAATACGAAGCAACTGGAAATATCGCAAGTGTAAGACTGCAGAAGAAGCACAACTATTAAACATAATGGCAAATAACAGTTTAAGAAATGATCTTCAACAAATTATCCTATGCATATTTATTATTTAGTGAATTCATCAAAATTATTACCAACACATGAAGAGTGGCCAATCTCTCAATGATTTAGAGCTAAACCAAAATCCATACTTAATCAACAAACCATACTGCAAAAAATAAAAAATAAAAAATTTAATGCATTGAGCTCTGAAGAGAAGGTTCTGTAAATTAAATGAACAAATATACATCAGTATGAATATCAAGAATAAGTGGAAGAGTCAAACCTTCATTAAATTCTCAATTATAAGTCTGCTGTTCACAGCAACAAGCACTACTATACAGAGATTTAAAAGGCCTGCATGACTCTGCAATCAAAGATTAAGAAAATATGAAATACAATTATTTGTGATATATTGAGCAGCCCAAATGATGGGTCATAGGACACTAGGTTGCAAAACATGGTTACCCCCCTTAAATGTACAACACAACAACTTCTGCACCCAAAAAAAAAAAAAAAAGCAATCACAACTACCACGCTTCCAAGGGCATAAAGTAATCACTTTAGTTAAGCATAGGAAATAGTTCTGTAAATCTATTCATGCGTTGGAACTGTTCACCATTGTCCAACATTACGCCGTCAGTACCGTATGATGAATAACAATTCGAAGGAATGAAAAGAAGAAAGCAATTTATTCTCTAAAAGAACATTAAAGCCAATGAAAACAGCACACAACTAAACCGTTGACCCTGAACTAAACCCGAGCCATTAGTATAAACCTAAAAAGCAGCGCCAGAATTAAATGCCACAACCTGCTGAAAAATATTATCGGAGCTAAGCGGGCTTTCCTTCACTGACCGATGAACTGGAACCGAAGGACGGTAAAGGAACTTCAGAGCGGAAACGTCCACCACTTTCTCTCTTTTCGCATTAACAGCTGCGTTGTCACCCTTCACACGATCCTTATCTTCCTCCTCACCACTCTTGGCGGCAGCGGCGACAAAATCCTTCGAGCCGGAATCACTAACCATATTTTCCGCAGGAATGTCCCGTTCCAGAGACGAATCGTCAAAAAAGCCTCCAACAGATGATCTCCGACGCAAAATAGATCCACGTAGAGTGTCCCTATCGCTCTTGGCACCACCGGAGACGCCCTCACTCTCAGGCACTTCTGATTTCGACATGGGCGAAGAGGAAACAACCATTACTATAGTACCAACCACATAATTTGTTCATTAATTTCGCATTAACATAATCACTACAGAACAAAAAAAAAGTATGATTGGCAACTGAAAATGGAGGGAGGGAAAGAGTATATATGAATAATATATATATATATATATATATATAGAGAGAGAGAGAGAGAGAGAAAGTTAGGTTGCGAATCGCGAGGATTTGGAAGTTAGAAGAAGGCGTTGAGAAGAGGGACTGTAGATGTTGGTGTAATGAAGAGCATCTATGGGGTTTTTGAGAAATGCTAGTTTTGGATTCTGAGGAAGGAGCCGTGAAGGGAGGGAGAGGGATGGTTGACAGTAGACACGTACTTACTCGCTGCATTTTCGTGGCACCTCAATTCTGGACCGTACGCATTTAAAAAAATTAGAATAAAATGTACAGATCTAACGGTGTCAATTTATTTGAGGTTGAGTTCCCTCTACGGAGGAGGAAATAAAAATCTTTTATAAGTAAAATGACAGTTTTATGATGGAATACGTGAATATGGATTAGTATTAGAGGGGTGTCCATGGGCAGCAGGGGTGTCCATGATGCCCATGGGCCTCAGCATTCGTTTGAGCCCGTAGAAAAATCACCCTACCTAAGTTAAGAAAGGCAGTCTAAGAAAACTTAGGCATAATTGGGTTGGACATTTTTGTTGTTAAGGTTGAGCATCGGACAGGGTATTCTGCCCTGTCCATTTGGCCTACTCAGTAGTATATTTAGTATTATATTTTTTTTTGATATAATAGTATTATATATTTTTTAGTTTCACTTATGAGTATTTGACTTTGTTAAGACATATGCTTATCTTTTAATTGCAAGACTCAAGTTGTAAACTTATTTTGGAATATTTCAAAGCATAAAATTATAGATTTCATTTCAAGTTTGCAATATTGTTTGTTATGTATGCTTGAAGTTGTTTTCTTTACATCGAGTGTGACAGGGTATCGCCACTTAGACAGGGAAGGCTCGCCGTGCCTAGCAATGATAGACCGAGGCATTGAATTGAGGGGGCAATGCCCCCTAAACTTTGGCAATTGTTAAAAAAAAAAAGAGGAAATTTAAATTAGATAATTAATACATATTTAAATTAAGTATCCACCCTTAAATTAAGTGCACATCCTTAATACATCAAGATTGCATTTCGTAATCAGATGAGGGATGGATAATTGAATGATTGTTTAGTGCCTTATATTGAAAAAGATGTATTTGATAGCATTGATAATAAGACAATTATGATAGAATTCTATAAAATAAGGCCTAGAAGAATGTCTTATATGAACTTAAACTTATTTAGTGCTCAGCCTTGTTATTTCTAACCGCACTTAGCCTTGTTTTTCCATTTTATTCTTTTGTTTTTTAATGCATCTAAAACTTTGCTTAAAAAAAAAAATTGGGGGCAACCCCCGAATCCCTTTGCCAATGGTACCCCTTCTTCAATTATTTTCTAGGTCCGCTACTATTATCTAGTTCATTATTGCCCTGTCATAAAATGTTAGGGCTTTTATTAGGTAGGGCTGGACACTGAGCTGCATTTTACTGTCCAACGATCTTTCAAACAGGGCATCGGGCAAGGGTCTTGCCTTGCCTAGCCTATAAACACCCCTAATGACCATATTCTAATATTTTTTATTAAGAAAATTAAAAAAACCCCTCTTGAAGAAGCTATCAACTATTTGGATTTCAAATTTATATTACTAAAATAACATATGGGAAAATTGCAATGTAGGACCTTTAGCAAGACATTCTTGTTGTTGTTCAGGGCCTTAAATAAGAGAAATTAATGAAAACCCTAGAGTTCAAAACGGGTGGAAAACGTTGTGTAGTGTTTTAAAGTTGAAGTAATGTTAAAATAACTGTCACAGAAATTGTAAAGTCGTAGTAACTTACGAGAAAGAAGCTATTTTCAACAGGTGTCAAAGTTAGATCAGAAGTATAAATTGAAAATTTTCTATTTTTTTAAACAGTGGTCATGAACTAGAACTAAATCAAATTTTAACAAAGTTAATTAATTTATTCATTTTTATAAGTCTAAACTAATCCATTTTTTGATCCAAGAATGAAGATAAGATTTTAGGAAGGAAATGAGAAAGAGGGAAAAAAGGGAACCCTTGACTATTCATTGCTTGGGGGGGGGGGGGCACGGGCATTCATGAATAACTATCATCATAACGTGTGTATATATATATATATATAAAGAACTATCATCATAACGAAAACGACAGCATTTAAAATTCCCGTTTTAGTATCTTGGAAGCATTTTATTGTCGTTTGATCCATAGGAAGAAAAGTGGATTTCTTCGAACACATCTATTATTAGGAGTAAGTGGAAAGGATTCCTTTTCATTCACCACATCTTCAGTTTGAACCATGGAATGAAGAAAATGGTGTTAAAAGCTCTTCTCACATTACTATGAGGCTGACACAAGGCGAAATCCAGACTGGTCATTAGAACGGTCGAGGTACTGAGTCAATGATTAGTGAATTAAAGGTAATGTTTGGAAACCTTCCAAAATATAAATTTTACATAGTACGAGATATTCGACCAAAAAAAAAATAGTATAAGATAAGTATGTGAGGGGATTTTTATCTCGGCTTGCGTAAAATCTAGATTTTGTGCATCTTCCAAACAGGCACTAAAACTAAAACAGTGAAGGATAAAAGATTTTACAATTATTAGTACGAATTTCTAATTTTTTTTTGTTAAAAAAGTATTTTTGTCCCTTTAAAAAAGTGAACAGGACCATTTTTTGGTCCCGTTTCGATCGGTCTGATCTGAGTCTATGAACACTAGTCAGAACCTTGAACCGGTGGGGGGGGGGGGGGGAATGTGGATTTCCTCCATTTGCATGAAACCGGCCTTTTCATGGATTTGTGGATCCATTATTACTGCGTCAATTTCAATCTAGAGAAAGAATGATCTAACCCAGAGTGCGCAGAAGCATGCATACGACTAATGAGCGAGATGGCATACCTCTGCAAACGCACAAGTTTTAGATAAATATAAAAATTAAACTACCTTGATGTATGTTTACATTTAATGAAATAAATAAAAAATGCAAGACTATCAGAGAAAATTGCCTGCCAAAAATGTGTAACTAAAGCCATAAACCAAGATGGGCAATAATCGCACTGCACAAAGCAAAGAGCCATATCGTGAACATTCAATTCAGACAACTGAATTTAAAATTAAATTACTAGGACCATTAAATATGGTTTAAAAGTAGAAATTGAACAGGGAAAAAGGAAAAAAAAATTAGATAATACTTATCAAACAGAATCCAACTATGCTCTAATACTAACTCAAGACAAAATCTCATTTAGAGGAGTTCAGCAACATTTGATGGCAGCTCCTCTATCACCACATTGTAGAACTTCTGGATGTCAAACAGCATTCTTTCATCATCCTTTGTCACAAAGTTGATGGCGACACCTTTTCTCCCAAACCTACCACTACGACCGATACGATGGAGGTAGTTCTCAGGCTGGGTTGGGAGATCATAGTTAATAACTAGAGACACTTGCTGGACATCAATACCACGTGCCAAAAGATCTGTTGTGATCAGAACACGGGAAGAACCAGATCGGAACTCCCGCATGATTATGTCTCTAGTATTCTGGTCCATATCTCCATGGGTTGCTGACACCGTGTGGTCCCGGCTTCGCATCTTGTCAGTAAGCCAATCAACCTTCCTTCGGGTGTTCACAAAAATGACACTCTGAGTGATAGCTAATGTTTCATAAAGATCACACAGCGTGTCCAGCTTCCATTCCTCTCTTTCCACATTGACATGAAACTGCTTTATTCCCTCCAAGGTGAGCTCATCACGCTTCACAAGGATCCTAACAGGTTTGTTCATAAATTTCCTTGTGATCTCCAGGGCCTCTGGAGGCATAGTAGCAGAGAACACTCCCACTTGAATTTTGCTTGGCAGCAACTGGAATATATCGTATATCTGATAACGGCAAAAACAACTGTTAACTAATAAACAAATTTGAATAAATGAACATAACATTATAAAAATTGAAAATAAAGATGAAAGTAAAAAAGGACCTGGTCTTTAAAACCTCTGGAGAGCATCTCATCAGCCTCGTCCAATACAAACATCTTGATGTAATCTGGTCGAAGTGACTGCCTGCGCAGCATATCAAATACACGGCCAGGAGTACCAACAACAACATGAACACCACTAGAGAGAATGCGTTGGTCTTCACGAACACTAGTTCCTCCCACACATGCATGCACCTTTACACCTAGATAATCTCCCAGTGCTCGCATAACCTTCTCAATTTGCTGAGCAAGCTCTCGAGTTGGTGCTAGGACCAAAGCCTGGCATTCCGTCAAACCATATTCAAGTTGCTGCAAAATTCCAGAGCAAAATGTTGCTGTCTTCCCAGTTCCAGATTGAGCTTGTTGAATAACATCAAGTCCCTTACAGAAGGGAACAATTCCCCTTTGCTGAATGGCCGATGGCTTCTCAAAACCTACAGCATAAACATATTAGTAAAGGAGTTTAAATTTAAATTTAAATAAACAAAAATGCAGCAAGAAAATAGGAAAATGTGGCACATCAATATATAGCAAAATGAAGACCAACACCATGTCCACAATGGGATTGAGTGAAGTAAAATTAAATAGCAGTATAGCACAGACAAGAAGCAAGCAAGAGCAGTTCACAATTACAAACTAGCCGATCAATAAAATTAAAAGGAAATAATGAAGTCAATCCCAGGACTACGCAAAAAAGAAATATTTGAACAGAAAAAAATAGAAACAAACGGGATTAGTAATAATCTACCGTATGCATAAATGCCTCTCAGGAGATTCTCCTGCAAGCCCATAGCGTCAAAACTATCATAAACTTCATCATAAGATGCAAAGAAATCCTGCCCATCAGCTGTAAGTCTGAAATCAACAAGTTACCAATATGAAGTAGAGATTAAGAGTATTCAACTGCAATGATTCAGCCAATTGTAAAGAGACAAATCACAAGTGAAATTCTGATTAAACATGCTTATAACTAGTTAAAGGAATAAGATAACACTTCTTACATTTCATTCATCTTGGTATCAAACTGACGAGCATCAAACTGTGAACCCTCAGGTGCTGTTCCCGCCATGACTACAAGATGCAAAGAATCATTTGTACCACATAAGTTATAGCAGTGAAAAGAGTAGGCCTAGCGCTAGCTACACAACCAGAAAATCAGCAAAGAGGAATACGGTTGACACAAAACAAAAAATATCTAAATCATTAGGAAAAATTTGAATTGGGAAGATTGCTCCTGACAGGTATAAAGGAAATAATAAGGGATGAGGCAAACTACGCCTGGCACTTTCATATAAGATAGATGTCAATCGCACTAAGGTATTTCGGAACCGACCAGTCCAGCTCCTAACCAAATACCTTCAGTTTCAAGTAACCTACCACCTAAACACAGAAATGGATGCCAGTATGATAATTAAAAAACACAGATTCGCTTAAACTATTTAGTGGGAAGCGGATAAAAGAGAATGTATTGTTACAGATTTATAAAAGACTTACTTTAATTCTTTTAGGTCACTATCAAAATGCGCTCATTTGAAAAAGAATGAGTTCAAAAAAGGGTTGAGTAACAGGCAAACAAAAAGGAGTTGAGTAAACAGGTAGTTTGGCCAGCTTTTCCCTTTAAATAACATTAAAGAAAGAAAAGAAAACAAATTAATATTAATCCTGATCTGCACAAGATCCAAAGGCAGGAATATGAAAACAAAATCACTAACATGACTATCAGAAACACACACTACTTATAAAACAAAACGCAACGAAAGGAAAACCAAATATCAGAGATCAAAGATGAATCGAAATAGCAAAAACTGACAATCACCCAGGACAAGTAAAACAAAATTATCAGGCCAGAGCAGCATAAACAGAATCAAGCATAGACCAAATATCAATCGGAAACGCAGAAAATCCCAAACTAGTTCAAATAAACTAAACCATTTCACAACAAGTCAACAATCAAATCATAGAACAACCGGAGGGGAGAAAAACGACCTTTTGACGATGATAATAGCAAATTGATCGAAGAAAAAGGAGGACAAAAAGACAGCTACAAGACGGCGTTTTGATCGAAGATTAGAAAGGTTTCAGGGAGCAATTAGGGTTAACCAAACTCCTCGGATCTACGCCGCGGAGTCGTGAAAAGGACAAAAGCGGCTAATGTGAAAGTAAGTATATAGGAACTGCAAAACCAAGGGTTACAACTTCTCTTGGTCCCATAATGCATCGCTATTATGTCAATTTCCCAATATGCCCCTGCCTCTTCGCATAGTTTTTTTTTTTTTGGGCGAGGGATTCTGATGGTCTCAGGCCCGACAAGAGAAACACATGCATAAATACCCACACATATTATAAGATCCTCCCTCCCTAATTATAGGACATATTATGTATCAAAAAATTATAGGAAGTTATAAATATATGTATATGTATGTCCATTATTACTCACATGATTACTATTACTTCACATGTTTACTATCACATGTTTACTATTGCTTCACATGTGAAAGTTTAAAGAGAAATTACCTCTTATGACCCTGAAATGGAAATTATACTAAAGGCCCATTTTCCATCTATAAATAGAAGTCTTCTGTAAACATTTTGAATATACTTGAATGAGAATTTCTCTCTACTCTCTCTCTCTAAAATCTCTTTATTATTGTTCTTTATTTTCATCAGTTTTATAACACGTTATCAGCACGATCACTCTATCAAAGGTAAGATTTTCTTATTATCTTTTATATTTTCATTATATATATTCATTTTATCTATCTGGGATAATCTTAACCATTATATGGAATTAAAGTTCTACTTTTACCGATTATTTTGAATATCGGGTTCCATGGTTAAGATTTGAGATTATTTACCATTTACTATTCACAGTAAATAGTAATTTTTACTATTCATGTTAATTTTACCTTTTTCAGTAATTTTACATTTTTATTCATTTTAACTCCTATATGGAAGTCTAGATTTAATCTTTTAGTAATTTATTTTATTCACTATTTACAGTGAATAGTAATTTTACTATTCACGGTAAATTTATATTTTACTATTTACAGTAATTTATTTATGTTTATATATTCTTCCCGTTTATTTATTTCATGGTGGTGATACTAAGCTCCATTTGTTTAATTTAATTATTTACTGTTTTATTTATTTTTCATGGCAGCAACACTAGTATTAGTGGGCTCCTTTTTTTATTTATTTATTTTCGTAGAGACACACTAGTATCTATTAATGGGCTCCATTTATTTATTTATTTAGCGTTTATTTATCTTTCATGATAGTACACTAGTATATATTAGTGGGCTCCATTTATTTAATTTACTTTTAATTCTTTACTGATTTATTTATTTTTTATGGTAGTGACACTTAGTAGGCTCCATTTATTTTATTTTTATTCTTTACTATTTTATTTATTTTTCATGGTGGTGACACTAGTACAGTGGACTCCATTTATTTTTATTTATTTACTACTTTATATCTCCCTTCCTTTTTATTTTTATTTATTTACTGCTTTATATCCCCCTTCCCTTTTATTATTTATGGCAACGACACTAATATATACATGTATATTAGTGGGTTTCATCTATTTATTTATTTAACGTTTATTTTATTTATCCTGAAGATAAATTATTAAAAGGCTCTATGTATCATGAAATCAAAATGTCATGGAGATATGAGGCACAAATTGGCTTAAGTGATATGAGGCATAGATTGGCTTAAAACCATGAGATAAATTAGCTAAAAGCTAAGAGGCAAGTTAGCCTGATGCCAAGAGGCAAGTTGGCCTGATGCCAAGAGACAAATTATGAAACAAGGCTTGATCCATAAATTTTGTATGCCATCAGTTGTATAAAGGCCTCAAAATTGTATATTTGACATTAAATATTCCCTTAAATTATAAGATAAGGGATTGTATGATCATGATTGATATTATAAATAAATATATCCAATTTGCTATTGCAGTAGCAATATTGTGATAAAGTCAAGAAATATTGTGGATTAATTTCTTACCATGATCAAACAAATTAGTGAGTTATGGATCATGAATTTTTATCCAATTTTATTCCCAGAAGTGAATGAAGTAATAAATAAAATAGTGATTATGATTGTTTTACTATTATGATTGCTTTTCTATAATTATAACAATTTTTGTGAATACGAGAGAGGAATATTCATAAACAAAATAATTAAACAAAAGACAATATTATTTCAACAAAGTTTAATAGCGAGTGGCTCAACTCCATTACAAAGCTTAATCATCTCATTCTGAAGATATTTAATGTCATCTTCTTTTGCTTTTCTTGAGATGGGATCAAGATGAGGTAAAACTCCTCGTAATATTGAGATCTGCCTCATAAGTTTTTGAAGCTTTTTGTAAGGCCACTTTGTTAACCCTCTTTCTTTATAAATTTTTTGAATGGTATCAGTACTCATATTTAATTGTTTACTCGCATCATCCAGGGTTAAGTGAAAATAATTTCTTAAATCATGGAGCGTCTTTCTCTTTATTCTTTCTCCTTGCTCCATTGTTAATCTATATAATTTACCCTGATTAAGGGAGGAAGTATCATATGGAATATTAACCGCGGGTTGTTTTCTTTTATCTAATGGATTTTCAATGTTGGTTTGAAATGAACTCCCGTGGGATTCATTTGGATTTTTTATCCATTCCGAACCAACACAAAGGACCTCATAATAGGCTAATACAGGATCACGCATCAAGTTATATCCTGATGCTTGTAAATCTATACAATACTGTGTCAAAAAATGTTTGATTTCTCTAAAATTTTTATTACTAAAATAAAACATTGGAAGCCTATTAATATTATAAGATTTATCCTGTACATTTTCAAATAAAACAGCGTGGGAAATCATACATGTTCTCCTTCCGTGAACTTCAAATTTATGACACTGAAGTCCGTTGGTATGTATGATCTCCCGTAAAACATCACAACAACTACATTCCAATAAGCTAGTAGTTGTTAACTGGCTGGTAGTTGCTGGCTGACTAGTGGTTATAGTTGGTTGGCTGGTTATTGTTGCTTGCTGGCTAGTGGTTGCTGCCATATTGATGGTTGTTTGTTGGTTGATTGTTGATGGCTGGCTGATGGTTGTTTGCTGGTTTATGATTGCCGACTGATTAATTGTTGTCACTATTGGCTGAACTGGATTGGTAGACTCCATCAGTTCTGCCATGGTTCTACATCTCTTAACAGGCCTCCTTGATCAACTTGCTTCAGTTGTACCTTCAATCCTTGAAGATTGAGGAAGAACATTTGTTCTTGGAGGAGAAGTAGGTACATTTGAAGCAAAAGGAGGAATAGCAGAAGGAGGAATAAATGTGTCTAAAGGATCAGAAAATAGTAAAGAAGAAAATGACAGATTTGTCTGATCATCATACAACAAAGCATCAAGTAATGTTGTGTCTGATGTATCAGAAACCAGGATAAAATTGCTTGGTCCTGTCATGGAAATAGAATTTAGAGAAATATGTGAGTATCTGGTAGTTGATATTATCAGATCCTTGAGTATTTGTGAGACATATTCATTTGCCTTCCTCTATTTATAAGCTGAATTAAAACTTGTTGAATCTTTGCAGATATGCGTAGTCCTGTTAAATCTCTGCAAATCTGCTCCCTATAAAGCACGAGCATAGACACTTTTTGACTTTATATGCATATGACAATCCGAGTTGTTGCGCCTGTGATCCCACAGTAATGCATGTTGCATCTGTGATTCCACAGTAATATATATGTAATTTCACAGTGTTGCGCTCGTGAATCTGTAGTGATACACCTGATGATTTTGTATTTTATAATAATATATATTTGATTGTTGATTCTGGAAAATTGAAATTTTGTTACCAGAAGTAACAAAATTATGGATTGATTATGCATTAAGAAATTTGTGGAATTTTAATGACATCTGAAGAAATAGATATCATATATGGAATATTGTATGGAAGTTCTATGAATTAATTTTTACGGACTCACCCTTGAGGGGGAGAATGATATATATATATCAAGTGTGAGTATCTATGAAAGTTTGTTTGATAATTTGTGAATGTTTGTGTGTTGATTGCCCCGGAATGGATATCAGACTTGATGATAAATTATATGGAAAGTTGACATGACTCATTTGATCATCCGAGTCGTATAGTTGCATGTTCTCAAATAAAAATGATTATGAGAATATTATTGGAAATGGATCTCTGGAAATATATCAAATTGAAATATTATATGTGTGATTATAAATCTGCAAAATTTGCAGTAATGTTTGCAACCAGAAGTTTGCAATTTATTATGCGCGCAATTTCTAGATTAAATGATCCAGAAATCATATATGAGTAAATCAATTATTATGAGAATATTGTTTATATATATATTTGCAGCAATTATATAAGTCAACAGAATTCCCCCGTAAAATTGGCTTTTGGTCAAGCGCCAGATAAATTCCATCTTAAAAGTTTTGAATGTGCAATGATTATTAATTTTCTATAATGCACACAGATGAATATACATTGTATGATTAGATGAGGGGGAGAAAAATAAGTAGATTGGGTAAAGAGATTAACTGGAATGATTTATCATTGGCTCATTTTGATCCTCGTACAAAGAAATGTGCACTAAAAGTTCAAAAGATAATTCATTTGCAAAGTTTAGCTAAGCGAATGCTAAAAGTATTTACTGACCTAAAGAAAGCAACAAAGTCACATGTCCCAATTACAAATACTCCTATATGAATTGTCATAAAGCGCGCCAGAAGCGTTGCAGGTCCATCGGTTTTAAAGATAAAAAACCTCGAAAGAGAAAAGGAGCTATAAAAATATAGATGATCAAGTTGAGGATAATTAAGAAAATCTTCAGAAGAGCAATCTCATTATCTCCAGAAGAGATATTACAAGAAGTGAGTATTGTGGTCTAAAAAAAAAACTAGGTACTTGAAATGTGTGATAATTATGAGATCTCAATAAATTATAAATAAAATCCGATGGGACCGAAAAATAAAGTCAACGTTGACAATATTTATGTTTATATGATAGCATATGCAGTAATAAATGATAATGAGGATCATGAGCCACAATATATTATTGTGTGCTAGAAGCACATGTCCCTGAAGGACATAAGGTGCGAGACACATATGTTCTAGAAGGACTCAGGATGTTAGAAGCATCAAATTCTCGAGAATAATCAATTAAATAAATTCATATATTACATGAAGGATTTATAGTGTATATAGTATCATTATCAGAATGAACATTAATTAAAAGTTTTATATGCACATGTATATTTATGAAAAGATTTAGATGAATTTTGTTATGATTTTACTTGAAAGTTTTGAATCTTGTAGGTATATAATGAACAATTAGACTTGGTGTTTCTATTGTTCCATAGCGAATAACAGAATACTTGATGACAGAAAGGATGATATGCTCAGAAGAACATTGAAAATAATGTGGTCATCAAGGGGAGCAAATCAGATGTAATCAATAGGGGGGACGATACACACTGTACTCTTTTTCCCTTATCTAGGTTTTGTCCCACTGAGTTTTCCTAAAAAGGTTTTTAATGAGGCAGCACTGGATAGTGTATCAATGAATGATGTACTATTTTCTTTGGCTATGTTTTTATCCCACTGGGTTTTTCCTAGTTAAAGTTTTTAACGAGGCACATTCATAATGGACATTCAAGGGGGAGTGTTATAAATATATGTATATGTATGTCCATTATTACTCACATGATTACTATTACTTCACATGTTTACTATCACATGTTTACTATTGCTTCACATGTGAAAGTTTAAAGGGAAATTACCTCTTATGACCCTGAGGTGGAAATTACACTAAAGGCCCATTTTCCATCTATAAATAGAGGTCTTCTGTAAACATTCTGAATACACTTGAATGAGAATTTCTCTCTACTCTCTCTCTCTCTAAAATCTCTTTATTATTGTTCTTTATTTTCATCAGTTTTATAACATAGGACATATTTTAGAGATTTTGGAGAGATTAAGGGCTTGTTTGGTTTGAGGGAAGGAAGTAGGAGGGGAAAAGCCTTAAGGGAGGATATTGATTAAATTGTCATTAATAAAAAAAGAAACATTCTTTTTTGTTGAGAGTGTATTTGTTAAATATTGAAAAAAATTTATGAGCAATTTAGTAAAGATAAGGAAAAAAAAAATGTATCTCTCCTTTTTCTCTCTCACTCCCTCCCTTTAAACCAAACACACTTTAAGGGTGAAAGTTAAATTAGTTAATTATATTTATTTTCCTAAAATACAGAATATCCAACCTTGCAATAGTAAAGACTAAAAGCGTACAGTTTTTTTTTTTTAAATGAAAAAACCGTACAGTTATTGTATTGCTGGTGGTGCAGCATGGAGCTGGGCTATGTACATTGTCCAAGCAATTTGGGGCCCATCCCTCAAAAATAAAACCCATCCATCCATTTCAAATATCTAAAGATTTTTTTTTAAAAGAAATCTTAAAATTATTTTATTTAAAACTAAAAAAAGAAAGGAGAATCTCTCACTTGATAGAATATAAGCATGTTATTAAATTAATTGATGAAACAATGGAATTGAGTTGTAGTGACATTAATGAATTGTAAACATTATTTACTTTATAAAATATATAGTTTCATTATTAAATTATCATTGTGTTTAATAATTATTGAGAAAGTATCAATAAGGGTATTTTATGAAGAAATTAAAAAAAATGATAATCTTTTCCTATAATTAAAACCAAACTCAATTCTCAAATGATGTCTTATAATTAGAATCGGAGGGATGTGAATGTGTGTGTAATTTTGTGTTATATTTAGGATCGGAGGAATAATTATGTGCCCCCACACACACATCACATAATTTGAATAAACTGAAATACAAATAGGAAAATTAACAAAAATGATTTCATGAATTAAAAATAATTGTATTCTAAAAAATATTTATATTTTGAACTTTATATACTCCCTCTAATTATTAATATAAGATATATTTACTTAATTTGATTAAATTAAGAAAATTAGTTAACATAATGCCTATTTTTTAAAAATACACTAGTACCCTTCTTTAATCATCTTTTTCCCCCTCCTCCTTAATTATTGTTGAAGGAATATCAATAGGGCTAAATTCAGAAAATATTGACAAATATGAAATTTTTTTCTTATATTTAGGATTAAGATCAACTCCTTAAATATATTCTATATTAAGAATCATAGGGAGTATTAATTTTCAATTTCCAATCCTCATTCGAGGCATGTAATTTTTATCAACTACTTGTAGAGAAATTATTCCAAGTAAATATTGATTTTAGTTTTGACCCATCAAGTTAAAATCATTGATTTTGATCTCTCAAGTTTTATTCTTTTTTTTTTTTTTGGGTAGAATGTAAGGTTTTCCTTTTTGAAGCTTAGGGTATAAAGGGTTTTCTATTCTCCCTACAAGTGTACTATTTGGGATTTGAATTTTTGTTGTCCTCCTTATAGTGGTGAGATCTTTTACCATATCGACCGACCATCAGTTTGTTGGTCCCTCAAAATTTCATTATGTTTAAAGCATTGATTCTTATAATTTATTAAAAATTTGGATCATTTTACTCCTTGAAGGATCAAAATCTATAATTTAAAACTTAAGAATCAAAACCAAAATGAAGGCAAATTTAAGTTACCAAAGATTTTATTAACCCAATTATTTCATTTATAATAACCATATTATTTAGATTTTCTTATTACATCATGTCATTTAATATATATTTTATTCAATATAAATAGCTCAAATGCAATTGCAAAGAGAAGTTGAAAGTTAATTAAACACTTTAATAAGAAAGAAAGAAAGAAGGGAAAATTGATATCAGGGCCCAAGGTAGCAAAATAATTTCAAAAAAGGCTCAAGAAACATTCACATGCCAGAAAATTCTGGTATTATTTCAAAAAGCGTTAGCAATTATATCAATAGCGGTTAACAACTATATCAGTCTCTATTAACAATTAAATCAGTATAATTAACAATTACATATTAAAAACTATATCAGTAGCCATTAACAACTACATCAGTAGCAATTAGCAACTATATCCGTACAAATTTTTTTAAAATAATGCCAGGCATGTGAATGTTTCTTAGGCATTTTTTGAAATTATTTTGCTACTTTGGGCCCTGACATCAATTTTCCCAAGAAAGAAATACTGGTAAAAAAAGAGAGAAATATTTGTACGTTAAAAGGATACAAGGTTATTATAACCCACAAATTGAGCAAATGCAGATTGAATAAAGTTCCAATAAAATTATATTCTTGCATGCAATTGCCCTAAACTTATTTTTCTTTTAAATTTTATAGGAAACCTTGTGTTTCTTTCGGTTTGCTCTTGTCTGCTTTTAGTTTTAACGAGTTTAGAAACCCACATACAATTAACGCCCGTGGGAATATGTGATATTTTAATAAATAGAAAATAAATATTTTGCTGTCCCCAAAATTTTAATTTAATTATAAAAAATACAATATTATAATAAATAATTATGTAAGATAACTGTAATTAATTAATATAAGATAAATATGAG
Organism: Acacia confusa; assembly: GCA_037074495.1. Classification (NCBI taxonomy): domain Eukaryota; kingdom Viridiplantae; phylum Streptophyta; class Magnoliopsida; order Fabales; family Fabaceae; genus Acacia; species Acacia confusa. The sequence continues at coordinate 12,348,335 of CM073514.1, forward strand.
ATCCAAACATGTGGTATGGCACCCAACTTGTCTAGCTAGTTTCTATGAGAAAAATTGTAGCATCCCAAATTTTTCATTCATTAGACTTAGATAATCTTATGAAGGAAACATTTAGGGGTAAATATAATTTATTGAATAATGATTTAAATAAGGAAGATAGATCTAAAATAAATTAAAACATTAAAATTAAATGAAGTCTAACAAAAATATAATTAAGCAATTATTATTATTGAATTTTTTTGAGAAGATAAAATAATAAAGTTAGCATAGGCTGAATGAGATTATTTAGTTTTAATTTTAATTATGTGTGTATAAGTAAATAAATAATAAAATAAAATAAACAAAGAAGTTCGACTATTGACTAAATAAGGGAAGAGAGCTCTTAGAACCTATATATGAGTCCAGGGTGGCACATGCTGATTGGAGCACTGGACGGAGTCAAATAAGTTTTATCCATCCCGTTTAATTATATTTTTATGAGACTTTACTTCACTTTAATCTTTTAATTTATTTTAGATCTATCTTCCTTATTTAAACTATTATTCACTAAATTATATTTATGGCTCAATGTTTCCTTCATTAGATTATCTAAGTCTTATGAACAAAAATTTGGGATGTTATAAAAATTTGGAGTTCGTGGGAATTATATTTACTTGAAAATTTATTAAGTTAACATGTGGGTAAGAAAATTTAGATGTAAAAGAATTCATTGAGTTAATAAATGTTGCTTATTCACAAGATAAATAAAGAAACTTATAAGACAAATATAAGTATATACAAGATAAATAAGAGAATTAAAATAATAAAATAAGGGCATTATTATTTTTTCACCAACAAAACTTAATTTTATTTTGATCCGAATTAGGATTAGCATTTCGAAGCGAAAAGTAGTGTACGCTTCGTTGCCTTTGCTTTTTAGCCCAACCACCATATTTTTCAGTCGTCCATATATGATTATAGTTAGTTCAATTAACTACGTATTTAAGTCTTGACTTAAGCTAAGAACTTATGAGTTTGGCCCTTCGTGAATAAAATGTGTGAGTTTCTTTCGTTAGGTGACGGATAGCAATATATATATATATATATATATATATATATTGCATGACGTAAGCTATCAATTATCCCACCACAAATTATCAAATAAAAATAAAGTGACCACATATTTACATGCTGGCTAATTGCTACATTTTGTGCGATTCCCTCAATTGAATTTTCGTACGTGTATCAATTCCTTCCTGGAATTAAGACTTGGAAAGGTAACGTCTGATCGAGGATCAAACAATTTATTGAGGTGGTGCACGAGATCACTGATCCTGTATCTAGTAAGTAGGCTTCAGTCCCAAAACCTCGCTTTGGGCTCTTCAATATGTTCCGGTGGCTAGTCACTGCAGTAAGATGCATGAAAGAGGTATAGCAATGGTCTTGCTCAAGTCTATCAACTAGAACTAGATAGAGGGCAACTTTTAGTAGCTGCAGTGTGGAGCCTTGGGTACTCGGGTAGTAGAAGATACTAGCAAGATAGTAGAAGCTCGGTTTTTTTTCCCTAAAGTGCCCCTTTTTAGGATACTATTTACCAAAATGCCCCTTCTTTAAAACTATTTCTCATTGTGCCCCTCTCTAGAAACATATTCGCTCTCTGCCCCCATTTAGTCGACTAAAATAGGGCTTTAGTCGACTAAATGTCGGGGTTTTAATTTTTTTTTAAATGCCCACGACATTTAATCGACTAAACCCTGTGGTTTAGTGGTTTAGTCAACTAAATGTCGTGTGATTCATAATTTTTAGCTACATATTAGGAATAGCTATATATATATATATAATTTATTAAATTTAATTAGAAACTAATAGCTATTAATATTCTTGGCTACATATTAGGAATAGCTATAAATATAAGATTTTATACATACATACATACACACACACACACACACACACACACACACACACACACACACACACACACACACACACACATATATATATAATTTATTAAATTTAATTAGAAACTAATAGCTATCATAATTCTTGGCTACATATTAGGAATAGCTATAAATATGGGATTTTATACATACATACATACATACATACATACATATATATATATATATATATATATATATAATTTATTAAATTTAATTAGAAACTAATAGCTATCAATATTCTTGGCTACATATTAGGAATAGCTATAAATATAAGATTTTACACACACACACACACACACACACACACACACACACACACACACACACACACACACACATATATATAATTTATTAAATTTAATTAGAAACTAATAGCTATCATAATTCTTGGCTACATATTAGGAATAGCTATAAATATGGGATTTTATACATACATACATATATATATATATATATATATATATATATATATATATATATATATATATATAATTTATTAAATTTAATTAGAAACTAATAGCTATCAATATTCTTGGCTACATATTAGGAATAACTTTCACGCGCGCGCATACACACATAGTAACAAACTCGAGTTCATTAGAACTTGAGTTCAGCTCTCAATCAGCAAGATTAAGAACTCGAGTTCGCATCCTCTGCCTCTCAAATCCTTCTAAAATCAAAAAGGATTTTGAGAACTAGAGTTCATTAGTAACAAACTCGAGTTTATGACTCTAGTTTTTTTACTGAGAACTAGAGTTTATTGTTTCTAACATATCTGTGTTTAAGAAGAAGTCAAAAGAACTAGAGTTCTTGAGAAAGAACTCGAGTTCATAACTCTAATTCTTTATTCAAAACTCCAGTTCCTTCTTTCTGATGTTTCTGTATTTCATTCAAAGTCTAAAGAACTAGAGTTCTTGAGAAAGAACTCGAGTTCATGACTCAAGTTTTTCATTGAAAACTCAAGTTCTTTAAGGACTCAATTTGTGGGTGAACTCAAAACTAGAGTTCTTGGTAAAGAACTCGATTTCTTACTTTGCAAGACTGATCTGCGTAAAAGAAAATCAAAAGAACTCTAGTTTATGGAACAAAACTAGAATTCAAAACTCGAGTTCTTAGTTAGGAACTCAAGTTCTTGTGAACAGAAATCGCGAATCGCTGTCTGTAACTTCCCAAATGATCTGATCTTTAGCCGATACTTACCAAAATGATAAAGAATCATTTATAAGATGTTTTTAATCTATTTGCGAGTGATTTCAGGAATCAAAATGAAGCATTATTCAAAAAGCAACATAAAGCAAATGCACACGTCAGAGGCATTTAATGCGAAACAGCAGAAACAGAGCAACATTCGGAATATAACGTTGTAGTAGAACAAAACATTCTTCCAAGACATACTTATTCTGGCTATTAAGTACAACCAACGGACATCATATTTAATGAAAGAAGCAAATTCATTTAATGAACCTACAACGGTCGATTTTGGTTGATAAGGACCTCCTGTGCCTAACGGAAATTCAATTTAGTCTCAACGGTCATCTTCTAGTGCTTCCCAATGGCATTAATGGCGAAGAGTACAAAAGCCCAAGCATTCAATATCACTAACACCGAAAAACGCTGCGCATTCAATTCTGTGTTATTCATATTTACTGTTTCATTTATTACACTTTGAATATTTGTTGAACCTCATTTTTCATGTTATCTACTTATTCTTGAGATTGTGAAATCTCAAGAATGGGTGTACAACTACAGCTTGTAAGGGGGAGTGAGTCTTGGGAGAGGATTATCTCGAGTACGAGCTTGTGAGATTGTATAAACTGATTCAAGATAGTAAAATACCCAAGTGTAGGGACTGGACGTAGGTCGAGGAGTTAGACTGAACCGGTATAAATGCTTTCTGTGTCCAATCTTCTTCTGTGCATTTTCTTTTATTAAGCCTTGTTTTCGAAAAAGAGAGACAAATTTTTAATCACCTATTCACCCCCTCTAGGTGATATTCCTTCCTTTCAATATTTATATAGGGTTAAGGTGCAAAAATACACATAAGATTTTTCCCTAGGGGCAAAAATACACATATGCTTTTTTGAGGAGCAAAACTATATATGTGGTTACTATTTTTGTGCAAAAATCGTATCTCATCGTTAAGTCACTGTTCACCGTCGTTAAGTTACTGTTCACATTATCTTTTTCTCTCTCATCACAGTGAACAGTGACTTAACGGTGAAATGTGACTTTTGCACAAAAATGGTAACCAAATGTGTATTTTTGTTCCTTAAAAAAGCATATGTGCATTTTTGCTCATGGGAAAAAAACGCATGTGTATTTTTGCATTTTAACTCATTTATATATGTGTGTACATATATATACATGTACACAAACACATATGCATATGGACATATATGTACAGATATATATATGTATATCCATATACATAGTGGCGGATCTTCGGATAAATATTTAAAGGGCCAAATATCTACTCATTAACTCATTTAAAAAAAAAATTGGGGGGCCAAAATATATAATAAAAGTATTTTAACAAGTTTAATATATAAGATAACATACATTTTTACATTATATTAATTTTTTTTTTAAAAAAACAACTCTAAACAAATTTTTTTTTTTTTTTTTGGAGGGGGCCTTGTCTCTACTAAGATCCGCCCCTGCATGTACATATAAGACATGCATATGTGAGTGTGTATGAATGTATGTATGTTTTTGTATTTTAGATAGTTCCTTTCTCCACACAAAAGGACTTCACTACAGTAAAGAGAAGACCAGGGATGATGATATATACTTTTGCTATATCCTGTGTAGCTCCTATCCAACTTCTCGCGTATGGCGTGACACGTAAATGAGAAGATCCACATAGATATAATAGGATAAATCTCAGTCAATATCATTTTGGTATCAAAGCCTATCAATTGGTATATCATAATTCTATCAAACATAAAAACTTATCCCTTGTATATATAAATGTTTAACTCTCCGATTCATACTTAGAGAAGAAGAAGCCATAGAAGTTGCATTGTGATTGATCATCATTAACCTTCAAACGCACAGAAAAGAAGTTATAATTGAATTATGAATAGTTTTTCTTCCTCATCCATTTATCTTTTTTAAGTCCTTAGTTTTAGATTTTAAAAATGAAAAAGGAAGTTATGGACATAATCGCATGATCCCATATCTCAAGGGAGTTATAAGGTACAAATAATGTACTCCCTCCGCTCCTAATTATAAGACATATTTAACTAATTTTGGGGAGATTAAGGAAGGAGGTTAAATTAGTTAATTTCACTTATTTTCCTAAAATGCTCTTAGATAAATTTTCAATGACATTAACATACCTCCCCAACCTAAAATCTTCATTTCTATGCTTTTTAATTGAAATGATGGTCTTATTCTATATACATATGTGTGTGTGTGCACACATATGTATGTATGTGTATGCACACTCATATATATCTACAAGCCCGCCCCAAAAAAAAAAACACATATACACCCCCCATATTTACACACTAATAGAAACCCCCACATCTCCCCCCACACATACACATATACATAAATACACAAACACACACACATAAGTGCATGAGTATGTACACACATATATTTATATAATGCGTGTGTATGTCTATATGTGTTTGTATACATATATAAATATATATGTGTGTCTATGCATATATGTGTTTATATATATATATATATATATATATATATAGGTAAATTAATGTTAATTTATTGATAAATAAATTAAAATCCAACAATTTAAGAGTTTTATTGACTGAAAAATTCTATGCACCTAAATGCATATACTCACCAAAAACTAAACACACTTGAGAGAATAAAATAGAGGTATTTTAGGAAGAAATTGAAAAAAATTTAAATTTTGTCCTATAATTAGGACTAAAACTAACTTTCAAATGCCGGAGGGAGTATAATAATAATAATAATAATATGGATGCACAACCTTTGCGTCTCGTAGGATCATTCCATTGAAGAAACATTATGACCAGCTTCATGTCCAGGCATCCTCCAAAGAAGGATGACTCAAACGCAAATGCATCAGTGCAAATTCGTAGGTTTGATAGCTCACATATCATCAAACGTTGCTCAAGCCATAGCAAAAGAGAGATTGTAAACACATGGTTAATAAAGCCGACTGAATGCAGCAAAAGAAATCTCATCACCTTGATAAATTATAGCACATAGTGAGGCTAGGCACACTCTTAGCCCATCGCCGTTTAGGGCCAAAAACACGGGAAGTGGGAAGTGAGGTGAAAGGATTCAACAGGGACAAGTACAATATGGGGATTAATTGCACATCATGAAGGCTAATGGCGTTGAGGGTTGAAAACACGGGGAGTTAGGGGAGTGGAATGAAAATAATCCGCGTGAGAGAAGCACAATCGGGACTGTAAAAAAAGTATTTTATTGATTAAATAAAAATAATTTCTAATTTCTAAAAATGATTTATAGGTCAAGTTGTTATGAAATATAAAAATAATTTATAATATTTAAAAATATTACAAAAGTAATTTCTAAAATGATTTATCGCGCAGAGTAGTAGTGGGATAGGATGCAATGTGATAGTTGATGCATTTGTGGTGTATACTAGATAATAAATATTTTTGTATTTAAAAACTAAAATATACATGCAAATAATAAGTTTATTTGAATATGGAATCTTTTATTCCCAACGATATAATATGTCATAATCAGGGCAATCAAAAAAGTATTATTGATTAAATAAAATAACTTGTAATTTCTAAAAATAGTTTATCACTGGTCAAGTTATATTAGACTCTTATCTTTATATTCCTTTTAGTGGTAAATTTATTATTATTTTTTTATATCATATTTTTAGGAAAGGGGTCGGGCTCACCCACAGTCAAAGAGTAGGGCACTTAGAGCCCAGTCCACAGGGGATACTGGCCAAAGAGTACACATATCTCTACCTCTACCAGTGTTACCACTGCTTCTTAGACCCCTACAATGCCTCCTCCAGTGCCTTGACCAAGGCAAGGATCAAACCCCCTCCCTAAAGGTGAGGAAGACCGACCCCACGCCAGTTGAACCCAAGGGGTTGGTAAATTATTAACATAATGTTAAGGTTGAATCTCATATAAAATATGGACTCTGACGGAGATCAAGATTCCAATGGCCCACGTTCTCGGGCTAAGGGAATGAAGATAGCCCCTTTAGAAGCCTTCACAGAAGACGGGCTTGACCTTGATGCCCGTTCTCATATGCAGAAAAAAGCCCAATAACAATTTTCAAATTATTTAAAATAACAAATTAAAGTGTAATCTTATTATAAATATTATGGTGTGTGTATATGCTTACAACTTTATAACCTTCGAGGATTCCATTTCATGACTAATGGTATCCCAATGGTTTATATTGTATCATAATATATGATAATGTAAATAAATTTTTATGTTTATGAAATTAAAAGCTTAAAAAGTTTAGAGGCATGTGAGATGTTTAACACAAGTGATTGGATTAATATGGAAATATGTATGAATAAGAGTGCTATCCATTCCTCATATTTACATTTTCCTCCCATCTCTATCATGTTGTTCATATTTTCCTTCAGTTTTTTTTTTTTTTATAACATGCTATTAGTACGAGATTCTATACCGAATGATCGTTCATATTATTTTGTTGATTTTTGTTAATCAAAGTAGGATAATTCAATCCAAATGGCATGGTAAGATCGATTTTCCATTTTTTAGAGGCAAAGATGATCTTGCTTTAACAATATTGTGCTATAACAATTTTATCATTTGTCCTTACTTTATGTTATACTTATATTTTTAAATTTATCATTTACAAGTTCAAGTTTTGTTCTTATTGTGACAGTCAATTTGATATCTGTTGATATTGTAATTTCACTTGATCAAATGGCTATTAGGCATAATACTCTCAATTTTTCATTAGGCTGCTAAAAACCACATCACTTTTGATAATAATTCTTTGGAAAAAGACCATCTTGTGGTTTTAATAAATGGCCTGACAAGAAAAATATTGCGCCAATTTCATCATCTAATAATTACGAATATCATCTAATAATTGTATATAAAATAAGGCTAGAAAATTTAGAAACAATGAAAACAAAGGGTACTCATGCTCTCACCTGTTGGGACTGATGATAGAGATCCCTTTTTAACCATATGGGGATTGAACACCGACTAAGGATCCCTAATGAGTATCACCTATAGATAATGTATTTGCATAAATATTTTTTAAGTTTCCAAGAATCAAAGGGCTTGTTTGATTCTGTTTTTGAAAACATATTTTACTTTAAAAAAACTTGTTTAGGAAACTGTTTTCAATAAGTGGCTTTCAAAAATAAAAAACAAAAAGCTATTTTTAAAAACTAAAAAACTGTTATGAATATTCTTATTATGTGGATGTCCATTGACCCATAATCTCCAAATACAGGATGACATGGTATATACGCATAGTAATCTACTATTTGCATCCTTCTATAAATAGAGATCTCCTGTAACTATTCATTAAACTTGAATGAAAATCCATTTCATCTCTCTAAAATTTCCTCTGACTTTTCTCTAGAATTCCTTCAGTTTTATAACACGTTATCAGTACGACTCTCAACCCCATCGATCCCGGCAGTGAAGTCCCCTTCCCCTGGATAACCTATTTGGCCAAACTTAATGATCATTGCTTGCCGACAGGAGAGAGAAGAAAAAGGGAAAAGAAAAAGAAAGAATAAAGACAAGGATATGAGTCACGGGGATCACAGGTATGTTGAAAAAAAAATTTCTCGTGGGCCTTATATGTTTTTATTAAATTATTATATTTAAAAGAAGAGGAAAAAAAAAACGTATGCAATTATATCATGTTATATATATGTGCTGTTTTGGTCCACCTCTAGTGTACAAATTAATTTATAATATAAAGAAAAAAAAAACTGTCGGTAGAATAATACTAAAAAAAAAAAATTTATTATTTTGTTTTAATTGCTCTTACTGTACCCTTCTCTTCCTCCTCTGCCCTTGATTATTTGACATTATCCAAGCTTAATATACTTATGTGCATTCACTGGAAGAAGAAATTATATATATTATAATATATGTTAAATGCCTAAAGCTAGCTCATGATAATACTAGATTAGCCCATGTGTTTCATTACTTGATTTAAATTAAAAAAGGGAAGAACTAAATGATTGCATCTTGGGTCCGATTGCATTTTTGATTGCATATCTATATGTTAATAAGTAAGACAATCCAAGGTGAGTATATTTTTCAACTTTATCTTTATTATTATTGTTGTTAATTTGACTCCATATTGGAAGTCTAGATTTAATATTTCTTTTAAATTGTTTTAATTTGATATTTTATTATTGTTACCAACTTAACTCACATTTACTTTTATGCATTTATTATTATTATTATTATTATTTTTTAATGCTACTAACTTTACTAACATTTATTTTTACATATTTAATTTTATTGTCACTAATATTTATTTATCTTTCATGGAAGCACACTACATATTAGTGGGCTCTATTTATTTAATTTAATTTAATTCTTTACTACTTTATTTATCTTTCATGGGGAAATACTAGTATGTATTAGTGAGCTCCATTTATTTATTTTATTTTACATTTATTTATTCTTTATGATGGCACACTAGTATCTATTAGTGGGCTCTATTTATTTATTTTATTATGCTTTATTTATTCATGGTAGCAACACTATAGTGGGCTCCATTTATTTATTTACTGCTTTACTTATTTCTCATGGTTGCAACACTATATTAGTGGGCTCCATTTATTTATTTATTTATTTACTGTTTTACTTATTTCTCATGGTTGCAACACTATAGTGGGCTCCATTTATTAATTTTAATTCTTTACTGCTTTATTTATTTCTCATGGTAGCGACACTAGTACTGTGGGCTCCATTTATTTATTTACTGCTTTCTATATATTATATATATATATATTTGCATTTGCATATGCATCCTCTTTCTTACCTTTGGATGAGATAGGTCTCGCTGTGAGTTTACTACCATTCCTATTTCATCTTCTTTTTATTTATTTAGCACGTTTATTTCCAGTCATTTATTTTATTTTTATTTATTTATTTATTTACTGCTTTATATAAATCCCCCTTCCCTTTTATTATTTATGGCAACGACACTAATATATACATATTAGTGGGTTCCATCTATTTGTTTTATTATGCTTATACTTTATTTATCCTGAAGATAAACTGTTAAAAGATCATATATATTATTATGAGATCAAAATGCCATAGAGATATGAGGCATAGATTGGCTTGAGAGATGAGGCATAAATTGGCTTGAGCCTAAAAGGCAAGATAGCCTTAATTTCAGAGGCAAGATTGCCTGAAGCCAAGAGGCAAGTTAGCCTGATAACAAGAGACAAATTATGAAACAATATTTGATCCATAAATTTTGTATGTTATCAGTTGTATAAAGGCCTCAAAATTGTATATTTGGCATTAAATATTCCCTTAAATTATGAGACAAGGGATTGTATGATCATGATTGATATTATAAATAAATATATTCAATTTGCTATTGTAGTAGCAATATTGTGGATTAATTTCTTGCCATGATCAAACAAATTAGTGAGTTATGGATCATGAATTTTTATCCAACTTCATTCCCAGAAGTGAATAAAGAAAATATATTATTATGGTTGTTATGTGATTTCTATGATTATAACAATTTTTATAAATACGAGAAAAGAATATTCATAAACAAAATAATTAAGCAAAAGGAAATATTATTTCAACAAAGTTTAATTGCGAGTGGCTCAACATCATTACAAACTTTAATCATCTCATTCTCAAGATATTTAATGTCTTCTTCTTTTGCTTCTCTTGAGATGGGATCCAGATGAGGCAAAGCTCTTCGTAATATCGAGATTTGCGTCATAAGTTTCTTGAGCTTCTTGTGTGGCCACTCAGTTAACCCTCCTTTTTGATAGATTTTTTGTATGGTGTGAGTAGACATATTTAATTGTTTACTCGCTTCATCAAGGGTTAAGTGAAAATAATTTCTTAAATCATGGAGCGTTGTTTTCTTTATTCTTTCTCGTTGCTCCATAGTTAACCTATATAATTCACCCTGGTTAAGGGATGAAGTATCATAGGGTATACTTACTGCAGGTTGTTTTCCTTTGCCTAATGAGTGTTCAATATTGGTTTGAAATGAACTTCCATGGAGGTCATTTGGATTTATAGCCCATTCCGAACCAACACAGAGAACCTCATGATAGGCTAATACAGGATCACGCATCAAGATATAGCCTGATGCTTGTAAATCTATACAATACTGTGTCAGAAATTGTTTGATTTATTCAAAATTTTTATTTGTGAAATCAAACATTGGAAGCCTGTCAGTATTATAAGATTTATCCTGTACTTTTTCAAATAAAACAGCATGGGTAATCATACCTGTTCTTCTTCCGTGAACTTCAAGTTTATGGTACTGGAGTTCGTTGGTATGTATGATCTCTCGTAAAACATGACAACAACTACATTCCAATAAGCTAGTTGTTGCTAATTGACTTGTAGTTGATGGCTGGCTAGTGGTTGTTGGTTGGTTAATTGTTAGTGGCTGGCTAATGGTTGTCGGTTGGCTGATTGTTGCTAGCTAGATCGTGGTTGATGGCTGGCTGGTGGTTGTTTGCTGGCTTATGAATGCTGGCTCATTGATTGTTGTGACTATTGGTTGAATTTGACTGGTAGACTCCATTAGTTCAGCCATAATTCTACACCTTTTAACAGGCCTCCTTGATGAACCTGCTTCAGTTGTACCTTCATTCCTTCTAAATTGAGGAAGAACATTTGTTCTTGGGGGAGAAGTAGGTATATTTGAAGCAGAAGGAGGAATAGTAGAAGGAGGAATAAACATCTCAAAAGGATTAGGAGATAATAAAGAGGTAAATGACAGGTTTGTCTGATCATCATACAACAAAGCATCAAGTAATGCTGTGTCAGATGTATCAGAAACTGGGATAAAATTACTTGGACCTGCCATTGCAATAATATACGTGATTAGAAGAAAAATGATAAGTTAGTATATGGTAGTGAATGTTATCAGATGCTTGAATGTTTGTGAGGCATGTTCGTTTGCCTTCTTCTATTTATAGCCGAATTAAATCCTATTGAATCTCTGCAGATATGCGTAGTCCTGTTGAATCTTTACAGATCTGCACCCTGTCAAGCACGAGCTTAGACACTTTTTGACTATATATGCATACGACAATTCCACAGTGATACATGTTGCGCCTGTGATTCCACAGTAATGCATCTGTGATTCCACAGTATTTTGATAATTTCAATGATTTTGTATTTATTTGATTGTTGTTTCTGGAAAATTGAAATTTTGTTACCAGAAGTAACAGAATAATGCATTGATAATGCATTTGTGGAATTTTAATGATATCTGTAGAAATAGATATCATATATGGAATATTGTATGAAATTACATGAATTAATTTCTACAGACTCATACTTGAGGGGGAGATTGATATATATCAAGTGTGAGTGTTTTTGTGTTAATTTTCTGTGAATGTTTGTGTGTTGATTCCCCCAAGATTGATATTGGATTTGATGATAAATTATATGGAATGTTGGCATGACTTGTTTGATCATCCGAGTCATATTATGTGCTGCTTGTTCTCAAATAGATATGATTATGAAAATATTATTGGAAACGGATCTTTGGAAATATATTAAATTGAAAGAGTGCATATGAAATTATTGATCTGCAAAGTTTGCAGTGATGATTGCAACCAGATGTTTGCAATATATTATGCGCGCAATTTCCAGATTGAATGATCCATAAATCATGTATTAAAGTATCTATGAATGGATAGATCAATGATTATGAGAACATTGTTCATACGTGTATATTTGCAGCTTATAAGCCAACAAAATTCTCCCCGTAAAATTTGGCTTTTGGTCAGGAGCCAGAATAATTCCATCTTAAAATGTTTTAAATGTGCAATGATTATTAATCTACTTCAATGCACATAGATGGATATACAAAGAAAATTGATGATTTGATGAGGGGGAGAAAAATAAGCAGATTGGGTAAAGATTTACTAGAATGTATTATCATTGGCTTATATTGATCATCGTACAAGGAATTGTGCACTAAAAGTTCAAAATGATAATTCAATTTCAGAGTTTAGTTAATCGAATGCTAGAAGCATTTACTGACCTAAAGAAAGTGACAAAGTCACATATCCCAACTGCAAATGCTCCTATATGAATTGTTATAAAGCACTCCTGAAGCGTTGCAGGTCCATCGGTTTTAAAAGATAAAAAATCTTCAAAAGAGAAAAGGAGTAATAAAATATAGATGATCAAGTCGAGGATAAGTAAGAAAAGCTCCAGAAGAGCCATCTCCTGAAGAGATGTTATCTCCAGAAGAGATATTACAAGAAGAGTGTATTGTGGTCTAAAAAGAGACCCAGGTACCTAATATATGTGAATATAATGAGATCTCAATAAATTATGAATGAAATCCGATGGGACCGAAAAATAAAGTCGACATTGATGATATTTATGTTTATAAGATAGCATATGCTGTAATGATGATAATGAGGATCATGAGTCATACTATATTAGTGTGTGCCAGAAGCACATGTTCCTGAAGAACATAAGGCGCTAAAATAAGTCCCTGAAGGACTCAAGATGCTAGGAGCATCAAATTCTCGAGAATAATTAATTAAGTGAATTCATATGTAGCATAAAGCATTTATCGTGCATGTGATATTATTATCTGAATAAATATGCACATGTATATTTATGATTTTACTTGAAAGATTTAGATCTTGCAGGTATACAATAAATACTTGATGATAGAAAGACAATGAAGCAATGTGGTCATCAGGGAGAGCAAGTTTGATGTAATCAAGAGGGGGAGACGATACACGCTGTACTCTTTTTCCCTTATCTAGGTTTTGTCCCACTGGGTTTTTCCTAGAAAGGTTTTTAATGAGGCAAAACTCAACAGTGTATCAATGAATGTTGTACTCTTTTCTTTGGCTAGGTTTTTATCCCACTGGGTTTTTCCTAGTTAAAGTTTTTAACGAGGCATATTCATAAATGGACATCCAAGGGGGAGTGTTATGAATATTCTTATTATGTGGATGTCCATTGACCCATAATCTTCAAATACAGGATGACATGGTATATACGCATAGTAATCTACTATTTGCATCCTTCTATAAATAGAGATCTCCTGTAACTATTCATTAGACTTGAATGAGAATCCATTTCATCTCTCTAGAATTTCCTCTGATTTCTCTCTAGAATTCCTTCAGTTTTATAACAAAAACAAAACCAATTTCTAGTTTTTTTCTTATTTTTGTTTTTGTTTTTTTAAATTTTTTGAAGCTGTCATATATCTACTATCAAAATCATATTACTGGTGATGACCACTGCCATGTTATTATCGGCAACAACCGTCACCATGTCACTTCAAAATTAGATTTTTTTTTTGAACAACTATCCAACACAGATTTTTTTATTGTTTTGTTTGCCAAACTTGTTTTCAAAAACTATTTTATAAAAAAAAAAAGGCCCAAAGTTTCTATTCTTTCCTTAATTAAATGCGTGCTATCCTTTCTAATTTCTCATCTTAATCCCTATCATTATAATTTAAGAATGTCTCTTAGTTTAAATAATAATTGAGAGCTGAAATTTTCCATGGAAGTAAAAAATTGAAAAGTAATTTTAACCACAAAGAAAGGGATGAACATGGAAGCACATTGGGCAACCCCCCCAGGGCCCGGGGGGGGGGCGCCGCCGCCGAGGGGGTTTAGCCCTGAACATAGACAACGATTTATGTGAATGTAATGAAATAACTGAGAAAGCAGGCACTGATGTGTTACAATTTGTCTTGGGAGATAACGAGATTTGAGAGATAGATAACGCATGCATGCATGTCCATATTCCCATTGCTCTTGAAATAGCAAGAGGAGATTATCTACATAAGCAAGAAATTCTTAAACATTTTTTCACAAGCATTTATAAACTATACTAGTGAAGAGTATATTTATTACAAGAATTAATCAAATTTTTAATTAATTTTATTATGTCTGTCTTAACTAATTTATTTGAGGTTTTATCCTAATTTAATATAAATTCTCCATATATGCAAGAAGTCAACTTGATACGTCAAAACATTGAACACACACACACTATTATATCATATCTTTTATATTTAGATTAGATTCCAAACTTTCCATACACACACATATGTGTGTCTATACACACACAGATGTGTGTGTGTGTTTTCTTAAAAGATGAGCAATGCCATTGTTGTGTGCCTATGGATTAAAGGTCTAAAATATCTTCGACGTTTTCATGAATGAGTACAATAACCGGATAACTATTATCTGGAATATTATGTTATAATAATAAAAATGCCCATTTATGAAGATTTTGATCTCAACATGATATATGATTAGATTATGTTCAAAAGGAAACACTAAGAAAATTAGAGGAAGTTTATTGTCGGAAATGTGAAAAACGCACCTTAAGACCATAAAATACCCTGAGGAGAATTGAGAAAAATTCTAAAAGGCATGAAATAATTATTAAAAATTTAGAAAGCATATTATTCTTAATTTAGACAATTTAATAAATTATTTCTTATGAAAATAAAAAGAAGGAAAATTAAAAAGTATTCTGAGACTAAAATTGACTCTATGATTTTTGATATTTTGCATGGAGCTTAAATTATTAATGTCAATAAAATTGTTGTGAGAGAATGAATAATTTTAATTAAGAAAATTATTAAAAATTAGTAAGGGATTAATTAAGTAATTTTTGGGAATTTTATAAAGTCATGGGAATTTAGGAAATATGAAAAATAAAATAAATATAAATAATTAATATTAAGGGCCGAAATTTTTGGCCTAATTAAATAAATAATAAATTTTAGGATGTAATCTTGAAAAAAAATAAGATCAAAGGCTTAGGATTATTCAAGAAATTATAAAAGCCTAAATCCATGTAATTATTATTGGACCAATAGGAAAATTTGGGAAAAATAAATGCAAGATAAATAGGATATTATGGTAAATGAAATATATATATGTGTGTGTGTGTGTGTGTGTGTGTGTGGGTGTGTGTGGGCCAAAAATTAGGGGGAGATAAGGATGAAATTAGATATTTGTAATATAGTAATATTATAAGTTTAAGACATGTGATAATTAAATAATATTATATTAATAAAAAGTGAACAGGATAAATGACCACGGATAGAAATAAAATCCTATCTAGAAAACCTTGAACTAAGTTTTTAGGGTCAGAGTATATTATGAACAAGTGAATTTTTATCTCGAAGTAGACTATCTCCGAAGTTATTTCTGTAACCGATGAAGTGATTTGGAGATCAGGCTAAGAAGATGTTTTTCATAATTAAAGCAGATAGCCAAAATGAGAACCAATAGAAAATAATTCGGATGCGAGAATCTGGGGATAAGTTGAGGAAAACCAGAGTATATTATTGATAAGTGGATTTTTATCCCGAAGTTGGCGCCGGTCAACGTTATTTCTGTACCTGGTAGCGATTACCGAGGATTTTTGGCAGGTAACGGAATGTCCTTAATGAGAGTATAAGGTTAGGAAAACCCAGTATTTTCAAAGAGGAAGAAAAGACCTTCAGCATATTGTTCCCGGAATTTTAAGATTTTACAAAATTTCGTGATCAGGATACCGAACCAGGAATTTTATTTGATAAAATAAGATAACACAAGCATGATGATGTCATCAATTTTGTCTCCTTGTGGGGGGGGGGTCGGGCAAGTAGGTGTAGGGCCAAGATCAAGCCACTTCAAAAAAATGCAGTTTGACGGTCAGAATTCAACCAGACAAAGTTCAGTGAAATTACGAAAATGCCATTGAGATTTTCTATAAATAGCCCTCAAGTTTTTCATAATCTTCACACCAAATCCTCTTGTGATTTTCGAAAATTTGGGAGAGAAGGAAGAAGGAGGAGTCCGGAGAAATTCGTAGCAAAGCTCTGAGTAAGTTTCTCAGTCCTTAGTCTTTAGTTTAAGTAGTTCTTTCGATAGTTATAGTAGAATTGCTAGAGTAGTCTTTAATTTTTCAAGTTAGCTTAGATATCATGTTTTAGGAATAAATATGATATTATCTTAGGAATATGTTAGAGGAAAGGTTATAGCAAAATTTTGAGAGCTTAAAGTCAAAATAGCGAAGCTCTGGCAAAATTCCACCAAATAATCAAACTAGGGGAAAAATGGTAATTTGTACATAAAATGCCTATTATGATCCCAAATGTTCATATTGGTGATATTATCCTTCTAGGGTATCCGAACTCACGAACCGCTATTTCCGCTGTCACCGCTATTGTGCCGCTGTCAAACGTGCCATAATTTGACGAAAGTGCCAGAAACCGTCAACGGAGGTACGGACGCGTATTATAACCTTAACACTTATGCTGCTCATATACATATATGTGATAGACATGTTTATATACTGAGGCTTTGTCTAGAGTTGTCAGTTATACATACAGCTTTATACGGGTTATAGTCTTGATAACGCCGTTGGGTTTTCCTAGCGCTGAGGACACGATGGGCCGTCGTGGCACTGGTTATGTGCAGACATGTTGTGTGACTTTACATATTGTTTTGTGCTTATGTTCTGTCAATGTTGTGATCATGCATCTTCTGTGTGCTTATGTAGTGATTTACTGCTGTTGTGAGGTTATGAATAACTGTTGTCCATATACTGTTTATTTGAGCATAAGGTTAACCGTTACCTGAGATCCAAATGGTAATTGGATCTCAGCTGTAGCTTCAGGTTTGGGCGAACCAAGGGGATGAAGTTAGGGGCGAGTGACTGGCGTAAGATGGCAGAAGGAGTTTTATGGCTTTAGTTTTATATGCTTAGTTAGGTGCTGTTTCCTTTTGGATAGTAGATGACTGTATAAGTACACTTACATTGTGGTTATGTAATGTTAAGGTTTAGTTACTCGTTTGATAAAATGCTCTACTCTAATCACTGGTTTTTTTAAAAAAAAATTCGCTGTTTTCAAATGGGATGTTACAATGGGCACTGAGCATTGAAAAGTTTATGAGGTAAAAGTTTTGCCCTTGAAGTTTAAAAAATGGGGCAATATTACCTTGATTTAGCGAATCTAACTGGTCAACTGTTAGTTAATCAATTATGCTGAGGTAGCATGCTCATGTGGCATCTAGATTATCTTTTTATTTTTTTACTTAAGGGTTTGCCCTAAAAGTTTTTACAAACAAGTTGTGGGCACCGGAAATTTTTTGAGAGAGCAATAATACTTGGGAAGTGACCATTTTTTTTTTCTATATATTTGGGACATTGTCATCAAGTACCAAAAAATCAAATAACATGACAAATCAACAAAAATAAAGAACCTATAAATCAAAATGCATATATATGAGCAGAGATAGTTATAAACCATAAAAAAGAAAACGCAAAATCAAAAGCAAAATGAAAAATCCTCAAATCCATAAAAAGAAAAATGGAAATTTTAGATTCATGAAACCAATAATTACAATGGAAGAAAATGGAGAGCATAAAAGAGGAGAAAACACTCAACGAGAACCTCTTCACAGATTTGTTTTGTGAAACACATCCATATCTTCTATCTAGTTGATGATAGATATGGGCATACTTCATAAAAGAAATTTGTGATGAGTTTTCCAGTGAGTTACTGTCCCTGCTTCCATCTTCTCCCTTTTCTTCCATTACATCTTTTAGTTTCCTGAATCCCAAATTTCCATTTTTTTGGATTTGAGGATTTTTTTTTTTGTTTTGCTTTGGATTTTAAATTTATGGTTTATGATTTTCTTTACTTATATATATTTAGTTTTGATTATTGATTTTTCATTTTATTTGATCATTTGGTGGTTGATGACAACATCTCAAATATGAAATAAATCAACAAAAAAAAAGAGTCTATAACTCTTGGGCCATTATTACCCCTAGAAAAACTTCCTAGTGCACATAGCTCTTCCATAAAAAAAATTCAGAAAAAAATGCTCTTTAACAAAGATGACATGAATGCCATTTGGTAATTATGCTACCTTAGCATAGCTAGCCAACTAACAATTTACTGTTTAGATCCATAAGGCGAGGGCAATTTGCCTTGTTTTTTAAACTTTAGGGGCAAAATTGCCCCATCAGAAACTTCATGGTGCCTAGTGCCCATATGTGAAAACTTTCAGGACATTTAACCTATATATACATACATATATATATATATATATAATGATTTGGTCAATGTACAATTCCTTTCACTGCTTTCAGGGCAAAGGGTTTTAATATCTCTTAATAAGTATGCTTTTCGAGATTTAAACTTATATTTTCTTCCTTACATCCTTATAGGGTGAGATCGAACACTTAACACTTTAACCTACAACTAGTTAGTTGTGTATACATAATAATTATCAACAAATAATATTAGTTCAAGGACTCTACATCAAATAAATAATTACCAAAGCTAAAACTTTTTTAAATTATCTCATCGGGATATAATTCAAATTGGTGAAATTTCAATTACCCAGCTGATCGATAACCAAAATTTCCTTTAAATCATAATTATTTAAAAAGGAAGTGTAAATGAGAAACCAAAAAGTTTAATGAAATTTTAAAAAGTTGAAAATAACATAAAAAATTTATGTTATGGAAATCTAATATAAATTAGCATGAAGGATAGGACTGAGAGAGAGAAAGAGAGGGAAAAGAAGAAAAATAATAGAGGGAGAGGGTGGGGATCTTAAAAGAGAAAAGAAAGGAAGAAAGAAACAAAGGAAATAAAAGGAGTGGGCGTGAGAAAAAGAGGGGAAAAAAGGAAAATGGGGAGAGGACGTGAGAGAAAAGGGGAAAAGAAAGAGAAAGAAATCAAATGGTCTTGTTACCTAAAAGGAAAAGATTTACTTCCACTACTTGATATCTTGACTATCCAATTTTCCAATAAAAAAGTGACACATCTGTACTTAATTAACATCGTAACTGAGTTTTAATCTCAGAGGAAACTTCCGTAAACTATGTTTGGTAAAGGATGCAGAGGTGGCTATTGATTTTGTCGCTACCTTCTGATGACGATGCAAATGATACAACTTATGCTTGAGAATTCTAAATTGAGAGTAAAATATGGATATAATACATTTAGTACTGGATGTATATTTAGTCCATGTGAAAAAACCTATATAAGTAAGAGATTACGGGTCGCGTTTATAATCTTATCTGTAATGAAAAAGAAAAGAAAGAAACAAGCAAAGAAAATTGAAGGACAGGGGAAAGAAGAGAAAGAAAGAGAGGGCGCTGTTCACGTACGCGGGAAAGAAAGGAAAAACAGAAAGTGAAAGAGAAAAGAAGGAAAAAGAGAAAAGAAAAGATGGTAGAGGGTGACATTACTGAGGGAAGTGGATAGAAAGAAAAAGAATGAGCCGAGGGCTGGCTTTATTCCTAAATTAATTTAATTGTTGGAGATATCATTATCTTTCCACATGATTTTGTAAGAGTAATAGGAAAAAGCTAACCTTTTTTTTTTTAAAAAAATTAGTATACTTCAATATTTAAAATTATCAAATTAAATTTTAAAAAATCTAACAACACATTGGATTATGAGCATTAAATCAAAGAGAGAATTACTACACGGTTTCAGGGAAGAGATTAAATACTCAAAGTTTCAATGACAAGTGAACAATAGATACCAACTATCATTTTCTATATTAGAACTTTTCATTGTATACTCCTCAATTATTATTGGACTTTAGGTGATTAAATCTCTTCCTTGATGTAACACCCCAAATTCCTTACTACTTATAATGTTCATTGACTTGTATTTGGAAGATTAACATATTTGACGGTGTATATATTAGAGTAAAGCGGAATGGAGAGCATGTATTAACGTTTGAACAATAAGTAACTGATATAATATGCCCAGATATATACTGGTTAAATCAATTCCCCTTAAGGATACAAGTGTGATACAATTATTCAGAGCTTGTATGATTAAAATTCCAACATAATAACTATACAATCTTAAACTCTGCTAAACCAAGCATTAACTAAACTTGTGGCTTGAAACCCAACACATTTGATCAAACTTATTGGCCAAACTGGTGTTAGTTTAGTGAGAGTGTCTTTGTCTTTCACGGTGACTAATTATTATAACCATATAGATTAACCATTTTTTAGTTTAAGCACCAAACGGTTTTGAAACACTCACAAGAACCTTTTCACTGATTTGTTTTGTGAAACACACCCATATCTTCTATCCATCGATGATAGATATGAGCATACTTTATATAAGAAATTTGTGAAGAGTTTTTCAATGAGTTGCTTTTCTTGCTTCTATCTTCTCCCTTTTCTTCTATTATATCTTTTAGTTTCCTGAATCCAAAATTTCCTTTTGCTTTAATTTTTTAGATTTGAGGATTTTTGGTTTTGCTTTGGATTTTAAATTTATGGTTTATGAATTTCTTTGCTCATATATTTAGTTTTGATTATTGATTTTTCATTTTATTTGATCATTTGGTGCTTGATGACAACATCAAAAATATGAAATTAAAAAAAAAAAATCTATGACTCCTGGGGTATTATTGCCCTGTAGAATAACTTCCTAGTGCACATTACTGTTCCATAAAAACTTTTAGAAAAAATTTTCCTTCAAGTGAGGTGAATGCGATGTGGTTAGTGACCTTAGCATAACCGGTCAACTAACAATTTACCGTTTAGGTCCATAAGGTGAGGGCAAAATTGCCCCATCAAAAACTTCTCAGAGCCCAATGCTGTAACATCCCAATTTTCAAAAGCGGAATATTATTTTTTTCCAACAAAAATCATTTAAAATCATCAGAGTAGTGCATTTGAGCAGAAGAGTAACTGATACTTATATTTCAAAATACCGTAAGTCTGGCTGAATACAATAGCGGTGTAGTAACCGCGTGGTTCAAAGGGATGTACAACAACAAAAGGAAGGCTTCCGCCAGAATGTCAAAGGAAATCTTCAGCCGGGTCTACTATGCGTCCTGCTTGCGCTTTCCTTTGTCCTCCGTCCTTGGTTCTCCTGACCCTGACGTTATGTTAAGAGCTGAGGTCCCATGCATACGGACCCCAGGTAACTGTTAACCTCATATTTACATATACGGTATATAAACACAACAAATGAATCACTCCTAACATGTAACCAACTATGTCACTCCCAGTGAATGCAAATGTACCGCTCCCAGCGAAATATACCACTCCCAGTGCAAACAGATATATCACTCCCAGTGCATGCAGATGTACAGCTATCCTTTAACAACAACATGTACTCAAACAACACATCACAACATGCATACAACACACATATCACATATACACATACTGTAAATATCAGAATTAGTGTTACAGTACGCAAACGTACCTTCGTTGACGTTTGACGGTATTTCTGGCGGAAAACGGTGCGACAGTTGGTCAAAACGTATTCAGGGATATCCTATAAGGATAATATCGCCTCTATTAACTCACAAATATTATTTCAAAGAGATATTTTGGCTATATAAGACCATTTTACCCTTGGTAGATTTATTTTCCAATTTATTCCCTAATTTTCGGAAAAAACGCTGATCCAGCATTTCTGGGCAGAATTTCGCCTAACTTCGAAAAATCATAACTAATTCTAGAAAAATCGAACCAGGGATCCGTAAAATTTTCCGGAATCCTTGAGAAGTCTACTTTCGAGGAAAAATACTGGAACTTACCCATAACTCATGGAAAATTCCCAGTTTAATCATTTCAAACTGCTGCCCAGAATTTCGCACAGAAAACATAATCTAACTTCTGAGATTTTTATCTTTTTGTACAGAGCTTCAAATCACACACTCTTTATAGATTTAGAAATCCTTAGATGTCTACTTTCACCATGAATTTTCTCAGAATTTTTGAACATCATCTTCTTCATAAGATACTGATGTTTTTACCTCTGACTCCAGGAATCGCTAATCGATGAAATTTCGCCAGAGCTTTGCTATTTTGATCCTAATCTTCCAAAGATTTTGCTATAACTTCTTCTTCATCAAATTTTCGAAATAAAGACAGTGGAACCCATAAAAACATGAAAATAAAACTATATTTAGAAGATTAAAGATCAAAACAACATTTCTAGCATTTCTACTTCATAACTAAGAACTTGAACTTATGAACTAAAAACTCTCTTACCTCTTGAAGAACCTTGCTTCCTACTTCTTGAAGCTCTTTCACTCTCTCCCACACACTCTAAGATTTTAGTTGTAGCTTGAGAAATTGGTGAGGAGTTTGTGTTGCCTTAAGCCTCTATTTATAGCCAAAAACATGAGTAGCCTCCAAACAACTTGAATTGATCTTGTCCATTGGTCTTTACTTGATGAAGAGGCATAAATCTTGCCCCTACAACTCACCAAAAACGTCCACCCTCCCCCCATAGCTCTGAAGTTGTTGCTTCATCTCCTATTTACTCCCAAATGCTAATTTAGTTAGGCCTAAGTTGGTGTTTTAATTCAAAATCTAATTTCACTTTTGTAATCCTAATTTTATGACTAGATTTATGGTGATTTTTAATTTCCCAAACACTTAAGTATGAATCTTAAAAGTAACCGAAAATAACTTTGGGAATAGCCAAGTTGAAACTCTTAATTTACTGATTCCAAATATGTATTTACATTTAATACTTAGCTCCAATATTTCAAGATATGATTTAATCTCTATGAATTCTCCTTGATTTGCATTTGATTAGAAATTACTTGCTCTCCAAGTTTCTTTACTTGCTCTCCAAGTTTGTCCCAATCTTCTTCCACACACTACTTAATTGCCATATGTTATTATTTTTTTTTTTCCTCCTTATCCCACAACACACACGTACACTACACACACACACACCACCTTCCTCTTCCTTTTCTATTGCATTAAGTCTCAAAAGTCTTCTCTATTAGAAATTTAATTATAGGTTTATTTCTAGCAATTCCCTTTCTTGTTGCCCAAGTGATAAAACCGCCCCCCTTAATCTTCTAATTACAATTTTATGTTTTAATTATCCTCACAAACTCTTAGAAAAATCTCTTATTGGTCTATTTATTTTGTGTAATTTATTCCATCATTAAATAGGAATTTTCGCCCCCTTAGAGATAATTTAGGAATAATAGTGTTTTAGGGGTTATAAGACTTGATTACCATTTGACAAGTTTCTAATTTAATTTTGATGATTAGCAACTCCTTGTATGCTAATCTTAGCTTCTAAATATCATCTGATCCTTAATTATGACCTTATAAATTAATTATGAACTAATTCCAAAACTTATTAAAGTATCCCAATTATTGCAATTTCATTTGCCCAATAATTGTTACTAACTTCCTCTAATTGATTTTATCATCCTTTGATGATTTTAATTGCTGAAATGGTATAATTAAGATTATGCTAGATTATGATAATCTTCGGATATTTTACGATCCTTAATAAGATTTAGGAAATTGAATTTGGATTTATTAGAATCCAAAGAAAATTCCCCTAAAAATGATAATAAATCAATTAAAAATTTAGAGACAACATACTCTCCTATTTTAATAGATATTATTTGCCAAAATATGGTTCTTTAGGAGAAATATAAATTTTAGGGTATTACAAATGCCCATTCGTGAAAACTTTCAATGTATTTTAGCCCTTTAACCTGTATATATTATGATTTGGTCAATGTATAATTCCTTTCACTACTTAAAGTTTAAAGGGTTTTCACATCTCTTCATAAATAAATTTTTCAATATTTAAACTTGTATTTTCTTCCTTACAGGGTAAGACCACTTAACATCTTAATCTACAACTAGTGTGTATAAATAGTAATTACAAACAAATAATATTAGTTCAAGTACTCAACATCCTAAAACTTTTTAAAAATATCTCATGGGGATATAATTCAAATTGGTGAAATTTCAAGTACCCAGCTGAAAGATAACCAAAATCTCCTTTAAATCATAATTATTTTAAAAGGAAGTGTAAATGAGAAACCGAAAAGTTTAATGAAATTTTCAAAAAGTTGAAAATAACATAAAAAATTTATGTTGTGAAAGTCTAATAAAAATTAGCATGAAGGATAGGACTGAGAGAGAGAGAGAGGGAAAAGAAGAGAAATAATAGAGGGAGAGGGTGGGGATCTTAAAAGAGA
Source organism: Acacia confusa (assembly GCA_037074495.1). NCBI lineage: Eukaryota > Viridiplantae > Streptophyta > Magnoliopsida > Fabales > Fabaceae > Acacia > Acacia confusa. The sequence continues at coordinate 12,373,451 of CM073514.1, forward strand.
AGAAAGGAAGAAAGAAACAAAGGAAATAAAAGGAGTGGGCGTGAGAAAAAGAGGGGAAAAAAGGAAAAGGAAAGGAGAGGACGTGAGAGAAAAGGGGAAAAGAAAAAGAAAGAAATCATGGTCTTGTACTCTTGTTACCTAAAAGGAAAAAATTTACTTCCAGTACTTGATATCTTGACTATCCAATTTTCCAATAAAAAAGTGACACAACTGTACTTAATTAATATCGTGACTGAGTTTTAATCTCAGAGGAAACTTCCGTAAACTATGTTTGGTAAAGGATGCAGAGGTGGCTATTGATTTTGTCGCTAACTTCTGATGACGATGCAAATGATACAACTTATGCAAATGATGCAAATGATATAATTTATTCATTTAAAATAATAAATGGCGTGAGTAGGGACAATAACAAAATGAAGGAGAAGAAGGGGTAGAGTGTAGACAGATGGAATCCTTCGGAAGTGGATAAGGATGATGTCTCTGGACTGAATAAAATATGTGGTGCATTCCTGAATGAAGAGTCAAAGATTAACGGTGAATTACTCTGTTAACAATGATGTTGTGAAAAGATACAAGTGGCACTTATGTATTGGAAACTGGATATTCAATACATCAAGTACTGGATGTAAGTTTAGTCCATGTGAAAATACCTCTATAAGTGAGAGATTACGGGTCAAGTTTATTATCTTATCTGTAATGAAAAAAAGAAAAGAAAGAAACATGCAAAGAAAATAGGAGGACAGGACATGAGGAAGAGGGGAAAGAAGGGAAAGGGAGAGGGGGGCTGTTCATGTAAGTGGGAAAAAAAAAAGTGAATCAAGTTTATTTATTGCTTTATATATATCCCCTTCCTTTTTATTATTTATGGCAACGACACTAATATATACATGTATATTAGTGGGTTCCATCTATTTATTTTATTATGCTTATATTATATATATATAATTTATATTTATCTTGAATATAAACTGTTAAAGGTGATATGTATCATGAGATCAAAATGTCATGGAGATATGAGGCATAAATTGGCCATAGAGATATGAGACATAAATTGGCTTGAAACTATGAGGAGGCATAAATTGGCTTGAGATCATGAGATAAATTAGCTTGAAGCCAAGAAGCAAGTTAGCTTGAAGCCAAGAGACAAATTATGAAATAAGACTTGATTCATAAATTTTGTATGCCATCTTCATAAATTTTGTATGCCATCAGTTGTATAAAGGTCTCAAAATTGTATATTTGGCATTAAATACTCCCTCAAATTATGAGACAAGGGATTGTATGATCATGATTGTTATTATAAATAAATATATCTAATTTGCTATTACAGTAGCAATATTGTGATAAAATTAAGAAATATTATGGATTAATTTCTTGCCATGATCAAACAAATCAGTGAGTTTTGGATCATGAATTTCATCCAACTTCATTTCCAGAAGTGAAGTAATAAATAAATTTGCGATTATGAATATATGGTGGTAATTGTGGTGGTTCAAATTCCCACTTGAGGTGGAGAAATATTATTAATAAGAACCACAAAAGGAAAATTGACATAAAAATATAATGTTTGCCAAATGCTGCCAATAAGATATTAAAAGTGGCAATGAGCTACAAAGCAATATGACAATATTTATTTTGAACCAAGGCTCATAAGAAATAAACAAGCCCATAAGGTAATTTGATGCTTACTTTTTGCTGTTATTGATATTTAAATTTATTGTGATCACACATCATATATTTATTACTATAAGAATTATCTGCTGAAAATTTTTCATGTGTGATTTCAAATTATTTTAAACATGAATATCTTTTATGTAGTGAAATATACATATATTTTGCATAAATTGAAGTATATTATTAATAAATAATGAGATTATTTTGTGATGCAATATCATATGATAGTTCTTGAAGAATATGAAAGAAGATTAATATAGTTTATCAAAAACTAATATAGATTTTCTTTCCAAGCTTTAAAAGTTTTGAAATTAATTTTGAAATTCAGATATAAAGAAAGAATGTTTATATATAACTCACACTTGAGGGAGAGATTGATATATATAATACAAGTGTGAGTAAGTGTAAGTTAATTCTCCCAAAATGGATGTCAGATTATGATTGAGTAAACCAAAAGTTTACTAATTGTTGGCATGACTTGTTTGATCATCCGAGTCATATATATAATGCAAATTATATTGACATCTATTGAAGAACCAGAAGATTCTTCATAAATATGTTGCTTGTTCTCAAATAGAAATGATCATGAAATTATGATTGGTGATGGATCTCTGGAAATATATCAAATATATTTATATGGGCCTATTGAAATAATATGTGAACCTTACAATTGAAAGATGCATCTATTAAAAGGTTACATGTGAGATTATTAGCCTGCAACCTAAAGTTTGCAATGATGTTTGCAACCTGAAGTTTGCAACAATGTTTGAATAAATTAAGCGCGCAATTTTCAGATTGATTGATCCAGAAATCATGTATTAAAGCCTCCATAAATTGATATGAAACAATGTTTATATGTTGGTATATTTGCAGCAATTATATAAGCCAACAAAATTCTCCCAGTAAAATTGGTTTTTGGTCAGGAGCCAAATTAATTCTATCTTAAAGGTTTGAGTGTACGATGTTTATTAATCTAGCTACCACGATGCACATAGATGGATATAGAAAGAAAGTTGAGATATTGTTAATTTGATATTGTTATCTCAACATGAGGGGGAGAAATTGAATAGCTGGAAAAGAGAATACATAAAATGTATTATAACCATGAAATATATATCCTCAAATAAAGAAGTATGAACCAGAAGTTCATCAGGTTATGCATTCATGAAATATTTGCTAGATAGAATTACTGACCCAAATGAGATTTATTCTCATATTCTGGCTAAAAAATGCTCCAATACAAATTAGACGTGCCTGAAGCATGAAAAACTATTCGGTTCCAAATAGTTATATTATGGAGTATATTATAAAGATGATCATATTAAGGAGGTGACATAACTAATTGAAAAAAACCTCAAAAGAGGTTCAGGTATCTGAATAATATTGATAAGTTATGTCGAATTGGAAAAATAAAACCGAATAGATGAATATGTCGACAATAATTTTGAGAATGATATCACGTGATCAAATGAGGATATTATATGTCACAAGAAGATGACATAAAGATGATTGGCCAAGAGGATAAGGTAAAATTGAAAATGACACAAATATAATGATAATTATGGACCAGAAGTCCAAAATTTGAGATATATGTTTTTGTGGTGGAAACAATAATTTTGTATATCTGGCAGTTTATGAAAGAAAAATTATGCGTATATAAGATATTGTTATAGCCTATGTCATTGTTTATTAAATTATGAAGATCAGAATAGAATTTTCAAATCGATCCAAACGTGCCAGAAGCACATGTCCCTGAAGGACGTAAGGTACCAGAAGCACAAGTCCCAGAAAGACTCAAGATGCTAGAAGCATCAAATTCTCGAGAATAATCAATTAAATAAATTCATATATGGCACGAAGCATTTATAGTGCATGTGACATCATTATCTGAAAGAACATTTATTAAAAGTTTTACATGTACATGTATCTTTATGAAAAGATATAGATGTATTTTATTATGATTATACTTAAAAGACTTAGTTCTTGTAGGTACATGATGAATAATCAGATTGGGGGTTTTAATAATTATTTCATAAGGGAGTTATGCTCAGAAGATATTGAAAATAATGTAATCATCAGGGGGAGCAAATTTGATGTAATCAAGAGGGGGAGATGATACACGTTGTACTCTTTTTTCCTTATCTAGGTTTTGTCCCACTGGGTTTTCCTAGAAAGGTTTTTAATGAGGCAGCACTAGAAAATGTAACATCTCAAATTTTCAAAAGCGGAATATTATTTTTTCATTAAAAATCATTTAAAATCATCAGAGTAAATCATTTGAGCAGAAGAGTAACTGATACTTATATTTCAGAATGCCATAAGTCTGGCTGGATACAATAGCGGTATAGTAACCTCGTGGCTCAAAAGTGAAGTAGACAACAAAAGGAAGGCTTCCGCCGGAACGTCAAAATGAAATCTCTAGCCGGGTCTCTAAGCGTGCTGCTTTCCCCTCTCCTCTGTCCTTGGTTCTCCTGACCCTGCTGCTATGTTAAAAGCTGAGGTCCCATGCATACGGACCCCAGGTAACGGTTAACCTCATATTTACATATACGGTATATAAACACAACAATTGGTTCACTTCCAAATATGTCACTTCCAGTGAATGCAAATGTACTGCTTCCAGCGAAAAGTACCACTCCCAGTGAAAACAGATATATCACTCCCAGTGTATGCAGGTGTACAGTTATTTCTTACCAAACAAGTATTCAAACAACACACCACAACATGCACACATACCACATATACACATATTGTAAATATCAGAGTTAGTGTTACAGTACGCGAACGTACCTTCGTTGACGAGCGTTTAGTACGTTGACGATAAACTGTACTTTTGACGGAAAACAGCGGAACGACAACGAAATGACAGCGGAACAAGATTACTGATATCCTATAATGATAATATCACATTTATCAATATTTGATATCATACCAGGCATTTTAGGTACAAATTACCATTTTGCCTCTGATCCCCTAATCGGCGGAATTTCGCTAGCACTTCGCTACCTTGACCCTAATCTTCCTGAATTTCAACATATCTCCAACTCCATAATGATTTTCGAAATTAATACCTTAATTACCCCTAGAACATGATTTCTAAACATACCTGGAAGATTAAAGATCAACCTAGCATTTCTACAACAACTACCGAAAGAAACACTAAAACTAAAGACTAGGGACCGAAGAACTTACCTGGCACTTTGCTATTTCCACAGACTCCTCCTTCTCTCTAAAATCTCTCTCTAGAAAGCTCTAGGATTTGTGAAGAATGAAGAGAAGGTGAAGGCTATTTATAGAAAAAGACGATGACATTTCGCTAATTTCATTGAACTTTGTCTGGTTGAATTCTGACCGTCGGATCGCACTTCTTGGAGGTGGCAAGATCTTGGCCTTACACTCTCAAGGATGATGTCATCCTTAGTCACCAAGGTGATGTCACCAACTTTCTCAAGAAGTTTTCTACCGATAAAGTCCCTGTTCGGTGTTCCGATTGCGAAATTTTGTAAAATCTTAAAATTCCGGAAATAACACTCTGAAGGTCTTTTCTTCCTCTTCGAGAATACTGGGTTTTCCTAACCTTATACTCTCATTAAGGACATTCTGTTACCTGCCGAAAATCCTCGGTAATCGCTACCGGTTACGGAAATATCGTCTGTCGGCGCCAACCTCTGGATAAAAATCCACTGATCAATAATATACTCTGGTTTTTCTCAACTTATCCCCGAATTTCAATCTATGAATTATTTTCCATCGGTTCTCATTTCTACTATCTGCTTTAATCCCACAAAATATCTTCCTGGCCGGATCTCCAAATCACTCCGTTGGTTACAGAAATGACTTCGGAGACAGTCCACTCCGAGATAGAAATTCACTTGTTCCTAATATACTCTGACTCAAAAAACCTAGTTCACGGTTTTCTAGGTAGGATTTTATTTCTATCCGTGGTCATTTATCCTGTTCACATTTTCATTATTATAATATTACTTAATTACCACATGTCTTAACTTATAATGTTATTTTAATGCAAATATTTAGATATTAATTTCTTAATTTTCATTTCATTTTTCTTTATTTTTCTTCTAATTTTCGTTTTTATTTATATATGTATATTTATTTTAAGTAATTTCCACCTTTTTCTCTTTATCTTATGTCTAAACAATTAGCCATTAATTATCTAATTAATCACTTACTAATTGTTGACAATTTTCTTAATTAGTAATAATTATTATCTCACAACTTTTTTTATTGACATTAATAATTTATGCTCCATGCATAATATTAAAAATCATAAGGTCCAATCTGGTCCCCAGAATACTTTTTAATTTTCTATTCTTCTATTTTTAAAAGAGATAATTTAATAAATTGTCTAAATTAGGGACAATATTCCTTCTGATTTTTAATAATTATTTCATAGCCCTTTAGGATTTATCATCACATTTTTAGGATGTTTTATGACCCTAAAATGCATTTTTCACATTTTTGGCAATAAATTCCATTTAATTTTCTTAGTATTTCCCTTTGAAAATAGACCAATTATACAACATTTTGAGACCATATCTATCATAAATGGACATAATATTCCAGATAATAATTATCCGGGTATTACAGAAAATGTATCAATGAATAATGTACTATTTTCTTTGGCTAGGTTTTTATTCCACTGGGTTTTTCCTAGTTAAAGTTTTTAATGAGGCACATTCATAAATGGATATCCAAAAGGGAGTGTTATAAATATACTTATTGTGTGGATGTCCATTGACTCATGTTCTCCAAATATTATGGGATCCATGCATAGTAGTTTACTATTTACATAATGCCCCTTGAATATCTATAAATAGAAACCTTATATAAACATTTGGATTACACTTGAATGAGAATCCATTCCATCTCTCTAAAATTTCCTCAAATTTCTCTCTAGAATTTCTTCAGTTTTATATCAGAACCATGTTTCTATATAAAAAGTAACAGCTTTTTTTTATAGCAACGGGCATTGCACACGTTAAGCTTAATTATCTCGAATGACAACTCCGCTTCCACTACTGTCATTGGCAAGAGAAACCCATTAACTTCAAGCTTCATGTGTCCTTATTGTTTAACTGTTGGAGTAGAATGTAGAAAGTCTTACCAAATCCTTGTCCAAGCAAGCACAAAAGACAATTTTATATATATTATTAATAGTTATTTTTTAAATCTATTTAAATTGAGATCAGTAACACATAAACTAAGAGACATCTATGCTTATCATTCAGTTAATCAAATAACATCACAAGGCTTAAAAGACTCCATCCCAAACGATATAAAGCCCAATCAACATTGTTATATAGTAATTACGTACAAATAATATTAATTCAAGCACTCAACATCAAATAAATAATTACCAAAGCTGCATTTTTTTAAAAAAATATCTCATCGGGATATAATTCTAATTCAAGCACTCAACATCAAATAAATAATTACCAAAGCTGCATTTTTTTAAAAAAATATCTCATCGGGATATAATTCAAATATGCGAAACTTTCAATTATCTACCCAGCTGAAAGATAATCAAAATCTCCTTCAAATCATAATTATTTTAAAAGGAAGAGTAAATGAGAAACCAAAAAGTCTAATGAAAATTTCAAAAAGTTGAAAATAACATAAAAATTTATGTTATGACACAATCTAATATAAATTAGCATGAAGGATAGGACTAACAGAGAGAGAGAGGGAGAGGGAAAAGAAGAAAAATAAGAGAAGCAGAGGGTGGCGATCTTAAAAGAGGAAAGAAACAAAGAAACAAAGGAAAGGAAAGGAGTGGGCGTGAGAAAAAGAGGGGGAAAATGGAAAATGAAAGGAGAGGACGTGAGAGAAAAGGGAAAAAGAAAAAGAAGGAAATCAAATAGTCTTGTTACCTAATGACGTGAAAAGGAAAAAATTTATTTTCAATACTTGATATATTGGATATTCAATTTTCTAATAAAAAAGTGACGCACTGCACTTAATTAACATTGTAATTGAGTTTTAATCTCAGAGAAAACTTCCGTAAGCGATGTTTGGTAAACGAAGCAGAGGTGGCTATTGATTTTGTCGCTACCTTCTGATGATGATGAAAATGATACAACTTATGCTTGGAAATTCTAATTTCTAAATTGAGAGTAAAATATGGATATAATACATTTAGTACTGGATGTATATATTTAGTCCATGTGAAAATACCTCTATAAGTAAGAGATTGCGGGTCAAGTTTATAATCTTATCTATAATGAAAAAGAAAAGGAAGAAACAAGCAAAGAAAATTGAAGGACAGGACATGAGGAAGAGAGGGGAAAGAAGAGAAAGAAAGAGAGTGGAAAAGAAAGGAAAAACAGAAAGTGAAAGAGAAAATAAAAGAGTGGTAGAGGGTGATATTACTGAAGGAAGAGGATAGAAAGAAAAAGAAGAAGCCGAGGGCGTGGCTTTATTCCTAAATTAATTTAATTGTTGGAGATATCATTATCTTTCCACATGTTTTTGTAATAGGTAAAAGCTAACCCTTTTTTTAATTAGTATAATTCAATATTTAAAATTATCAAATTAAATTTTAAAAAAATCTAACAACACGTTGGATCATGAGCACTAAATCAATGAGAGAATTACTACAAGGCTTCTGGGAAGAGATTAAATACTCAAAATGTTTCAATGACAAGTGAACAATAGAAACCAACTATCATTTTCTATATTAGAATTTTTTTTTATTGTATACTCCTCAATTATTATTGGACTTTAGGTGATTAAATCTCTTCCTTGATGTAACACCCGCAAATTCTTAGTGCTTATTATATCCATTGACATGTAGTATTTGGAATATCAACATAGTTGGCGGTGTACATATTAGAGTAAAGCAGAACGTAAATAATGTATTAACGTTTGGACAATGAGTAATTGATATAATATGCCTAGACATATACTGGTTAAATCAATTCCCCTTAGGGATACATGTGTGATACAATTATTCAGAGCTTGTATAATTAAAATTCCAACATAATAACTATACAATCTTAAACTCTGCTAAACCAAGCCTTAACTAAACTTGTGGTTTGAAATCCAACACAGTTAATTAAACATATTAGTCAGATCGGTGTTAGTCTAGTGAGAGTCTCTCCGCTCACAGTGACTAATTATTGTAATCACATAGACCAACCATTTCTTAGTTTAAACACTAAACGGTTTGAAACACTTAATGAAAACCTCTTCACAAATTTGTTTTGTGAAACACACCCATATCTTCTATCAAGTCGATGATAGATATGGGCATACTTCATAGAAGAAATTTGTGAAGAGTTTTTCAATGAGTTGCTTTTCCAGCTTCTATCTTCTCCCTTTTCTTCTATTACATCTTTTACTTTCCTGAATCCAAAATTTCCATGTGCTTTTATGGATTTGAGGATTTTTTGTTTTGCTTTGGATTTTAAATATGATTTATGATTTTCTTTGCTCATATATTTAGTTTTGATTATTGATTTTTCATTTTATTTGATCATTTGGTGCTTGATGACAACATCTCAAATATGAAATAAATCAACCAAAAAAAAAAAAAAATCTATGATTCTTGGGGCATTATTGCCCCCTAGAAAAACTTCATAGTGCACATAGCTCTTCCATAAAAACTTTTAGCAAAAAATGTCCTTTAACAAAGGTGATGTGAATGCCATGTGGTTATGCTTCCTTTGCATGGCTGGTCAACTAACCGTTTACCATTTAGATCCATAAGGTGAGGGCAATATTGCCTCATTTTTTAAACTTTGGGGGCAAAATTGCCCCATCAAAAACTTCCTAGTGCTCGGTGCCCAGTGCCCATTCATGAAAACTTTCAGGACATTTTAGCCATTTAACCTGTATATATTTTGATTTGGTCAATGTATAATTCCTTTGATTACATAAATTAAAGTGTAAAGGATTTTCAAATCTCTTAATAAATACGCTTTCTAAGATTTAAACTTGTGTTTTCTTCCTTACAGAAGCAAGACCACTTAACATCTTAATCTACAACTAGTCAGTTGTGTATAAATAGTAATTACATACAAATAATATTAGTTCAAGGACTCAACATCAAATAAATAATTACCAAAGCTAAAACTTTTTTAAAATATCTCATGGGGATGTAATTCAAATTGGTGAAATTTCAATTACCCAGCTGAAAGATAACCAAAATCTCCTTTAAATGATAATTATTTTAAAAGGAAGTGTAAATGAGAAACCGAAAAGTTTAATGAAATTTTCAAAAAGTTGAAAATAACATAAAAAATTTATGTTATGAAAGTATAATATAAATTAGCATGACGGATAGAACTGAGAGAGAGAGAGACGGAAAAGAAGAAAAATTAGAGGGAGAGGGTGGCGATCTTAAAAGAGAAAAGAAAGAAACAAAAAAACAAAGGAAAGAAAAGGAGTGGGCGTGAGAAAAAGAGGGGAAAAAAGGAAAATGAAAGGAGAGGACGTGAGAGAAAGGAAAAAAATTTACTTCCAGTACTTGATATATTGACTATCCAATTTCCCAATAAAAAAAGTGACACATCTGTACTTAATTAACATTGTAACTGAGTTTTGATCTCAGAGGAAACTTCCGTAAACTGTTTGGTAAAGGATGCAGAGGTGGCTATTGATTTTGTCGCTACCTTCTGATGATGATGCAAATGGTACAACTTATGCTTGAAAATTCTAAATTCTAAATTGAGAGTAAAATATGGATATAATTTATTCAATTAACACTAGTATAAAAAAGAATTTTAAGACCGTCTCGTTTAGATTGGAGTATTGATGCTCCTGCCTTAAAAAAAGTATGATCTGTGATAGTTTTATAAATATTAAGAACTTCTTGGATTGGATCTTTTATTCATAGATCTAAAATATATTATTTAGACTGGTTTCCAAAACAACTGATCTTAAACTTATTAAAAAAATTGAAATATCAATTACTTTTTATAGATATCTCATATGAACGGACTTCAATAGTATCCGGTCCAAAATATATGGAAAAAATAAATAAATATAAAATCTATTAATTTTAAGATTGGATATATTTAAAAGCCGGTCTTAAAAGTTAAACTCTTAAGACTGAACATATATAGTAGCTGGTACAAAAAATAAGAAAAAGAATTAAATAAAAAATTAATTACTTTTAAGTCTGGATTTAATAATGACCAGTTTTAAAGTTTAACTTTCAAGACCAGCTTCTAAATAAATCCGATGTTAAAATTATAGCACCAAAAAAATGTATATCTTCTCTCTTCTCGCCGAAACCTGAAGTTGCCCACTCTGAACCTCGATCATCTTGTTGTAGAACCTCGATCATCTTGTTGCAGAACCTCGATCATCTTGTTGCAGAACCTCTCTTCTTTTCACATTACCTCTCTTCCTTGCCCACCACCACCAGCCTCTGTTATTCTCTCATTCGCTTAGTCATTTCTCTCAACCTCTCTTACTGTCTTGAAAATGAACGGAGAAAGCGATTGTAGTCCTGTTCGAGGAATGCCAATTACTGGTGTGAATTAGAGTGAACCCTGTATATCTCAAAGTGAGCCTGGTAACCGGCCATTACACTGTGGTATAAGAGGCACATGATTGAAAGACCTTGCCTTAAGTCAGATGTCGTGGAAAAGATCAACATTCAGTTTGATGAAAATTTGAATCTTATCGGCCCTAATAAAAACATATATAGGAGTTACGTCGGCTTGTTAACATGCAACAAGCCTAGCATCTTGATAGATGAGTGGAAAAATGTCGATGATGAGAAAGTAAATAATCTTATTTGGGATTCTATTCGGCTGACATACAAAGTTCTTGACTATGAGAAGTTGAACAAAAAAAAAGACATTGTCGTATTGTCCTGATTGCTGGAAGAAGTTTAAGACCTCGCTATCTAACAATTATATTCATGTTAGGTTTCCAGTCGGTCATGCCCCCCCTAATACTTGCCACAAGTATGCATATCTTGATGAAAACACTTGGCAACAATTTGTTTAGATGTGAACTATTCCAAAAACTTTGGTGGGTTTTATATTTAGTTTTTTTACCCTTTTTTGTTTGCTTAAGAAACTATGCGGAAATGTGATATGTTATTGTGTTCATCTAATCCTATTAGTGAGATGGTTTGGTGTGTGAATAGAAGAAAAATAAAATCTTTCTACTTGTTAATTCTAGCTTCATGCAAATATTGAATGGCATTTCCATCCTTTGTCTTGTATCAAAGGAGCATGTCTTAGCTCTTATGTGAATATGAATGTACATAGAGTAATACAGTAAAAGTTTGAAATTGTTCTATGCAAGTCTTGAAACTTGCTGAAGTGAATTTGACTAGAGTTTGAGGTTCATATAAAGCAAAAGTTCTCTAATTTTTGTTAGCGAGATGGTCTGGAATTCATAATTAATAGTTGTTTTGATTTTGATTCACAGAAAAAAAGGGAATGAGCATAGGGGACGAGTAGAAAGAATGATTGCCCTTATAGAATGTTCGTGGCGGTTATGAAAAGGTTGAAAAAGAGTTTATGGCTGCCAAACAAAAGAGATTTGAAGAAGAAGCTCGATCCAATCCTTTTGCAATATGTGATTTGCCATCTCTAAAACGTCATAAAGACTTATGCTTGTGTTCTCGCCGAAAGAGAAGTGGGGCTTATACGAGTGAAACAACTCATATAGTTGCTAAAAAAAATTTTAAGTATTGTTATTATTTTTTTTAGATACTAAACAAGTTTCATTACTAAGCTTCTCATTATCTGTATCTTACAGGATAGACTTAAATAGAAAGAAGCAAAGGGATTATTTTTGTTGGACAGGAGGAATGATATTCTGACAATTGTGATTGGAAAATTGGATTATTCGGGGCGTGTAAGGGGAATTGGAGGAGGGGTAGGCGGAGGGCAATACTTTGGATCATCTAAACGCCATATATGAAGTATGGTTACCCGAGAGGAGATGGAATATATGGTGGTCATCGTGAGCGAGGAAGAAGCGGCGTGAGTAGAGGCACGAGAAGCTTTATTGAGGGCAATGCTTAAAGCCCAGATGAGCAATATGAAGGAGGAAATGATGATGAATGTGAGCTCACGTAATGAGACTAGTGTTCCCATGGGACATTCACCTGCATTTATGTAACAAAACACTAAAGGGAGTTGCATTGTTGGATAGGTAGAGGGACTTGAACTTTGTAATCTTTTTGTGGAGGATCCTGATAGCTGATTAGTTACACATGAGATTGTCCACAAGTTAGGATCAATTGTATACCACCAAATGGCTGATGATCAATTCAGAGTGTCAGTTGAAGAGGTGATCATTACTGACGCACCTCTCTCTCTCTCCCCCAATTGGTGAGTTGAAGGTTGCGAGTGATGTCAAGGGAAGCTTCATCTCTTGGCCAGTGAAGCTTGTACATTTTTCTACTCCACATGATAAAATCCCGATTAAAACCCCTCTTGAAGCTCCAGCCCCATGTTGTTGAGAATCCTAAGTTGGATGCCAAGGATAAAATTGTCCTTATGGTATTCAATTGATCTTTTAGAACTAGATCGTGGCCTGTCAATGAAGTTGTAGGCCTCCCTGATAGGCAACCAGTTTTCATATTCTCCAGTAATGAAAGACTTGTATCTTCTTTTTCTTCATATTCTCCAGTAATGAAAGAAGCTTATTCTCCATTTTTCTTTATTTTCATTATCATTTGTTGCTGCCCTCGCTAAAGCCAAGTCTCTCTTTTAGTTGTTCATTTCATAAAGAATAAAATTATATATATAAAAAAACTATAAGGTAATATGTTTAAGACTGGATATTATAAAACATCCGGTCTTAAAAGTATTTTGTTTTTAATTTAATAATCTTACTTTTAAGACCAGAGTTTTACTTAGAACTGGTCTAAAATTTACTTTTTAGACCAGAGTGTTTTAACAAATTTGGTCTTAAAAGTATTTATGAATTATTAAATACAAAAATGACTCCCATTCATTCTCACATTTAATCCATTTCATATCTCTCAGTCCTAACTCCTCACCCCGTCCTTGATAATCATCTCTGTCCTTAATCGTCATCTCTATTCAAACAATGCTTAGATACAAGACAACCGCTCACAGGGGTACTTCTAATACTCAAACCTTTTATAGATTGATATCCAGGGCGCCTGAAATGAGCGTGCTTTCTATTATGATAGAAGAGTCCCGTATCATTAGATCCATTGTTATTTCAGACGATAAAGAAGTGGTCGCTCCCTCCTCTAGCCTTCAATCGACATTCGCTAACCTCCTGGCTCCAACGTGCTTACCGTTGTCCCCTCCCCTCTTTCCTCCTATGATTCTTGCGTTGCCTCTCTTAGACAACGGCTTGTTGATCTCCAATGGGACATTGATGCTACTCACGCCCAGGCCAATAAGGCACTGGCCAATAACTAGAATGATTCTTAGTTACCTTCTTCTTGTTGTTCATTTTCAGTTTGTTTTTTCTTATTTTTCTTTTGTACATGCATATATGTTCTCCAATAATGAAAGAAGCATAAAGAATTAAGCTTATATCTTCTTTTTGTTCATATTTTCCAACAATGAAGAAGATTATTCTCCAGTTTCCTTTATTTTTATTATCAGTTGTTGCTACTCTTGCGAAAGCCAAGCCTATCTTTTGTTGTATATAAAGGATAAAATTATATATAAAATAAATCATGTTAAGACCGGATATTATAAAACAACTAGTTTTAAAAGTATTACATTTTAAATTTAATATTCTTACTTTTAGGACCAAATATATAATAACAATCCGGTCTCAAAATTAAATGAATAGAAAGAAATTAAATATCTACATTTAGGACTGGATATTTTATAATAAACCAGTTTTAAAAGTATTACGTTTTAAATTAAATATTCTTATTTTTTAAGACCAGATATATTATAAAAATCCGGTCTTAAAATTAAATGAATAGAAAAAAATTAATATATACCTTTAGGACTGGATACTTTATAATGAACCAGTCTTAATAATATCCCTAAATGGAGAAATCTATCTTTGTCGCGTGAAAAATTAAATTTCCCTCTCAAAACTTCTCTTCTTGTCGCGCCGAAAGTGATAACTCATGTTCTGTCTCACTATCCAGTGTTTCTGTTTTGCTTCGTTGTTGCTTTACGTTTCTCTCTCGACAAGCTAGTACTGGTTAGCTTATCACTTTCTAGTTTCTTAACGACGATACATCAAGCTCTTGTAAGAGGAGTTTCAGTTTGATTTTTCTTCGTATCATTCAGGTTTTTCTCATGGGTTGAATGAAATCAATGAAATGTTCTTGTGAGTTCCTCTATTATTAATGAATATTGTTTTTTCAAGGTTATATTTGCACTTAAGACACACCCAACTAACCAACAAGTGTTTTTAAGGTTACTGTTGTTGTATGCAAAAGCAACGTTCGTGGAGAAGAATTCCTCAGCAAAAGCATTTTAATTTATATGCTACAAGTAAGTCCACAAAACCTTCATGTGATGCATTTATTTTCCTCAACATGCATTTATTTTGCTTGTTGGATTCATTGTGATACATTTATGACTAAGAGTGATTCTTCGTGATGCGTTTATGGGCAAGTTTCTCCTTAAAAAAAAATACATTGAGCATATGTATTTGGAGTTGGCTTAGTTCATGCAATTTTCAAATTTTTCTGATAATGTATGTTAAATATTTTTGTTTATAGGAATTCTACTATAGATCACAATTGGATAAATGCTCTATGGACGAGTGTTGAATATGAGAATGGGGTGAGGGAATTTATAGAATTTGCTAAATGAAATGTAGATAATGATAGTAGGAAGTTTTATTGCTATTGTGTAAAATGTTTGAATGAGAGATGACTAAGTCGTGAAGTTATACACACACAAATTTGTGAAGAAATTTATAAGACTTATACAATATGGATATGGCATGGTGAAAAATGTCAAGTGCATCTCAACATAGGGAAGTGGCCTTTGATGATAATGACACATGATATGGATGATCAGATAGAGGACATTATTCGTGATGTAAGAGAAAATGCTTTTGTCGCATTGATACTATGATGCTAAAAAAATACTTGTTCATTGGGGATGGAGCACAGAAAGATCCATGCATACCCGAATGATTGCATATTGTATAGAAAAGAGTTTGAAGAGAAGCAGAAGTGTCCGGTATGTGAAACCTCAAGGTACAAATCAAATAAGGGGCCTGCAAAAGTGTTATGGTATTTTCCAATCATACCAAGGTTCAAACGCTTGTTTGCTAATGAAAATGATGCAAAAAATTTGAGGTAGCATGCAGATGAGAGGATTTTTTATGGAAAGCTTGACATCCGGCTAATTCTTCTCAATGGAAGAAAATCGATCAACTATTTCCTAACTTCGGTGAAGAACCTAGAAATTATAGGTTTTCCCTTAGCACGGATGGCATGAATCCCTATGGTAGCCTTAGCAGCATACATAGTTTATGGCATGTACTTTTGGTTATTTATAACTTATGTCCTATGTTTTGCATGAAATGAAAGTGCATCATGTTGTCTATGTTGATTTCACGACCAAAACAATCCGGAAATGACATTGATGTTTACCTTGAGCCCTTGATCGAAGACTTGAAGGAGTTGTCGGAAGAAGGTGTTGATGTTTTTGATTCTTTGAAGATAGAAGTTTTTAAAATGTGAACCATGATATTTTGAACTATAAATGACTTCTTAGAATTTGGTAACTTGTTAGGGTATAGTGTAAAAGGCTATAGAGCATGTTTAGTTGTATAGGCATATGCTACGATCAACTTCAACACATAGGAGATTTCTTAAACCAAGCCACCCATATCATCGATTAAAGAAAGCTTTTTCTGGTGGCCAAGAGTATCAAGATGCTCCGGAGGCATTGACTGGGGAGCAAGTTTATGAAAGGGTGAAAAATATGAGTATCATCTTTGGTAAGACTGCAAAGAGTAGAAAAGAAACAAATATATGGAAAAAGAGGTCTATATTCTTTGATTTTTCGTATTGGCACAATCTTGATGTTAGACACTGTATTGATGTCATGCATGTGGAGAAAAATGTATGTGATAGTATTGTTTGTACACTTCTCAACATACAAGGTAGTTACAATGATGGTGTGAAAGCAAGATTGGATTTGCAAGCAATGGGAATATGCGGAGACTTACATCCAAGGCCATATGGTAAGAGAACTTATTGTCCTATAGCTTCTCATACTTCGTCTAAGGATGAGACAAGAAGTTTTTGCGAGTGTTTACATGACACAAAAGTTCCCTCAGGGTATTTTTCAAAATCTAAGACGCTTGTATTGATAAAGGACTTGAAATTAGTAGGCCAAAAGTCTCATGATTGTCATGTCTTAATGCAACAGCTACTTCCGATAGCAATTCGAGGCATTGTTGAATATGATCTTCAACACATTTTGATTAGGCTTTGTTTATTCTTTAATGCGGTTTGTAGTAAAGTTTTTGAGATTGAAAATTTGGATGAATTGAAAAATGAAGGATATCTTATCTTGTGCCATCTTGAGAAGCTTTATCTTTCTACATTTTTTGACATCATGATTCATCTAATTGTTCATCGAGTGAAGGAGATAAAGTTGTGTGGCCCTATCCATTAATGATGGATGTACCTAATAAAAAGATCTATGAAATTCTTAAAAGAGTATGTGAAGAACGCAAATCAGCCAGAAGCATCAATTGTTCAGAAATATGTTTCTAAAGAAGCCATGGAATTTTGTCAAAATTATTCGGCCAAAGTAAGACATATTGGGTTTCTTAAACGTCCGCATGCTGAAGGGGGTTGACGAGGGGCTTCAATCTAGAGTGTAGATCCTGATCAATTGCTACAAGTCCACTTATACATCTTAAATAATGTTGATGAAGTTCAAGACAACAAAGATGCACATAAAGAAGCTATAATGAAAGAAAATAGTCGAATGATTGAACAATGGTTAATTATGGAGTATAATAGAACTTTTGCAAACTGGTTCAAACTAAAGCTTGAGTGAGAGGAATATGTTTCTGATAGAATAAAATGGTTAGCACATGGTCTTGAGGTTGATGTCATAAATTGGAATTTGTATGTGATCAATAGTTATACCTTTTACATTAAGTCCCTAAATGATAGGAGAGCAGTCCAGAACAATAGTGTTATGTTAAAGGTTGAATTTATGCACTTCTCCAGTTCAAAAGATAAGAAGCCTAAATTGACAGTCATGCCTTATCATGGGGTTATTCAAGATATTTGGGAGATGAACTATGTTAAAATTAATTTTTTCATTTTCAAATATAAGAAGGTTAATGTCAATAATGATGTTCAGATCGATTGGCTAAGATTTAAATTAGTCGATATTAATAGTAATAGTTTTGGAGATGAATCTTTTATTATGGTAGACTAGGTGAAACAAGTGTTTTTATCACCGATAAGGAAAATAAGATATCGATGTGGTCTGTGGCTCTCTAAGGAAAAAGGTTCATTGGTATTAATGAGGAAATTCATTCAAATTATGATCTTCTTGAGAGTATTCCTTTTTCAAGGGGTCTCCTGGAAATGAACGAAGAAGATGAAGAGGATATTGAACCCGACATAAGAAATGACCATCATGAAGGGATATGGGAGAATATCCCTTTATAACAGAGACAATTCATCAGGTAATATTCATATGCATAATTCTTTGAAAACTTTGAGGTTTTAACTATATTCCTTCCTATGTTTTTAAACAATTTCATTGACTGTGAAGCTTTTATTTTTGTTTCTATGGCAGGATCCAAAAGGGGCATGTTATATAAAAGAGGAATGTTATGTTGTTGGGTGAGAATTTATGAAGACATGGTAAATTGGGCATGTATGTTCATTTAGGTGTTATCTTTGTAACTCCTTGTATTTGTAACTGATCTTATTGTATTCATTTAGGTGTTATATTGTCATAGTATATTCATTAAGAGGACATAACTCCTAATGAATAATATTTGTATTCATTTCCAATAATTCAATTTGTAATTCATAATGGATTGTTCATGGCTCATAGTTTAAAGTACTGTCTTTTAGGTGCTGGATTGTGTAGTGGATGTGTTTGATAAGGAAGAAATAGATTAGTGAAACAATATGAGGTTTTAAGAGTCATACTTTTAAGACTAGCTTATTTATATTCTGGTCTTAAAAGTCGGTTTTTTTAGACCGGCTTATTCATTTGTTTGATCTTAAAAGTAGGGTTTTAAGATCTAACAAAAAAATATCAAGTCTATATAATAGGACTTTTAAGACCTCATATTTTCAAAGTTCAGTCTAAAAATAATTTTTTAAGACTGGTCTCGCATCCAGTCTTAAAAGAGACAAACTTTTAAGATTGCTTGTATCGAGACAGGTCGTAGATCCAATCTTAGGATGCATTTTTCGTCTGGACTTAAAAGCCTTTTTTATACTAGTGTAAAAACATAAATGGCGTGAGTAGTGGCAATAAAAAAAATGAGGGAGAAGAAGGGGTGGAGGGTAGACAAATGGAATCCTTCGGAAGTGGATATGGTTGATGTCTCTGGACTGAACAAAATATGTGGTGCATTTCTGAATGAAGAGTCAAAGATTAACGGTGAATTACTCCGTTAACATTGAAACAAGAAAATCTTCTAGGGCAACATTGAGATAAGAAAAAGGTCTAGGTCAACATTGCTCTTGGGTTTATACTTCCGAGATGGATTTGCTACTTAATCCTTTGAAATTCCTTTAACTTTTTTGATAGCAAGGGGCATTGCACACGTTAAACTTATCTTGAATGACCATGTTTGGAGAGAGCTTTAAATAACTTTAAGTCATAAAAAGCTAGAAAAAAAGTAGCAGTAGAAAAAAAGCCTTAAGTAGAGTGTTTAGGTAAAGCTTTAAAGTCTACTTGACTTTTTAAAAAAAAGCTCCTAAAAGTCAGTTAAGAAAAACAACTCCATACGGTAGCTTTTAGGAAAAAAGGTCTTAGTTTTATTGATGTGGCTCGACTACTTTTACCACCATCAATTCATATTTACAACTTTTTTTTTAATTTTTTATCGGGCTCTGTAAAAGCCAAATAAAAAATAAGTCACCGTTAACCCAAACAGGCCCAATGACAACTCCGCATCCACTATTAACACATCTACATCGATCAATCTTGTCGGTAGCTCCTTTTGAGACTGAGAGCATTATAATCTGCATTATTTTCACTATTTTAATGCAATAACTTACAAAGTTATTTGAATATAAACTACTCCCAGATTTTGCTCTCAAAATCTTGTTTTGAACCTAAATTTCTTTTTCATTTAATATCAAAATACTCTCCAAAAAATTTAATTTTCAACCTAAATAAAATATTACAGTATTTTATCGACTGATAATTCAGATTAATTCCTTGTTATGATTTGGTTTGTAGACCTGATGATAACTTGAAACGAACTGATAAATCAGCGCAATATTTTTGCTTCCCATGTTTCACAGAATCTACACAGAAATTCGTTGGCAAAATCAATAGGAGTACCATGCCAGAAAATTTGGAGTGAATAACAAATCAAATGTGAATGAAATGAGAAGAGAATATAAGTATCACCAACATTTTAATTAATATAATATATATAATTAATACAGGATAAAAATTAAAAAAAAAAACTCATTAAATATTCAGACAATTGTTATCGTGTTTTTATAAGAAAGATTAAAGTAATACATATTTTAAACTCTTACTACTATAAGTTATATTCAAAAAGTCTTAGAAATTGCAATTAATGATACATCCCTTTATAATTTCGTTTATTTGGGAACAGGACTTTTTTACAGAATGTAACTTCCCTTACAGCTTACATAAACAAGTTAAGAAAAAAAAATGAAAATAACTTGTCCCCTATAATTGACCCCAAGGATCAAAACACACGCTATTTCAAATGCCATATCATTAGAAAATGACAATGAAAACAAACTTCTTGCTCTCTTTGGAGTTTAAAATTGTGTTATTTACTCGAATTACACATTTTATGTAAATAGTTACAATTAGTTAAAAGTAATAAACATAAAGAAAATGAACTATTTTTTTTCCAAGCATGTTCTTATTTATAAGAGAGAAAGCAAGATAGAAAAATACAGTAGTAATGAAAAAAAGTATGAAAGAAAATATAGGACTATAAGAAAAAGATGAAGAGAGAATAAAATTAATTATGGGTAAAAATTTTAAAAACACATCAAATGTTTAAACAACATTAAGTGAGTTCTTATAAAAAATATCAAAACAATTCAAATGTTGGAATATTATTAAAAAAAAAAACCGACAAGGAATGCTTTATAGTCACTCTCTTTCTCTCTCTCAGAGTTTAAAACACTTTATTTCAGTATAAGACACTTTTTAACAATGTTTATTTTTCAGTTTTATCTATATTGCCAAATACTACAAAATAATTGAATTCAAGTCCAATTTTTTAAATCAACCTTTTGCAATGACTTACAGTTGGGGGAAAATATTCAACTTAAAACAGATTTTAAGAGTTAGCGGCTCTTTCTTAATTTTAATAAAGTTTTTTTTTTTATACATAAAAGTTCTGGTGTCGAATCCCTCCAAAATTTTTATGTATATAAAAAAAAAACTTTATTGGAATTAAGAAAGAGCCGCTAACTCTTAAAATCTGTTTTAAGTTGAATATTTTCCCCCAACTGTAAGCCATTACAAAAGGTTGATTTAAAAAATTGGACTTGAATTCAATTATTTTGTAGTATTTGGCAATATAGATAAAACTGAAAAATAAACATTAAATTATTCTTTTTGTTTGGTATGAGGGGAGGAAGGAAAAGTGAGATGAGGGAAAACTTTTGTGATTTGGATATAAATAATATTAGAGAAGTGAGGTTAAAATTTTTAAATTAACTTTTCTTACCTTTTTATCTTACATTTTATCTTTACTAATATTTTGTAACCCCATTTCTCCAATTTTTAAAAATCCAACACACAAATTTTCTTTCACCTCTAAATCCCTCATATCAAACTAATAATAAATAACATTTATTATAGACCGAAGAATTCTTTTAAAGATGTCTTATATTTTGGATATGAGAGAATATCCTATATAACAAATGGATGGTTTTTATTGAAATAGATTGTTTAGTTCTAGAAACTTATAAACGTGGAAGGAGGTTTTTCTAATTACTTGACTCTGTTTTACAAGAGTCCTGCTAGAACGAAAGTCATTACATGAACATGACTTATATATTTTATTAATATCCACTATAATAATATAACAAAGTTAAAATATTACTTTACTAAACAGACTCTCAATCAATAACAGAAAAAATCGCGTGCCCACGTTTATACACAGGCAAGTACTTATTCTAATTCATGAATCACTTCTAGTTCTAAATTTAGATGTCTCATAGGAATAGTGGTACTTGATTTGGTTGAAGTAGCAAAGTCAAATGGAGCAGGAGGCACCTTTAATTTATCAACCTCTTCTTCCAACATTTGTGTCACACTCTTCATAGATGGGCGATTTATCAGATGCCATTGAATGCACCAAAGTCCCACGATTGCTAGTTTCCTTGCAATTTTAAGGTCACATTCATCTTCTATGTAAATACTTATGTCGCCTCTTTCAATCAAATTATGGATCCATTTTGGATATAATACTTGTAAGGATTCTGGATTTGTGTCGACATTTTTCCTTCCACCAACCATTTCTAGTAGTAACATTCTATAGCTGTAAATATCCGATTTATATGACACATTTCCAAAGTTTCGAGAGAAAATTTCAGGTGCAATATAACCTAAAGTTCCTCATAACCTAAAGTTCCTCTTGCTGCAGTCATTGACACCGTACTTTGATTTTTAGAACACAATTTAGCTAGACTAAAATCAGAAATTTTGGCAGTAAAATTGTGATCTAATAACACATTATGAGGATTGATGTCAAAGTGGAGAATACGGTAGTCACAACCTTGATGGAGATATTCAATCCCTTTGGCTATGGCAAGGGCTAACTGTTGCAACTTCGGCCATCCAAGGAAAGTTTCTTTGTTGTCTGGAGAAGATATAAACTTTTGGAGGGAACCATTAGGAAAAAAGTCATAAATAAGAGCACGATGAAAACCATCCGCACAAAAGCCTAGCAAACGAACAATATTGATGTGATGAATTTTGCCCATAGTCCCCACTTCGTTGATGAAGTCTTGCCCGTCACTATCTGAATTATTGAGTACTTTCACAGCCACTTGGATTTCGTTAGATAACTTATCTTTGAAAACTTCTCCATGAGCTCCTTCACCTATTTTATCCTTGAAATGATTTGTGATTCTTTTCAGATCAGCATAAGAAAATCTTGTAGGCTTATGTACCTTATAATCCTCCAAAAACTTTTCCAATCTCACTTGATCTTCTCCTCTGTCATTGAAGTAGCGAATAATGTAAAAGCCTGCAATGCACACCACCACCAGCAGAATTGAACCTGGAGTTACAAAAGCACATAAATTGAGCATCCAATTTTCAATCAGAGAAACATTCCAAAACCAATTTTAAAGGGGAAAAAGAGCAACAAAAAAAAAAAAAAAAAAGCAAAAGCAAAAACAATGATTGTCAAAAGCACCTGGTAAAACAATCTCAAGAATCTTGCTGGTTCTGTGCTTTTCAACATCAGATTTTGGTTGTGGCAATTTGAATGACAAGTAGTTTATCTGAAGGATACCTGCGGGAATTGGCGAAACTAGCTGAAACATCTTGGTGCATAAAGTTAGGTCCCTCTCCAGGATACTATCTTCGGAGGAAACAGCGTAAATCGGGCAGACGAACATATCTTGTTTTCGTACAATTGAATCGGGAAAATAGTCTTCTTCGTCGTTTCTGAGGTATTTCAAGCCAAGCGAAGAACAATTGAAGAGTGTAACACTGTATTCGGTCATACCATAATAAAACTCTAAAGGATACATGGATGAATTGTAGAGACGACGTTGTAGAAAGAGTCCGGGAAGACAACCTTCTGGATCCCTTACACTTAAGTAGCGAGATTTAAAAATGGTGACGATTTCAAGTCTTACTCCTCGAAGAGCAGGAGTTGAGGGGAACTCAACAATCCTCCCATGGTCATAGAGAAGGAATGGAACAACTGTATCATTAGGCACATGCTCGTTCTGACCATTCCCTTGTTTCAGAAGGAGCACCAATAGCTGGATTATCACCAACAACAAAATTCTGCGATAGCAAAACATTGCAACCAAATATTTTTGTGTGTGTTCTAAATGGAACTAGGATTCGGATTTCAATATATGCTTAGTGTTAAGTGATTGTGGACCCAAATTGTTAACCGTCGTCTATGGCGCTACTTACCGAAAGCAACAGCTTTGAATTGACCGTAGTTTTTTTTATTTGGGAGAGTTACAACGTCTCAAAAAAAAAAATTTAATTATCAATAAGTCCCATTGACAAATGAGCAATAAAAATCTGCCATCATTTCTATATCTACTGAAACTTATTATTATTGCATGTTCTGTTATAAAACTTTTGGTGATTTAATCCCTTAATGAAACCTTATATAATTTTTCCTTTTAATTTTTACTTTAATGATCAATCTCGTTAAAATTTCTAGATAAAAGAAAATCATTTAATTTGCATTTACTAAATATGGGAAAGGTGACCTTCGATCTTAAATATATAAGACAAAGTCCGTAGTGTAGTGTAGCAGGCAAATTATAAGGAAATATCATGAATATTCAGAGATAAAGCTGACCAAGGGAGATGTAAAGAGAAGTCATTAGTCAGAAAGTGAAGTCAAAAATGCCATTAAGTCACACCTAATTAGACGCGTGGAGCAGGAAGATAATAAAAAGGATACCGAGCTGAACTGCGTTTAGTCAGACATGAGAGAAAGGCTTAGACACCAGAGGTGGAGCAGCTTCACATCATTCCCAACGATGGACAGAGAGAATGGGTTAAGGTGTTGGTATTCGGTGTTGTTTACACTTGTTCTAATGTATGGCCTTACGAGTTCTGAAGAGCAGAGCAAGTCCTGTTCTCCGTCTCGTTGCGGCAATATCACAAACATCTCACATCCATTCCGACTCCGAGATGACCCGCCTGACTGCGGCGATCTGATCTACGAGCTAGCCTGCGAAAACAACACTACTCTGGTTTATCTGTATTCAGGAATATACAGAGTACTCGGAATAAACTACAACAACTACATAATCAGACTCGTAGATCCTGGAATTCAGAAGGGCAATTGCTCCTCCCTTCCTCTCTATCTCTTATCCCAATCCAATTTCACTGATACTTACAACTTTTCCTCCTCCCTCTACTATGATGGATATGATAAGCGTAACCCCAATAACGCCGCTCTGATGCACAACCCTAAGACATTCAAGCACGTGGTGTACCTGAAGTGCAGAGATGTAGTGAGGGATGACGCAGCGTACCTGGATACAGCTTCGTGCGTGAATTGGACAGGAGGAGGCCATCTTTATGCTGTGGCTGGTGACTTGAAGGTTAACCAGTTAAAATCTCAGTGTCGAGTGAAATCGGTGGCCACCATAGCCTCAGATTGGGAGTCAATGGTAGGCGGAGGAATCAAGTCGTACGCTGAGATTCACTCCGTGCTTTCCTTTGGATTTGAGGTTTCATGGTGGCGACGAGCTTGTGCTGATTCTATTAATTGCCTAAGTGATGCTACATGCTCTTTGGACAATCAAACTCTCAGTTTCAGATGCTCTATTGACTGACCGTTTTAGTCCCATGGATATAACAAGAAGAACAAATTGCAGTAAGTCAATTTTAGTTAATAAATATTTACTCCGTACTTCCTGTTAACTCAGATTTACTCAACACAGATAATATCTGCATGTCATCTTAGAATTCTAAATTAATATCATGTTACTTTTTTTGTGTGTTGCAGGTGATTTTTCAAAACTGCGGATATTGGCAGAAGGTAATGAATGGATTCAAATTTTTTTTTCTTTTATAGACTGAATTTATTCAATTTTGTGTTGATACACATAATACTATTATTAGGGGTGGTGGCTTGATTCAATTTAGTTTTTTTTTTTTGGTGAAGTTAACATTTTTTTAACATTTAAATAAGTTTAATTTATACCCACAAACTCTTGGTTGAGGAGGGAAGAAATTTCACGCCTGTAAAAAAAGAAAACACCACTTGAAATGTTAGGAAGTACATTTATATAGAAATGAAAAACACTCTTCAATTGGAGAAAAAAAAAGGAAACCCTTAATCAATTTTGTTTTCTTAAAAAAAAAAGCATAGTTTTAAACGAGCTAGCTAGGTAACCGGCGCTCCAACAATTCCATTGTTTGACTGCTTCTTTATTTATTTATTTTTTAATTATAAATAAGTATATTATTTTTTAATGCTAAAAATAAAAATATCTTTTTGATTGAAATTTATTTTATAGTTTTAAAGATTAGTTTGAAAATATATAAATGTAAATAAGATTAGGAAAGCACAACTTACTTAGATTCTTCGAAATAAATTATTGCTCTAACTGTGAGAGATGTATTGGGACTTAAACTTTTCAGTGAACTAAGAAAGTTTTTATTATTTTCTTTGCTCAAGCATGTAAGAGCAAGTAGAGAGGTTTGTTTTTATTTGGGGATGTGATATCTCAACTTATGTTGTCTATCAAATTTATAACTTTTTTATTTACTCTCTCTATTAAAAATATTTTCATTAATAAAATTTATGTACATATTATCATTTGTCATATTTTTTAAAATATAATCATTTAACAATAACTTGGCATGAAAGAAAAATTGGATATGTGGTTATATGTTTAACTTTTTTCTATTTTTATTCCTGATATTTTGTGAATTAAAAATAAAATTTTCCCTCTTTCATTTACTTCCTATAATTCTGAATATATAAAAGGCCTGATTAACTAATTTATAAAGCTAGGTATTTACTAATATTATATAAACAATTATGGATCACTTCTCATAGAAATCACGTTTATAAATTTAAAAATAAAATATTACGAAGTTAGAAATAAAATATATATTAGATTATTTTACTGAAATTAATTTTTTTATTTCATGGTTCTTTTTGATCTGTACTTATTTTGTAATCTATCAACTTTGCTGTTGACGTTCATAAACTTTTCTTGCAGATTATTTTTATGGAGTTTTAAAAGGTAAGGTTATCCAATCTACGTACGGTGCATTTTTTTTAATAATTTATGGGTTTTAAATTTAACTCCTATTTTATTTTCTTTATAAATTAAACAATTTTTATTTATATTCTGAATATTTTTTTAATTTATTTTTTACCTATAATTTGTGACATATCTATCTTTAACTATATTTAGATGCATCAAATTAAAATGATTATACAATTTAAATTTAAACTCCTATTTTATTTTCTTTATAAATAAAATGATTCCACGACAATATCAAAATAACACTTTTTGGTTTTGATTGACTACTTATTTATGCCAGAAACAAAATTCTATAAACTTTATATGTCTCCCACATATGATTTTCGTAGAAAAAATTTTCTTTTGGCCCCAATGTTTCCCCTAATTTACAATTAGATTCTTACATTTTTTGGCCAGAAGTTGCAATTATATTCTTATGCTTTAATTACATTAACCTGGTTTATATTATTTCAAAACATTAAATAACTTATCCTCATGATTTAATACTGTACATATAGACGTCAAATAAAGTTTCACCCAAGACATTCTATTTACTATATTACTTCTCAAACTAATACTAATCTTGAGAGTAATATTTATTTAATGTTTTAAAATTATTTATTTGACATAATTCAAAGCATGAGATCCATTTGTTTGATATTTTAAAACTATATACTGGAATGTTAATACCAATCAAAACATAGGGACCAAAGTATAAATGGAGTGAAAAAACTATTAGGACAAAATTTTTGTTTCCCATTTTAATTTTATTTACAAGCTTTTTTGGTCTTCTAAATTTGGAATTTGGTGCATATACATATTTTTATGTTCATTTGAAGTCCCTTTATAACATGAGCACGGTAAGTTGTCTCGTATCATTATGTAGTGGTAGGATCATATCTGGTTGAGAGAAAACGAGGCTACTGTTGTCGTAGACCATAGCATGAGAAAAATTGGGGAGAGAACTGATTTGGAAAGAGGAAATTAAAAGGGCTACATAATCCATGTAAAAGGAATCCATGGTCCAGAATATAATTAAGTCAGTTCTAGTTTAATGAATGCCCGCTTTCTTGTTTTGTCTTTATGATTAATACTCACTTTTCAACTTTGCCCACTCATTATATCTCCCGGTCCCCTCTAAAATAACATTCCCTATGCAATAAACACATTTCTCAATAAGGGTAAAAGTGGAAATTGCTTACATGGAAATTGCTTACATGTTATGACATATTAAATGGCTTAACTTTTATTACTTATTTCCCGTAATATAGTTGAAGTGTCTCTATATTATGGACTAAATGGAGTGTTTAGTATGTAGCTGGTTGGCTTCCAAAGAATTTTTCTAAAAAAATAAAAGATTATTTTTTTAAATGTCCTTCAACTCGTGTGCTTATTATGTACAAGCTATCAAAAAAACCAGCAAAAAATCTAACATAATACAACTTATTTATAAAAAATACTATTGGTTTTGTTTTTTACATTGATTCCTTTTTTCCCCCTAGGCATATATACCCTCCTATTAGAGTCAAATATTGTTCACGAGCCATTGTTGAACACTAAATGTTGTCACCTTTTCCGGTGAGAATTCAAATAATTTATATGATTTTTACATTGTTTCGCCACATTGTGAGTGTGAGCAACTCCCATTGGTTACACTGATCCCCTTTTACTCAACGTAAAATCCTTCAATGAAAAAAAAAAAACCTTCCTCCAATCCATAATATAATATTAACTTTGTAGTTCAAATAGAAATACAGAGTGAATCTTTTATTAAGGATCGAATATAGTACTAATTAAAATTTACTTCTATGTATATTCAGGTAGTCATGTTCTTGTCACTAACCATTTATATATATGATGTTTATTTGAAAAAAAATAAAACTGTTCCAGGACTGTCCCAAATAGCAAGGAAGGGAATAATCGATCACCAAAATGACACAGATTTTATTCTAACAAATGTTGCAATCGAATTGGGAATAATTACTATAAAAGGTGTTGCGCCATACATCATAGTCAGATTTTCCATTGGCATCATATTCGTATCCATTTTGTTGATTTATACATACCGTAAAAGGCACATGTCAATGTTCGAAAACATCGAAGATTTCATACGACTTCACCACCTTATTCCAATAAGGTACTCCTATAAGGATTTGAAGACAATTGCAAAAGGTTTCAGCATAAAATTAGGTGAAGGAGGCTTTGGCACTGTATACAAGGGGAAATTAAGGAGTGGATATGATGTTGCTATCAAAATGTTGGGTAAATCTAAAGCTAATGGCCAAGACTTCATCAGTGAAGTGGCAACTATTGGGAGGATTCACCATGTAAATGTGGTACACCTTGTTGGATTTTGTGTGGAAGGAACAAAGCGTGCTCTTGTCTATGAATTCATGTCTAAGGGATCATTAGATAAATATATTTTTTCTAAACAAGAAAGCATTTCCTTGAGTTATCACAACATATATGAGATATCGTTAGGAGTGGCTCGTGGGATTGATTACCTTCATCATGGATGTGATATGCAAATATTGCATTTTGATATCAAGCCCCATAACATTCTTCTTGATGACAACTTCATTCCAAAGATTTCAGATTTTGGCCTAACAAGATTATATAATGTTGATAATAGTATTGTAACTTTAACCGCAGCAAGAGGAACAATAGGGTATATGGCTCTAGAATTATTTTACACGAATATTGGGGGAGTGTCGTATAAGGCTGATGTTTATAGCTTTGGAATGTTTTTGATGGAAATGACCAGCAGAAGAAGGAATTTGAATTCACATTGTGAACATTCAAGTCAACCTTACTTTCCGTTATGGATTTACGACCAGTTTGATGAAGAAAAAGATATAGAAATGGAAGATTTGACAGAGGAGGGAAAGAATTTAGCGAAGAAAATGTTCATAGTGGCACTATGTTGTATACAATTAAAGCCTAGTGATCACCCTTCAATGAGTAAAGTAATAGAGATGCTAGAAGCAGATGATGTTTCAAGTATTGAAATGCCTCCAAAACCCTCTTTGTATCCTAATGAACAAGTTTTGGTGAATGATGGATCCTCATCTAGCCAAGCAACATCCACTATCTCTCTACATTATTCTCCTAGTAGTTCAGGTGAAGGCACAAGTTGTGGGACATGAAACTTTGCAATGGAAGGATATGATGTCAAAGCTGGTACGTACCTTAATAAGTTTCGCTTATCAATCAGTATTTGAACAATCCTTAGTTATTGCCTTTATTTCGATTTTTGTGTAATAATTTAGAATCCTATTTTCATTTTCTTATAACATGTAATAATATATATGTGAAGATCGAAGAACCTATTTCATATATAATCAATTAATCAAAAAACATCTATTATGTACATAATATGTCATTGCAAGTTCATTAACGCGTCACAATAACACCCTCCGGGCAAAACAAAAAAAATAGTCCACATTATGTGCACATTCCTTAGGTGCCCAATATATGTCTATCCTTCCATTAGAGGGATGAACATTTTTTTAAAAAATTTTTTATATTGTATTTATTTATATTTAAATTTTGTGCCGCTTTCTAAAATGTTTTTTGCATCTAGCATTTTAGATTAATTAATTTCCATTATACTGGTGTTACAAATAAATATTATTAAAATGCAGGACTGTAACTAATTAATTTGAGATACTGGGTGTAAAAAATATTTCAGAAAGCAGCATATAATTTAAATATAAATAGATACAACATGAATATATATATATATATATATATATATATATATATATATATATATAAATGCTTATCCCTCTAATAGAGGAATGAGCACATAATGGGCACCTAAGGGATGGGTACATAATATGGACTCCAAAAACAAAGGCAACGCAGTAGATGAATAGTCAAGGAAACACAACTGACTTGGAATTCATTACAACGCACTATTGGGTTTTGGCCTTCCATTCTATGTGGAGAAATGCCCAAATTTGAATTTTTCAATTCCATTTATTTCCTATTTTTTGAAAAGAAAAAGAGAAGAAGAAAACAAAAAGAAACAAGGCCAGAGTGAAAAAAAGAAAGTTTCTTGATTTTCTCTTTGAGAAAGAATATTATTTCAGGGTTTCCTAATTTGATGCCCATTATGTCTCATTTATTTAAGTGGAGAGGGGTCATATTAGGGTTTTGTCTGAGGTTGGGGAGGTCTAATTGTGCAACCACATGGGAGAAAACGTGTTCAAGGCTTGGTGTTCTAGAAATCGTGTTCGTGATGAGGGACTTTTTCTTGGAATTTTCAACTTCTTTGTTCTCTATTTTAGGATTGTAGTTTTGGCTGTTTGACTAGATGATTGCACATGTTTGTACATTTTGTTGGGACTTTCTTATACCCTATTTTGATCATAGTGGATATGATTTTCTTTAGTCTAGATGACCTGTGGATTTTACTCTTGAATTGATGGGTTTTTGATGTCAATAATTCTGATGTTTCACGTGCTATTTAATTTATGTCATAATTTATTTACTTATTTTCTCATAGACTCTTGCAAGCAATTGAAAAATTTTAACGTCCGTTGCGCCCTTCGTAACATGCACCTCCCTTGAGAGGGTGAGGTTCTAACAGCTCCACACTACAACACTTCACTTGGCACTTTTCTCAACCTCTTTTTTCTTAGCTTCTCAGGTTAGAACCCCCCACAAGTAACCCTCTCCGGTTGACCGAATCTTAATGAGAGCATTATTGTAATGGGCACAAGTCCTTAGGATAACCACACCATGTTGGAGTCTGGGACCCAAGGCTATATAAAGTCTCTCTTTTAGGGTAGTCTTCCTAACATGGGACATGTTACCGTCTGCATGCATGTTGCTCAGAAATAAGAACCTCATTTTAACTCGACCCCAAAGCAAGAAACAAATCAACTATATAATACGGAGTTCCACATTACACTACAAAAAAAAAAAAAAAGACTTTTGGCGGCGACAAAAGTCATCGCTGAAAGTCTAAATGTCACCACTAAAGGGTTTTTAGTGGCGACAATTTGTTGCTGCTGATTCTACCGTCGCCAATACTTTTGGCAGCGACATTTCTATGTCACCATTGAAAGCTAACAATCAGCGGCGACAATTTGTCGCCATTGAAAGTTGCATTTATCAGCAGTGACCTTTTTGTCGCCACCAAAACATGTATCAGCAACGACTTTTGTCGCTGCTAAAAGTCAAATTTTTTTTTAAAAAAAATTTACATCAGCGGCAACAAAAGTCACTGCTGAAAGTCACATTTTGAAAAAAAAAATAATAAATGGCAAAAATAATTTATGATGAAATCCAAGATTGGGGAAGACAGGTACAATCTGACCAGAAATTAACTCTAATTATACAACAGCTTATTACTCAGCTGGGAGGGATTGAAGGATACAGTCAAGAAAAGGGATGTTTGCACTTTAGCACTACAAAGGGAAGTTGGTTCTTGCCAATAAATCTACTAGAATCCCTTTAATTCTCAAAGATTATAATCACTCTCCTCTAGGGGGTCATTCTGGCTATCTTTGCACATATAAGAGGTTGGCTAAACTTTACAATTTGACAATGCATGGTCAAGTTATCCTTCAAATTGAAGAAAAATGGACAACAAAAATGCCATAAGAAATCACCTGAACAACAGCCTTTTCGCCAGTCAGTCATGGAAAACAAAAACAGAGGAGTTCTCATTGATAAAGCCCAACAATTACATGTACAATTAGGATAGAAGAGAGTACATGCATTACCTTAACTTTGTCCAGAATGACCAATGGTCCAGCAACACCAGATTGAGTTCTGTATTCTGAAACATAAAATATAACAGTTCAGGGAAAAAGGATATAAAGGCACAGCTTATCAATGTTGATTCATCAAAGAAAACGTTTTTACATCTTTTTCAATAAAGAAAAATAGTTCAGTATAAAGAGGTGCTTAATACAAAGGTCTTAACATTAAATTTTTTAGGAAGAATAATTTCAATAAAAAAATAGTCAAATATTATGAAGTGCTTAATGAACCAAGAGGCCTTAACAATAAAATTAAAACAAGAAGATAACTGACATGATACATACCCATTCCTATCACCAAAGTTCCCTCCTCCAAATCAAGATTGTTTGGAGTGACACCCATGTTTGAACTTGAAACAATGAGACAACAGAGAAATCATGTGAAAATCAATACATGCCAATTTTTTAAGGGTGATAAAAATACAAGTCAAATCATAGATACACGCAAAAGCCAATATTAATAGGAAATTGGTTCAGTAATTATTGATGTCTAAAGAAAGATGAAAATCACGGTATGAAAACAAGTCAAAGAACTAATTCTGAGCAAAGAACAGAATTCATATGCAACGATGAGTCCAATAGTACAAAACTTTTCAATTTATTACATTTTTATTAGTTATGAAAGTGAAGTACGTAGAAAGGATTTGCAAAAGCTTTTTCCTCAAGTCAATCATTAATCATCTAAGCGGCTAAACTAAACAGAACCTTCATTGTCTTCCCATTTAATTGAGTTAATCCAAACAGAAGAATCTGATTCTACTTCCAGAGATTGAAGGAATGAAACACATTTAGAACTCCTGGATGAATATTGAATAATACTCATTGCAAATCAATCAACGCAGTCACAAAATCTGATTTAAACAAATCAAACATCAAAACTGAATCTACTCTTAATTAGAGAGCATTAAACACCTAAACACATATCAATCCATAATCCTGACTTATGAGCCATGAAGAAATACAACATCAGAAGAATCTTTCATCAAGATCCACAAGTTCTGAATAGGGATTCGTTTAATCCTAATCTAAGACATTAAGCGGATTTACTCCCTTCAAGAACCATGACTCAGGCGCTGGCTCCTCTCTTAGTGAAGAATGAAAGTCTAGCTGCTCATGGATTTGACCATCAGAGAAGTTAGGATTTTAAATCTAGAGAATGAAATGGTGAGAGTAGGAAGACGCAGGAGCTCCACTTCGGACTTCGAAGAAGTGTGTAAATAAAGTGAAAGTCCAAGTAAAATTAATCTCCGAACCTGATATGGACCAAGAAAAAGAAAACTACTTGCTCCATGATGGAAGGGTGTTCAAACCTCGAAAAACAAATAAATGATACTAGAACCTCTGCGAATCCCCGAACTAATGAGATGAGCAAAAATTAAAATCGACAAGAATTCCACAAACAAAAGCATATATATCCGATCGAACTGAAAATGCGAAATTCTGCGCGATGAATGAAAATGTGAAATTAAAATCGATGAATTCCACAAACCAATTGAGATCGGTGAAATCCAAAAGCAGATGTGGAGAATGAAAAACAAAAAAATCAAATAAGCATAGATGTTTGAGGCAAATTGGTGGCACCTACATATTTATTGCCGAGGGTCTTGGATTCAATAAAGGCGGAGGTGGGAGTCTGACGCTACATGACTGTGAGAGTGCAGCAGCTCCGTGAAACCCTAGAAATAGTTCATGGGAGGAGGAGAGAACAAGATTCTGGCGGGGAGAGAAAGGGAGAGCAAGATTCATGAGGGTTTGGTTGGCGGGTATTTGGAAGGGAGGTGAAGAGAGATTGGGAAGGAGACTGAGAGTTCCAGAAAAACCCTACAAATTTATTGTATCAATATAAAAATTAAAAAAAAAAAGACAAAAAATTTATTGTATCAATATAAAAATTAAAAAAAAAAGACAAAACTTTCTGTAGCTACATTTAGTCGCCACTAAAACATACTTTTAGTGGCGACATATGAGAGTCGCCGCTGAAAGTATTGCGGCGACATTGTGTATGTCGCCATGGAAAGTATGACTTTCGGCGGCTACTTTCCAATGGCGCCGCTGAAAGTCATATTTTCCACGGCGACAATTGATGTTGCCACTGAAAGTCTAAAAATTTTTTTATAAATAAATAAAAAAAAGACTATTAGCCACGACAATAAATGTCGCTGCTGAAAGTATGACTTTCAGTGGCAACTTATTTAAGTCACCACTGAAAGCCATATTTTCCGCGGCGACTATGAATAGTCATCGCCAAAAGTATGACTTTCGTGGTGACGTCAATTGTCGCCGCTAAAAGTCCAAAAAAATTCTGCCAACACTTCCTCCCCGTGCCCAAATTTTTTTCTAAAATTTTTTATTATATCAATATTATAAATAATTTTTTTTTTTAAAAAAAAGACTATCAGCGACGACAATAAATGTTGTAGCGAAAAGTATAACTTTCAGTAACGACTTATTTGAGTCGCTACTGAAAGCCATACTTTCAATGGCGATTATGAATAATCGCCGTTGAAAGTATGACTTTCGGCGGCTTTTGGTGGCGACATTTAAAGTCGCCGCTGAAAGTATGACTTTCAGCGGCGACTTTAAATATCGCTGCCGAAAGTCATCATTGAAACTCTTTTTTTTTTTATAGTGTTATGAGATGCTTCATATGCTTAAATAAACAAAGTAATAATGTTAAAAACAAATTATGTTTCTGAGTCTTCAACCTTGTCTATATCCTATTAATATAGTTTTAGTAGATGACGAATCCAACTCCAAGCAAACAACATCCACTATCTCTCTGCATTCTCATAATAATAATAATGGTGGTGGTGGTCAGGGGCGGACCCAGAAAATAATTAAAGGGTGGGCACTATTGGCTGGGGGTATTCGGAGGCAGCGCCCCCGATAATTTTTTTTTAAAGCAAAATTTTAAACGCATTAAAAAACAAAAGAATATAAAGGGAAAAACAAAGCTTAGTACAGAAATAATAAAGTTGAACATTAAATAAGTTCAAGTATATATATTACAATAACAAAAGTATATTACAATAATTACAATGTTATCTTTCTAGACCTTATTTTTTGAAAAACAAGCTTGATTTATAATGAATGAAGAATTTGCAAAGTGTAAGCCTTGAATAGCCTAATAGCCTGATTTATGTTTGACATTTTTTTGCAAAGGAAGGCATTATTTCTTTCTTTCATTATGTTACAAGAGACCCAAAAAAAAAAAATTCTTCATTCATCAAATCAAGGGGGGGCACGTGCCCCCCTTCTCTCCTACCTAGGTCCGCCAATGGTGGTGGTTACTACAATACATAGTTATTGCTTTCACGTGCATTTTGCGTAGTAGTACTAGTATTGCTTTCACATAGTTTTTACAATTCGTAGTTATTGCTTTCACATGTGCATTTTGCGTGGTAGTAGCAGTATGCTTTCACGTAGTTATTACGATATGTAGTTATTGCTTTCAAGTGCATTTTACCTCAAATAATGTAGCTCCTTTGCGCACTAATATAAGACCTCTTTTATATCATTTTGCACTACGAACAAAATACTATTATATTAAGGACCAGAGATAGTATTTATGTTTCACTTATTTGCATTTATCATACACAGTTACGGTTTTCATTTTAACA
Source organism: Acacia confusa (assembly GCA_037074495.1). Classification (NCBI taxonomy): domain Eukaryota; kingdom Viridiplantae; phylum Streptophyta; class Magnoliopsida; order Fabales; family Fabaceae; genus Acacia; species Acacia confusa. The sequence continues at coordinate 12,409,609 of CM073514.1, forward strand.
CTTGACATTATTAACATCTATAACAATCAATATTGTTGGTGGCTCCTTTCTAGACCTGGACCATCTCAAAATCTGCATTATTTGAAAAATTTTATTATAATAATTTGCAAAGTTATGTGGGGAGTCGGATTTAGATTGTAAGGAAACAGAACAACTTGAAGATATATGCTAGGCCATGTGCAAGAGCTGTAAGCTACTAAATGAATAAGCTACTCAGGTTTGGCTCTCAATATCTTGTTTTGAACCTAAATTTCTTCTTCATTTAATATCAAAATGCTCTCCAGAAAAATTCAACCTAAATTAATAAAAGATACAGTAGTAGTTTTTTTACCCAAAAAAGAAAAGATACAGTAGTTTGTTAACTGATAATTCAGAATAATAGTTTTGCTTCCCATGTATCTCATAATCTGCTGAGAAATTATTTGCCAAAATCAATACCATGACAGATAATTTGGCGTGAATAACAAGCCAAATGTGAATGAAATTGATGAAATGTTTTCAATTTCAGCAATACAGTTTGTATTTTTTTTTTAGAAAAAAGAGAACTAATTTGATAATTTTCAGCCTCTTCTTGTGAAGTTGAGTTCTGGAACTTGAATTTTCTTTTTTATTTCAAGAAAAATCTCTAGACATACAAAATATAAGTAGAAAGAGATAAAAAAAAATCTTTGAAAGTTATTGTAAGTTGTAAATGTAATACATAAAATTTCTATTAATCATAAATCTTTATTTTGATAAATAATTAATATTAAATGAAGGTGAATATGTGTCTCGAAATATTGTAATTCATTTTAATTATAATTTTAGGCAAATTTCCTCATGAAATTTATACACAAATGGTAGGATTTGAGACTACATATAAGGGAAATAAAATGAGACATAAATTAACACATAAAATAATGGTTATTTTGTAACCAAAGAAGGCAAGAAAATATGATGGAAATGCTTAAGAAAAATTAAAGAAAATTAGCAAATACTAAATGGCACATAAGCTTGCATTAATTAAAGATAAATTGCAACATGATTAGAGATAATTAAATCATCAAAATAGGATTGTTATATTTTGAAAATATCAAGGGCCTAAGAGATGAAGTTAAATTGCTAATAATGCTCTAATGACTTTAATTAATTAGCAAACCAATTAACCTAAGATATTTGCAATAAAAATGAAATTAAGCACATGATTAAAGAATTAATCAAAGCTTATTATTAATGCCCCAAAAGTTCACATTTTCATCTAGCATGGTGGATGTCACACCCTAAAAACCAGTGGAGTGACTTATTATGGAATGTGAGGGAAACTCACACTCCTTAAGCCATAGGACTTAAAAGGGTTGTCATACCTTATAACCTTAATCAGGAATATATAGTTACTATCTCTAATTTATATCTACATATTCCATGATCATCAAAACATATTAAACGCATTATAGAAATAGCGACAGAAATTCCTTTGCAAGCTAAACTTCCTAAAAATCCTTGAAATGACAAAATGACAATTGAAGCTTTACTCCATCATTATACTTGCATATACATATGTTCAAAACAAAAGAAAGATAAGGACCCTGCCTATAGTCTACGTGGAGCATCTAGCTTTTGATAGTAATACAATATAATAGTGTAAATTTATGATTACATCACGTAGTAGCACTACAAAATAAGCTAGTGAACTTTAAATTTTGAGAAGGCTCTTCATTGCTCGGTCGGAGGTACAGGGTCAGCAACACTTTCTGAACGAAAACAAATTTTTCTAGTGAATAACGTCCCATTTACAGGATTTAATAAAAATACAGAAGAAAATAATTTAAATATTTTTATCCTTTCGGTAATAACAACATGACAATAAATTACAATTTCTATATCATATGATCATAATTAAAAAACAGAACTCTATATAGGATTATGAATCAAATAATTAGAACTACGTAATAAATTGTTTTGTTTCACAGAACCAGTTTAAAATAGTAAATCTCAAATCTCATCCAATTGTAGGACTTCTATAGAACGGATAGCAAGCATGGACACATAGTCCACGAAGGTAACTAACCAATCGTAGCTGAAGGCTATGAAAACAAGCGTGGACACACAGCCCACGAGAGTAAGTAACTAAACAAGCTTAGGTACAAGACCCACGAATAACAAGCGTGAGAATAAATCCCACGAATATCAAGCGTGAGTATTATGCCCACAAATATCAAGTGAGCTCGAGGTTGACCATGGTGCACTAAAGATTAACAGTATTGCTATTAGTAACCAGTGTTCTATATCGAGTCCTTTTAAAAGCATTTACAAGCATGCATGAGGCTAATTTATCAAAAGAAATAAAAAAGGCATCCTTTTAAGCTATAGATGGATTGAATCCAATAATCCATAACAGAATGCCCCAGCATAAAGGTTTGCAACTAATATCTCAAAACTATACCTTTCCAAATTCCATTCATAAACATTCTTTATTCTTCACCATAAGCTGTCATATTTTCCATTTAGAAAATTATTTCACCATATCCATGAATAAAACATGTTTAATCAAATGTTATAATTAAGATACAAAGAATATTAATAAATACAACTTCCTTTCAAAAACAAACTAGAATAACTGAAATACTTTAAATGACACAATAATTAAGATTACAAGAATAATTATATTAAAATACGTGTGAATCTATTAAAAACTGTATATTGAGATAAAAGAAAAACATATTCATAAATTAATTGGGACGTTATTCACTCACCTGTAAAGCTTATGCTATAACTCTTTCTCCAACTTATCAGTTTCCAAATTATTTACTCCTTCTCCTCCTAAAACCCAAATAAATACATCAATTATAGATTTGCATGAAATTATCTATTTTCACTTTCAATTCAAATTCTCCATGTCTACCCAATTGTAGCTTATACAACAATTGACATAATTTCCAATTTACAATAATTAAAGAAAATAGGAAGACTTAAACTTTAATCCCTTTCATAGTTCAAATAATAGTGGAACTTCACTACTCTTAACCAATAAATACATATATATATCTAGTTCCATTCTTTCCTCAATTTAGCCGCAACGACTAACAAAAATTCAAGCTTACCTCTCTTAGAAAGAATCAATAAAGACCAACTAAAAATGGGGCCAACACAAAAACATGGCTTCCACACTTAAAGTGAACACAACAAACTTTTTCTTCTTTTTCCCCTGTTTTGGACGTACAACAACATGGAAATAAAATGATCCAATCAACACATAAAGGCACACATCCACAACACCACCCAACAAGCACAGATGAATAGCAAAGTGAAAGAATGATGGACAATTCATAGATCCCCTCACCTAAACACTAACAGCCATTGGAAAAAAATACCAACACTGAATATCTAAAAGAAAAAACCTTGAAGTCCCTCCTTTATGATATTCCTTCCACCTAGAATAGCCTCCTAACTACCTACTTTCTTTAACCAACCAGCAGCAAAACAAAATCAGTATTCGATCTTAAATTTCCAAACATCACAGCAGCAAACAAAACCAAAGAAAAACAATATGCTGCACATTTGAATCTTCATAAATACCATGGATAGTTGAAGCTTACCTACACAATCATGCCATATTGCACCAGAAATATATAAGAAGATGAAGATTCCTTTAATCCCTCACCAAATCACCCCTGGACAGAACCAACTGAAGAAGGAAGTGACCCAATAGACCAGAATAGAGGAAAAAAACGGCAGGAAACTTTTGACAGGAGGAGACGAACGCGGACGGTGAAAGAATATAATACCCTAAAATTAGTATTTCTCCTAAGTATCATATTTTGGCAAGTGATACCTATTAGAATAAGAGAGTATGTTGTCTCTAAATTTTAATTGATTTATTATCATTTTTAGGGAAATTTTTCTTTGGAATCTAATAAATCCAAATCCAATTTTCTAATCTTCAATTAGGAAACATAAAATACCCTACAATTAATATTTTAACATCTAGTTTTAATATAACCAAAGATAAGCCATAAAGGAGTATGAAAATAATATGTGAAATAAAAATCACATTAAATAACAACAATTTCCTATCAAGAAGAGCAAGATAAGTAAGGGAAACACTTAATTAAATTAAGACAATTAGTAAATATTATAAGGCACCTAAGCTTGCATTAATTAGAAATTAATTGCAACACAATTAGGGATAAATAAAATCATCAAGAAAAAAAGGGGCTGTAAAATAAAAAATGTCAAGAAATAAGGATGATATTAAATTACAAATAATGCTCTAATTACCTTGAATTAATTAGCAAACTTAATAAGCCTAAGATATTTGAAATAAGAAGGGAATTAAACACATGATTAGGCTAATTAATTGTGCCCCAAAAGTCAACAATTTGGGCTAGCCAATGGAAACCAAGTGGTTTGAGATTAATTAAGCTTAAGCCTTCAATTAGATAAAGTAACCAATGATGGTTATATTTAAGAAGATTTAAGCATTTGATTAGGGAGTTAATTAAACCTTGCTAATCAACTTTGAAAAGTCAACAAATGCAACTCCAATCAAAGGACAAGATTAAGTTTCATAAAGGTAGATTTGATGGCCTTAATAAATCACCTAATTAACTTAAATCCATGAGATAATAAATGAACCAATGAGAGACTTCTCTTCTTGATTTTGTGAGACAATTAAAACACAACCAAGAGAGGGGGGTAGGGAGGACGGATGGAGTATCTTGGAGAGGAAGAAGGAAAAGCTACAAAAATCTAGATATTAATCTTTCAAACACATGTTGCAATTAAAGTCAAGGTTAAGGTACATGTGTAAGGGATATTTTGTAAAAATGGAAGAGGATAGAATGGAGGGGGCGGTTTGGTGTGTGTGTGTGATTTAGGAAAAATTAAATGCCTCTTGTGTCCTCAACCTTTCCCTAGCTATAAATAGAGGGGCTTGACTCTTCATTCTTCACAACAAACTCATACCAAGATTGGTGAGTTTAAGAGGAGAGTCAAGCAAGAAGGAGGAAGGAGTTGCAAGAGTCTTCAAGAGGTAAGCTCTAGTTCTTAAATTCCTTGTCTTTAATTTTTATAAGTTCTTAGTATAAATGTTAGTTTAATCTAGGAAAAAGGAAATAAAATTCCTACTCTTGTTTTTAGGCCTCATTGCATTGAAAGATTCCTGAAGAGGTAAAAACATGGTAGGGAATAATGTTCGTAAGTTCTTGGAATTGTGAAAGTTGTAGAATTTTTTGTTCTTAAATCTTGGACAGGCGGTGAAAAAGATGTTATGATTTTATGTAGCAAATGAAGTTATAAAATCATGAAATTTTCTAGGAAGAAATTAGACATTTAGGGATTTCTATCCATATATAACACGTAATTTTTAGGATTTTGTACAAAAACATGTGAATTTTCCAAGTTAGCCCATGTCACTAAACTAGGAACTGGAACACAGCTGAAGAAAATTAAAACTGGGAATGATATGGTTAAACTGAGTTAAAGCCATTATTTTTCCTTAAAAATATACTTGTTAAGGGAAATTTGGGTTTGGCTTCACATCATTTTTAATTTTGTACAATTAGTTATGATTTTTTAAAGTTGCTGAAAAATCTGCCCAGAAAATCCAGCATTTCGTTTTTTAAGAAATGTAAGGGTAAAATTGGAATAATAAATCCACTAGGGGTAAAAAGGTAAATAGTGGAAAGAATATCTCATAGGATGTCATTCTAAGATATATGGCATTCATTATATGATAATGATACTATGGGATATCCGGAAAATCATAAGGCGTACCGAACAAACGAACATATCACTACCCGAACGGACTAAGGTACAGAGGCGTGCTGTAACCTTAACACTTATGCTTGAAGTATGCTTATATGTGAGAGATAATTTCATAGAGTCATGATCGAGACTTGGTCTTGAGTCATGCACCGTGATTAAGACTCTGTCTTTAGTCACTATTAATATATTCAGCCATATACGAGTTATAGTCTTGATAACACTGTTGAGTTTTCTTAGTGCTGAGGACACGAGGAGCTGTCGTGGCACTGGTTAATGCAAACGGGGATATACTTTACATGTGCTGTGTGTTATGTACTGTTGTGATATTGTAACTTTACATGTGTTGTGTGCTATGTATTGTTAAATGTTGTAATGTTATGAATATCTGTCATACATGTATTGTTTACTTGAGTTTGAGGTTAATCGTTACCTGAGGTCCTATGGGCATTGGACCTCAGCTCTTACAATAGCTTCAGGGTCTGGAGGATCGAGGGCTGATGACCGGGGTAAGCAGCACGCCAGAAGATACGGTCGGAGATTTTTATTTTGGGATGCATATTATTATATTCGGATGAATGTACTATTAATATAACTGACCTAAAACACCATAACTAGTTGTTATAATGTATATTAGTTACTCATTTATGTGCTTTGACACTCTACTTTGGTAAAATATATTATTCCAGTTTAGAAAAATGGGGTGTTACAACGTATAGTGATGGTGGTGGCACGTGGATGAAAAGAATGAAGGAACAGAGATGAATGAAGTAGGCTAGGGTTTGGTTCAAAATCGTGAAGCTTCTGCGTTGTCATTGTTCCACGAAAAAGCCTGTGCAAAGAGAAAAAGAAATCTGATGTTAATTTAGTTTTTTTTTTTTTTTAAAAATAAGGGTATCTTGGCAATTTCCACTAGGTTGAGGCAAAAAATAAAAAAAATAAAAAATAAAAATCACACCTTGTCTCAATGAAGATTTGAACCCGAGACTCAAGGGACCTTTGATAATCACCAATACCATTAGGCTACAAGCTTCATCTTGACACACAGCTACAATATAAATAATTTGTGTGTGTGTGTGTATAATTAGCATATAATCATATAATTTAATTAATTAATTAATTTTATTTTCTTGAGCCATTACAGGGGAGTAAGGAGAACCAAGTATTTTGAGAGATTATCGAAGGAATTAAGCTTAAGCCTTCATGCAATTAAATTAACCAATGACAATGATAATTAAGAAGCATATAAGCACTTAATTAAGATGCTAATTAAACTTTGTTAATCACCTTTGAAAAGTCAACAATTGCTAAAAGTGGAGATAAATCACCAAGAGGGGGGTGAATTGGGGATTTTTAAAATTCTTTTTCAAGTTTTGTTTTAAAGGCGAATAAACAGGGTAGAATAGAGTTCAAGGAAGAGAAGAAAAACACAAAGGATTATATTGGTTCGGCCCAACTCTATGGCCTACGTCCAGTCCTTAGGCACCCTGAGTATTTCACTAAGTCACTTGATTACACCGTCTGTACCTCTGAAACAATTCTCACTCTAGAACTTGCTCCCCCTTACAAGTTGTAATCAATGACCCCAAATCTTCAAGTCCCCTGACTTGAGATTGTTTATAATAAATGAAGATACAAATAGCAAACTCTCTTCAAGAGCCGATAATGATGAATACTGAAGTTCAATAGTATCTAAAGATACTCTTTACAGAAAACTCAAGAGTAGATGAACAAATTTAATGCTTTTTCGATTTCTAGCTCAATGGCTGTTGAGAAGAATTGAATGCTGCTCTATTTATACTTAGAGTGTAATTAATAACTGTTGCAAGCATTCATATGACCGTTGGAAAAGTTTCCTATCTATTGGAAGCACTTTTGGTCTCTTCTCTTTCTACTCTTTGTTCATTCTTGTGTTGGAAGGATAAATGCTGACTTCCTTATGTTTATAGCCATTGGAACGTCAATGTCTTGAATAAGTGAATGTCTCTTTATCCTTTTTGCATCGTGCAGAGCTTGGTAGTTCATATTGTGGCAAGTTAGGTGGCCTTGCATTTAATGCTCTGACAAGACTCTTGCTTTAGTAAAAACAGCTCTCTTGATCTGCTTAAATCATCTGTAAATTAGCTGAAATACACTAACAAACATGTTAAACATATCTGGTAATGTTGATAATTAATATTAGAAAGCATTCAGATCATTCAACAAGCTTTACATAGATTTCGCAAATTTGAATTATCAGTAGACACGACCCATACTCGAGTTTGTGCATCAATACTCGAGTTTGTCACTATACACTTAAGTCTATACTCGAGTTTCCTTTTTCCAGAGAGGAAAGTCATGATTTGAGCTATGGAACTTCAGTTTTACTTAGACCAATATTCGAGTATACAATCCATACTCGAGTTTTGGACTCTTAATGAAAATGTGTCCAAAACATCAAAACTAGAGTTTTCATTTAAAACCGGAGTATTGAAACCTTTGAAAATCATTGATGCTCTCTGTATGACTCGATACTCGAGTTTTCAAATCCATACTCGAGTATGTGATTCTATTTTGAAGTTCAGAGAGAACATCAGCCAATATGAAACTGAAGTTTTCCAAACTGGAGTTTATAAATGTAATAAAATTTTTGATTATCTTTCCTTGGTCCGATACTCGAGTATCTTAATGTCAAACTCGAGTTTTCATTTGAAAAATGAAAACATTTGAATTTTGGAGCCAAGTGGGAAAACTGAACTTTTCACATTCCAAAACTGGAGTTTTCGAAACTTGAGTTTTCATTTCTTTGAAAGATACTGAAGAGTCTCTTTGGCCTATACTCAAGTTTTCAAACCAATACTCGAGTATGCCCTGATGGAAAACTTGTGATGCTCTCTGTAAGTCCCAATACTCGAGTTTCCACTAGGAAACTGCGGTATTGCCTTTGATCATTAACGTTGAGCTTTTCTCTGTTAGACTAATACTCGAGTATTGCTATTGATACTCGAGTATTGCCTCAAATAGCAAGTTTTTGCTTTCTTGAGACAACGCTTCAATCTTTGTTTTACAATTGATTGTTATCATCAAAACCCATAGAGAACTAACAATTGCAACAAAGATCAAAGGCTAGGATTTGTGCACATGTAATGACATTCAATGGTCCAAGTTAATTGTCTAAATTAAGCTTAATCCCCTCCAAAATAAATCATCCAATGAAAGCATTAGATCATTGGATGATTTACACATGGAAAGATTAATCAATGGCTAGGGAAGGGATGAGTATGTCGACCAAGAGGTGGAGGGGGAGTATGGAGTTTCATAAAGTGCTTTTTTGATCTAATGGATGAAAGGAAAAAAAGCAAAATTAGAATTCCATAAATGTGACCATTTGAACCTTGGGTATTTTGCTATAAATAGGGGTGTTTCACCTCTTCATTCTTCACACCAACACAAGTAACATCTGATCATAAGTGAGAGTGAGAGGTGGAGTTCTTGAAGCAAGAAGGAAGAAGAAGAAGTAAGTTTTTGAGGTAATTCTTGAGCTTAAGCTTTTAAAATTGTAGTTTAATTTAGAAAAATGTAGGAATAATTTTATTTCATGTTTGGAAGTCTCCATTGCTTTTAAAATGAAAAATGGAATGAAAAACATGTTGGGAAATAAATTTTGGAGTCAAAAGATCCAAGTGGTGAAAGTTGGGAAAATCCTAGATTTCAGTTTTCTGGAATCAGTCATTGTGAGGACGTGTTTTTATGGAGTAAATGATTTTAAAAAATTATGAAATTTTCCTAGAATAAAGTATACATCTAGGGCTTTTTTATATAAAATTTGGAACGTTTCAAGCTTTGTGCAAGGAGACACAAATTTTTTAAGCTAAGCTTTGTTTTCTGGATGTTAATTTGGACAGTGGTTGTTATTCATGAGTTTTGGCCATTAAAATTGTGTTTAAAAATCCTGAAAATTTTCAGAGTTATAATAGATATGAAGGGATTTCCATACATGTATAACATGTAATTTTTGGGATTTTTTACAAAATGATGTGAATTTTCCAAGTTAGCCTATGTCTTTGAACTGGGAACTGGGGCATTGGTTAAAGAGATTAAAACTGAGAATTTCCTAGTGATTTTGAGTTAAATGTGTTATTTTTCCCTAAAACTAGAGTTTTAAAGGGAAATTTTGGCTTTGGTTTCACATCATTTCTATTTTTGTACAATTAGTTATGATTTTTCAAAGTTAGTGAAAAATCTGGCAAGAAATGCTTAAATTCCGTTTTTGAGGAAATGTAAGGGTAAAATTGGAACAATAAATCCACTAGGGGCAAAAAGGTCAATAGTGGCAAGAATATCTCTTAGGATATCATTCTAAGATATATGGCATTCATTATAATATCATAATGTGATAATGGTATTATAGAATATCCGGGAAGGTCAGGAATTTGTACCGAAAGAGAATCATACTAGGCAGAAAAAGGTACGGACGCGTAGTGTAACTTTAACTCTTATGTGTCTGTAACATCCCAAATTCCATGTTCGAAAATCGTGTCTGTCGACACTTAGTTTTAAGAAAATCAACAGAGTTTGAGATGCTACAGCTTAGAGTACTGCAGAAGTGGATAGCGTGCGCTAAGTTCCGGACAACGAGTATCTGATATAAATGCCCAGACATGTGATGATGCCTGACATAAGCTGGATATATTAAATATCCCAAAGGAATATTCATGTGATACAATTTACAGAGATTAAATACAATTCTCTGATAAAGAAAGTCTTAAACTAGACCTTCGGCTTGGGATCTAACATCAGTTAATCAAACAATTTGGCCAGGTTGGTGTTCAATCTAATGGGAGTCTCACCAACTCTGTGGCAACTTGTGACAACCCACTTATGAACCCTTCCTTAGTTTAAGCACCAAATAGTCTGAAATAACTTTGTTAAATCCGTGCCAGAATACTCTGCCAGAAACTAAGTCCTAATAACTTCTACCGACCTTCGTCTTCGACCGCTGCCTCTTCACGGCTCTTTCCACCGACACCTTCTCTATCCCGGTTTCTTCCCTGTACTATTCATTAAGACTGAGGTCCAATGCCCATTGGACCTCAGGTAACGGTTAACCTCATGCTTATGTAAACAGTATATGACAGATATCACAATAGTAAATTCACAATTATAACTTTCCAAATCATAACAACAAGTAACATAACACAGTCACTGCAATATGTATGTTACCCCAATCTGCACATAACCAGTGCCACGATGGCCTATCATGTCCTCAGCGCTAGGAAAACTCAACAGTGTTATTAAGACTATAACCCCGTATACAATTCAATATTCATGAGCAATTTCAAAACAGAGCTTTAGCATGTGAGAACAACTATCATATATAACCATATCATAAGCATAAGAGTTAAGGTTACAGTATGCGTCTGTACCTTCGTTTGACGGGTTTTTGGGTACGTTCGTCGTTGGTACACGTGCACAGTCTATCCTAAAAGAGTAATATCGTCTCAATTAATTCTTAAACAATATTTCAAGAGACACCTTGGCCACACTTGACATTTTTACCCTTGAAGGATTTATTTTCAATTATTTCCTCATAATTTTCGGAAAAAACACTGGTACAGAATTTCTGGGCAGAATTTCGCCTAACTTCGAAAAATCATAACTAATTCCAGAAAAATAAAAATGAGGATCCGTAAAATTTTCCAGAATCATTAAGATCTCTATTTTTAAGGAAAAATACTGGAACTTACCCAGAACTCATGGATAATTCCCAGTTTCCACAATTCAAACTGCTGTCCAGAATTTCGCCCAGAAAATGCAGCTTAACTTCTGGAATTTATATCTTTTTGCACAGAACTTCAATTGACACAGTCTTTATATATTTAGAAAGCCCTACATGTCTAATTTCACCATGAATTTTCTCAGAATTTTAGAACATCATCTTCTTCATAAAATACTGGAGTTTTTACCCCTGACTCCAGGAATCACTAATTGATGAAATTTTGCCAAAGCTTCGCTATTTTGATCATAATCTTCCAAAATTTTTGCTATAACTTCTTCTTCATCAAATTTTCGAAATAAAGCCATTGGAAACCATAAAAACATGAAAATAAAACTGGAATTGGAAGATTGATGATCTAAACAACATTTCTAGCATTTCTACTTCATAACTAAGAACTTAAAAAACTAAAAACTCTCTTACCTCTTGAAGAACACTTGCTCCTAACTTCTTGAAGCTCCTCACTCTCTCCCTTGTTCTCTATATTTTCGGTTATGCTTTGAGGAATTGGTGAGGAAAATGTGAAGAGGAGGGCTTCTATTTATAGGAGAAGGTGATAGCACTTTTGTAATTTTCCCTTTGCCTTCTAGCCATTGGATTCTTACTTGGGGAAGAGGTTTTAATTCTATCCCTCCACCTCTCCCCAATTCGTCCCTCTCTCCTTCCTCCTTCTAGATTTTCTTTTGCTTTGTCCCCAAGACATTCAATTTATCCCCTAATTACTCCAAATGCTAATTTAGTTAGGTGTAAGTTGGTGTTTTAATTCAAAATCCAATTTCACTTTTGGAATCCTAATTTTATTATTAGATTTATGATGATTTTTAATTCCCAAAACACTTAGGTATGAATCCTAAAAGTATACGAAAATGTTTTTGGGAATAGCCAAGTTGAAGCTCATAGTTCACTTAGTTCAAATATGTACTTATTTTCAATACTCAGTTCCAATATTTCAAGATATAATTTAATTTCTATAGACTCTCATCTAATTTCATTTAATTAAATTAATAACAACTTGCTCACTAAGTCAAGCAACTTGCTCCCTAAGTCTTTGAAGCTTCTTCCATACACCACTTACTTGACTTATTTAAAATTACTTTTCCCTTCTTGCTTTCTTAGAGAAACCGTCCCCCCTATCTTTAATTATCCAATTGTGTTTTTAATGTTCTCACATTTTAAAGAAGATAATTCCCTCATTGGTCCACTTAGATCTTAGGTTTTAGGATTAATATCATATGTTTCTTCCATTATTTGTGTACCATTAAATAAGGATTTTTTGTTTCTTAGAGATTAATTAGGAATAATTAGTTAAATCCCAATTTTAATCTCCAATATAGTGTTTTAGGGGTTACCAGACTTAACGTAACTACCAAAATTTAACAAGGTTTCTAATTTAATTTTGATGATTAACAATTCCTTGTATGCTAATTAATATCATTTGGTCTTAAATTATGACCTTAAAAACTTAATCATTAACTAATTTCAAAAATTAATAAAGTATCTCAATTATTGCAATTTCAATTGCCTAGTAATTGTTGTCAATTCCCTCTAATTGCTTTTATCATCCTCTGATGATTCTAATCGTTGAAATTATTTTTTATACTAAATTATAATAATCTTAGGATATTTTATGATCCTTAATAAGGTTGAATTTTGGATTCATTAGAATCCAAAGAAAATTCCCCTAAAAATGATAATAAATCAGTTAAAAATTTAGAGACAACATACTCTTCCATTTTAATAATTATTTAGTTGCCTCTTAGGATTGCTCACAATATTATCAGAGTGTTTTATAACCCTTAACTTCACTTAGAAATTTTTAGCTCTCTATTCTTCCTAATTTCATGAGAAATTACCTTTAGAAAATAAGATAATTATTTCTCTAGTTTTGAGACCACATATTCACCTATTGTAATAGGTGTTATTTATCAAAATATAATATTTACATGTATTATGAAAGTTGGGGTATTACAGTGTCTTATATAATTATATATGACTGTTTGATTCATATTGAGTAATGGACAAGACGAGGTCTTGGGCCATGCACCGTGGCTAAGACTCGGTCTTAGGTCACATGTTTGTATACGTTCAATTTAATTGTGGATTTAGTTTGATGCGGGTTATAGTCTTGATAATACCACTTATATATTTTTCTAGCACTGAGGACACATGGATTCGTGGCACTGGTTAGTTGCAAACACTATTGACATGTATTTGTTGTGTGCTATGTAATGTTGTTGTTGTTGCATACATCTACTGTGTGTTATGTATTGTTATTTACTGAATGTAATAAATATCTGTCATATATATTGTTATTACTTGAACATGAGATTCAATGGCATTGAATCTCAGACTTGACCCTAGCTTCAAGATTTGGAGGATCAGGAGCCGGTATAAAGGGTAAGATGCACGCGTGAAGACTTGGCTTGAGTTTTATTTTGGACCGCATTTATACTTTTAGATATTCAATATTTAAATACTCTGATTATTGTATCGTTATTATACTGACCGGATATGCCGCAGTTAGTTTAAATTTGTAGCCACGAATATGTATTAGTAGTCACTCGACACATACGCTCTAACGCTTTACTCTGATGATATTCATATTTACTTTATGTTTATATACATGGTAAGTAGTATGGAATTAGGGGTGTTACACCAAAAAGCCATCACACTAGACAACGATGTGGAAAACAACTTTCTCTAATTTTTCACTTGATATTGAAGTTTGATTGAAAACTCTACCAAATTTAATGAACCCATTAGAATAATAAAGCAAGAGAATAAAAGGCGGGGAAAAAAACAAAAAAGAAAAAAAGAAAATAATTCACTGCTTGTATTTACTCCTAATTATCAGATTTTGCAGAAGATCTATTAGTTATGGTCATACTCATACCCCATACTTATTTATTATGAAGTGATAAAAAAAATTCGGATCAATTTGCATATTAATTACCAATCAATTATTTGCTTTAAGCAAAATCTGAGCTACAAGGCATTTCAATTATAAATGTTTTCCAAGTTGATGGATAACTTGTCCCCTATAATAGACCACGGGGAGCAGAGCACGCTCGCCAATTAAAATGCCATAGCATCAGAAAATGACATTGAAAAAAAATTTCTTGCTATCTTTGAACTAGCATAAGAAGGACGGGGAAAGTTTGTTTCTCACTCCTTCATGTTTGTTTTTGTGTTAAGAGACAGATAATCGAATTATATACTTAAAGAAAACAAATCCAATTGGTTAAGGGTAATAAATATGTCGGAAATGAACTATTTTTCCCAAACATGCCTTTATTTATAAGGGTGCAAGTAAGAAAGAGAAATAGAGCAATAATGGAAGGAAGCATAAAAGAGAATGCAGTATAAGAAAAAAGATGAAGAAATAGAATAGAATTAATTGACGGAAAAAATTGTAAAAATGCATTAAATGTTTAAAAAATTATAAAAAGGATCAATGTTATTTAAATTCCAATCTCTTATAAAAAAACCGGAAGGAATATTACTTTATACTTACTCTCTTATACCCTGATTCTTGTAGCTTACTACAAGCGGTGCTTATGATTTTTTTTTTTTTTTCAATTGTTTGGGTGAGCATCTTTATAAATCTTTGTAGTCCCCCCAAGTCATGTGCTTAGCGTTAATGGGTGATTGAATACAGTGCATGCGAAAGAGAATACATTGATACCAATATAAGGTTGGTTTAGCAGTGTAAGGCTTTACCATATCTCTTTGAGTCGCTAGTTCAAGTGCCAAATGATACATTTTTATTGGGAGAGACAACTATAAACACTAAAACTAGACTCACGGTTACTTAGATACTTGTAATAAAATCCAAAAAAGGCACTGCATACCAAGATATTATAAAAATTACATTAATTGGACCATTCATTTAGCTTGTGTGTGAACATGACTATGCCTCACTTTCACCGGAAATGAACAAGTCGACCCGCGAGCGAATTGAAGAACTACGGAGAAGACAGCGGTGCACAATGTCGGTAGGGAAGAGTGAGGGTGACTGCTGCGAAGGCGTGGCACAAGGAAGAAGTGAGGGAGGAAAAGGGCAAGTGTTCAAGGAGGGAGAAGCAGAGGGAAGATTGGTAAGCAAAGGGGCGGGAGAGCTACGGGTGTTGAAGAAGGAGAAGCAGAGAATTATTGGTAAGCAGAAAAGAGTTACGGTTTGGGTTATAAAAGTATAAAAGGCGCCCTATTGAACAAAAAAGACGCCTTACAATATTAAAAAAAATTAAAAGGCGCCCTATTGAATAATAAGGATGCCTTACAATATGAAAAAAATTTTATAAGCTTATAAAAGGCAACCTGTACATATTATAGGGCGCCTTTAATGTATAAAAGGCGACCTATATATCTTATAGAGCGCCAAAAATCAACAAAAAAAATTTATTGCACACATCTGTTGCTGCCGCCAAAATAAAAATAAATGAATTCCACTTTTGATGCCCTAAATTTATATTTAGGGCGCCTAAAATATTTTTAAGGCACCCTAAACTTATTTAGGGCGCTTAAAATTAATGTTTTGGTGGCAAAAATTATATTTTTGGCGCTAATTTGGATATTTTCCTGACAAAAGTTTTAAAATTAATTTTAGGCGCCCCAAATATAAATTTAGAGTGCCTAAAATTTTAGGCGCCCTAAACTTATATTTGGGGCGCCCTAAGACTCCGTCTATATTTTTTACTTCCTTTTTTAAAATAAAGATGTCTTTTAGAGAAGTAATATCTACTTTTTGCAGTAGTGAATGTTGGAAACCATTTGAATTTTATGACAATTTTAATGCTTTTAACTAACTTTATTGGTTTGTGAAAATTAGTGGTTGGTACCTTATAATAAGGACTAGAGGGAGTAATATTAATGCCCATCATGCATCTCAATAAAACAGGTTTGACATACATAAATAACCTTCTTTATAAATCTTGTTTTGAACCTAAATTTCATCTTCATGCAATTCCATAAAACTCTAAAAAACTGTTGAAATAAAATATACAAATCATACAATACTATCTCATGTCTTCATATAAGATCCAATTGATTAATTTTGATAAATTAAAGAAACTAAATAAATTATCTTAAAGTATTTACATTTATCATTTTCTCCAAATTAATTTTTTTGACTTATAAAATATATATAATCTAATGATACACATAAGTATTTCAAAGAGATCATGTAATACATGATATAATTAAATAATTTATTTTGTTTTCTTAATCTCTCCAAATTAATCAACTATATATCTTAAACTAAGGACCAAAGGTAGTAGTATTTTATCAACTAAACTACTCATAATCTTTGTAATAATAATAGAGATGTATAAATCCAAAAACTAAATACCTATTTTAATATCAAATGTGTCACCTTTGAGAAATAGGCTGTTAACGTCAATAATTCACGCAATTCAATTCTTTTTTTTATTTTTTATTATCATTTGGCTTGTAGGCATCGTCGTAAATTGAGTTCTATTGATCACTCTCTCCATTCTCCCTCCATTAAATGAATCCACAATTAGATTAAGTTTCAATAGTTGAGATTGAGATTTAATATTATCTAAAAGTATTATTATAACATTAAAGATAATAAAAATCTATTTAATATCTGACATGTGAAAGTTGTTAGGGCTTTTTTTGAAATTTTGTTGCTTAATTGGGCCCTAGGAAGGATTTTCCCAAAAAGAAAATATGAGAGCAGTGATTAATGATGCTAAAATACTTTTAAATGTCAAAATTTACGGTGGATCTACAGATTTATGGAGAAAATTAGGTTTCATGTAGTTGTTCTTGATGACTAGATTTTTTAAAAAAGATGTAAGTAGTCGCCTATGGGAATTAAGAAGCCTCTTCCAGTTCAACATTTGAAACATACTTATAGCGCCCCTATTTCCTAAATGTATTATGAAGTCCAATTATGAGCCTAGGGTTCTTATTAAACTACTTCGTGTGTATTTATTAGAGTGTAGGCGTTAACAGATCAGAGTATAACACAACAGAAATCGTACTTAGGGGTTTAGACGACTGAATAACTGATTTCATATGCGCAGACATATGCTGGTTGATTAAAATTCCCGAAGGAATAAGAGCGAGATACAACTTACATTCATTGCGGTGATTTCAGTTGACGAGTTAGGTTACAGTAATCCGAAAGGTTCAACAACTTCTACTTGATACTATTCCAAAATGCAACTCCTTCCGAGTCTTTACACGCGTTGCTTACCCCTTTCTCCTGCTCCCGATCCTCTTGATCCTGAAGCTAGGGTAAAATTCTGAGATTCAATGCCCATTGAATCTCAGGTAACAGTTAACCTTATGTTCAAGTATAACAGTATATGCATGACAGATATTCATTTACAATTCAGCATATAACTATACATAGCACACAACACATGTCATAGTTCATATCACAACAATACCTCTACATAGCACACAGCCCATGTAAGGTTCACAAAGTTTGCACATAAACCAGTGCCACGCCCCGGAGCGTGTCCTCAGCGCTAAGAAAACATCCATACGGCATTGCCAAGACTGTAACCCATTTTCAAATCAAAGCTGAATGTATTTAAAATGGTGACCTAAGACCCAGTCTTAGCCACAGTCTATGACCCAAGACCCAGTCTTGTCCATGACTATATGAATCATCTCATCATATATAAAGCATACAAGTAGCATAAGAGTTAGAGTTACAGTACACATCCGTACCTTAGACCTTGGCGCTAGTGGTACGTTCACCTTTCGGTATTGGTTTCAAACCTTCTTAGATATCCTATAATACCATCACCGCGTTATTTCCCGTACAATTAACATCTTAAGGGAATAGCCTTACCCCTATTGACCTTTCCACTCCCGGTGAATTTTTATTCTATTTACATCCTTTTTAATTCATCATTTATTATTTACTAACTCTTTCAGTTAGTTAATAATTCCCCTTAACAATAATAATTTTATTATTGTCATTATTATTATCATCCCCAATAATAATAATAATAATTCGTTATTAATTATTATTATTATTATTATTATTAATCCTAATAATAATAATTCATCATTAACATAAATTTTCTAATTATTAATTTGAATGCAATTAGCTCTAACACATGAATTCATTTTCATTTAATCATACACTCAAAAATATTAGTGTTTTAAAAAAATAATAAAAACCTTTGCAGCTTCTCCAACATCCATTCTCATACATGATCCACACATATACCATGAAATAAAGCTATTTCATTTTCTTTCCTTTTTCACTGGCAGCAAGATAAAATCATGACATACTTATACATATTCAGCATCTTTCATTGTTTTGTTTTGTTTTTCTTTCTTTTATATGCATGTTATGTATATATATATAAGATAATCAAAAAAATATGTCTTTCCCTCTTTCATTTGCTAAAAGCTTTATATAATATATTCATATCAGCAGTAAAACAAACAACATGCAGTAGCGTCTTTTTTCTTCTTCTTTTTATCTGTCAACAAGTTTTATATCTTCATATATTCAGCAAGTTCTTGACAGTAAGGATCCATGCTTGACAGCAAACTTCAAATATTCAAACACACAACATACGTTCATCTTCTTCTTTTCCTCTTCCCAGGCCATAAGTTCTCATTATTATATATATATACACTATTATACACACACACAGAATCACATACACCCATATATATATATATATTTTCAGCCACGTTTTGATAGCAAAACAAAGAGATCATTTCATGCAGCACTTTATCATTATATTCCTTCTCTCGTGCATGGCAACAAACACAGAAGTAGCATGCAACAGTCCAGCAACATTTAAAACCAGACAAACAATGGTAAAGGCAAAAACTACAGCACCCACGTTTTCAGTTTTGTTTTTAGTTCGTTTGTGGATTCAGTTTCAGCGTTTTTTTTCTCTATTCTTCAGTTGAGTTCCAGCGACACATGCGCACATATTAAAAATCCTACATATATATTTATATATATATTGTTTTTAATCACTCTCCCCAACCCCTGTTTTCTGTTTCGGTTTCAGCATGAATCATTTTAGTAAGTTTTGGTTTTCTTACAATGGCTCTTGCTTGACCGAAAGTTGCTGAAACTAAGGAAGTAAGCTTGACAATTACCTTTGCCGAATCACACAAAAATGACGAGAAGGATGACTGGTGACTGAAAACAGAGGAAGGAACAAAATTTGTTTTCTGTGGCAACATTGTGCCTTTTTGTGACAGAATTTCAATTCCATCACAAATATCCCATATTTTGCAATGAAATTGAAATTCTGTCGCAAAAAGGCTCAATTTTGCGACAGAAAATATTCTACCGCAAATTCCGTCGCCAAGATTTCTAGTAGTGTTAGGTTTAGGTTTAAGTCTTCATAAGGCCTGATCAAAAGCTTTTTTAAAGTCCTACTTACAATGTAGATCTTTAAAAATGTCTCATATTGTAGGCCTTGGAGGCCATAAATAGGCTTTATATACTTTGAACCTATCAAAATCTATATAAATATAATTTGAAATTAAAATATAAGAATGAAAAATAATAAATATTATGTTATTTATGTGATATACATTTAATTATATTTATTTAATATGTAAACAAGTCAAGCTTTAACAAAATAGGTTGGCCTATTTACATATTTAGACTTTTAAATAGGTTTTGGCTTGACCTTTTTAACAAATAGATTAGGTCTAACCAGGTCCTAAACAGGCCAGGCTGTAGGCCGCCTAATAGGGGTTGGACTTATTCCCACCCCTAGTTGCAAGTGATGATGGGAAATAATAATTAAATCAGCAGTTGAAATTAGTCAAAAGCCACTATGTTGTTTTAAAGTTTAGCTCATCAGTTTGTATTTGATAACAACAATTGTTTTATTACCCTGATCTGGGTTGTGCTTTAATAATATAACATTACATTTTCATTATTAATTTTCCGTATAACGATATGTTTATAGTTGCACTTTGATTATATATTTTAAATTATAAATGAGTCAATTTAATCTATTAACAGATTGGTTAATCCTTTTCATTGATAACGCTGTCTAATGTTACTCTCAGCAACTAACTTTGAGAGCCCTCCATTACCCAATGATAAAACTACATGATATTAACTCAAAATTCAGTGACCACAGCCAGGTAAAAAGAAGTACCAAGTAAATAAAATTTTGTCAATATTTAATTGCATTAGTCATATTTTGAAATTTGAATGATTAATTCAGGCCAGCGACCTGTTCAATCTGATTTTAGTTAATGGTCTATTGGTTAAGTTGCAACAAAAAATGACCACTTTTATCTCCTCTAATTTCTGGTCGCCCCCCCCCCCCCCTCCAAAAAAAAAAAAAAAAACAAAGAGTTCTATTAAAATTTGCTGTTAACTAGAAAAGAATAATCTTATTATCCAAAATCATTGTATACAATAGAACTAATCAACTCTTCTAAAGTTCTTATCCCTGGAGATAAACCTAGTTATACAAAATATTGCACATATTGTGCATTCAAATCCTATATATATACTATTCAAAGAGATAATCTTTCAACACCATGTTAAGATGTAAATAATACCTCAGTAGTTTCCATTTAAAAACTTGCACTCTGCTTGGGGACCTTTAATTTTCAAATGTAATATTTGTTATTAAATAGTAGCTTATGAGCTTGAAATGAGATTAATAGCATTAATTTACACATAACATTCATAATTACTAATAAAGGAAACAAGATGCTGAATTATAAAGGCAAAGCCCAAACCACAAACAATAACAAAATACTTCCATCTAATACAAATCTTACAAGTTACAACTTCCAAAAGGAACCAGCTTTGACCTCCTTTTTTAAATTGCAAGAAGTTAATTTCCATTACTTGTTCCCTCACCAATACTACTATGAGAATGTACAGAAATAATGGATGCTGTTTCATCAAAGTTGGATATGTCATCCACTAAAACTCTCTCATTAGGATATAGAGACGGTTTTGGAGGCATTTGAAGACTTGAAACATCATTTGCTTCTAACATCTGTATTACTTTGTTCATTGAAGGACGATCGATAGGCTTTAGCTGTATGCACCAGAGTGCTACTATGAACATCTTCTTTACTAAACCCTTTTCTTCTTCCATCAAATCTTCCATTTCTATATCTTTATTATCATCAAATTGGTCATAAATCCATAAGGGATAGTATAGTTGGCTTGAATGTTCTACTTGCAAACTCAAATTCCTTCTTTGACTTGCCATTTCCATCAGAAGCATCCCAAAACTATAAACATCAACCTTATGAGACACTCTTCCAATATTCTTGTAGAACAACTCAGGAGCTATATATCCCATTGTTCCTCTCGCTGTCAAAGTGGCAATATTACCATCAATTGCATATAAACGTGCTAGTCCAGATTCTGAAATTTTTGGAGTGAAGTTTTCGTCAAGAAGAATGTTATGAGGCTTGATATCGAAATGTAATATTTGCATCTCACATCCATGATGAAGGTAAGCAATCCCATGAGCCACACCTAGAGATATCTCTTATATTTTACGATAACTCAAGGACTTCTTTTGTTCTTTAGAAAAAATATGTTTATCCAAAGATCCATGGGACATAAATTCATAGATAAGAGCACGTTTTGTTCCTTCAACACAAAACCCTATAAGATGTACCACATTGAAATGGTGTATCCTCCCAATAGTTGCCACTTCACTCATAAAATCTTGGCCATTAGCTTTATTGGATTTACCTAACATTTTGATAGCAACGTCAGGTCCACTCCTTAGCTTCCCCTTATACACAGTGGCAAAGCCTCCTTCACCCAACTTATTCTTGCAAGTTTCGGTCATTGTCTTCAAATCCTTATAAGAGTACCTTATTGGTATGAGGTCATGAAGTCTTATAAAATCTTCAATATCTTCATATATTGACAGGTGTCTTCTACGGCATGCATGGATGAACATCATAGACAACAGTACAAAACCAAACAAAAATCTGACCGTGAAAAATGGCAAAACAAATCTTCCAGTGAACACTCCTAATTTGATCAGAAGCTTTGATGGCCCAGAATCATAGTAAGTGCAGTCTCTCATAGAAATGTTCGCTATCCCGTATGATAGTCCTGTAAATGTATGTTACCAGTTACTTGAGTGACAAAAGGTGAAAATAGTGTTTGGGCTAACATCCTTTAATTTGGCCTTATTATTAATTCAACATATATAATAAATGTCAGCTGAAGCAATCATATATATCAAACAAACATAGCATTAGTTCACGGACAGTAACGGAAGCTGAAGCTTGAAGGAAAACATGATGCGGTTTTTTAATAAAAGAAACTGATACAAATTAATACCTAAGAATTCAACTTAAAATATGTGTATTTAAAATGTAAATAAATTAGTTAAAAGACTTCTAATAAAATTAACAACTGAAATAGAAAAACATAATGTATACCCTAAATCATAGGTGATAGGACCTTACCTTTCCAAATTCCGTCGAGAAAATCTGTAACAAAATTTGACTCAAGTCAACAATGGCAAAGGCGTGAGAATAGCAACAAATAGCTATTAATTAAAAGAACGAGTTACCAATATTGGATGAAAATAATTTTTTGATAAAATTCGGTCCTCTCACATATTTGGACCGATGAATCACACACTTTACTATTACTAAATAAAATATTTTTTTATGAATGTTACATTAAAATTAATTTTATTAATATTTATCTACATTGATACTTAGTTTTGAAAATTTTTTTTTATTCAATTCAATTATATATTATTTTCTTATCAAATTGATAAAAGTGTCCCTTCTATTATAAAATAAGACCATGCAAACTAACAAACTTATACTCCTTCTAGCTTTAAATATAAGACATGACTTTTTTGGGAGAGATTAAGAAAACTAAATAAGTTATTTAATTATATCATATGTTATGTATCCTTAGGTTATATATTAGTTTATTAGTCAATCACTAATTAGTTTTCAGAATATATATATATTAAAGTAATTTAATTAGCTTCCTTAATCTCTTCAAAAAAATTCAACTTTGTTTTATATTTAGGATCCGAGGGAGTATTTTGTAGTCTGAATCTAGCATGATTACTAAGATATTATTAGTTTGAATCCCATGGGAGATCTGGGTCAAGACTCGTTTGTTCTCGAGTCTCAGCTTTGATTACGGTTTGGGCCTAAGTTGTAGCCCGTTTTGTTTTGGTTGTGTTGGTAAAAGAACAAATCTTCTCATAGCTTCCATTTTCTTTTGAAATGTTCGTGGTGCCTACAATAAGAGTCTTTATAGGAACCTCCGATCTGTATGGGGGATTCCTCTCCTAATCTCATCGTCCTAGTAGAGACCAAGTGTGAGAAGGATGATAATTTCAAGTGTCTTGAGAAGCTGGGGTACGATGGAGCAGCGTTTGTCCCGAGTGTGGGGAGGTCCGGCAGCCTAGTCGCGGTGTGGAGAAGCTCGTGTGTTGATGTCACGGTTCTCTGTAAAAATAGACAGTATCTCCATCTTCAATGCTCTTAGATGGATCACAACCCGCTCCTCTTCACGGTGGTGTACGCTATTCCGTCTTTGTCTTTCAAGGAATTTCTTTGATGTGATCTCATATATTTTGCCGGAAGCCAGACATCGCCATGGTTGGTGGCTGGAGACTTCAACTACATACTCCTCTCTAGTGAACGTTTGGGTGGGTCAGGCGTTGATTTTAGCAGGCTGTTGAAATTTCAAGAAAGGCTCCATGAATGCAATCTCACGGATTTGGGTTCCCATGGTCCCCATTTTACTTGGCATGGCCCTCGCTTGCCTAATTGTTTGAGACTACTTGAGAGGCTTGATAGGGCAGTAGCTAACCCCTCTTTTTTGGAGAAGTTCTCTGACTGTTTTGTCCATGTTCTAACCAGAACCAAGTATTCAGACCATAATCCTCTTAAGTTGCACCTTGGGAGTTCTTCGGATAGGTATGAGGGAGTTAAGCCTTTTCGTTTTAAGGCTATGTGGCTCTATCATGATCAATTTGAGAAATTCCTTGCTGATAATTGGGAGGCTGATGTGAATATTGATTTATCTCTCCAGAAGCTTCGGATGGGGTGTGGACCATGGAACAGGGAGGTGTTTGGTTTAGTGGAAAAACAAAAGAGTCATATTCTGATGAGGTTACGGGGTATTCAAAATTCTCAAGCTTACCCGTCTTCTCACTTTCTGTGTGATTTAGAGCTTCGTCTACAAGAGGACCTTGAAAGAATATTGAGACTTGAAGAAATAAAGTGGTTCCAAAAGTCTAGGGCTCAATGGGTGACAGAGGGTGACCGTAATACCAGGTATTATCATCTTTCAACTAAAATGAGGCGCAGGCGTAATCAGATTAAGGCTCTGAAAGATGCTGAGGGTAGTTGGATTGATAATCCTAAGGAGTTGAGGCTCATGGTGGTCAACTATTTTAAAAATCTCTATGATGTTGATAGTTTAGCTTCCCCTGTTTTATCTACTAAAGCTCGCTTTCCTGTTGTTGGTATAGACCTATTGCATGATTTTACTAGGATTCCTATGGTAGAAGAAATCCGAAATGCTTTATTTTCAATGGGTAATTATAAAGCACCTGGGGTGGATGGTTTTCCCCCTGTCTTCTATAAGAAAAACTGGGCTACGGTAGGAAATTCTCAGTGTGATTTTGTTAAAGGAGCTTTGTCTGGTTCCTTGTCTCTGGAGGAGGCTAATAGGAACTTAATTGCTGTGATCCCAAAGAGGGAGAGCCCTGAATTAGTCTCACATTTCAGGCCTATTTCTCTATGCTCTGTCCACTATAAATGCATTACTAAGTTGATTATGCATCGTTTGAGGGGAGCGATGAATGATATTATTTCTCCATACCAATCTAGCTTTATCAAGGGTAGGAATATTCAAGATAATATTGTTATTGGTCAGGAGTTACTTCATATAATGAGTTCTAATAGAAGTAAGAGAGGTCTTATGTCAATGAAAATCGATCTTGAAATTGCTTAAGACAGAGTACGATGGGAATTTCTTAAGCAAGTCTTAATGGAAGTTGGTTTTGAGGAGGCTTTCATTGACCTGATTATGAGCTGTGTCTCCACTGTCTCTTATAATGTTCTTTGGAATGGCTGCCAGCTGAGCTCTTCTTTCCTAAGAGAGGTCTAAGACAAAGGGACCCGATTTCGCCGTTGTTGTTCGTGCTATGTATGGACAAACTGTCACATCTGATCTGTGATGAAGTGGAAGGAGGGAATTGGATTCTGATTGCCACATCTCGCACTGGGCCGAAAATATCGCATCTTATGTTTGCTGACGATTTATTATTATTTGGGGTTTCTTCTGCTGATCAAGCCCATTGTATAAGGTAGTGCCTAGAGAGATTTTCCTTGGCTTCGGGTGGAAAGGTTAATCTAGTTAAGTCTTCCTTGTTCTTTTCGCCATGGGTGACAATTCAGGTTAGGAATTCTATTAGTTCCTTGATGCAGATGAATATTTCTTGTGCAATAGGTAGTTACTTGGGCTTTCCTCTTGTTCGAAGTAGGAAGAGTAGGGAGATTTTCCACTATGTGATTGAGAGAGTTAACTTAAAGCTTTCGTCCTGGAAAGCTAAATCGCTTTCAATGGCAGGGCGTATCACGCTTGCAAAATCAGTTTTGAGTGTTATTCCCATCTACCCCATGTTTGTTGCTAGGCTCCCGTGAGGGGTGTGCCAGGAAGTTGAGAGGCTTCAGAGGAATTTTATTTGGGGCAATGTTGAATCCCAAAGTAGGTATCATCCTGTGGGTTGGGATTGCATCACTCATCCAAAGGAATTTGGAGGTCTTGGAAAAAAAAAAGATCTTTATCAATATACTCTTTCTTCTACACATTTATCGCCACCCCATAATCTAATTATAATATGAATACCCTTACGCTTTGCGGATATATAAGGTGCCATTCTAGGATTCCATTTCCTAGTACCATGGCCAAAATGAACTCCTGCTTCCATCTTCTCTTCCAAAGTTATGTTCCAATATCTTTTTGTCATTTATGCCCACACTTTCTCTCTCTTTTTTTTTGTCATTTAGTCGACTAAATGGGGGTAGACATGGAATATGTTTCCAAGGAGGGGCATAATGAGAAATAGTTTGAAAGTTGAGGCATTTTGATAAATAGTTTTATAAAAAGGGGCACTTTGGGAAAAAAGGCCAAGGAAAGACTCAACTGTAAAATATGACGCCGAAGATCAATTGTACTGTAGGCAGATTTTGTTGGGTTTTGGGCTCCTTCCTATATGGAGAAAGGACCAAATTTAAAGCCCATATGTGTCTCACTAGTTAAATTTGAGTATTTGACAGAGGCAGATTAGAAAAAATGTGGCCATTTGAGAGATTACAAAGCGAAGTGAGAACATCGCGAAGAGATCTTCAAAGACTTTATCACCCTCGTCGTTCTTCACCCACCACCATCGTCTTGTCTCCCTCAGGTCCGCCATTGTTACGTTCCTCTAGGCTTCACCATCGGGGTTCATTGTTTTGTTGTCAAAGATCGCATCACCTCTGTCAAGGCCACCACTGTCAGCTTTCTTTTGTTATTTCCGACGAGATTCTTTGATTTTTCAGCGATTCTATGGTTTTCCGGCAATTCTTCCTCTTTCCAACGAAAGCTTTAGTTTTCAGGCGAGTCTCTGTATTTTCCAACGAGATTGTTTCCATGGATGATTTGATTTTACAAATTGTGTTGGATTCTCTAATGTATATGTCTTACTAAATCTCTTGCATGTTCTTGTTCTTGAGCGGACTATACGGATAGAGTTATATATTTGGATTTCTTAATTTTAAAAATGATTGTATATGATTATTGATGCTAATTGTTTTTGTTGTCATGATATTTACAGTTAAAAGGGAAAATTTCATTAAAATATCATTTGAATTTGCAAAATCCCAAGAAGTCTCCTGAATTTGTAAAAAGACTAAGAGGTACAAGGATTTGTGAGGGATATGCAAATTCAGATGAAATTACCCTTTTGCCTTTAGTTTTAAATAAATAAAAAAAATAAAAATATCCTCGCCAGAGGGCCGCCACCAACCAGCCACTAGCAAGGGGGGTGGGGGTTTTTTTTAGGGGTTTCTATTTTTTTTTTTAAAAAAATGTTTTCATTGAAAGTGTGGGAGGTGGGGTTTGAACCCCCAACCCCCAACACATCCATGGGGGTGGGCCACTTGGTTTCTTTAACACACACACACATTAACAAATATATATATTCTTCTTAACATTTTTTCAATGGTACTTACAAATCCTTAAACGAGAATTACCATTCCATAAACGACATTTACAATGTTTTCTACAGGGATCTCTTTTGTAACTCTTTGATGCGAGTGAATTTGTAAAAAGTGTAATTCTCGTTTCAGGATTTGTAAAAGTTCATTTTTTTTTTTACAAATTCACTCACATGCATCAAAGAGTTACAAAAGGGATCCCTATAGAAAACATTGTAAATGTTGTTTATGAAATGGTAATTCTCGTTTCAAGATTTGTAAAATTGCATTTTTTTTTACAAATTCACCCACATGCATCATAGAGTTACAAAAGGGATCCCTGTAGAAAACGTTGTAAACGTTGTTTATAGAATGGTAATTTTCATTTTAGGATTTGTAATTCTCATTTCAGGATTTGTAAGTACTATTGAAAAAATGTTAAGAAGAATATATATTTATTAACGTGTGCGTGTGTGCGCGCGCGTGCGTGTGTCCCACTTGACCCCATGGATGTGTGGGGGGTTGGGGGTTCGAACCCCACACCCCACACTTTCAATGAAAACATTTTTTTTAAAAAAAAACCTTAAACCCCCCAAAAATACAAAAACTCTCACCCCCATCCACTGGTGGTGGCCCTCCAACGAGGGTTTTTTTATTTTTTTATTTTTGATTTATTTAAAACTAAGGGCAAAAGGATAATTTCACCTGAATTTACATATCCCTCATAGGTCCTTGGTACCTCTCAGTCTTTTTACAAATTTGGGAGACTTCTGAGGGTTTTATAAATTCAAATGGTATTTTAATGGAATTTTCCCTAGTTAAAATTAGATTTTGTAGTGCAAAGATTATATATGTTTGAATTTTTTTGTGGTTGCTATAGGATTATGTTAATTAGTGTGTTATTGTCTAGTTAATATGGTTGATTTGTGTCCCTAAGAGGCTGTTAGTACTCATTGCATTATTCCAATTTCAATTGCACATTAAGTGTTTTTAAATAATATAATAAGGATAGTTACTTTTTTCATTACCAAGAGCATTCATCATTCTAAGCTTCACCAATTTTATAAAAATACCAACATTAATTGTTTAGTTTTTAATTAAATTTCATTACTCTTTTAGTTATTAATTTGAAAAGGCCAAAAAATAATTTCCTCTTGCTTTCATTTTATTTGCATAGATTTAGATTACTTAGGAATCAACAAAATACTCATCGAAAAAAGAGCACAAACCTATGTTTACCTATACACAATGATTGGTTAATTTTTTTTATTATAGACGCAAAAACTAATGTACATAAAGCCAAGGACGGAGGTTTGCTGAGACAATGCCCCCGCCCAAAAAAAAAAGAAAAAGAATTAGCCCAAAAATTTATATATTTAACTCTTCAAATATTTATCCCAAACTCCGCCACCGCATAAAGCCCTCATCACACATTAGGAATAATCACTTGAAGAGGGGTTTGTGCCATACATCCTAGTCAGATATTTTTTGGGTACAATATTCCAATCTACATTATTTATTTATACATTTCGTAGAAGACACTTGTCAGTGTCGAATATATCATAAGGCTTTACAACCTTATTCCGATAAGATACTCCTACAAGGAGTTGAAAACGATGATTGGGGGTTTTAAGAATAAATTGGGTCAAGGAGTCTTTGGTACTATATATTAATGGAAGCTAAAGAGTGGTCCTGATGTTGCTATCAAAATGTTGGGTGAATCTAATAACGATCAAGATTTTATGAATGACGTGGTTACTATTGGTAGGATAAATCATTTCAATGTGATACATATTGTTGGCTTTTCTATAGAAGGAAAGAAATGTTCTTTTGTCTATGAATTCATGTCAAATGGATCATTGGATGAAGTTATTTTTCTAAAGGAAATATCCCATTGAATTATCGGGAACTATATCAGATATCTCTTGGAATAGCTTGTGGGATTGCTTATAGTAGCACTTTGATTGTATATTTTAAATTATAAATTAGTCAATTTAATCTAGCAACAGATTGATGCTTAACCCTTTTCAATGATAATGCTACCTAATGTTACTCTCAGCAACTCACTTTGGGAGCCCTGCATTACCCAATGATAAAACTACATGATATTAACTAAAAATTCAGTGACCACAGCCAGGTAAACAAAAGTATCAAGTACATAAAATTTCATCAATATTTAGTTACATTAGGTTTTTTTTGAATGATTAATTAATCTGATTTTAGTTAATGGTCTATTGGTTAAGTTGCAACAACAAATGACCACTTTTATCTCTAATTTCTGGTTCTCCCCCCCCCCCCCCAAAAAAAAAAAGAGTTATACTAAAATCTGTTGTTAACTAGACAAGAATCATCTAATAATCCAAAATCATTGTATACAATAGAACTAATCAACTCTTCTAAAGTTTTTATCCCAGGGAATAAACCAAGTCATCATACAAAAAATTGCACATATTGTGCATTCAACACCTATACTATTCAAAGAGATGATATTTCAACACCATGTTAAGATGTAAATAATTCCTCAGTAGTTTCCATTTAAAAACTTGCACTCTGCATGGGGATCATTAATTTTCAAATAAAATATTTGTTATTACATAGTAGATTATGAGCTTGAAAGGAGATTAATAGCCTTAATTTATACATGATATTCATAATTACTAATAAAGAAAAAAAGATGCTGAATTATAAAGGAAAAACCCAAACCACAAACAAAAACAAAATACAACCATCTAATACAAATATGACAAGTTAAAACTTCTAAAAGGTACTAGCTTTGATCTCCCTTTTTTCAATTGCAAGATGTTAATTTCCATTACTTGTTCCCTCACCAATACTACTATGAGAATGTACAGAAACA
This sequence comes from Acacia confusa, assembly GCA_037074495.1. Lineage (NCBI taxonomy): Eukaryota > Viridiplantae > Streptophyta > Magnoliopsida > Fabales > Fabaceae > Acacia > Acacia confusa. The sequence goes on from CM073514.1 coordinate 12,440,154, forward strand.
ATGGATGCCGTTTCATCAGAGTTGGATATGTCATCCACTAAAACTCTCTCATTAGGATATAGAGACGGTTTTAGAGGCATTTGAAGACTTGAAACATCATTTGCTTCTAACATCTGTATTACTTTGTTCATTGAAGGACGATCGACAGGCTTTAGCTGTATGCACCAGAGTGCTACTATAAACATCTTCTTTACTAAACCCTTTTCTTCTTCCATCAAATCTTCCATTTCTATATCTTTATTATCATCAAATTGGTCATAAATCCATAAGGGATAGTATAGTTGGCTTGAATGTTCTACTTGCAAACTCAAATTCCTTCTTTGACTTGCCATTTCCATCAGAAGCATCCCAAAACTATAAACGTCAACCTTATGAGACACTCTTCCAATATTCTTGTAGAACAACTCAGGAGCTATATATCCCATTGTTCCTCTCGCTGTCAAAGTGGCAATATTACCATCAATTGCATATAAACGTGCTAGTCCAAAATCTGAAATTTTTGGAGTGAAGTTTTCATCAAGAAGAATGTTATGAGGCTTGATATCGAAATGCAATATTTGCATCTCACATCCATGATGAAGGTAAGCAATCCCACGAGCTACTCCCAAAGATATCTCATATATCTTACGATAAGTCAAGGACATGTTTTCTTCTTTAGAAAAAATATATTTATCCAAAGATCCATGGGACATAAATTCATAGATAAGAGCACGTTTTGTTCCTTCAACACAAAACCCTACAAGATGTACCACATTAAAATGGTGTATCCTCCCAATAGTTGCCACTTCACTCATAAAATCTTGGCCATTATTAGCTTTATTGGATTTACCTAACATTTTGATAGCAACGTCAAGTCCACTCCTTAGCTTTCCCTTATACACAGTGGCGAAGCCTCCTTCACCCAACTTATTCTTGAAATTTTGGGTCATTGTCTTCAAATCCTTATAAGAGTACCTTATTGGAAGGAGGTCATGAAGTTTTATAAAATCTTCAATATCTTCATATATTGACAGGTGTCTTCTACGGCATGTATAGATCAATACGGTAGACAACAGTACAACACCAAACAAAAATCTGACCGTGATATATGGCAAAAC